>CM040120.1:383122667-383722667 GCA_022559845.1 Amorphophallus konjac | reverse complement strand
AGCTCTTCTATTTTTCAATTCACCGCTAAGAAGGCTGAAAATTCAGATAAGAAACAGAAAAAGATTCAAAAACAAAAGAAAAATGCTGATTTGAATAAGTCCAAATATGTCTCTGATTTACATGTGCATGCTGCTCACTGCTCACACACACATTCACACTCTCATGAGAATATCAATCTTGTCAAACAAGTGAATGTGAATAAAAAGGCTATAACATGTCACTATTGTGGGAAAGTTGGCCATATTATGCATAACTGTGTAGCATTGATAAATGATGAAAGAAATGTTGTTAGAAAGTATCCTAGAAATCATCTTAGGAAACATTCTACTGATCAGGAAAAGAAAATTCAATGCTATTGCTGTGGGAAGTTTGGTCACATTGCTGCCTTCTGCTGGCATGTTCAGGGAAAGAAAACTAACTCTGGATTTGTTAATTTCCCTGTTAATAAAAATATTGTTGATAGAAAGAAGTTTGGTTCTAGAAGCAAACACACTGTATGTTTTGAATGTGGAAAGCCAGGCCACAGAGCTGTTAACTGTTGGCTGGCTGGTTATGAAAAGAAAAATTTTCATGTCAATAACAGAATTAATCATGTTAACTCACACCATGTTCACGTCAATGCTGATGTATAAAAGGAGAACATGAAATCTGTTATTTCTTGTTATCATTGTGGGCAGGTAGGGCATTCCATGTATAATCGTCATATCATGTGTTGTGATGATAAACATGCGAAAAATCTGTTGAGAAAACCTGCTAGGAGTGTCACTGCTAAACCAGGACCCAAGGTTTCTTGGGTACCTGTTACATCAAAATGATGTGTCTGCTACAGGTGTGCCTTGGAAGCTGAGGAATAAAAGGGGGAAATAAACCAAGGCACTCAAAGAAAAATCCCTTCTAAAATTTTCAGGTAATTTCTCTGCATCTCCTATTTTGAAATTCTTGCATATCTGCCATTTGTAGTTGTTTGATAATTGTTGAAATGCATAACCTCTGAAAACAAATTGCATTCCGAATTTTGTGAAAAATCTGAACTGCTTATGAATGTGGCTTGAAATTTGTCTATTGCATAGTTCAGTGAAAATCTGTCCATTGCATTCTGAAAAATCTGATTAGCTGAAATTTGATCTATGCATGCTGCCCATGTTGAATTATCATGGTTGACCTCAATGGTATATAAATGGTAAGGTACCAAAAGGCAGGGAAGTCTGTCTGGAGGTTCTTACTATGTGTGAGGTGGTCTTTTAGACCAAGTGCTCTGCCTAGTACCATGGGTCATTTTGTTTGATAGGGCAGTCTAAATGTGCAAGAATCAAAATCATACGTTCAGTGTCTCATGGCAAACATTGCATGTTTTCAGGGGGAGTTAATTGCATTTCCTTGCATAGCATTCAGTGTTGAGTCTTTGCATGCATGTAGTTAATTGCATTGCATTTCATGAAAAATGCCAAAAAGATTGTCTGAATGCATAGTGTCAGGGGGAGTCAATGCGTTGCATGCAAGTGGTCAAGTGCATACATATCTATCAGAATTCACTGCATGTTATCCTTGGAAATCCTGAAACTTACCAGACCTCCTGATATCTTGCTTGTTGTGCATAATCTTTTCCTCATTGTTTTTAAGTGACAAATCTTGATCATATTCGGAAAACACTGAGCTTCAAAATCTCTCCTATCAATTGGTATCATTTGGCTTCAGAAATCTATCAGTCTGTCATGAAGATTTCAATGGGACTATCTCGATCATAAAACTGAAAATTCTTGAACTAGAAATCTTCTATTATACATTTTATGAATGACTGAAATAACTCATGTGATTTAAGTTTAATGTATTCAATGAGTTTGACTTTAAAATCTCTTAAAAATATCTGAATCATGTTTAATAAACATTAACCATCTGTTTCATGCTGTGTCTTGAAAACTTCTGAAATCTGCACTTTTGAATACATGACTTCAACTGATTAAGTACATGAAACTATTATTGATTTGAAGCAAATGAATTTTTCTGAAATGTCTAAAGGGTAATATCTGTCAGAGCAATGACATTGGTCACTGAGAAACACATGTCCAAAGGACTGTGTCATGAGGTGCCTTAGTTAACTTTGATTAAGAATTCATTGAAATTCAGGCAGAGCAATGGCATGCACACTGAGAAATACAACTCACTCACCAAGAAATGATTTGGAGTGTGTCATGATGTGTAAATGCTATCTCTGTTCATATATAGCATGACAGTTAGTCACACTAAGTGCTTAGGGATATTGGCCTCTGATCAAGGTATATCCTCTAGTTACAAGGTGTGCACTGAACTAGACTGCTCGTAAAATTTGTAGCATGAAATATTGTTATACATATCTCAATATCTGAATATTGATGCTAAAATCAAATTGCTACAACCCTAGACAAAATAATATGACTTCATAATTGCTTAATCTCAATACTAGTGCATGTAATTCTGAAAGAAGTCAATAAATTTGATTGTGTAAGACAAAGGGAGGACAATCAAGATAAATATGAGGGCTTGGTTCATTTTTATTAAAACATGGTTTTAGATATCAATGCAGAATTTTTATTGATAAACTCTGCATACATCATGTTTAAACCATGCTGTTCAAAAAGCTCATTCATAAGCCCTTATAATGAAAGACTTTGAAAACTTATGTTTTAGATTTATGAGATTGATATCTCTTTGAAAATCTGGCTGAATTTCTTGTGTTTGGAGCATCCTTGAAAAATCTGTTAATTGAAACTCTTCTGCTCATGTCCTTGGTTCATTGACCTGAACTTCTCCTTGTTTGCCCCTGTGGTCTCCTTCGCATTCATTTCATAAGGTTCCATTTATTGAGGGGGAGCCTCCTTGTCATATGCATCATGCTGCATAGAAGGAGAAGAATTGTGCTCTTGCATTCATATTTCTAGGGGGAGATCTTGCATTCTGGTATCTGCATATACATTCATACCCCTTCCCATGGTTTATTTTGATTATACCAAAGGGGGAGAATATCATTCAATCATTGCATGCAGGTTCCTTTTGATCATCTCTACCTCATGTTTTTGCTGCAACTCTTAAAGGGGGAGCATTTTGTTCTTGCAAAAAGGAGAAATTGACTGTATTTTCGTACATGCTTTAATTTCTCAAATTATTTTCTTTTTGATGAAGTCAAAGGGGGAGAATAATTTGAGTCATCAGAATGCCTCACATCATCAGAATGACTCAATGTGTTGAAAGTGTTGCCATCATCAAAAAGGGGAGATTGTTGTGCCCCTGTGGTTTTGATGATGGTTTTAATGGTGGTTTTGATGATTGGTCTTTGAGGTGAGTTATTCACTGTGAGTCATCTTACTGTGTGAGTCATCATGCTATTATTCACCTTCTGATCATAATGCAGTTCTTCATAAGTTCTGATATGGCATTGCATATTTGATTATGTTCAGTCATGTTACTGTTGCTCTTTAGACTGCAGTTTGATACTGCAGCGTCGACGCTGCCAAGGCACTTTAGAGGTAGCAGTAAGAAATATTTGATCTGATGTGTCCACGCTGCTTGGACAATGCGTTAACGCTTGGTGCCTCTTTAACTCTTGCTGCATTTATTCATTGGTCTGGTCTGTAGTGCATCGACCCCTTGTGCTGATGGGTCGACCCCTCAGTTCATTCATTAGAAGTCTATACACTGCTGGAGCATCGAGTCTGTACAGCGTCCGTTGTCTAGAGTTCTTGAAGTCTGTACATTAGACTGTGGCAAAGTCTATACATTCGGTTCCTTGGGCAAAGTCTATACATCATGGCCTTGAACTTTCAAGTCTGTACACTCTTTATTTCAAAGTCTGTACATTGTTGCCTTGAAGCCGTTCCAAGTCTATACAACGCCCAAGTCTGTACAGCCATCAGTGAACCCTCCAAGTCTATACATCCAGTTGAACGCAAAGTCTACACATCGCCTCACATCTTACAAGTCTATACATTGGCGATTGGGCATCCAAGTCTGTACATTGGCCTTCAAGCGTTTCAACTCTATACATTGCTGCTTTGACCAACTCTGTACATCCGGTTGCCTGACTTCTGTTTCAAAGTCTACACATTCATTGCTAAGGCAAGTCTATACATTGGCTCAGGGTCTTCAAGTCCATACAGAGTCTTCATTTTCTGAAGTCTGTACGTTCGTTTTGGGAAGTCTCTACATTCATTCATCTGAAGCTTCTTCAAGTCTGTACAACGCTGCTTTGTCAAAGCCTGTACATCGCAGCTATATTGAAGTCTGTACAGCCAGTCTCTTGACAAAGTCTGTACAGTGTCTCATATTGGAACCAAGTCTGTACATCGGCTTCGCACCTGCAAGTCTGTACATTGGCGTCATTACACCAAGTCTATACACTGCACTCATGCATTGTCCTTTACGGTAAAGTGTATACACTGTCCATGTGCTAATTGTTCAAATGTATATACACTCGCTGTTATAAGAGCCTAAACTAACTAAGTATATACATTCCTTTTCGTCCAAATGCGTCAACGCAGCATGCTGAGAGCGTCGATGCAGCACGCCCATCTGCTGAAGACTTGATCACTGGATCACCGATGCGTCAACGCAGCAGGCTGATGGAGTCAACGCAGTATCTTTGCAGGCTGCGTTAACCCTTTGGAGCAAGTGTGTTGACGCCACCTCGACTCCAGTTGCTGAGCGTACTACTGAAGGGCACGTGATCCGAGGTGCCTGGCTCGTGATCCAAGGATGGACGAGAGATGCTACCATGTGGTCCGAATTTTTAGGGCAGGAAATGTGGAAGCCACACGCGCCCAGTGTGCCTGCTGCTGCTGCTTATAAAAGGAAGCCTTCATCCAACAGATGAAGACGGATCGAAGAAGAAGCCTGGAGAGCAGAAAGGCCTTCGATCCAGAAAAAGAAAAGAAGAAGAAAAAGAGTTGAAGAGAAGAAGGAGAGAACAGCGTGGGAGAAAAGGAGAGCAGAAGAGAAAGAAAGAGAGATAGAGAGAGAGATAGTGTTCGTGAGAAGTGAGAAGAAAGAGAGATAGAAGAGAAGCAGAAAGAAGAGGAAGAAAAGAAGAGGAGGAGAGAGAGTCTATTGCAGATCAGTTCAGTCTGTTCGTGGATCAAATCCAGAATGACTATGCACATTGAGAGCTACATCTCTTGTGTTTCATTTCCAGCTTTTGTTGCTGTGTTTTTTTATGTTTCCTTATTTTTTCTTTTGTTTCTTTGGTTAGCCTTGTTCTTCGATTGCCCTACTGGGGATCGGGTTCCTCCTGTGGATTCAGGAGAAGGGAGACTTGTCTCCGGTTCTTGGCTTGTGGCTTGCAAGTCCAGGGGTCCCTCCGGTTGGAGGAAGAGAGGTCTTCGACCTCTGGTTGCTGGTGACGGGAGTCACTGGCGGGTTCCCTCCTGGACTGGAGGAAGAGAGACTTCGGTCTCTGGTTTCCAAGTGGCTGGGAGTCACTTGGGGTGTCCCTCCGGTTGGGAGGAAGAGGGGAGGCTGTTCCCCTGGTCAAGCTGTGTCGCAGCAACTGTTCGCAGATTGAGTCTGCTTGGTTCTAGCATTGGCTAGTGAAGCCTCACTCTAGTTGGGAGTGAGGGGTGGATGTAGGTCTGGAGGACCGAACCACCTTAAAATTATTTGTGCAGTGGTTTGCCTTGCGTTAGCTCCATATCCTCTACCTCCCATTCACAGGTTGTGCATGCTTGGCTAGTTGCATTATCTAGAGAGTTATTTTTGAGCATTATATTCTGCTAAGTGTGTTTGGGTTGTTTAGCTCTGCCTTCGTTTCTGGTTGTTCAGGTGGTTGCATTGGTGCAGTCCAACTGTTTGTTCATTTGTTGCCTTATCATTTCATCTTGGAAAGCTCATTAGTCTTTATTCCGCATATCTGAGCTTTAGAGTTTTAATTTGGGCTATATTTTCTAGAGGGATACATTCACCCCCCCTCTGTATCCGGGCCTAGCACCCTAACAGACAAAGCATCAAACAGGGATGGCAGCCTGTTCTGGGGGCAAGCGCCAGCCTAAGAAAAGAAAAGAAGGCAAAGAAGGAAGGGAAGGGCCGGCAAGGCTACAACGGGAGTGATCCTTTCTTGCAACACCCTCTCTGCTCTGTTCAATTTGCCCGGTGAGGAGGATGAAGAAGAGATTTGCTTCACACCTGCCGCTGAGGAAAGCCAGGCCGAAGCCGCAACTGCCGTACATGCGACCCGGTTAGGCCGAAGGTGGGGGCGTCAGCCACCCGCCAACCATAACATTATCTTCAGAGGGGAGCAACCCTAAAAGATACCCCCTCTGGAGGTCAGGGGAGTTCAAATCCCTCCTCTGTCAGGCTTATACAACCAAAGTGGGGGCGGCACTCCCGCTCCTTCATTTCTGGAGTTCATAAAGATGTCAAAAGGAAGCAGCCATGCTGGGAGGTTGAACCGGTAACCGGGGGCAGTCGCCCACAACTCCAGCAATCTCCCGAATTGTCAGAAGAGGTAGAAACCCGCCCGGAAGCAGCCAGTGAGGAGTAGCCAGAAGGTAACCCTGGGCAAAAGGGTGCAGCCTCCGAGTCTGATGAAGCGGGTCCATCAGGGGCCACAGTCCAAGGATCTTCCAAGCCCAGGTGGGCGGATGAAATGAAGCTATCCAACGTCCGAGCTGGAAGTCGGGTGGGCAAACTATTGAAGAAGCTCCCAGCAAGATTCACTATCTGGGAAATCCTCTCTCTCAATGAAGAGACTCAACAGGCGATCATCACTCCTCTCCAGAAGCCTGCCCAATACGAAGCCTGCCTAGCTGAGGCACTGCCGGAAGCCAGCATGACCTTCACCCAGGAAGACATGTTGCTCCCCACCACCAGTCACAACAGACCTCTGTATATGAGGGGACATCTAAATGGCTGGGAGCTGAACAGAATCCTGGTGGACCCCGGGGCAGCTATCAACATCCTGCCCTACAGGATATATGAGAGGCACTACTTCAACGTGCACCTACAAAAGGTCAGGGATATGCGCATTGCCGGCTTCAATCAGAAGTACGAAGTGTCGCTAGGAGTTGCAGAGTTCACACTCACTCTAGCGGACTTTGTCACGAAGGTGCAATTTCATGTCATTGATTCTCGCACCTCATACAAGGCATTGCTTGGCCGCCCTTGGCTACATGAGAATATGGTGGTACCTTCCACACTTCAGCAATGCATCAAATACAGCATGGATGGGAGAGAGGAAAGAGTATTTACTGATCTCCACCCATTCGAAGTATTCGAATGCCACTTGGTAGACGCCCCTCTATATGCAGAATGGTCGCAGAAGGCCCCTGCGGCCAAGGCCTCTTCTAGCACAACAAAAGGCACTTCCAAAGCAGAATGGTTCCCTCCACCGCCGCATGGATATATCGATCCCAAGGTGGTTTCACGCATCACTGTCACTGGGGATGTAGACCGGACGCCTCCCGCCATCTACCCCGAAACCAATAAAGTCAGGGTTGACCAGTAGCACGACCACATCGGGATCCCCAAAGGTCTTACCAAGCCAATTCTCAACCTCGATAATGCTACTGTCGAACCTTTCAAAGCTTGGGAGGTGACACACATAGATGGTCCTAGCAGCCTGTTCTACACAGCTGAAGAGCACCCTACATAGGAAGACACTAATTGTGATCTACCTGAAGATATAGAAAACCCCTCAATGCCTATACAGGGGCTGACATTTATAATAAATCGAGTGGCCAAGATGTTCCAGAAGCAGCACATCCCTTCTGGCCAGCCTTGCAAGAGGAAAGAAGCATTCTAGAAGCTATGGTACCCTCCGAGCCTGGACAAAGAAATGAGGCATGTCTCTCAGCACCCGGGATTGGGCTTCACCCTCGAAGAATACTATGATAGCAGACGCTATGAAGTGGATACCATCTCTGCTTTCTACCCAGTGGAGGATAACCCACTGGGGGCAACCATTGATGAACAACTGACAGAAGTTGAATGCATTCAGCCAGCCCGGCCAAGAAATTCGGAATCCGAGGCTGTGTTCCCCTGCCGGTGCTGGGAACAAGTCTATCCGGAAGATGCAGCTCTTCAAGCCAAATTTGACACAGCTAGCAGTAGTGAAGCTGAAGGTGTTGGAGAAGCAGAGCTGCCTCCCTCCAGTGGCCCTCCTCTATTCATGATATCGGCACTTCTCGAACCATTCGGGAAAGCTTCCCCTGAGCCTGATCAAGGGACAGATGCTGCTAGAAGAGAAATGGTTGCCTTCACTGAGGGCATGGTGGTTCAAGGGATCGAGATCTCTTCACCCCTTGCCAAGGAGCTGCAAGGCTACTCTGACTTAATGGCGAATGATCACCAACCCTTAGTGACTGCAACCCCCTCAGCAGGGGGTGAGGCAATCAACTCGCCCCTTGAAGTTGCTAGTAGGGTAAACTTGTTGGCAGAACAGTGCATGCAGCCATCATCAGCCGAACAAGAGAGGCAAGACGAAGGGTTCGAGGTCTTTGACCTCGAAGATGATATACTGGACTTTGTCGACCTCCAGCCTGCACCCCCTGAGATAGAAGACGAAGGTCAAGCAATAGTCGATGAACTGATAGAAGTCAATTTGGGAGACGAGGATGACCCCAGGCCAACCTTCCTCAGTGCCCAGCTGTCTGCCAAAGAACGGAGGATGTACATCCAGCTGCTACAAGAATATCGGGACTGCTTTGCCTGGACCTACAAAGAGATGTCGGGACTAAGCCCTTCAGTCGCACAGCATGAGCTGACCATAAACCCTGGGGTAGAGCCGGTGAAACAGCCCCCTTGGCATATGAGGCCCGAGCTCATCACTCAAATATGCAAAGAGGTCGACAAGCTCATTGATGTGGGTTTTGTCGAGGAAAATCAATATATTACGTGGTTAGCTAACATCGTGTCCATGAAGAAAAAGAACGGACAGATCCGGATATGTGTTGACTTCCGGGATCTGAATAAAGCCTGCCCTAAAGATGACTTCCCAGTGCCAATAATGGAGGTCGTGATAGATGCAACAACTGGTCATGAGGCTCTATCATTCATGGATGGGTCATCTGGCTACAACCAGATATGGATCGCGGAGCATGACCGGATCCACACTGCCTTCCGGACCCCCAAAGGCATTTATCACTACAAAAGAATGCCGTTCGGATTAAAGAACGCCGACGCAACTTATCAGCAGGCAATGACTAGAATATTTGATGAGCTGCTTTACCATAAGGTCGAGTGCTACATAGATGACCTGGTAGTCAAGACCAAAAAGAAAGAAGACCATCTGCAAGACCTCCGAGTCATTTTCCAGAGGCTGGGGCAGTATGAATTAAAAATGAACCCTATGAAGTGTGCGTTCGGAGTCTCGAGCGGAAAGTTCTTGAGTTTCATTGTCAGGTATCAGGGAATTGAAATAGACCCCACCAAGATCAAGGCAATTCAGGAGTTACCCTCGCCAAGGAATCTCTCTGAGCTAAGATCCCTTCAGGGCCGCCTTGCATACGTCCAGCGGTTTATATCCAACTTGTCGGGGCGATGCCACCCCTTTCACAAGCTGATGATGAAGGATGTTCCCTTCTACTGGGACGAAGAATGCCAGATAGCCTTCGATAAACTGAAGGATTACCTGAAAACCCCTCCAGTGCTGGGTGCGCTAGTGAAAGGACAACCGCTGATCCTCTACATAGCAGCCACACACAATTCCCTGGAGGCAATGCTAGCACAGAATAATGAAGAAGGAAAAGAACAAGCCCTCTACTATCTCAGTCGAAGAATGGTCAGAACTGAGGAAAGGTACACCTACATCGAGAAGATTTGCCTGGCATTGGTCTTTGCGGTCAAGAAGCTGCGGCACTACATGCTGTCGCACGAAGTTAAGCTGATTTCTAGGGAGGATCCGCTTAGATACATCATGTCCCAACCAGCCCTCAAAGGCCGCCTAGGCAAATGGGCGGTGATTCTTATAGAGTATGACATCTCCTATGTACTGCAAAGGGCCATCAAGGGCCAAGCTATTGTAGACTTCTTTGCTGAACATCCAGTACCCGAAGACTGCCCTCTGGAACCAGAGCATCCTGAAGATGAAACTTTAGAGGTCGGACAGGTGCGGCCCTCCCTATGGCAGCTGTATTTTGATGGTGCCTCCAGAATTGATACCTCAGCAACGGCATCGGCCAGAGTCCGCGCAGGAGCAGGCATAGTCTTGAAATCTCCTGATGAGGAAGTCATACACACGTCCTGCTCAATAAACAAGCCTTGCACAAATAATGAAGCTGAATATGAAGCCCTCATAATCGGGCTACATATTGCTCTGTCCATGGGGATTCAAATCCTAGAAGCGTTGGGGGCTCCATGCTGGTTATAAAACAATTGGAAGGGGAGTTCGAGGTGTGAAAGTAGGAGCTCGTCCCTTACTACCAGCTGGCCCTGCGCCTAATGGCAAGATTCTACTTCATCAGTGTCAAGCACATCAACCGAGGACAGAACGCTCAAGCTGACGCCCTCGCAAAGCTGGCAAGTTCCTTGGCGGTCCCGCCTGATACAAGCCTGAATATAACAGTCATCAATCGGCGGCAGGTCCCTAGTGTGACAGAAGCTTTAACCGATGAACAAGCCAATGAAGTAGCAGTTGTTGAAGCAGTCTAGCAGCCCGACTGGAGGGAATACCTCCTGCATTGGTTCCAACACCAACAGCTCCCGAAGGTAAAAGAACAAAGAATGAGACTCCTGATAGTCAAAGATTCTTATGAGATGAGGAATGGAACATTGTTCCGAATAATGGCAGATGCCCGAAAGAAGGTATTACTTCGATGCTTATCTCCAGGGGAAGCCAGGCAGGAAATGCAAGAAATCCATGCTGGGTCAGCCAGGGCGCACCAGGCCGGTCCGAAAATGAAGATCGAAATAAAGAAATTGGGCTATTATTGGCCTATTATATTTGATGATTGCTGCAAGTTCGCCAAGGCTTGTCAGAAATGTCAAGAGCACGCCAATGTGTCAAGAAGACCTCCAGTCCCTCTACATCCTACCTTACCAAGCTGGCCGTTTGCCCAGTGGGGCACGGACGTGGTGGGGCCACTACCAGCATCTTCATCAGGGTGCAAATACATCTTCGCAGCTACAGATTACTTCTCCAGATGGGCAGAGGCAGTAGCACTAAAAGAAGTCACGAGAGAATTAGTTGCGAGATTCTTCCGGCAGAATGTAATATTTCGGTTCGGGATTCCCAGCCGAATCATCTCCGACAACGGCAGCAACTTCAGAAATCAGAAGGTTTATCGGCTAGCTGACAAATACAAGATTGATTGGAGAACATCATCTCCCTACTACCCTCAGGCCAACGGACTTACATAGGCCTTTAACAAGACGATGTGCACTCTGCTGGCGAAAATTGTCAAGACTAACAGAAGAGATTGGGAAGAAAGAATGTACGAGGCACTGTGGGCTTACCGTACGGTCTACAAGACCCCTACCGACTGCTCACCCTACTCCCTCGTCTACGGGTCAGAGGCCGTGGTGCCAATTGAGCTGGAGGTCCCCTCACTACGGGTCGCCATCCAGCATGGATTGGTGGGCAACGAGCAAGCCAACGCTGAAAGAAGACTAGAAGAGTTCGCCGAGCATGAAGGAAAGCGTCTCCGGGCGCAACAGAATATTCAACTCTATCAAGCCCGCATGGCCCATGCTTTTGATAAGCTGGTCAAAGGACGGGAGTTAAAAAGGGGTGACCTTGTGATGGTTAAAAGAAGAGAGGTGATGGCCTCCAACCCCAAGGGGAAGTTGGTTGAAAATTGGGTCGGACCGTATGTCGTCCACCGAGAATATGAAGGGGGTGCGTATGTCCTTGCGGATCATAAAGGAGTTATCCAACTCTCTCCCCTTAATGGGAAGCACCTAAAGCTGTATCACATGGTTCAACCGGCATTCCCCGAATGATTTACCCCGAACTTGGTCCAGTGGCACTCCGCCCTGACCGAGCTACCTTCACCCTTGATCCAGTGGCACTCCGCCCTGACCGAGCTACCTTCACCCTTGGTTCAGTGGCACTCCGCCCTGACCAAGCTACCTTCAAACTTGGTCCAGTGGCACTCCGCCCTGACCGAGCTAACTCCACCCTTGGTCTAGTGGCACTCCGCCCTGATCGAGCTACCTCAAACTTGGTCCACTGGCACTCCGCCCTAACCAAGCTACCTCCATCCTTGGTCCAGTAGCACTCCGCTCTGACCAAGCTACCCCAAACTTGGTCCAGTGGCATTCCGCCCTGACTGAGCTACCTCAACCCTTGGTCCAGTGGCACTCCTCCCTGACCGAGCTACCCCCAAACTTGGTCCAGTGGCACTCCACCCTGACCGAGCTGCCTCCACCCTTAGTCTAGTGGCACTCCGCCCTGACCGAGCTACCTCAAACTTGGTCTAGTGGCACTCCGCCCTGACTGAGCTACACTTACCTCGGTCTAGTGGCATCCCGTCCTGATCGAGCTACACTTACCTCGGTCTAGTGGCACTCTGCCTTGGCCAGACTCGCATAATAGCCATCATTGCCATTGCGGGCCCTACGCCCAAATCGGCTCAAGTCTATCCTTTGCGCTAGCATTACCTGCTTGCGAACGAATAAACCCCTTGTTCGGCACAAGACTCCGTGTCCTAGTCGACCTTTATACATCATTGCCATTACGGGCCCTACGCCCGAATCGGCTCAAATCCATCCTTTGCACTAGCATTACCTTCTTGCTAACAAATAAACCCCTTATTCGGTGCAAGACCCCGTGTCCTAGCCGACCTTTATACATCATTGCTATTGCGGGCCCTACGCCCGAATCGGCTCAAGTCTATCCTTCGTGTTGGCATTGCCTTCTTGCTAACGAATAAACCCCTTGTTCGGCGCAAGACTCCGTGTCCTAGCCGATCTTTATACAGCATGGCCATTGTGAGCTCTACGCCCGAATCGGCACAAATATACCCTAGGTGTTGGCATTATCTTCTTGCTAACTAATAATACTTCATGTTCCAGCCGACTCTCTCAGCATCCTTCCGCTACATGAGTTCAAAAAAAAAAGAGAAAGAAACAGAAATGGGGTTAAAAATAGAGATACCCCGCCCGCCTTGTTCCTAAACAGGGACGAGGGCAAAAGTGGCTATAACCCGGCTGCGGCGAAAACCCGAAAGGGCGCTGTGGGCAAAATCAGGTACCCCGCCACGTGAAAACCTGAAAGGGCGTGTGGGCAAAAGCAAGAGGGGGCTGGCCTCGATGAAAACCCGAAAAAGGGCGCTTAGGTCAGTAAAGTGGTAATCCAAAAGTTCCTCTTCATCCTCTTCTCAATGAGATTCCCAAGGGATAACCATCAGAAGTCCCACCGGAGATCCCCTAACAAACTGCGTCCGACCCTCGTCATCATCGGCGGGATCGATCGACCTCCATCCTATAGCTTGGACCTTTCATCCTCGTTAATGAGCATGTCCCTTGCTTCGACATGTAACCCATGTCGACGAACAAACCCGTGTTCGACCCCCGTCATCATCCGCAAAATTGGTCAAACTCTACTCCTTTAACTTGGACCTTCCGTCCAGGTTATTGAATATATCCTTTGATTCGACATGTAACCCATGTCGACGAACAAACCCATGTTCGACCCTCATCATCATCGGCGAGACCGGTCGACCTCTACCCTTAACTTGGACCTTTCATCCCTGTTAATGAATACATCCTTTGCTTCGGCATGTAACCCATGTCGATGAATAAACCCGTATTCGACCCTCGTCATCATCGGCGAGACAGGTCGACCTCTACCCTTAACTTGGACCTTTCGTCCCTGTGAATGAATATACCCTCTACTTCAGCATGTAACCCACATCGATAAACAAACCCAGGTTCGACCCTCGTCATCATCAGTGAGGTAGGTCGACCTCTATCCCTTGGCCTGGACCTTTCATCCCGGTCAAGAACCATATAGCCTTTGCTTCAGCATTTAACCAATGTCGACGAACCAAACTAGGATCCGAACCTTGTCATCATCGACAAGGCCGGTCGGCGTCCTAGCAAACAAGCTCTCATGTGTTCCGGATCCCCCGGGAAATTAAAAGAAAAAAAAGAGAAAAGAAACAGAAATGGGGTTAAAAATAGAGATACCCCGCCGGCTTTGTTCCTAAATGGGGACAAGGGCAAAAATGGCTATAACCCGGCTGTGGCGAAAACCCGAAAGGGCGTTGCAGGCAAAATCGGGTGCCCCGCCACGTGAATACCCGAGAGGGCGTGTGGGTAAAAGCAAAAGAGGGCTGACTCTAGCGAAAACCCGAAAGGGCGCTTGAGTCGGTAATGTGGTTAAAAAAAATGATGAAATGAATGAAAAAAATGATGATAAAAATGTTGATGAAATGAAAAGATGATGTAGTAACGGGTTTATCCTTCTTCGTCATTACATCCCAAACTACCCTTTTTGACCCTTGTCACCATCGGCAAGATCGGTCGCTAGCCTTTCCGGTCCTTGTCACCATCGGCAAGACCGTCTACCCTTTCTGGTCCTTGTCACCATCGGCAAGACCGTCTACCTTTTCGACCCTTGTCACCATCGGCAAGATCGGTCGCTACCCTTTCCGATCCTTGTCACCATCGGTAAGACCGTCTACCCATTTTGGTCCTTGTCACCATTGAAAAGATCGTCTACCCTTTCCGGTCCTTGTCACCATCGGCAAGACCATCTACCTTTTCGACCCTTGTCACCATCGGCAAGATCGGTCGCTACCCTTTCCGGTCCTTGTCACCATCGGCAAGTCCGTCTACCCTTTCCGGTCCTTGTCACCATCGGCAAGACCGTCTACCTTTTCGACCCTTGTCACCATCGACAAGATCGGTCGCTACCCTTTCCGGTCCTTATCACCATCGATAAGACCGTCTACCCTTTTTGGTCCTTGTCACCATCGGCAAGACCATCTAACCTTTTCGACCCTTGTCACCATCGGCAAGATCGGTCGCTACCCTTTCCGGTCCTTATCACCATCGGCAAGACCGTCTACCCTTTCTGGTCCTTGTCACCATCGGCAAGACCGTCTACCTTCTCGACCTTGTCACCATCGGCAAGGTCGGTCGCTACCCTTTTCGATATCCTGTCACCATCGGCAAGACCGTCTACCTTTTCGACCCTTGTCACCATCGACAAGGTCGGCCAGCATTTCCCCTAACCGGGGTCAGTAATGGGATTACTATAAAGTATATGCTATGCCTCTGAGTGGCACTCCCATCAGTTGTCCCACCAATGATAAAGCCTATCCCGGGTGGACCTCTCATCAGCCAGCAGTCGTATTTCCAACGTTTCTTATCGGCAAGAATTACATCCGCACAAATCCGGCAACCTCTGGAACCCCGTCACGCTGTGGAGCGAGGCCCCCATCCTTTCCTTGAAAGGGTGGACGCTCTCCTGCGGCACAAACACGGGTACACTTCCAAGCAGGTCGCCAAAGTTGCCACAAGATCTGATAGAATACAAGTGCAAAGGTGGACACCTAAAACAGTAAAGGAAACTTATATTTCATTGCAAAAAAGGAAGGGGAATGAATACAAAAGTGGCCCTTCGGAGGGGGTGAATTACAAAGGCAGATCAGCTAAGACCGCCTGAAAATATCTGCAAAGTCAATGAGCCCAACATGGGGAGCCGCCCCCAGTTCACGGAGCTGCATTTCTTCCTCCTGAACGCGAGTCACCTCAGTCTCTAGGGACGCGACTCGACCCTCCAGTAAAGAAGTTTCCTCGATGCCTTGGACTTCTTCAGCCTCCAGCCGTGGTATCTCAGCTTTTATGGTAGCCAATTCAACCCGAAGTTCCTCCCGTCGGCTACGTAGAATATGTGCCCGAGCAGTAGAGGCTTCAACATGAGCTTTGCTTTTCTGAAGATCGGAGGTCAGAGACATCAGCTCCGCCTGACAGTCAGCTTTCTGCAGCTTCAGGGCCGCTAGTCGGTCGTTCATCACCCTCCCAAGAAAGTCCCGGCGATTTACAAATTTTAGCTGGAACAACACCCGCTGGGTCCAGGTGTCCAAAGGACAGCCTAATGCTTGCAGCCCAATCGTTAGTCGCCCGACCACTTCCTTCAACTTGGGGTTAGATAGTGTCGGCTGAGACTCCACAACTTGGCGCAACATCTCTAAATACTGCCAGATAAAGTCTTCTGATGAAGTAAAGCCCAGGGAGGCTGCCGGAGCCACCTCGAAGGTCACCTCCCTGTCTATGGAAGCCCATAAGCCAATATCTGGCTTGGAAGAAGAAGATGGAACGGCCACCAGAGCCGAAGTAGCAGGTGCCACGGTAGCATGCTCTTGCTCCGTCGGGCTCCTTGAAGAACTCTCTTCTACAGGTGTTGGAAGAGGCAGAGGTTCCAACTCTATCTCTGGCACGGAGGGAGCTATAGGGTCAAGCGCAATAGTCATTATGGCCGCCAGGACGAAGGCAGAACCTCTTGACGGGTCAGCTTCAGCTCTCAATTCTGTTACCGGCACCAGGGCGAGACTCTCTCCCAGCGGGCCGGGCTCCATTGATGGTACTTCGGCAGCTGTGCATATTCTTACTGGCACAGGGCGAAGTATAGTAACTGCCCCATAAGAAGACACGGTGGCCAGTGGTAGCATATCCGAAGCCTCCGACGAAACCACGATAGCATCAGAAAGTGATACCAGAGGGTGATTGGCTGCGTCAGGCTCCTGGAACAAGATTCCAGTAAGCACTAAGATGGAAGAAAAGAATGAAAAGATATGCGGCTCTGCAAAGGGGCGGGCAGAACTTACTATGGCCGCAGCATCCATTTCTTCAAGTGCCTGTATGGAAGATTCTAACTCTGCAGATGAAGCAACAAAAGGAGGGGTTATCTCCACCTCCATGTCTAGCCCGGCGAATTCCTCCGACAACATTCCCTCAGATGATGTCACCGGCAACCTCGGAGGACTAAAGATCAAAGGATCGCTCAACGGTATGAGGGGTGTCGCCGCCCCTTTGATGGCTACCGCAGGTGCTAGTTCGTCACCTTCTAAAGAATAATAGTCAATTTCTTTGTCAGAAGGGGTGGCAGAGCTACTGGAGAAAATATCTATGCTGATCTCGGGTTGGCCAGCCTCCTCTGTCGCCTGGCGGGCCGCCGAGCGGGTGATAACACGCCGCAATGGGATAGCACCTTTCTTTAGCGCAGTCTTGTGTCCTTCAGGCTGTGAAGGAACATCCACGGCAGGGATCTCAACCATTATGCTAACCACTCCTGCCACTACAACAAACATACACATAAGGCGGGGCAAAAGGATCAATAAGAAGGAAGAGTCAGAAGGATGGCAGTCACTTGGCTCACCCTCGGTCTCACTGGCAGGTGTGGCAGAAGGGAGTCTGACATCCTCCTCAGCAGCGGGGAGACTCTCCCATGTGGCTTCAACTATTTTTGTCGCCCCTGCCGTGGCTGTGACAGAAGACCCTATGTCTCTCATCTCCGGGACGACCTCCTCAGCGCGTGTGGTGGTGCCAACCGCTCCTTGAGCTGAGGTCAAACAAAGAAGGCGTCAAAGGAGTGAAGACGTCATGAAAAGAACACTCCTTTAGACTGTGAAGAAAAGTGATGTCACCTTCAGCTACTTGCTGAGTGGCCTCTTTCTGAGCGGCAAACTGCTCAAATGACGGCACTTCAGGCAGAGGAGTCTTAGCCGCATCAGTCGAAGGCTGCTTGGAAGAAGTTTTCCGAGCTTTCTTCGCTCGGCCTATTGCAACTTTCATCGCGAAGGCCGCTCTCTTTTTACCAGGTGGCAGTGGAGTAGTGGTCGGCACCGGTGCAGGAGCCTCAAAATATTCCGACTGCTGAGCCTGGGAAATGATTTTCCTATAAAGTCCCTGATCCTTTATATCTGGACGGTCTGTCAAATGAAGCACATGCTGTTATAAAAGAACTAAGCAACAAACTACTCTACATGTCAACTGAAGAAGACATACCTGCCCGGCCGTTGTAAAAAGACGAGAGGGGCCAATACTGATAAGCCACCTCCTTGCTTCGGGATGCAGCCTCTCGAACGAGCCAGTAGACATCACCAATCTTCTTGCACTTATCGACTAGGTCGGCCAAGTCTGCATGACCATGAGAAGCTATGCAATGATATAAGCCAAGGTGGTAGAAGCCCAGACATCGGCATAATGAAAGGATACAAACAAAGGCTTGTCTAGAACACTTGCTACGAGACTGTCAAGGGTCAGTCCGTGGATGTTCATCAAGACAAACAGCCAAGACGTATGTTGATAATATGTCGGGGTTTTGTCTTCTCTATTAACAAACGCCCGGTACGGGCAAAAGCGGTCAACCTCACACTTCCAAGAAACTGCTTTGGAGAGCGGCTCTTCAATAGGGAATGGATACTGCTGAAGCTCCAAGCGAGAACCACCAATCTGGCACAGATGTTCTAAATTCTGTGTGAAAGTATCCTCATCTATGTCAGCAAGCACAGGCACCAGCTGTTCAGTTGCTTCCTCATTTCTGGCTTTCCTGCGTGCTATATATGCCTCTACCTCCTTCGGATGTTGGGAGAACAGCCTCTTCAAATGGGCTTCTTCAATATCAAAATCTGGCCCAGGCTGCTAGCTCAGAAAGGTGCGCTCAGCTACATCCCAGCATGCCACCCTGGCATTGCGATAAAAGCCCGTTCGAGCATTCCACCACATTACATACTCTGGAGTGACCCGGGGAACGCGGTTCGGCACCGGCACTCTAAAGACATTGGCGTCCCGGTGGTGAAAGTAGTCCCACCAGGAGCGACCCTCAGCTACAACAGTCGAGCCGTGCTTCGACCTGCTATCCAGAGGAAACAGGGCAACCGAAGGCGAGATGTGCTGATCATAGCCAAAATTTCGGCCAAACCTAAAAGGATAGTAGGGTTCTAAATGAACCACGCCCCCCTTTCTAAACACTAAGACACTGGGGTGAATTGATAAAGCCCAGTCAATGAGCTCAGGCTCCAAGATTGGTCGGGTCACGGTGTTGCCTGAAATGAAATGTGTGAAAGTCTCCACTGCCTCAAGCTTACATTCACGCTGGCGATTCACCAATGGAGCGGAATGTGCGGCCAAATTCCAAAAATGGATGGTCCCCGCCGAATCCATCGGAACCCTTGTCAGCCGGCCTCGGATGGAGAAAAGCTAATGAGACACTGGACCAGGTTCAACACTAGCAAACTCCAGCATCCTGGGATACAATTATTGTGCCCCTGTGGTTTTGATGATGATTTTGATGATTGGTTTTTGATGTGAGTCAATCACTGTGAGTCATCCTGCTGTGTGAGTCATCATGCTGTTATTCAGTTTTTCAGATCATAACTTAGTCTATCAAATGTTCAGTCATGTTAACTGATGCATAAAGCATTCATTGCTACACTCTGCTTAGTTAGTATGAACAGTAGTGGGTCCACCCACCCGTGCTGATGCGTCGACCCTTCAGTCATACTTGTCTCTGTTCTCACACCAGTGCGTCAACTCCTTGAGCTGATGCGTCGACTCTTCAGTTCAGGTTCTTCATTTGATTAAGTCTATACATCATCAGTTGAACGTAAAGTATATACGTTGCAGCGTCAACTCATTGGGCTGCAGCGTCAACTCAGCAAGTATGCACATCGCCTTCAGACTTTCAAGTCTATACACTCTATACTCATTCAAGTCTGTTCAGCCGTTTGCATTTCATAAAGTCTGTACATCGTGTTCATTCAAGTTCACATCAAGTCTGTACAGCCGTTCACTGGTGAAGTCTATAAACTAGTCAGTGGAAAGTCTATACACTGGTTTCTATCTTCAAAGTCTATACAGCGGCTGTCTTCGAATTTGAAGTCTGTACACTGACCTCAGCTATTCAAGTCTATACACTAGACTGTTAGGTCATGTCTATACACTGGTTCTCAATGTACACACTTATTCTTTGTGCTGCTTCACGCATAAAATCTATACATCCACAGTGGATCTTCAAGTCTGTACATCCACAGTGGAACTTCGAAGTCTGTACACCGCTTGTGCCTCAACAAGTCTGTACACTATTTCAAAGTCTACACATTCATTGTTAAGGCAAGTCTACATTGGATCATGGTCTTCAAGTTGATACAGAGTCTTCATCTTCTGAAGTATGTACAGCCAGTCACTTGACAAAGTCTGTACAGTGTCTCATATTGGCCAAGTCTATACAGCCTCATCTTTACATTTGTTCAAAGCCAAAGTCTGCTCATTGGGCAAGTCTACACATCGGCCTGTGGCCTACTTAGCTGAAGTCTGTACAGCGTCCGTTGTCTAGAGTTCTTCAAGTCTGTACATCGGACTGCTTCTTTCAAAGTCTGTACATCGCTTCAAGTCTATACAGCATGCCTTCACGTTCAAACTCTATACATCGTTCCTCAAAGGCTAAGTATATACTTCTGTCAAACGCCTCAAAGTCCATACACTGGTTTTCACGTGAAGTCTACACACCTTGTTAAACAGCCTGAACCAAGTCTATACATCATCTAATATATTCTTATGACTGTGTGACAGGTACTGCATGAAAGAAGCTCCTGGATTATTCTGGTGCGTCAACGCAGCAGCCTAGTGGCGTCAACGTAGCCCTTTTACTTGTTGAAGAAGGATGAAGGTCTCTGAAGAGTTAACGAGGCAAGTCCATGGGCCATTGGAATACTGCAAGTGCGTCAACGCCATTGCAAGACAGCGTCGACGCAGCCATTGAGCCTGATGGGGTTTTAGCTCGGAGACAACTCAGAAGGGTTAACGCAGGATGATCATAGCGTCTACGCAGCATGCAAACCAGCTGAACTCTTAGTTGCTGGAACACCACTGCGTCAACGCTATGGGCTAGCAGCGTCCACGCAGCACGTCTGTCTACCGAAGAACGTGATCACTGGATCACCGATGCGTCAACGCAGCAGTGTAGCAGCGTCGACGCAACTGTCAATAGGGCTAGGCTGGTTGCTCACTGGAACGCATCAATGCGTCAACGCCATGGGTTGGAAGCGTCAACGTAGCAGACTTGAGTTTTGCTGGTAGAATGTCTTTGAAGGCTGCGTCAACTCCATGAAGCAAGTTCGTTAACGCCACCTCACTCCAGTTGCTGAGCGTACTGATGAGGGGGCACGTGATCCGATGGGAAAAAGGGGCAGGATGCTGACACGTGTTAGATAAGGGGTGCTACCCTGCCAAGTGGACCAATCAGTGGTCACTAGGGTATTTTCTACTCAACCTTTGGAGGCTCTGTTTCTGATATAAAAGCACCCCATCATCCTCTCGAAAAGGGTTAACTCTCCACAGAAGAAGAGGAAGCTCTCCAGCGAAGAAATCTGAGAGTGTGAGCAAAAGAAGAGAAGAGAAGCAGCAGAGCGCAGAAGAAGAAGGAAGCAGAAGAAGAAGAAGAAAGAGAAGAGATAGGGAGAGCCTGCGAAAAAGAGAGCTCGTGAGGTCTGAAAGAAATGAGAAAGACAGTGAGAGAGAAAAGGAGAGAAGAGAAGAGAAAGAGTGATCGTGAGTTGAGAAGAAGAAGAAGAGAAGTAGCAGAAGAGGTTCCTACTGGACCGTGGATCAGATCCAGGCCAGTCAGCTCCGTTGAGAGCCACATTGTGCATTTCATTTTTCAGCTTTATGTTTGCTGAAGTTATTTTCATTTCGTGTTTTTGTTTTTCCTTTTTCATTTGGTTATCTTTGTTCTTCCGATCCTCTAGTCTGAGGTCGGGTTCCTCCTGGTGGGTCAGGAGAAGGGAGATCTGATCTCCGGTTTGCAAGCAGCAGGGGGGCTGCTTGTGGGTTCCCTCCGGGCTAGGAGGAAGAGAGGCTAGGCCTCTGGTGGATTGCTGGTAGCAGTGTGCTACTGGTTGGTTCACTGGTAGCGGGCTGCTACTAGTGGGGTTCCCTCTTGGTATAGAGGAAGAGAGACGTGTGTCTCTGGTTTCTAGTGACCGTGGGTTGCTAGAGGTTCCCTCCGTGTAGGAGGAAGAGGGGAGGTTGTTCCCCTGGGTAAGCTGTGTATCAGCGTCTGTTGGCAAGCTGTGTTGCCCAACTGTTAGTGAAGCCACACTCGGGTTGGGTGTGGGGTGGATGTAGGTCTGCAGGACCGAACCACCTAAAAACCCCTCTTGCATTGTGGTTTGATTGCTTATGGTTTGCTTCCGCTAGATGTTTGCATAGGGGCACTCCATGTGTTTGATTACAAGTTCATTAGATGATTTGATCAGATTTTGTTCTAAATGTTTAATCTGTTGATTGAGCGAAATTCTAATTGAGTGAAAGTTTATATTGGGTGAAAGTTTTTATAGGCTATATTCATTCACCCCCCCTCTGAATACTTGCACCGAACCCAACAATTAGTATCAGAGCAGGTCTCTGACTTAACAGATCTAACAATCTGCAGAGGATCCTGCTAACTGTTTAGCGCGTTTTCAGAGTGGGTGTATTGTGCTCGTTGTTTTGTTTCACCGGTTTAGTGCTTTACCTTGCCCATCTGGTTTTGCTGCATTTCATGTTATTTGTTTTAGTGAGTTGAATCTGTTTGCCATCTGTCCAAATGGATCGTCCTCCAATTTATGATGGTTCTAACTTTGAAAGTTGGCTAGGAGGCCTAGCTGTGTATGTAGATTCCATTGATCCCAAACTATGGGGTTTGCTATCCAAAGGCCCACATCGACTACCCAAAGATCAAGTGGTCTAGTGAGGACACCTTTAAGAACCGTGATAATGTCATAATTCTTAATATCTTGAGAGCTGTTGTTAATACTGATGTATATTCTTTTGCTCTCAGGTGCAATTCTGGAAAAGAGATATATGACAAAGTTATCTCTACGCATAACCAACAGAGTGATAGTTGTTTGATGGCCAACCGGGATAATGAAGATTCCTCATCCAAGGTAAATTCTGAATCTGAATCCGAAGAGATTTCAATTGATGAACTATGGGATATGTATGAGGATCGATCTGAGAAATGTAAATATTTGAAATCTGAAAATAGAAAGCTGAAAAGAAATGTGATCAGATTAATTCGAATGCTCAGTGTGAAAAATGTCAAGATCTGAGAAAATCTCATGAAATATGCTTAGCTAATCTGAATGTGAGTAAGGAACAAATTTCTGTTTTGGAAAACAAAAATCATGAACTCACTGCCAAGATTTCTGAACTTGAAGATAAGCTGAATTCATTAGGAAATGATCAAATCTTAACTAATGAATTAGTTCAGAATGAACAAACTAGAAAGGAGAATGAAGAACTGAAGCTGCTTAATTCTGCTATGTCTGAGAGACTCTTAATGGTTGAAAGAGGGAAAAGTTCAATTGAAAATGAACGTGAGAGAGTGACTGCATTAATAGAAGAGATTGATAGCTACAAAGCCATTAATGTCTTACTTAATGAAAAGATCACAGATTCTGAAATTCTCATTTCCTCTCTCAAAAATGAAATCACTGAATTGAACAATTCTCTGTCTGAGTCATTTAAAAATAAAGAAAATTCAAAGGCTGCTTCTAAGAAGAAAGTCTCTGATGGAGGCAGTAAACAGGAAGAGAGAAAAAGAATGTATACAACCTTTGTGCGTAGCTCTAAGTTAGCTAGCACTTCAGCTCCTCCTTCATGTCTGCCTGCGAATCAGATAGAAAAACAAAAGGAAACAAAACAGAATAAAAATTTGTATGCTGAAATTTCTCAGGGCAAACTGTCTCACGTTAAAAGAAAGAATGTGAAATGTTTCTACTGTGGTAAATCTGGCCATGAGATAGATGTTTGCTTTGTCATGAGAGAGGATGAATTGAAATCAGATAGAATTCATGCTAGGAATTCTAAATCGAAGAAAACTTCTCATGATCAAAATAAGAGAATTCAATGTTTTTACTGTCATAGAATTGGCCACCTTATGCATGATTGTAGATTAAAGAAGCAAGATGATTTGAATGCTAAAGAGCTTCATGATAGGAATCATGCATATCTGAAAAAGAAACTTCATTGCTTTCATTGTAACAAATTCGGCCATATTGCTACAAATTGTTGGCATGCTAAGGGAAGAACAATTAACTCCAAAACTGCTATAATCCCTGTAAAAAGACATGCATTCTATAAGAATCTTGACAGAATGAATTCTTCATGTTTTGAATGTGGAAAGTCAGGCCACAGAGCTGTTAACTGTTGGCTGGTCTGTTATGAAAAGAAAAATTTTCATGTCAATAACAGAATTAATCATGTTCACTCACACCATGTTCACGCCAATGCTGATGTATACAAGGAGAACATGAAATCTGTTATTTCTTGTCATCATTGTGGGCAGGTAGGGCATTCCATGTATAATCGTCATATCATGTGTTGTGATGATAAACATGCGAAAAATCTGTTGAGAAAAACTGCTAGGAGTGTCACTGCTAAACCAGGACCCAAGGCTTCTTGGGTACCTGTTACATCAAAATGATGTGTCTGCTACAGGTGTGCCTTGGAAGCTGAGGAATAAAAAGGGGGAAATAAACCAAGGCACTCAAATAAAAACCCCTTCTGAAATTTTCAGGTAATTTCTCTGCATCTCCTATTTTGAAATTCTTGCATATCTGCCATTTGTAGTTGGTTGATAATTGTTGAAATGCATAACCTCTGAAAACAAATTGCATTCCGAATTCTCTGGAAAAATCTGAACTGCTTATGAATGTGGCTTGAAATTTGTCTATTGCATAGTTCAGTGAAAATCTTCCCATTGCATTCTGGAAAATCTGATTAGCTGAAATTTGATCCGTGCATGCTGCCCATGTAGAATTATCATGATTGACCTCATTGGTATATAAATGGTAAGGTATTAAAAGGCAGGGAAGTCTGTCTGGAGGTTCTTACTATGTGTGAGGTGGTCTTTTAGACCAAGTGCTCCGCCTAGTACCATGGGTCACTTTGCTGATAGGACATTGTGATTGTAGACAAGTCACAATATCATTTGGAATCATATGTTCAGATTTTTAGTGCAAACATTACAATGTTTTCAGGGGGAGTTAATTGCATGTTTTCGCATACATATAGTGCATTGCATTTCCTTATATTTGAAAATGCCAAAAAGTGAGTTTGAATGCATATTGTGAGGGGGAGTCAATGCATTGCATATAGGTTGTCAAATGCATACTCTTGTGAGAATTCATTGCATATCCTTCTTATTGATTTTATTGACAGACCTTGAACATATTTTTGAAAACATTGAGCTTCAAAATCTCACTTATCAATTGGTATCATTTGGCTTCAGAAATCTATCAGTCTGTCATGAAGATTTCAATGGGACTATCTCAATCATAAATCTGAAAAATTCTTGAACTAGAAATCTTCTATTATACGTTTTTATGAATGACTGAAATAACTCATGTGGTTTAAGTTTAATGTATTCAATGAGTTTGGCTTTAAAATCTCTTAAAAACATCTGAAGCCTGTTTAATAAACCTTAACCATCTGTTTCATGCTGTGTCTTGTAAAATCTTCTAAAATCTGCATTATTGAATTCATGGCTTTATTTGGTTAAGTACATGAAATTGTTATTGTTTTAAAGCAAATGAATTTGTCTGAATTGTCTAAAGGGTAATTGTTGTCAGAGCAATGACTTTGGTCACTAAGAAACCATGTCCAAAGGACTGTGTCATGAGGTGTCTTAGTCAACTCTGCAGAATAAAATGACATTAAAAATCAGGCAGAGCAATGGCATGCACACTGAGAAATATAACTCACTCATCAAGAAATGATTTGCAGTGTGTCATGATGTGTAAATGCTATCTCTGTTCATATAAAGTGATGCGGGACGGGACCACGGACACGACAAGCTCGCGATCGTCCCTTAACGAGCGAAGCGTCGGATGTGCGCGGTTGAGGAACCGGCTGTGAGCTAGGGTGGTCGGCTCTCACTTGTGCCCGGATCGGGTCACGGGACGGTAACGCTCTCTCTCGCAGCAACGGTGATATAAATAGAAAGCGAGCTAATTACCCTATCATGCTCTCTAGCAGTGGCATAAGCAAGCATATATGAAATAAGCGAAATGCCAAGTGTAGGAGCGAAGACGATACCTCCACGCGCTCGGCGTGGGGAAGACGGACCCGGCCGAAGTCGTACTCCCGGAACAATTATACACGGATATTACAGAAATGCAACTCGCTGCCCACTCCACGCAGGGAGGTAAAGGGCTACACAATGGGGTCCGGGAGGACCGAATTCGGGTTGACGGGCGGCTTCTCGCGTTGATTTGGCAACACCCGAACACGTGACGTTGGGGCCCACGTGCTGTCCGGAGGGGCCGTGTGGGACCCGGTGGCACCGCTGTAGTGGTGGATGCCCGGAGGGTCGCTCCTTGGGATGGCGGCACGCTGGTTCGCCGGCCGGAGGCCCGGCGGCTCCGTTCGGCACCGGTCGGAAAACCCGATCGGAAATCTGCCGGTTCTGTATTTTGGCGCGCGCTCCAGCGAGAATGGGCGCTGCGATCAGCCCCGATGTCGGATCGACACGAGACTGGCGCCGTTGGAAAGCTAGCTTGATGTTCTTCAACCTAGGCCCAAAGATCTGGCCTGGATCTGCTCGGATCTTGACTTATGGAATTTTCAATCTTCTGTTGTACAGTAACCGAAGACTCAGACCTGCAGAGAACTTGACTATGGATTGCCTTTGACCGTGAGGTAGACGTCCGAATCTGGGGTTGTGTTCTTCAAAGAAGTTGTTGTAAATGGAGTTGGGAAGACAGCAAAATTAGTTTGGACACGTGTGGATGTGTCTATGATTTTCTGTGATTTGTTTACTGGACAAAGGTCGGATCTGGGATCTGACTGAAAGTACTGTAGCTCCGGTAGAACATGAATTATTAAAAATAGGTAGAAGGATGATAAAAATTTAAGAAAAATTGTGGTGGTAGGGGACGATGGACAGAACACCCAGTTAAATTGGGAGGTCTAAACAAATTCAAAAGCATGGTCGAAGTTGGAGAACTCAGGACTACTATCACTGTAGACAGTGACAGAACAGATCTGAGATTGAGAGTTGAACGAAATGGTAAAGATATGAAACGGTGGCTTTTGAACCTGGATGTTTTTGTGGAGAATGGGATAGAAGATAGGAACCAACCCTCAAAATTTCAAATCGATCAGAACTCGTGGCTGGCTTCAGGAATTCTCGAACTACACCTCTGTCCAGCAGGACAGAAACTTGATGACGATTCCACGGCGGCTCGAAGGCGGCACGAACGGCGGCGGCGGCGGCATAGACAATCACCGGAGGTTGAGAGGGGATGATAGAAGGGGGATACACTCTAGATCTTGAGGTTTGAGGAGAAGAACACTAGGGGGAGAGAGGAACAAGGGCACATCCTTCAATGGCTCAAGCCAATTTTACAAATTTTTCTTCATTAATCTCTAATGACACTATACATAGGTTTATATAGAAAATAGCAAGGGGTGGGGGGGCTGATAATTTCGTGGGAAATATGTCATTTTCATCCCCCATGTGGTCAAAACTCAAAAAAAATAAATTACATATGAATGGAGCACTCCTTTGACTAGGTAGGTAAGGTAGGTGGCCTACCTTTGAAATTTTAACCCCTTTGTCTCCCATGTGGTCAATTAGTATTCAAACCTTCTAGATGGCCACCTAGGATGGTTGACCAGCCGCACATGGATGAGGTGGACCAATGGGGAAGGGGAGGGGGCCCCCTAACTGGACCTACTACATATTTGCACAAAAACCCACACAATCCAAGGGAATGACGCATTGGCTTACAAAGCCGTACAATTGCGCTTATACTTTCCCATGGATATAAAAATAAACTAAAAGACACAAATGTAAAATAAAATGTACATGCTCGACGTCGATTCCCATCATAAAGCATGACAGATAGTCACACTAAGTGCTTAGGAATATTGGCCTCTGATCAAGGTATATCCTCTAGTTACAAGGTGTGCACTGAACTAGAGTGCTAGTAAAATTTGTAGCATGAAAAATTGTTGAACAAATTGAAATATCTGAATATTGATGCTAAAATCAAATTGCTACAACCCTAGACAAAATCATATGACTTCAAAATTGCTTGATTTCAATACTGATGCATGTAATTCCGAAAGAAGTCAATAATTTTGATTGTGTAAGAGAAAGGGAGATTAATCAAGATAAATATGAGGGTTTGGTTCATTTTTATTAAACCATGGTTTTAGATATCAATACAGAATTTTTTTGATAAACTCTGCATACATCATGTTTAAACCATACTGATTAATAAAAATCATTCACAAGCCCTTATAATGGAAGACTTTGAAATATTCTGATTTGGATTTATGAGAATGACATTCCCTTGAAAATCTGACTGAAATTCTTGTAGTTGAAGCTTCTTTAAAAATATGCTAATTGAACCTCTTCTGCTCATTGACCTGAACTTCTCCTTGTTTGCCCCTGTGGTCTCCTTCTCATTCATTTCATAAGGTTCCATTTATTGAGGGGGAGCCTCCTTGTCATATGCATCATGCTGCATAGAAGGAGGAGAATTGTGCTCTTGCATTCATATTTTTAGGGGGAGATCTTACATTCTGGTATCTGTTTATGTTGATTGTTTGCCAAAGGGAAAATTTCATTCAATCTTCGCATGCAAGCTCCTTTTGATCATCTCTAACTCATGTTTTTGCTGCAACTCTTAAAGGGGGAGCATTTTGTTTTTGCAAGGGGGAGGAGTTGACTGATTTCTTATACATGCTTTAATTTCTCAAATTATTTTCTTTTTGATGAAGTCAAAGGGGGAGAATAATTTGAGTCATCAGAATGCCTCACATCATCAGAATGACTCAATGTGTTGAAAGTGTTGCCATCATCAAAAAGGGGGAGATTGTTGTGCCCCTGTGATTTTGATGATGGTTTTGATGATTGGTTTTTGATGTGAGTCAATCACTGTGAGTCATCCTGCTGTGTGAGTCATCATGCTGTTATTTAATTTTTCAGATCATAACTCAGTCTATCAAATGTTCAGTCATGTTAACTGATGCATAAAGCATTCATTGCTACACTCTGCTTAGTTAGTATGAACAGTAGTGGGTCCACCCACCCGTGCTGATGCGTCGACCCTTCAGTCATACTTGTCTCTGTTCACACACCAGTGCCTCAACTCCTTGAGCTGATGCGTCGACTCTTCAGTTCAGGTTCTTCATTTGATTAAGTCTATACATCATCAGTTGAAGGTAAAGTATATACGTTGCAGCGTCAACTCATTGGGCTGCAGCGTCAACTCAGCAAGTATGCACATCGCCTTCAGACTTTCAAGTCTATACACTCTATACTCATTCAAGTCTGTTCAGCCGTTTGCATTTCATAAAGTCTGTACATCGTGTTCATTCAAGTTCACATCAAGTCTGTACAGCCGTTCACTGGTGAAGTCTATACACTAGTCAGTGGAAAGTCTATACACTGGTTTCTATCTTCAAAGTCTATACAGCGGCTGTCTTCGATTTTGAAGTCTGTACACTGACTTCAGCTATTCAAGTCTATACACTGGACTGTTAGGTCATGTCTATACACTGGTTCTCAATGTACACACTTATTCTTTGTGCTGCTTCACGCATAAAGTCTATACATCCATAGTGGATCTTCAAGTCTGTACATCCACAGTGGAACTTTGAAGTCTGTACACCGCTTGTGCCTCAACAAGTCTGTACACTGTTTCAAAGTCTACACATTCATTGTTAAGGCAAGTCTACATTGGATCATGGTCTTCAAGTCGATACAGAGTCTTCATCTTCTGAAGTCTGTACAGCCAGTTGGTGCGGACCCCCGAGCAGTTGATCGGCACGACACACCGAGCCACCGGTACCACACACGGAGCACGACACGAGCCACCTCAGCGTCCATCTGGCTCGGAGACAGCCTGGAGACTCCACCTTGAGCCTCCCCATTTATTATATTTAGCTAGACTTTATGTGTGTGTAATTTATATTTATTTCGTTGCATTCGGTTTGCCATTTTGAGTGTAATAGGGACTTACGAGCATTTCGGACCCCGTGGGCCCCACGGGCCCCCCGGGCCCCACCACATTGGGCCACCTCAGCCTAGGGTCCCACGTGGGGTCAGTCAACATGCCACATGGGGCATCTAGAAGTTTTAATGGTCAATTGTCCACATGGGGGACAAGGGACCAAAATAGTCAACATTTCCAACCAACACCCACCTACCATGTCAAGCTTGTTCCCCCCCTAGTCAATAGGCTGTCCCCCCCTTATTTTTTTAATTGTATTTTTGTGGAATGGTCACAAGCCATCCCAACCCTCCATCTCACACCCCTAGATCCAACGGTGGAGGATGGATTAGATGGGTGACCTATATATGCTTGTATTTTCCCATTTTGATGAATTAATGGCATTTTGAATCAAAGAAATTGTTGGAGCTCCAGCTTGGTGCGACCCTCTCTCCCCCCTTGCAGCTGTGAAGGTTGCCTCTGGAGGTGTGACTCCTCCCCTATCAGTTCCGGTCATCCTCGCCGCCGCCACGAGCCGCCACCGCACCGCCATCGTCTTCATCGGAGTTCTGCCTGTGTAGTACCACAGCAGCTTCCACGAAATTCAGCCATCAATCACGAGCTCTGATCGACCTGGGGGTTTTACTGGAGATTCCATAGGTGTCAAGGATATCCCAAAAAAATTGGTTTGTCATTCATATCCCATTCCATATTTTTAGATTTTCGTCCACTCTTCCCTTTCAGTTCTGCCAGCAGTCTGTCCAGATTCATCTCCGCCCTGAGTTTTAGGTCTTAGATCCACTTTTTCATTTTCTTTGGTTCGCCCAATTTTACTGTATCTTCCTTCCACCAACCCCTTCATCCACAATTTTTCTAAATTTCTAGTTCGTCCATTTCATATTTTCCACAAATCGTTCTCAGATCCACCTGAAGTTCTGTCCACCCGTTCCCAGATCCGACCACCAGATACTCCAAAAATACTATCAAATCACCACGACCTGCAAATCCAATTCTAAAATTTTTCCCAACTTTGTGGTTTGATTATCTACAACTTTGAAGAAGAGCTTGAAGTCTGAATCCCACTGTAAGTAGGCAGTCAACGGCCGTTTACAGGGAACTGATGTGCTGAACTGAGAGTTCTAGAACTGTGTAGCAGAGAATTGAAAATTAGTTAAGTTTCAGGTCCGCGCAGGTTCAGAGGAATCCACTAACCCTAGGTTGGAGGATTTTGAGTCCTCTTTCCAACGGCGCTGGTTTCGTCGCATTCCGGTGACGGGGCTGATCGCAGCAGTTGATTTCGCCGGAGCGCGCGCCTGAGAATAGTAAGTAAAAATCCGTGGGCAGCATTCCACAAGCTTGGAGATCGGAGTTGTTCGGCCACCGATCGGCGTTCCCGGCCGACCGCCTTCCGTGGAGGCGTGCCACCAGGGGTCCCCATCACAGTGGGACCCACTCCTGCTGATCCAGAGGCCAGCGCCACCCGTGGGCCCCACGGGCCCGTAGAACCCGCCGTTCGGAAAGCACGAAAACGCGGAGTTCGGCACCGCCGGGCGACATCAAGATGCTGCCCGTCAACCCAATTCGCGTGATTCCCGGGCCCCGCATGTGACCTTTTACCTCCCTGCGTGGAGTGGGTCAAATTATTGTACTGCTGTAAAATTGTGTTAACCGGGGGTCCGTGATTGGCCGGGGTTATCTTCGCCACTTCCGGTGCGTGGAGGTAATGGTCCGAACCTCTTGGCGTTCATTTGCTTAGCTAGTATACGGTCTTTTGCCGCTTCCGAGAGTGTAGGTACTAGCCCGTGTGTCCATGTCACCGCTGTGAGAGTGAGAGTGACCCGTCCCGTGACTCGATCCGAGTCCGGAAGTGAGTCTGACTACCTTGAACTCTGCCGGTTCCTTAACCGCGCACGATCCATGCTTTCCCTCGCATGGGACGCCGAGTGAGTTTGCACTTCTGCTAGCGACGTGTAGCCTATGGGAGCTCTCTGTGTCGGGCCTAATGTCTCTCCCATCATGTGTTGCTGGTCGTGTCCACGTCTAGAGTCCGAGGTCCATACCACGTAGAGTCGGTCCCCGTGTCCGTCCCGCATCAGTTTGGTATCAGAGCAAGTCGAGTCTAGGGTAGTCGTTGCATAAGTCATGCATCATGGTCTAAGTCGAGTCTAGGGCCATCAATATTTTCAAAACAAAAAAAGAGTGTGTTTTAAATTGCATTTGCACCCTTTATTCGGTATCTTAAAAGGTGTTGTCCGAACATTAGGCTACGCCTACCGGGAGGTCGCACACTTGCGGGAGTGATCTTTGGATCGATTAACTCCGCCCTATACCGGATATTGGTTTAGGTCTAAGTGCATCAGTTAGTGTGTGTTTGCATTAGTCGGTGTCTTCTAGGTCGTGTGTCTTTGCATGCCCACCCGTCGAGGCACCCAGTACTCGCCACCACCACCTATGGCGGAGTCCCGAGCCCGTAGTTCCGATGAGTCTTCCACGGCCGAGATGTTCCGGGCCATCATGGATCGTTTAGACACGCGTATGGATGGTCTTAGTACGCGTATGGATGGCATAGGGACGCGTCTAGAAGGGCGGATGAAGGTCCTCGAGGATCGGGCCGGGGTTTCGGAGCAGTCCATTCAAGGCCTTGTTGGGAGGATTGCCGTCCTAGAGAGGGGCCCAGTAGTGGCGCAACCCGCGCCGACGAACGGCCAACAAGAGCCGGTGCAGCAACCCGCTGTGCCAAGGGCTCAGGTGGAGGATGTCGGGAGGCAACAGGCGCCTATAGTGGATGATTATGCCTCCGACAATGATCACGGGGGTAACGGTCATCGTCATCAACGACGAAATCGTGATGACGAGGATGACGACCGCATTCTTATGGGTGTGCGTGCGGACCCTCCCACTTTTAGCGGGTCCTTGGACCCTAGGGTGTATTTAGATTGGGAGGCCGGCATGGACCGGTACTTCGAGTGGTTTGAGATGACGGACCACCGAAGAGTCCGATACGCAAAGATGAAGCTACAAGGGCAGGCTCAAACTTATTGGATCAATGTGGAGAGCCTGCTCAACCAGCGACGTCAACCCCAAATCGGTACCTGGGATGATATGAAACTCAAATTGAGGGAGAAGTACCTTCCTGCCTCATATCGCCAACGTCTTATAGACAAGTGGCAAAGCATCTCCCAAGGGAACCGATCCGTGACCGAGTACACCGCCGAGTTCGATGAGTATTACTTGCGGTGCGGGGTCACGGAAGAGAGCACCATGACGATATCCCGCTTTCAGAGAGATTTGCGGCCTAATTATCAATATGAACTCTTTCGCCGCAATGCCACCACTTTGGAGCAGGCATATTAGATTGCTCTCGAATTGGAACAGTTCGAGGCCGAGTTCGAGTCACCCCATCGGTTGGGCTCTTTTCCCCTTCGTAGTGTCGAGCCCCGGGGCTCATCTGGCACGTATCCGAGGGCCCCCATGGCTCGACCTCAGGAGCCCGCTCGCCCCGAGCCCTTTGCTCCTAGGCCTCGTCCTCCACCCCCGAGGGACCTTCCTCGTCCCCAGCATCTTACGGCCCCACCCACAGTCCGTCTACCGGCACCCGTGCCTCCTACACGTCCTTTGTTGCCTACGCCTCCTATCCGTCGGGAGGATAAAGGTAAAGGACCTATGATTGGGGAGCCTAGTGGATCACGGCAGCAGTGTTATCGCTGCAATGGGTTTGGCCATTTCGCCAACCAGTGTCCCACCCGCCCATCTCTTCACATTGGGGACACACAGGCCGAGGATACCACCCCTACGGGCCTCGAGTTAGTCAGCTATGAGGCAGATGAAGAGTTAGCTGACGAGTACTATGAGATGGGAGGTGAGGCCCAGGATGCCCAGCAGTCAGACGATACCCACGTGGGGGTCGTCAGATGTATCCTCACCCAGCCACAGGTCAGTGATGACTGGCGTCGGACCACTATCCTTCATGTATTCTGTAGGCTGGGAAAGCAAATTTGCAAGGTGGTCATCGATAGCGGGAGTTGTATCAATGCAATCTCCACGAACGCTGTCACTCGTCTTGGTCTCACACCCGTAGACCACCCTTGCCCCTACCAGGTATCATGGGTGGATACCACTTCCATTTCGGTCAGGCTGCGGTGCTTGGTCCCACTGCAGCTCCACTCCTACCGTGACGAGATCTGGTGCGATGTTCTTCCCATGGAAGTGGGAAGTATCATTCTTGGTAGGCCGTGGTTATTCGACCGAGATGCCACACTCCATGGTCGGTCGAACACCTGTACCTTCGACCACGATGGCCAGCGGGTCACCCTCCAACCCGTTCGGCCCAGGAGCCCATCTGTTAGGGGTCCTACTGGCCCTAGTACTCCGAAGCCTTCCGTTCCCGGGCCTAGTACCCCATCCCCAGCTCGGGCTATGACCGTTACCTCTGGCCCAGGAGTGCCCTCGACGAGGAGATTGATGATGATTAGCTCCCGGGAAATGGAGCAGGAGCTTAGTCAATGCTGTCCGGTGTTTGCCATTACGGTCCGAGAGGTGGAGCGGGACTCCGAGGGTGAGCTCCCACCCGAGGTTGTTCCTATTCTACGGGAGTTTGCTGATATTTTTCCCGATGAGCTTCCCGAGGGACTCCCACCCATGCGGGATATTCAGCACGCTATCGACCTTGTTCTGGGCTCTTCTTTGCCCAACCTTCCGCATTATCGAATGAGCCCCACGGAGCATGCCGAGCTTAAACGGCAGGTCGATGAGCTTGTGCAGAGAGGATCTGTCCGGGACAGCATGAGTCCATGTGCTGTACCCGCATTACTCGCCCCGAAGAAGGATGGCACGTGGAGAATGTGTATTGATAGTCGTGCCATCAACAAGATCACCGTGAAGTACAGGTTCCCTATTCCCCGCCTGGATGACATGCTAGACATGATGGCAGGTGCCACTATCTTTTCGAAGATCGATCTTAAGAGTGGCTACCATCAGGTGAGGATTAGGCCCGGTGATGAGTGGAAGACCGCATTTAAGACCAAGGACGGTCTATATGAGTGGTTGGTCATGCCTTTTTGGTTGACCAATGCCCCTAGCACTTTCATGCGGCTCATGACTCAGGTCCTTCGACCTTTCATTGGAGTCTTTGTAGTGGTGTATTTCGATGATATCCTTATCTATAGCCGCACCACAGGGGACCACTTAGACCACCTTCGGCAGGTCTGTCTACTTCTTCGGCGAGAGCAGCTATTTGTGAACCCACAGAAGTGTGCCTTCATGACACCTCAGCTTACCTTCTTGGGTTTCATTGTGTCTAGTACTGGGGTCTCCGCCGATCCGGAGAAGGTCCGGGCCATTGTTGAGTGGCCGGAACCCCGTACAGTTCATGATGTCCGCAGCTTTCATGGCCTTGCGACGTTCTACCGTCGCTTCATCCGCGGATTTAGCTTCGTCACTGCCCCGATCACGGATTGCATCCGTAAGGGCACATTTGTCTGGACGAAGGCCGCATCTACTGCCTTCAGGGACATCAAAAAGCGTATGACCCAGACACCTATCCTTCGACTGCCTGATTTCTCGAAGGTGTTTGAGGTCTGTTGTGATGCGTTGGGTGTTGGGATTGGAGGAGTTTTGAGTCAGGAGTCCCACCCGATCGCATATTTCAGCGAGAAGCTGAATGACGCGAAACTGCGATATTCCACGTATGATAAAGAATTCTACGCAGTTGTTCAGGCTCTTAGGCATTGGAGGCACTATCTTTTACATCAGGAGTTTGTCCTATACTCCGACCACGAGGCATTGAGGTACCTCCATTCGCAAAAGAAGCTTAATTCACGTCATAGTCGTTGGGTCGAGTATCTCCAGCAGTTCACCTTTGTGCTTAAACATAAGGCTGGAGTGGAGAACAAGGTGGCTGATGCCTTGAGTCGGCGAGCATGTTTGCTTACCACCATGAGTGCCGAGGTCATAGGGTTAGAGAAGATGAAGGAGGCCTATGTTGATTGTCCTGACTTTGGTCAGATTTTTACCACCCTCCAGGCCGGACCCTCGAGAGACCTTGATGAGTATGTGCTTCAGGAGGGTTACCTCTTTCGAGGTAGCAGGCTATGTGTCCCCCGAACTTCGGTTCGAGATTTCTTAGTGTGGGAACTACATGCGGGCGGTCTAGCCGGCCACTTTGGTCGGAACAAGACTATTGAGGCAGTGGAGTATCGATTTTATTGGCCGAGCTTAAAGCGCGATGTTGCTAACATCGTGGCTCAGTGTCGTACATGTGCTACGGCCAAGATGAAGAAGCAAAGCTCAGGCCTTTATACGCCTCTTCCCGTGCCTGATGCCCCGTGGCAGGATGTTAGTATGGATTTTGTTTTGGGATTGCCACGTACCTCTAGGAAGCATGACTCGGTCTATGTTGTTGTTGACCATTTCTCGAAGATGGCCCTCTTTATCCCTTGCTCAAAGACTTCGGATGCTTCTAGGGTAGCCCGCCTTTTCCTTACTCATGTGGTGTGCAAGTTCGGGTTGCCTCGCACTATAGTGTCTGACCGTGATGTTAGGTTCACTTCCTATTTTTGGAAGACACTATGGCATATGATGGGTACGCATCTTAAATTCTCCACTGCATATCATCCCCAGACAGATGGTCAAACCGAAGTGGTCAATAGGAGTTTGGGTGATCTTTTGAGGTGTCTTGTTAGGGATCGCATCGGGGATTGGGATCTCATCCTACCCATGGCTGAGTTTGCATATAATGATTCGGTGAATAGGTCTACCGGCATGAGTCCATTTGAGATTGTCACAGGTCGTAGGCCTAGGAAACCCGTTGACCTTGTCCCCATGCCTATCCATGCTAGAGTGTCGGAGTCGGCCGAGTCGTTTGCTAGGCATGTTAGGAGTTTGCATGACGACATCCGTCATCACATTGAGGCCAGCAATGCACGGTACAAGGAGTTAGCCGATGCCCACCGACACCACCGAGAGTTCCACGAGGGTGAATATGTCATGATCAGGGTAAGACCTGAACGGTTTCCCTCTGGAACCGTTAAGAAGTTGCAAGCTCGTGGAGCCGATCCCTTTAGAGTGTTGAAACGTGTTGGATCCAATGCGTATGTTGTGGACCTGCCCGAGGAATATGGTATAAGCTCTACCTTCAATGTATCGGATCTTGTTGCATATAGGGACCCAGCGGTGATCCCTAGTGAGCCTTTTGAGCCATCTCCTCCCCTTGAGAGTGATCCCACACCTGAGTGTCCACTTCCACCTCCAGCCCCTTTTTCACGGCAGCGTGAGCACATAGATCGTATACTGGACGAGCAAGTGACTGTTACCAGGAGTGGATCTTACCCGCGCTACCTAGTGCGATGGAGAGGACGGCCCGCTACCGAGGACACATGGATCACACATGGCGAGTTGCAACGGATTGATCCGGACCTTTTGGAGCGATACAGGAGCGATGCAGACCCTTACTCGACAGGGTCGAGTTTCTCCCACCCGGGGAGAATTGATGCGGACACCCGAGCAGTTGATCGGCACGACACACCGAGCTACCGGTACCGCACACGGAGCACGACACGAGCCACCTCAGCGTCCATCTGGCTCGGAGATAGCCTGGATACTCCGCCTTGAGCCTCCCCATTTATTATATTTAGCTAGACTTTATGTGTGTGTAATTTGTATTTATTTCGTTGCATTCGATTTGCCATTTTGAGTGTAATAGGGACTTACGAGCATTTCGGACCCCGTGGGCCCCACGGGCCCCCCGGGCCCCACCACATTGGGCCACCTCAGCCTAGGGTCCCACGTGGGGTCAGTCAACATGCCACATGGGGCATCTAGAAGTTTGAATGGTCAATTGTCCACATGGGGGACAAGGGACCAAAATAGTCAACATTTCCAACCAACACCCACCTACCATGTCAAGCTTGTTCCCCCCTAGTCAATAGGCTGTCCCCCCCTTATTTTTTTAATTGTATTTTTGTGGAATGGTCACAAGCCATCCCAACCCTCCATCTCACACCCCTAGATCCAACGGTGGAGGATGGATTAGATGGGTGACCTATATATGCTTGTATTTTCCCATTTTGATGAATTAATGCCATTTTGAATCAAAGAAATTGTTGGAGCTCCAGCTTGGTGCGACCCTCTCTCCCCCCTTGCAGCTGTGAAGGTTGCTTCTGGAGGTGTGACTCCTCCCCTATCAGTTCCGGTCATCCTCGCCGCCGCCACGAGCCGCCACCGCACCGCCATCGTCTTCATCGGAGTTCTGCCCGTGCAGTACCACAGCAGCTTCCACGAAATTCAGCCATCCACCACGAGCTCTGATCGACCTGGGGATTTTACTGGAGCTTCCATAGGTGTCAAGGATATCCCAAAAAAATTGGTTTGTCATTCAGATCCCGTTCCATATTTTTAGATTTTCTTCCACTCTTCCCTTTCAGTTCTGCCAGTAGTCTGTCCAGATTCATCTCTGCCCTGAGTTTTACGTCTTCGGTCCACTTTTTGATTTTCTTTGGTTCGCCCAATTTTACTGGATCTTCCTTCCACCAACCCCTTCATCCACAATTTTTATAAATTTCTAGTTCGTCCATTTCATATTTTCCACAAATCGTTCTCAGATCCACCTGAAGTTCTGTCCACCCGTTCCTAGATCCGACCACCAGACACGCCAAAAATCCTATCAAATCACCACCACCTCCAAATCCAATTATAAAAATTTTCCCAGCTTCGTGGTTTGATTATCTACAACTTTGAAAGAGAGCTTGAAGTCTGAATCCCATTGTAAGTAGGCGGTCAATGGCCATTTACAGGGAACTGATGTGCTGAACTGAGAGTTCTGGAACTGTGTAGCAGAGAATGGAAAATTAGTTAAGTTCCAGGTCCGCGTAGGTTCAGAGGAATCCACTGGCCCTAGGTTGGAGGATTTTGAGTCCTCTTTCCAACGGCGCTAGTTTCGTCACATTCCGGCAACGGGGCTGATCGTAGCAGTTGATTTCGCCGGAGCGTGCGCCTGAAAACAGCAAGCAAAAATCCGTGGGCAGCATTCCACAAGCTTGGAGATCGGAGTTGTTCGGCCACCGATCGGCGTTCCCGGCCGACCGCCTTCCGTGGAGGCGTGCCACCAGGGGTCCCCATCATAGTGGGACCCACTCCTGCAGATCCGGAGGCCAGCGCCACCCGTGGGCCCCACGGGCCTGCAGAACCCGCCGTTCGGAAAGCACGAAAACGCGGAGTTCGGCACCGCCGGGCGACATCAAGATGCTACCCGTCAACCCAATTCGCGTGATTCCCGGGCCCCGCATGTGACCTTTTACCTCCCTGCGTGGAGTGGGTCAAATTATTGTACTGCTGTAAAATTGTGTTAACCGGGGGTCCGTGATTGGCCGGGGTTGTCTTCGCCACGCCGGGTGCGCGGAGGTAATGGTCCGAACCTCTTGGCGTTCATTTGCTTAGCTAGTATACGGTCTTTTGCCGCTGCCGAGAGTGTAGGTACTAGCCCGTGTGTCCATGTCACCGCTGTGAGAGTGAGAGTGACCCGTCCCGTGACTCGATCCGAGTCCGGAAGTGAGTCTGACTACCTTGAACTCTGCCGGTTCCTTAACCGCGCACGATCCACGCTTTCCCTCGCATGGGACGCCGAGTGAGTTTGCACTTCTGTTAGCGACGTGTAGCCTATGGGTGCTCTCTGTGTCGGCCTAATGTCTCTCCCATCATGTGTTGCTAGTCGTGTCCACGTCTAGAGTCCGAGGTCCATACCACGTAGAGTCAGGTCCCCGTGTCCGTCCCGCATCACCAGTCACTTGACAAAGTCTGTACAGTGTCTCATATTGGCCAAGTCTATACAGCCTCATCTTTACATTTGTTCAAAGCCAAAGTCTGCTCATTGGGCAAGTCTACACATCGGCCTATGGCCTACTTAGCTGAAGTCTGTACATCGTCCGTTGTCTAGAGTTCTTCAAGTCTGTACATCGGACTGCTTCTTTCAAAGTCTGTACATCGCTTCAAGTCTATACAGCCTGCCTTCACGTTCAAACTCTATACATCGTTCCTCAAAGGCTAAGTATATACTTCCGTCAAACGCCTCAAAGTCCATACACTAGTTTTCATGTGAAGTCTACACACATTGTTAAACAGCCTGAACCAAGTCTATACATCATCTAATATATTCTTATGACTATGTGACAGGTACTCCAAGAAAGAAGCTCCTGGATTATTCTGGTGCATCAACGCAGCAGCCTAGCGGCGTCAACGCAGCCCTTTTACTTGTTGAAGAAGGATGAAGGTCTCTGAAGAGTTAACGAGGCAAGTCCATGGGCCATTGGAATACTGCAAGTGCGTCAACGCCATTGCAAGACAGCGTCGACGCAGCCATTGAGCCTGATGGGGTTTTAGCTCGGAGACAGCTCAGAAGGGTTAACGCAGGATGATCATAGCGTCTACGCAGCATGCAAACCAGCTGAACTCTTAGTTGCTAGAACACCACTGCGTCAACGCTATGGGCTAGCAGCATCCACGCAGCACGTCTGTCTGCCGAAGAACGTGATCACTGGATCACCGATGCGTCAACGCAGCAGTGTAGCAACGTCGACGCAACTGTCAATAGGGCTAGGCTGGTTGCTCACTGGAACGCATCAATGCGTCAACGCCATGGGTTGGAAGCGTCAACGCAGCAGACTTGAGTTTTGCTGGTAGAATGTCTTTGAAGGCTGCGTCAACTCCATGAAGCAAGTGCGTTAACGCCACCTCACTCCAGTTGCTGAGCGTACTGATGAGGGGGCACGTGATCTGATGGGAAAAAGGGGCAGGATGCTGACACGTGTTAGATAAGGGGTGCTACCCTGCCAAGTGGACCAATCAGTGGTCACTAGGGCATTTTCTACTCAACCTTCGGAGGCTCTGTTTCTGATATAAAAGCACCCCATCATCCTCTCGAAAAGGGTTAACTCTCCACAGAAGAAGAGGAAGCTCTCCAGCGAAGAAATCTGAGAGTGTGAGCAAAAGAAGAGAAGAGAAGCAGCAGAGCGCAGAAGAAGAAGGAAGCTGAAGAAGAAGAAGAAAGAGAAGAGATAGGGAGAGCCTGCGAAAAAGAGAGCTCGTGAGGTCTGAAAGAAAAGAGAAAGACAGTGAGAGAGAAAAGGAGAGCAGAGAAGAGAAAGAGAGATCGTGAGTTGATAAGAAGAAGAAAAGAAGTAGCAGAAGAAGTTCCTACTGGACCGTGGATCAGATCCAGGCCAGTCAGCTCCGTTGAGAGCCACATTGTGCATTTCATTTTTCAGCTTTATGTTTGCTGAAGTTATTTTCATTTCGTGTTTTTGTTTTTCCTTTTTCATTTGGTTATCTTTGTTCTTCCGATCCTCTGGTCTGAGGTCGGGTTCCTCCTGGTGGGTCAGGAGAAGGGAGATCTGATCTCCGGTTTGCAAGTAGCGGGGGGGCTGCTTGTGGGTTCCCTCTGGGCTAGGAGGAAGAGAGGCTGGGCCTCTGTTGGATTGCTGGTAGCAGTGTGCTACTGGTTGGTTCACTGGTAGCGGGCTGATACTAGTGGGGTTCCCTCTTGGTATAGAGGAAGAGAGACGTGTGTCTCTGGTTTCTAGTGACCGTGGGTTGCTAGAGGTTCCCTCCGTGTAGGAGGAAGAGGGGAGGTTGTTCCCCTGAGTAAGCTGTGTATCAGCGTCTGTTGGCAAGCTGTGTTGCCCAGCTGTTAGTGAAGCCACACTCGGGTTGAGTGTGGGGTGGATGTAGGTCTGCAGGACCGAACCACCTAAAAACCCCTCTTGCATTGTGGTTTGATTGCTTATGGTTTGCTTCTGCTAGATGTTTGCATAGGGGCACTCCAAGTGTTTGATTACAGGTTCATTAGATGATTTGATCAGATTTTGTTCTAAATGTTTAATCTGTTGAGTGAGCGAAATTCTAATTGAGTGAAAGTTTATATTGGGTGAAAGTTTTTATAGGCTATATTCATTCACCCCCCCTCTGAATAGTTGCACCGAACCCAACAACAATGTCATTGTCTGCATAGTCCTAGGAGCCAGCTCTGGGAACAAATTGCACACCCAGGCATTGAAGAAATGAAACGGCCCCACTGTTCTAAAAGAGCGGGGGACCCGATGCCTATGAATATCTCCAAGAGATTTGTAGATCAGGCAGAGTGCTGCTGGACATAGTGCAAGCCGCATGCCCTAAGCCATCTGACAAGCCGGGTATATTGCCTCCAGCCTAATGACTATCTCATCTCCCTATGGGAGGCCAAAAGTGCACAACCAGAAAGTGAGGTAAGCCGCACAATGCGTAAGGGGATCCGCCGCAGTGGGATTCGGTCCTCCGCGACTAATCCGTCGAAGGGAAGCGGGCAGCGTCGACTTGAACTTGGGTGGTCTGCCGGGCTTACCCGCAATAGGAGCTACATGGGGGAACTCCCTGTACTTCAGAGGGCCGCCAAAGAAATACTGAATCCAATGTCCTACTCGGACTCTCAATTTGTTGCTCTTCTCTCGGGGCTGATACCCCCTCGAGGATCCCCTATTCATCGCCAAGCAGAGGGAGCGGTACGCTTTCATCAAGTACCGGTATGAGTAGCCGAAGTAATACTCACCTTCACCATCTATCTCGTCCTTGATGAAGTCATGAAGATAGACCTCCTCATAGGGCTCTCCATTGATCGGCAGACCCGACAACTGTGACAGACTCCAGAGGTCCAGAGAAGTTTCACCCTCCGCTGTATAGAAAGTATTGAACTGTGGGTAGAACACTTCAAACATGCCGCATCACAACCCTTTCGAGACGGGGTACCTGAAACAGGACGCATACACACTGTGATACACCCTGGCCCTGACCAGTAATGGCGCATACTCCTTCAGAACATATTCTGTGAATTCTACCCCTCATACGCGGAAGAGATGGGCGTCGGTCACCTTCGTGTCGGCAAACCACCCAGTAGCCAACTGGAATTTGAACTGGACAGCCAAGCAGTTCAGGACGAATGGTTCGTCTCTATAGCCCCACTTGATAGGTGCTAAGAATAAATCGTAGCCGGGTTTCTCTCTGTTGACCCGACCTGCAGTGGTGTCCCACCTAGCTAGTGTGAATTCTGGAGCCCGTGTCAGCATTTTCTGCTCTGCCTCCAGCTCTGTTACCCCCAAGACGGCGTTCCACTTGCGCCTCTCCCCCGGAAGATAGATGGTGTCTCCGTGATACACGGAGCCTTTCAAGCTGTCCCGGTACACCAACATGGCCCGTTCCACCATCCGAGCCAGCATGACGTCTCTCTTCCCCAAGACACTGAAAGTGCAGATGAACGGTGCAAGATGACGGTCCTTCGGGAAGTCCGGGCGATACCCGTCATCGCGATTGAAGTTAGCCCTCCCTCGACAGTCATAACGCGAGATGGGGATACTGTATCTGTTTCAGAGTCAAAGGATTCATCGACTATAGCAATCCTCCCAAGACCATGGTCCAGTTGTCCGACGTTCCTCCAAGTTACAACAGGGCCAGACATCCTACCCTGGGAAGAATCATCGACATTAGCAGCGCCAGAAGCAACACGGCTAGAAGAGGAGGCCATTTCAACAGCTGTAGACAAAATCAAGGAAAAATAAGATGATATGAAGAGGAAAATAGAAAAGAAAATTTCAAGAAAATTTTGATAGCATCTCCCCTTATCAGGAGCATGCCCAGAAGTCAAATAGGAGAACACCCACCAAGAGGGGGTGACTCCGTAATGAAGAGGGACGTAGTCCCGAATGAGAAGGAAGTGAGGGAGAAACTCCCCACGCCGATCGTTGATGCAGTGGAAAATGAGGAGGCCGAAGAGAGAGAAAGCTCAGTATAAAATGAGCTTTCTCCATCCTCTCGGCGCCTAAATAGGCAAGGCCAAAAGGGCGCGCCGAGACGACCCCCGCGCCGAGAGAAGAACGAGCCAAAAGGTGCACCGAGGAAGCACCGCGCCGAGATTACGTGCGACAAAAGGCGCACCGTCACCCGACGGCGCCGAGCGCCCCTCTGGGAGGATTCACACGCCGAGACGATGGCTATACCGAGATGACCATGCCGAGGCCGCCAGCGGCGTCGATTGGCTCGCCCAGGGCTACTGCAAACATCATGTCAAGCCAAGGATGCTGACGTCCGTCCAAATATGCTTACAAAGCACCAGGATTATGCCAGCAGAATGAAGGTTCAGAGTCATAACAATGAACAATGAACAATGAACAATAAGCAGGAGCAGACCTGAAGATGTCATGCGGTGCGGTGCAGTGCACACCCGCATGTCCCGTGTCACTCACCCTTTGCTTACGCCACCTGCGGGTGGGGGGCATTTGTTGACACCTAAAATATGTCAGAAGAGACCAAAGTAGACTCAGGGCTCTGAAGACTGATCAGAGGTGCGGCTCATGTATCGTCCCTGGAAGTTCTGAGAATCAGAATAGAAGAGATCCACTACCCCTAACACTTTTCCCGGCTAAAACTATCTCTGTTTAGGCCGCTGCCCAGTACTGCTATTATTCAGATAGTCAGGCTGATAAAACTATAACAAAATCCAGGCAACCATCTGCCTGCTGGAAAGGATCTTCAGATAATTCTGATGCTCGTAGAAAGGGATTCACATAGCCTCACAGTTGGTGGTAAATGCGAGATGTTAAGCAAGCCTCGAATGAAACAGATATCTACTCTCGAAGCCCACTAAACCGGTGAGGAAGGCCCTTTAGGCGAACCCTCACTTGGCGCCGGATGATGAAGAAATGGGCCAAGCCCAACACAAGCTGAGGTGCGCCGAGAAGCTTCTTGCTGGCGCGCCGGGGAGCTCATGCCGAGAGGCTGAGGGCCATCCCTCTATAAAAGCTGCTGCCCTTCGAGACAAAAAAGAGAGAGAATAGGAAGAGGAGACAAAAAACAAAGAGAGAAAAAAAAAACAGAGAGCGGTAGCCACTGAAGGAAAAGGGAGCTCGAGAGCCCTCTAAGAAAGCTGAGGAGAAGAGGGGTTTGCAGAGATTCTAAGGGAGAGTCAAGGTGGGATCAGTTCCAAGATGCCCTGAGGGGCTACAGCTTCCCTTTCCCCTGTCTCTTATTTGAATATCCCTTTCTCCTTTTGTGTCTATTTTTGAGCATCCTTGCTCCAGTAGCATCGAATGCTAATGTAACCCCGCTATCGGGGATAGAATCTATGTATGATTTTCTAAGTTGGGTTTTCTTCTGAGCTAGATGCATGTATGCTGTTCGGATGAATAGTTAATAAAAGTGGGCTGAGTTTTGCCCTCTCATTATCTTGTTCTCTTCCCCTGCGTCCGAGGTTTAGTATATGTAACGGCTACCGCAAGCTACATAGTTCTTATAGTTTAATCTTTGAAGGTTTCTCTGCTATTTTTCCTCACCACCTCGTATCCACATCGAGGGCCTGAGACAGTCATCTCATGGCTTCTCGTCGGTGAAATGAAGAGGGATAAATTCAGAACTGGCCATCCGTGGTTCTGCCCCCAGTGAGGCCCAGAGGGAAGGCTACCATCCCCTTGGATTGTACCCTCTCCGTAACCCCTTTAGTGGTCGTCAAACCCTTGAATAAACCTTCTTTGCAAATCCCTGAATAAACCCTCCTTTAAGACTCTCAGAGCCCCTTGAAGCCTTCACCTCAAAAATCCCTTCAAAAAATAGTATTGAGACCCTCATTTGAGAAGCCTTCCCAGCCTCCCGGCGTGAGCCCCTCTCGACGTGAGTCTCGCGCCGAGGACTGCCCGCGCCGGCTGAGCTTCTTGTGTCCCGCCGAAACCTATTCTCTTTTTCGCACCGAGACCTCCACACCTCTGGTGCTGAAGGCAGCCATGCCGATAGGTTCGTGCCGATACCCTCAACACTCCCGAGCTATGCCATCCTTGGTCACGATACTGTTGGCACCTAAAATATGATCGTCGGCGACCAAGCCATAAGGACGAACGACCCGGCCCACCGAAGCGCGGGAGCCAACAAAGATCAACATATTGAAGACTTCTCAAGCTGTCAGAGCCTCGGGTCACTCCGTATGGATACGGGGACTTCACCTCAAGAGAGCCGAGATAAACTCACAACCAACCGGCAGTGCGACCAAGCCTGCCCAATGAATCGGCATCGACTTTGTCGTGCTGCATCCACTACACCCGTTGTCCGACCAAGGTCGACGGTCTACCCGGTGGCTACCCACCTCATGAAAGGCTCTCCCAAGGATAAAGGAGTTCCCCCGACTTCCCGAAACGGAGAACCGAAAGCTCTGACGGCGGAAAATCCCGATCGCCCGGTATGGGCACGGCTTCCCGTCAAGATGGGTCCATTAGTGGCCGAATGATCACCCGGCTCAGGCGGAACTATCTCCCGGCTATCTAACCTCCTAGAAAGCTCTGAGTACGAGCCAGGCCAGACCAACAGCATGGAGCGTAGAGCCGAAGGCCTTGCCGGTAGAAAGCCCGTACGATCAAGATAAAGCTATTCGGAACCTCGAGAATGGCCGTACGTCAACCGGGGAGCTTCTACAAGACATCTCGTCGAAGTTTCGAGGAGCATTGGCAAGATAAATGTTCACGGTGACCCCCGAAATTATCCCCGAGTTCATCGACTGGCTTGAAGCGTACAAGGGACATTAGCCCGGCGCACCTTAAACCGGCGCGCCCCTCACTCAATACCCTTATCCCGGCGCGCCCCCACCTTCAGCCCTTAGCCCGGCGCGCCCCTTACCTTCCGCCCTCATCCCGGTGCGCCATCTATCCTATCGGATGGCGCCTTAAACCGGCGCGATAAGTTGATGAAGACTCTCTCGGCGTGCCAAAAGCTCACGCCGGATGAAGAGCCTCCAACCTGTTATATATATGGGCGAGGTTCGATTGAAAAAAAGAGAGGCGGCTCTCGGAGAAAGAAAGAAAGAAAAGAGTGAGGCAGTTGAGAAGAGGAAGGCAACTGGGAAACGGGGGAGAGTTTCTTCTTTTCTCAGGAGATACAGAGAGGGAGGGTTTTCTTCTCTGAAGGGGCGAGCGTCGGCCGACATCTACGATACTCTGTTTCTGAGGAACAGGTGGGCAGGGGTCATTCCTATTCCCGCTTTCCGCATTTCTTTTCCTTTTCCTCTAAGCTTCTACACATCGAATGTAAGCGATGGAGGGGAGGGGCGACGATGATATGAGTCGATTCCTCTCCCCCCTTCTTCGCGATTTCTTCTGCCATCTTCTCTCTGTTATTGTGACCTGGGCGTCCTCTGCTTCTAAATATCGTTAAACGGCAACCAAACAATGGTGCCGGAATTGTAATCTCGCCGTGCGAATGTTAAATCCTCCCTATCTTAGGGATGGTGATATGTATGCATGCCTGTGGAGGCTTGAATCAATAAATTGGAGGAACGATATCCCCTTTCTCTATCTTTATTTATACTGATATGCGCGTCAGGGTTCTTCTTTGCGTAGGGTCGATCCCGGTTTCCTCGAGATTCATATCACGCCCCGAATCATCGCGGGCTACAGAAACACCCCTCCCCGGGGGCTTTCTTTCGTTTCATTTCTTTTATGTTTGGTTCAAGGACTTTGCGTCCCTTTCTCCTCTCAGATGGAGCCGTGCCTCCGCGCACGCCTTTGTCTGCCATGTACAGGGTCTATCCCCTTGAATATTGTTTTCTAACTGTTCGAGCATATGTCCCTGCCGGGGGTCTGTCTAACTTAGGCCTTTATTACTTGTTCTTCGTGGCCATCTGCATTGTTCCGAGGTTTCCTCGTCACTTCAATCACCCGGGGAGGGGGATATTCCCCCGTTAGTTCCTGCAGTTGCCGGGCGACCGAGGGCCCTACCTCTTCATGGTGGGCGTCTTCTCGAAGCCATGGCTAATAATGAAGGGGGCCTGGGTCAACGAACTCAACCCCGACAGACCAAGGCCCGATCGAGACCAGGGGGTGTGTGCTCCTTGTAGGCTAGTCCTCGGAGTTCCACTCTCCCAATGGTCAGTCCCTTCATGGGACGAATCACTGACCACGAGTCCTTCACCCCTCGTAGGCTAGCCCTCGGGGTGTCGTCCTCATCATCAGTGACTTCGCCCTTCTATCTCTTCCCCTGTGGAGCTTTGGTGCCCCTAGCAGGCTTGTCCTCGGGGTATCCTATCCAGTGGGGTATGCTGGCCGCCTTTGGGCAGACCGGTGATTTAGGGGTTTGCTCCGTTAGTGAGTATGACCCCGATTCTCCCCTGCAACTCTGTTGGTTCAGGGGAGATGCTGTCAAATTTTTGACAGACTCCAGATAATTATGTCAATAAAATGATCGCTCCGAATCGAATCAACTAAGTGCTCGAGTATGAACCTCGCACTGACCCCCCCCCCTCATTTCCAGAAGGCCGTGGACTCTAATCGAACAATCATCTGGCCCAACAACTCAAGAAAGGGTCCCATGAAGTCTAACAAACTTAAAAGGGTTCATAATTCAACAAAACAGGTTTAATACGGCGCGGTCTTAACCGGCGCGCTCTAAACCGGCGCGGTACCCCCCCGCGCCGGATTAGCCCCACACTCATTTCCAATTTTTTTTTCTTTGCGCCTTTCCGGCGCGCCCTAAACTGGCGCGCCCCCAAGCCCTTGCGTGCCGTTTCAATACACATGGTCACCGCGCCGTATTAACCCCTATACCTACGCGTGACCGCGCCGTGTAAGCGTTCTTATACACTTGTAGTCACCCCGGTTTTGAAGCGTCATGCCACTCTAGTGATTCATTCACCTCGGGTAAGTCTCGTCTTTCGGGGGCGATGTCAATAAGCCGTAATTGGTGAATAAAAAAAAAGGATGGCCAAGCGAGCCCGGGTCATATTATCATCGTATTCATTGTCATGTCCGTTAAGCGTTTTGCTTTCGCTATTACACTTGCGCCGTTCTTCCTCCTCTCAGTGAAGGGCAGTAAATGCGGCTGATCGCCACCGTTTCATAACACTATCTTCATGTGTGATCTAGGTGTGGATGTCTTGTGTGCATGCATGCATAGATCCTCGGGTATATCAAATGGCATCGACAGAAGACCGGGTTACGCCCGGCCGGAAGTCTTCGTCATGCGCGATGGTGGTCTTCGGACCTACATCCTCCGCCACGTACCGAGGGTCCATAATTCCATGAACTATACATCTGCTATACGATAAATATGTGCATCCTGCATGTCTTCCTCATGATCATCATGTAGCTCCTTTTATTCCGGCTTCGACAGCCCGATATCTCGGCAATTAATCAAAGGTGTTCCCTCCTCGTGGGGGATGTAATTAACGCCATAACCTTTACGGTATGGCGGACTGCTGGTCCCGACCGAACCTCACATTCGCCCGATATGGGTCAGAATGAGCGCACAATAAAATTGTCACTCATGTGACTGGCACGCCCGCGTCGTCAATCAGTCAGTTGACTACCGGTTAGTTAAATGGTTGATCGATACGCGAACGAAAAGGCGGAAAGAAAGAAAAGGTCGCAAACAAGTCTGGCACGCCCGGTGGGACCAGTGTCACCTTTCATCTCTTTGCCGAGATACTCGGGCTTCGAAGCCCTCTCAAAGACTACTGATTATCACCTTGTTTGATATTTCAGTGCAAACAATGACGACTCACGGGATAACCGGCGTCGGCTTCAGTCCTGCGATCGTCGCCAGACACGCGCAAGGGTACCTGGCGGTGCCCATGGAATTTGGTAGCTTTCCTCCTGCTGTGGGCTTCCCCAACTTCTTGGGGTTGGCCTTTGTCGACATGCTGGAAGTCGAAGCCACAGAACCTGTCGAGGAAACCGTGAAGGAAGTGGAGCCTCTGAAGGCTCCCTGCTGCGATGGTTCGCTCAAGAATCCGGCCCCGGCCGCTAGCTGCCTGGTGCACCATGTTGTACGTGGGACGCACCCCACTGTCATCAACAGACGCTCTGGAGGACGTCAGCGTCGTCAGGATCGCAAGAACACTGCTGTGATCACCGGAACTGTCTCTCAGTCCGGGAAGTCAATGCTGGTGGGAGGCATGCGTGTCTTCCTCAACGGGCACACGGCGCGGGTGACCCCAGACCGAGTCATCCCAAACGTCCCTGTCCACAACACCTATCAAGCCCTCGCTGGAAGGAGGGCAGAAAGAGAAGAAGCCGGCCCCTATGGCCAAGGAAGCTCGGCACTCAAGCCAAAAAAGTTCAAACAGGTGTGGGTTCCCAAGCGGACCCTACCTGCCTACCATCTGACACCCATCTGCCGCCGTCCTATGAACGACGAGGCAGGAGCGAGAAGAGAAAGGGGCTTGTCCCCGACGAATGAAGAAGAAGTGGTTGTGGATTCCCCGCGCCGCAGAAGTTTCTGGGCTGCTGCCCGCCAAGCCAACGTCCCAGTCACGGGACGAAGATTCCAACATCCAGCCGACAGAGCTCGGCTGGCCTATATCCCTCCTTCTGGAGGCCGACCACTATCCCCCGTGCTACATCAAGAACGGGGTCGAGAAGAAATGGCCTGCCTGGTCAGAAGCTATTTCCTAGGAACTGGCAACACCCCACTCGGACAGCAGCGGCTGATGCAGACAGTAGCCACTGAAGAAGATTACTGTCCATCAAAGGCAGATGAAAAAGATATAAGAGACAGAATGAGGATGTCGTCGGTCGACGATAATGGATACGATGACGGCTTTGAGATCGAAGCCGGTGAAGACTTCCTCGAGCGGGAAGAAAGAAGAAGGGTTTCCGTGTTCGAGAGGTTGACCTTTCCGCAACAAGCAAGGCGGAGGGTCCATCGACAAAGAAGAAGGATGCAGGTTTTCACTTGCAACATGGCTGGTGTACCCAGCCGATATGGGGAGCTTCCTGAAGACCCCCAAGAACTGGCTCAATTGGCCGTACGGCCGGGGCCAACTACCCGCAGGACAGAAGCAGCAAGAGGGCTTCTGACAATGATGAAAGAGAAACAGCCCCAGGTCTACCTCCACTGGGATGATAAAGCCCCCGTCTTGACCGCTAATGTGGTGACGACGGAAGAAGAAGACGACGTACTCCTCGACATCCTGCCTGAGGGTACGTCCGGGGAGACAACAGAAGGTGTCCCCACCACTATAGATCTATCAGTCTTGATGCTGCTGCAAAAATATCAACGGGAAATAGATTCCCTGAAGAAACAGCTGATAGAGAAAACTGAACACTCATCGGCTTCTAAACCACCCGAAGTCCAGGGTGAATCATCCCGGGGAGCGGCTCGTCGAGACGACCCTCCACCGCTCTATACACTACCACAGCCGTCAGAACCAACTGTGACGATAGCACAACAGCGGCCGCCACAGCCTCAGCCGCTGCTACCTCAGGTGCTTCCTCAGGCGCACCCAACACCCCCGCTGCTGCATCCTCCACAGGCGACCACCCTGGTCACCCCATACCTGCAGCCAGCACACTTCTATCCAGAACCGGTCGACCCCACGGTCGTGAATCGGATGATGGTGGAAAGGATGATCGAACTGAAGCTCGCAGAGAAAAGCGAAGGCGACTACGTCGCATTCGATGCCTATCGGGTGCCCTACCCGCAACACCATGCGGCTAAACGACTTCCCCCGGGAGTCAACAAGCCGCCCAAATTTGACAAATTCAACGGGAAAGGTTCCCCAAAAGAGCATATTGCATATTATATGACCGTTATGGGTGATCTGGCCACCGACGAGTCGTATCTGCTGAAATTCTTCGGGTCCTCGCTTACAGGGCTCGCATTCGAATGGTATTCCAGTCTCTCGGCCGGGTCAATTAATGACTGGTCAGATATGCAAAGGAAGTTTAGAGAAAGATTCCATGTCACAGAGAGGGAGGTCACAGTGGCCGAGCTCTATTCAACAAAACAAAGGGCAGATGAGACAGCCCTTGACTACATCAAGAGGTGGAGGAACCTCGGAATGAGATGTAAGCGGCCCCCGCATCAGGAGGACGCTGTGCAAATATGTAAGCAAAATCTCAGGAGGGAGGTCCTGGAAAAGATGATTGGTATGGAAATACGGTTGTTCGACCGGCTGAATAATGTCGTGGCTGAGGTGGAAGCTTTTCTAGCCAAGGCTATCCTGACGTCAACTGCCAGCATAGCCCAGAAAGGCAAGGTGGCGGAACGGCGCCCCGTACCTAAAGAAGCGAATGCGCTTGATATCAAGGCGTTCGAACAACAGAAGGAGAAAGGCAAGAAAGCGGCTCCCCCGCAACCTGTAAAAGCTCCAGATGACAAAGAAGGTCCTTCGTTGAGGGACAAAATGAAGAAGGCTTATTCCTTTCCTAAGGATAAGACCCGGATCCTGTTTGACTGGGTAACAGAATACAGTATGGTCACTCTGCCTGAGCCGAGAAGACCAGAAGACCTCAAAAGAAGAGACAGTCCAAGATTCTGCCCCTACCACCAGATGTTGGGACATTCAATCGAATACTGTTATGTTTTCAAAGACATCATTGAAGGAATGGTGAAGAAGAATGAAATAGAGCTGGGAGAGTACAAAGTAGACCCTCCTCAGCCACATGAAGCTCCTCCCAGAAGAGCAGCAGTCAACATGGTCTCCCTCTACCAGGCATTACCTGAGGAGATCTCTGAAGCAAGCACACGGAGCACCTACGAAATCCATTTCCTGGAGCCCGTGAAGGAGCAGCAGGGGTGGCAGCAAATCCCTGTGAAGCACAAGAAGAAGAGGGCACCCCGCCCAAAAGAGGGGGCACATATCCGTGGCATTACACCCCGGCCTGCTCCGCCAGTGGTAGCACCCGTATGGGTCACTCCACCTACAGCTGTCAGAATACATACGCCTAACAGGAGGAGACAAACTCCGCTGCCAGTAATCAAGGAAACCAATCCTGGGGTCCTTCGACTGCAACACTTAATTGAAGGGCTAGATGAATATGTACAGCCCGAACTGAAACCTCTGCTGGTACGGGACCACGTCCCATGGCAAGAGCTGGAGCAACTCTCACTCAAGCAAAGGGAGGAAGCTGAAGCAGCACCACCTCAAGAGAGCAACATGTTCTGGGGGCAAGCACCTGCAGAAACCAAAAAGAAGAAAAAGCAAAAGAAGAAGAAAAGAAAGGCCGCTGGGGCCCATAAAACACAGGTCGTCTCCTGCAATACCCTATCAGCACTCTTCAACCTGCCCGGAGAAGAGGAAGAAGAAGAAATTTGCTTCACACCCCATGTTGGGGGAGGCAAGGCCGAGGCCGCAACTGCTACACATGCCACTCGGTCAGGCCGGAAATGGGGGCGCCAGCCGCCACCCAATCACAACATTATGTTAAGAGGAGAGCAACACTACAAGACACCTTCGCCGGAAGTTAAGGGAGTCCAAATCCCTCCTCCGTCAGGTCTATACAGCAAGACTGGGGGCAAGACAGTCCCTTCATTCCTTGAATTCATGAAGATGTCAAAGGGGAAGCAGCCTTGTCAGGAGGCTAACCTTACGCCCGGGGTCATTCACCCGCAGCCAGCGCAATCTACTGAGGATGCAAATGCAGATGGGGCTTGCCCTACAGCAGCTAATAAAGAAGACCCGACAGCCGAGGCCAGTCAAGAGGGTGCCGAGTCCGAGGAAGGTGAAGCAGGTCCGTCTGGACCCACAAATCAAAACCTCCCCAAGCCCAGATGGGCTGAAGAGATGAAGCTCTCCAATGTCCGGGCTGGAAGCCGAATAATGAAGTTGCTCAAGAAGCTCCCTGCTCGATTTACGATCTGGGAAATTCTCTCTTTGAGTGAAGAGACTCGACAGGCGATCATCACTGCTCTGCAGACGTCTGCTCATTTTGAAGCCTGCATAGCTGAGGCTATACCAGAAGCCAGTATGACCTTCTCTCCAGAAGACATGCTACTACCTACTGCCAGTCACAACAGGCCGCTATATATGAAAGGGCACCTGAACGGAAGAGAACTGAACCGGATTCTGGTTGATCCTGATGCAGCAGTTAACATCCTGCCATATAGAATATACGAGAGGTACCACTTTAATGTGCATCTCGAGAAAGTCGAGGATATGCGTATCGCTGGCTTCAACCAAAAGTGTGAAGTGTCTATGGGAGTGGCAGAGTTCACACTGACCCTGGCAGATTTCACCACAACGGTGCAGTTTCATATCATTGACTCTCGCACCTCCTACAAAGCACTGCTCGGCCGCCCATGGCTGCATGAAAATATGGTGGTGCCCTCCACGCTCCACCAATGTATCAAATACAGCCTCCAGGGGAAGGAAGAGAGGATATTTGCTGACATCCACCCATTCGAGGTGTTTGAATGTCACTTGGCGGACACCAACCTATATACGGGGTCTCCCCGGAAGGTTTCTGAAGATGGAGCCCCCGTAGGGGCATCGAAGAACAAATCGGGTGACGGTTGGTATCCACCACCGCCGCGTGGATATGTCAAGCCGAAGGTGGTTTCCCACATCACGGCTTCTGGAAATGTCGGCAGGGTGACACCCCCAGCACTATACCCCAAAGCTAAGGAAGTGCATGTTGATCGACAGCACGACCGCATCGGAGTCCCGGCCGGCCTCACCAAGCCAGTCTCCGGCCTCAATGATCCCACTGTCGAACCTTTCAAAGCCTGGGAGGTGACATAAGAAGATGGGCCCAGCAGCTTATTCTATACAGCTGAGGAGCATCCCACTCGGGAGGACACAGACTGCAGCCTCCCTGAGGATCTAGCCAACCCGCGGGTTCCTGTTCAGGGCCTGGCATTTACCACTGATCGGACGGCCAGGATGTTTCAAAAGCAACACATCCCTCCCGATCAACCTCAAAAATGCAAGGAAGCTTTCCGGAAGATGTGGTATCCTGCAAATCTGGATAAAGAAATGAGACGTGTCTCTCAACATCCGGGTCTGGGCTTCACCCTGGAAGACTACTATTATAGTGGGCGGTACGAGGTGGATACCATCTCCACCTTCTATCCAACTGAAGATAGCCCTCTGGGGGCAACCTTTGATGAATATCCGACGGAAGCAGAGCATGCTGAATTGGCTCTACCCGGGAATCAACAAATGGAGACCTTGATCTCCTGCCGATGCTGGGAGCAGGTCCGTCCTGAAGAAGCGGCCTTTCAAGCCGAATTTGATACGGCTAGCAGCAGCGAAGCCGAAGATACTCAAGAAGCAGAAGTCTCTCCCTCCGCAGGGGTCATACTAATGACGGCTTCAACATCCTTTCTGCCAGTCAACGAAGCCTCGGTTTACTCCAATCAAGGGGAGCCGGCTACCAGAAAAGATAAAGCCACTTCTGCGGGAGATTCAACTGTCCCAGAAGGCGAGACTCCCTCAACTTCTACTACAAATCCAATATGCTGTCTGAGTTCGGCGGCAAACAACTACTGGCCTGTCATGGCTGCAACCTCATCTACAAGCACTGAAGCTGTTCTCTCACCCTCGGGAGCTGCAACGGCAACGGATATGTCAATAGATCCATCCACACAGTCACTAGCACGAGAAGCAAGAGGACCCCATGAAGCTCTGGCAGTGTCTGACGAGGAAGTCGAAGTACTCGACCCTCGAGATGGTATTCCAGACTTCGTTGACCTCCAGCTGGCACCTCCGGAGATAGAAGACGGAGGCCAAGCCACAGTCGATGAACTAATAGAAGCCAACTTGGGAGATGAGGAGGACCCTAGGCCCACCTTCCTCAGTGCCCAACTATCCCCAGAAGAACGGGAGCTGTACATCCAGCTGCTGCTAGAATACCGGGATTGCTTCGCCTGGACTTATAAAGAGATGCCAGGTCTAAACCCTGCTGTCTCACAACATGAGCTAACAATCAGCCCCGAAGCCAAGCCGGTGAAGCAGCCGCCGCGGCATATGAGGCCGGAGCTCATCACCCGAATCTGTGCTGAAGTTGACAAGCTCATTGATGTGGGATTTGTTGAAGAAAATCAGTACACCACATGGCTGGCGAATATCGTCCCTGTGAAAAAGAAGAATGGACAGATCCGAATTTGTGTTGACTTCCGAGATCTAAATAAAGCCTGCCCTAAAGATGATTTCCCGGTACCAATAACCGAGGTCATGATTGATGCTACAACCGGCCATGAAGCCCTGTCGTTCATGGATGGGTCTTCCGGCTACAATCAGATTTGGATTGCGGAGCATGACCGGGTCCATACTGCTTTCTGAACTCCTAAAGGCATTTATCATTACAAGAGAATGCCATTTGGACTGAAAAATGCTGGCGCAACCTATCAGCGCGCAATGACCAAAATATTTGATGAATTGCTCTACCACAAGGTCGAGTGCTACATAGATGATCTGGTGGTCAAAACCAAAAGAAAAGAAGATCATCTGCAAGACCTCTGGATTGTTTTTCAGAGGCTGAGGCAGCATGAGCTAAAAATGAACCCTATGAAATGTGCGTTCGGAGTGTCGAGCGAAAAATTCTTGGGCTTCATCGTCCGATATCGGGGAATCGAAATAGACCCCGCAAAGATCAAGGCGATTCAGGAGTTACCTCCACCTAGGAACATCTCCGAGCTGAGGTCACTACAGGGCCGCCTGGCTTATATTCGGCGGTTCATTTCCAATTTGTCAGGGCGATGCCAGCCTTTTCACAAGCTGATGATGAAAGATGTTCCCTTTTATTGGGATGAAGATTGCCAGACAGCCTTTGACAAGCTAAAAGACTATCTGAAGACTCCTCCAGTATTGGGCGCACTGGTGAAAGGACGTCCGTTGATACTATATATAGCAGCTACACATAATTCTCTGGGGGCAATGCTGGCCCAGAACAATGAAGAAGGGAAAGAACAAGCCCTCTATTACCTCAGTCGGAGACTGGTCAGAACTGAAGAGAAATATACTTATATTGAGAAGATCTGCCTGGCACTAGTCTCGCAGTCAAAAAACTCCGGCACTATATGTTGTCGCATGAAATCAGCTTGGTGTCCAAGGAGGATCCCCTGAAATATATTATGTCCCAGCCGGCACTCAAAGGCCGCCTAGGCAAGTGGGCGGTAATCCTTATGGAGTTTGATGTCTCCTACGTACCGCGCAAGGCCATCAAAGGTCAAGCTATTGCAGACTTCTTTGCTGAACATCCGATACCCGGGGAAAGCCCGTGGGAACCGGAACTTCCCGAGGATGAAACCCTAGAAGCCGCCCAAGTATAGCCTTCCTCATGGCAGCTATACTTTGATGGCGCTTCCAGAATTGACACCTCTGCTACCAGGTCATCCAGGGTCAGAGCAGGGGCAGGTATAGTCCTGAAATCTCCGGAAGGAGAAGTGGTGCATACTTCCTGCTCCATAAACAAACAATGCACAAACAATGAAGCAGAATATGAAGCCCTGATAATCGGGTTGCAGATTGCTCTGTCCATGGGAATTCAGATGCTGGAAGCATTCGGAGACTCCATGCTAGTTATAAAACAGCTGGAAGGAGAGTTCGAGGTGTGAAAGCAAGAGCTCCTCCCCTATCACCAGTTGGCAACTCGCCTGATGTCAAGATTTTACTTCATCAGCGTCAAGCACATCAATTGAGGCCGGAATGCTCAGGCGGACGCCCTCGCTAAGTTGGCTAGTTCATTGGCAGTCCCGCCAGACACAAGCCTAAATATAACAGTAATCAACCGCCGACAAGTCCCCAGTGTAATTGAGGTCCCGATCGACGAACAAGAGATGGAAGTAGCAGTCATCGAAGGGGTTCAGCAGCCCGACTGGCGAGAGCATCTCCTACGCTGGTTTCAACACCAGCAACTTCCAAAAGAAAAGGAACAGAGAATGAAGCTCTTGAGGATCAAGGATTCTTACGAGATGAGAAGCGGGACCTTGTTCCGAATTATGGCAGATTCCCGAAGGAAAGTCCTACTCCGTTGCTTGTCTTCAGCAGAGGCGGGACAGGTGATGCAAGAAGTTCATGCAGGATCAGTTGGAGCACACCAGGCTGGCCCGAAAATGAAAATTGAGATAAAGAAGCTGGGTTATTATTGGCCCACTATGTTTAATGATTGTTGCAAATTTGCCAAGGCTTGTCAGAAATGTCAAGAACACGCGAATGTGGCGAGGAGACCTCCAGTGCCACTGCATCCCACTCTACCAAGTTGGCCGTTTGCTCAATGGGGCACGGACGTGGTAGGGCCACTACCAGCATCTTCATCAGGGTGCAAATACATCTTAGCAGCTACAGACTATTTCTCCAGATGGGCGGAGGCAGTAGCACTAAGAGATGTGACCGGAGAACTAGTTGCAAGATTCTTCCGGCAGAATGTAATATTCCGGTTCGGGATCCCCAGCTGAATCATCTCTGACAATGGCAGTCATTTCAGAAACCAGAAGGTTTATCGGCTAGCCGAAAAATACAAAATTGACTGGAGGACATCGTCCCCCTACAACCCTCAAGCCAACGGACTCGCAGAAGCCTTTAACAAGACACTGTGCACGTTACTGGCAAAGACTGTCAAGTCTAACAAAAAGGATTGGGAAGAAAGGATGTACAAAGCACTTTGGGCTTATCGTACTGTCTACAAGACCCCAACCGGCTATTCACCTTTCTCCCTTGTCTATGGGTCGGAAGCTGTAGTGCCGATTGAACTTGAAGTTCCTTCATTGCGAGTTGCCATCCAGCACGGATTAGTCAGTGGTGAGTAGACCAATGCAGAAAGAAGATTGGAAGAGCTCGCTGAACTCGAAGGAAAACACCTCCGGGCGCAACAAAACATCCAACTCTACCAAGCTTGCATGGCCCGCGCTTTTGACAAGTTAGTCAAGGGTCGAGAGTTCAAGAAAGAGACCTGGTGATGGTCAAAAGAAGAGAAGTGATGGCCTCTAACCCCAAAGGGAAGCTGGTCGAAAACTGGGTCAGACCGTATATCGTCCGCCGAGTATATGAAGGGGGTGCCTACGTCCTTGTAGACCACAAAGGAGTCATCCAGTTCTCTCCCCTCAATAGAAAACACATTAAGCTGTATCATGCGGCGCAGCCAACACACCCCGAGTGATCGGTCGGAACACCTTTTCCTTGGCTAGTGGCACTCCGCCCTAATCGAGCTACCCTTTCCTTGGCTAGTGGCACTCCGCCCTAACCGAGCTACCTTCTCCTTGGTTAGCGGCACTCCGCCTTAACCGAGCTACCCTTTCCTTGGCTAGTGGCACTCCGCCCTAACCAAGCTACCTTCCCCTTGGTTAGCGGCACTCCGCCCTAACCGAGCTACCTTTCCCTTGGTCTAGTGGCACTCCGCCCTAACCAAGCTACCCTTTCCTTGGCTAGTGGCACTCCGCCCTAACCGAGCTACCTTCCCCTTGGTTAGCGGCACTCCGCCCTAACCGAGCTACCTTTCCCTTGGTCTAGTGGCACTCCGCCCTAACCGAGCTACCCTTTCCTTGGCTAGTGGCACTCCGCCCTAACCGAGCTACCTTCTCCTTGGTTAGCGACACTCCGCCTTAACCGAGCTACCCTTTCCTTGGCTAGTGGCACTCCGCCCTAACCGAGCTACCTTCCCCTTTGTTAGCGGCACTCCGCCCTAACCGAGCTACCTTTCCCTTGGTCTAGTGGCACTCTGCCCTAACCGAGCTACCTTCCCCTTGGTTAGCGGCACTCCGCCCTAACCGAGCTACCTTCCCCTTGGTTAGCGGCACTCCGCCCTAACCGAGCTACCTTTCCCTTGGTCTAGTGGCACTCCGCCCTAACCGAACTACCCTTTCCTTGGTTAGCGGCATTCCGCCCTAATCGAGCTACCCTTTCCTTGGTCTAGTGGCACTCCGCCCTAACCAAGCTACCCTTCCCTTGGCTAGTGGCACTCCGCCCTAACCGAGCTACCTTCTCCTTGGTTAGCGGCACTCCGCCTTAACCGAGCTACCCTTTCCTTGGCTAGTGGCACTCCGCCCTAACCGAGCTACCTTCCCCTTTGGTTAGCGGCACTCCGCCCTAACCGAGCTACCTTCTCCTTGGTTTAATGGCACTCCGCCTGAACCGAGCTACCTTCTCCCTTGGTTCAGTGGCACTCCGCCCTAATCGAGCTACTTCTCCTTGATTAGCAGCATTCCGCCCTAATCAAGCTACTTTTCCTTGGTTAGCGGCAGTCCGCCCTAATCGAGCTACTTTTCCTTGGTTAGCGGCATTCCGCCCTAATCAAGCTACTTTTCCTTGGTTAGCGGCATTCCGCCCTAATCAAGCTACTTTTCCTTGGTTAACGGCATTTCTCCCGATCAAGCTACCCTCTCTCGGTTCGCATTCCGAATAAAAAAAGAGGAAGAAAAGAAAGAAGTCAAAATAAAAATGGGGTTAAAAATAGAGATACCCCGCCGGACTTGCTCCCATATCGGGACAAGTGTAAAAATGGCTATAACCCGGCTGTGGTGAAAACCCGGAAGGGCGTCGCAGGTAAAATCGGGTACCCCGCCACGTGAAAACCCGAAAGGGCGCGTGGGCAAAAGCAAGAGGGGGCTGGCTTCGGCGAAAACCCGAAAGGGCGCCTGAGTCGGTAAAGTGGTAATTTCCCAAATGCCTCTCCTATCCTCCACCCAATAAAACTCCGAAAGGGACAATCATCAAAGTCCCACCGGAAATCCTTTAACACATCATTTTCGACCCTCGTCATCATCGGCGAGATCGGTCGACCTCTACCCTCAACTTGGACCCTACGTCCCTGTTGACAACCCCATCCTTGTTTCGGCAGTGATATAGGCCGACGAACAAATCCTTTTCGACCCCCGTCATCCTCGATGAGATCGGTCGATCTCTACCCTCAACTTGGACCTTACATCCCTGTTGACAACCCCATCCTTATTTCGGCAGTAGCATACGCCGACGAATAAATCCTTTTCGACTCTCGCCATCATCGGCGAGAACGGTCGATCTCTACTCTTGAACTTGGATCCTACATCCTTGTTAATAAGCCACGTCCTTGCTTCGACATTTAACCAGTGTCAACGAGATAAACCTAAGACCAACCCTTGTCCTCATCGACAAGGACGGTCAGCGTTCCCGCGGTCCAGTTCTTCTGAATCTCGAATTCAAAAATAAAAAAAAAGATAAAGGAAAAAAGGAGGAAAAGAAATTGGGGTTAAAAATAAAGATACCCCGCCAGACTTGCTCCTATATCAGGTCAAGTGCAAAAATGGCTATAACCCAGCTGTGGCGAAAACCCGAAAGGGCGTCGCAGGCAAAATCGGGTACCCCGCCGCGTGAAAACCCGAAAGGGCGCGTGGGCAAAAGCAAGAGGGGGCTGGCTTCGGCGAAAACCCGAAAGGGCGCTTAGGTCAGTAATGTGAATAAAAATGAATGGTGAATAGTGATGAACCATCCGTCGCCCAAAGGCCATTTCTGAGGTCGGGGCGAGGGTCTTCATCCGATATCCCATTTACACACGTCTAGTGTCTATATCCCTTTCGACCCTTGTCACCATCAGAAAGATCGGTCGCTACCTATCCGGTTCTTGTCACCATCGGCAAGATCGTCTACCCCTTTCGACCCTTGTCACCATCGGCAAGATCGGTCGCTACCTATCCGGTTCTTGTCACCATCGGTAAGACCGTCTACCCCTTTCGACCCTTGTCACCATCGGCAAGATCGGTCGCTACCTATTCGATTTTTGTCACCATCGGCAAGACCGTCTACCCCTTTCGACCCTTGTCACCGTCGGCAAGATCGGTCGCTACCTATTCGGTTTTTGTCACCATCGGCAAGACCGTCTACCCCTTTCGACCCTTGTCACCATCGGCAAGATCGGTCGCTACCTATCCAGTTTTTGTCACCATCGGCAAGACTGTCTACCCCTTTCGACCCTTGTCACCATCGGCAAGACCGGTCGCTACCCGTTCTCGGTTCTGGCCGTTCTCGGCAGGACCGTGTATCCATCAGTTTCACTATGCCCTCCTAAGTCCTCCGAACTCTCGGCCGGCATAAGCCGTTTCTAGTCTTGAGAAAAAGTCGCGGTGCGGTGGAGTGAACACCTCACCCCTTCCCTGAAGGCGTGAGCGCTCTCCTGCCCTAGTGACTCATACACTCGGACTAGAATCAACGGGCAAACGAAGGAAAAAAATGACAAGATGGAGTCTTCATTCAAAATCAGGACGGAGATTTTTCATTACTATGAAGTAAAAAGCACATGATTACATGGGCCATGCCCTGGAATACATAAGGTGCATTAAAAGGGAGCACATAAAGAAAAGAGACTACGGCAAAGGGCGTCGGAAGATGTCCTCCAGCACAGGAATACCCAGGGAGGGATGACGGATCAGTTCTTGCAATCTGAACTCGGTGGCCTCCAGCTCGGATAGCTTCATCTCCAGGGAAGCAGTTTGTCCTTCAGCCATCTCAGCATCCTCAACCTTTTGGACCCCCAGGCGATCTACTTCTTCAAGTTCAGCCTCTATCCTGGAAAGTTCGGCCCGCAATGCCGTCATCCGGGCCGTCAGGGAGCTCCGGCGTTGTAAAGAGGCGTTGACTTCGTCCTCACCCTCACCGCGGTCTCTTGCAGAGAAATAAGGGCCGTCTTATTTTCAGCCCGCTCCAATGATATGGCCGCCAGCTGGTCAGCTGCCTCCCGGCCCAAGAACTCCCTCCGGTTCACATACTTCAGGAGCAAGATTACCCACGGAGTCCAGTCGTCCATGGGACAACCGAGGGCCAGCAGCGAGCGGGACAGATGCTCTATCAAGCCCCTCAGCTGAATATAAGTTAAATCCCTACTGGCTGTTACGGTCTGCTGGAGGGTCCCCAGGAACTGCCACACGACATCACTCGAGGACTGAAGACCAAGTGGCGACGTCTCGGGCAGTTCGAACTCTACTCTACCATCCACGGCAGCCCATATATCATCAGCCGTCCCGGAGGATGACGACGGCATAAGCTGTAGCCCACTACCACTGGGAACAACCGCACCGGCAGATGCGGTGGCTAGATCCTCAACAACAACAATCTCTTTGCCGGTCCCCTGGGGTGGGAGTCCAACAAGAACCTAGAGCACCGAGGACGTCCGTTCCTCAATAATCTCCCCGGCTTCTATCTCAGCAGAGCCACCCTTCTCCAGAACTGACTGCTGTGCAGCCTCCCTTGGCGGAGAATCTCCGGCTACTGCCGAACTATCAACTTCCACGAGCGCTCCAGGACCAACTGGAACCATTGCGGCTGCATGATCCTTTGGGTACCGCAATGCGATGGGCCGCAGGACGGACGGAAAAGTCGCCTGGCCTGTTCCCAGGGCCGGGAGTGGTATCTGCACCGTCATAGTTGGCAGCGCCACCTCAGTCTGCATCAGATATATATACAGTTAAAACCTGGCTAGAAGAAGGAGAAAAGAAGCATGGTAAGCATCGGTCCTGGATAGGTCTTACCTCGGCTGGGACTAAGCTCAAATCTTTAAGAGCAGCTCCCCCAGCGCCAGCCTCCTCACTCGTAAGCGATAATGACGGCACAGGACCGCCCCATGATAACCGGGCCAGGCTGAAAGTCGGATAGTCACTCTCATAGGCCGAGGACACCCCAGCATCGTCGGTCTCAAAATCAAGCGGTGATGGCTCCTCGTCACTGGAGCCGCCACCATAATCTACATGCTCAGAGGAGGAAGACCCCTCTGCTCTCTCAGGACGCTCCGCTGTCGTAGTAGGAGCCTCGCCAGCAGGAGCATCACCCTCGGCGGAAGCTTTCCCGGTGCTCTCCACACCAAGGGCAGCAATAGACGATACCTCAGGGGCGGGTTCTCCCTGCCCCGAGGGGATCACCTCCTCTGCGCTCTCCGAGCCCGGAAGCAATGATGGTTGTATATCGACTACAATTCACAGCAAAAGGGGTCAAAGCGAAATGCCTGAGATTGCGCCGGATTAAAACCACAAAGGGTAAGGGCGCGCAGTATTAATCCCATGCTGCATTAAGATGGGAATGGCGCCAGATTAGCATCCGTGCCGAACTAAGGGCCATTCAGAGCCCCTGTCAACTGAAGAGGAGATCAGTCCGGGTGAATTTCATCCGTCGGTCTTGCTACACTCGTGCCTTGCTCGCAACACCCACGTCTGGGGGACATTTGTTGGCACCTAAAATATGATCGTCGGCGACCAAGCCATAAGGACGAACGACCCGGCCCACCGAAGCGCGGGAGCCAACAAAGATCAACATATTGAAGACTTCTCAAGCTGTCAGAGCCTCGGGTCACTCCGTATGGATACGGGGACTTCACCTCAAGAGAGCCGAGACAAACTCACAACCAACCGGCAGTGCGACCAAGCCTGCCCAATGAATCGGCATCGACTTTGTCGTGCTGCATCCACTACACCCGTTGTCCGACCAAGGTCGACGGTCTACCCGGTGGCTACCCACCTCATGAAAGGCTCTCCCGAGGATAAAGGAGTTCCCCCGGCTTCCCGAAACGGAGAACCGAAAGCTCTGACGGCGGAAGATCCCGATCACCCGGTATGGGCACGGCTTCCCGTCAAGATGGGTCCATTAGTGGCCGAATGATCGCCCGGCTCAGGCGGAACTATCTCCCGGCTATCTAACCTCCTTGAAAGCTCTGAGTACGAGCCAGGCCGGACCAACAGCATGGAGCGTAGAGCCGAAGGCCGTGTCGGTAGAAAGCCCGTACGATCAAGATAAAGCTATTCGGAACCTCGAGAATGGCCGTACGTCAACCGGGGAGCTTCTACAAGACATCTCATCGAAGTTTCGAGGAGCATTGGCAAGATAAATGTTCATGGTGACCCCCGAATTATCCCCGAGTTCATCGATTGGCTTGAAGCGTACAAGGGACATTAGCCCGGTGCGCCTTAAACCGGCGCGCCCCTCACTCAATACCCTTATCCCGGCGTGCCCCCACCTTCAGCCCTTAGCCCGGCGTGCCCCTTACCTTCCGCCCTCATCCCGGCGCGCCATCTATCCTATCGGATGGCGCCTTAAACCGGCGCGATAAGTTGATGAAGACTCTCTCGGCGCACCGAAAGCTCACGCTGGATGAAGAGCCTCCAACCTGTTATATATATGGGCGAGGTTCGATTGAAAAAAAGAGAGGCGGCTCTCGGAGAAAGAAAGAAAGAAAAGAGTGAGGCAGTTGAGAAGAGGAAGGCAACTGGGAAACGGGGGAGAGTTTCTTCTTTTCTCAGAAGATACAGAGAGGGAGGGTTTTCTTCTCTGAAGGGGCGAGCGTCGGCCGGCATCTACGATACTCTGTTTCTGAGGAACAGGTGGGCAGGGGTCGTTCCTATTCCCGCTTTCCGCATTTCTTTTCCTTTTCCTCTAAGCTTCTACACATCGAATGTAAGCGATGGAGGGGAGGGGCGACGATGATATGAGTCGATTCCCCTCCCCCCTTCTTCGTGATTTCTTCTGCCATCTTCTCTATGTTATTGTGACCTGGGCGTCCTCTGCTTCTAAATATCGTTAAACGGCAACCAAACAATGGTGCCGGAATTGTAATCTCGCCGTGCGAATGTTAAATCCTCCCTGTCTTAGGGATGGTGATATGTATGCATGCCTGTGGAGGCTTGAATCAATAAATTGGAGGAACGATCTCCCCTTTCTCTATCTTTATTTATACTGATATGCGCGTCAGGGTTTTCTTTGCGTAGGGCCGATCTCGGTTTCCTCGAGATTCATATCACGCCCCGAATCATCGCGGGCTACAGAAACACCCCTCCCCGGGGGCTTTCTTTCGTTTCATTTCTTTTATGTTTGGTTCAAGGACTTTGCGTCCCTTTCTCCTCTCGGATGGAGCCGTGCCTCCGCGCACGCCTTTGTCTGCCATGTACAGGGTCTATCCCCTTGAATATTGTTTTCTAACTGTTCGAGCATATGTCCCTACCGGGGGTCTGTCTAACTTAGGCCTTTATTACTTGTTCTTCGTGGCCATCTGCATTGTTCCGAGGTTTCCTCGTCACTTCAATCACCCGAGGAGGGGGATATTCCCCCATTAGTTCCTGCAGTTGCCGGGCGACCGAGGGCCCTACCTCTTCATGGTGGGCGTCTTCTCGAAGCCATGGCTAATAATGAAGGGGGCCTGGGTCAATGAACTCAACCCCGACAGACCAAGGCCCGATCGAGACCAGGGGGTGTGTGCTCCTTGTAGGCTAGTCCTCGGAGTTCCACTCTCCCAATGGTCAGTCCCTTCATGGGACGAATCACTGACCACGAGTCCTTCACCCCTCGTAGGCTAGCCCTCGGGGTGTCGTCCTCATCATCAGTGACTTCGCCCTTCTATCTCTTCCCCTGTGGAGCTTTGGTGCCCCTAGCAGGCTTGTCCTCGGGGTATCCTATCCAGTGGGGTATGCTGGCCGCCTTTGGGCAGACCGGTGATTTAGGGGTTTGCTCCGTTAGTGAGTATGACCTCGATTCTCCTCTGCAACTCTGTTGGTTCAGGGGAGATGCTGTCAAATTTTTGACAGACTCCAGATAATTATGTCAATAAAATGATCGCTCCGAATCGAATCAACTCAGTGCTCGAGTATGAACCTCGCACTGACCCCCCCCCCTCATTTCTAGAAGGCTGTGGACTCCAATCGAACAATCATCTGGCCCAACAACTCAAGAAAGGGTCCCATGAAGTCTAACAAACTTAAAAGGGTTCATAATTCAACAAAACAGGTTTAATACGGTGTGGTCTTAACCGGCGCGCTCTAAACTGGCGCGGTACCCCCCCCCCCCCCGCGCCGGATTAACCCCACACTCATTTCCAATTTTTTTTCCTTTGCGCCTTTCCGGCGCGCCCTAAACCGGCGTACCCCCAAGCCCTTGTGCGCCGTTTCAATGCACATGGTCACCGCGCCGTATTAACCCCTATACCTACGCGTGACCGTGCCGTGTAAGCGTTCTTATACACTTGTAGTCACCCCGGTTTTGAAGCGTCATGCCACTCTAGTGATTCATTCACCTCGGATAAGTCTCGTCTTTCGGGGGCGATGTCAATAAGCCGTAATTGGTGAATAAAAAAAAAGGATGGCCAAGCGAGCCCGGGTCATATTATCATCGTATTCATTGTCATGTCCGTTAAGCGTTTGCTTTCGCTATTACACTTGCGCCGTTCTTCCTCCTCTCAGTGAAGGGCAGTAAATGCGGCTGATCGCCACCGTTTCATAACACTATCTTCATGTGTGATCTAGGTGTGGATGTCTTGTGTGCATGCATGCATAGATCCTCGGGTATATCAAATGGCATCGACAGAAGACCGGGTTACGCCCGGCCGGAAGTCTTCGTCATGCGCGATGGTGGTCTTCGGACCTACATCCTCCGCCACGTACCGAGGGTCCATAATTCCATGAACTATACATCTGCTATATGATAAATATGTGCATCCTGCATGTCTTCCTCATGATCATCATGTAGCTCCTTTTATTCCGGCTTCGACAGCCCGATATCTCGGCAATTAATCAAAGGTGTTCCCTCGTCGTGGGGGATGTAATTAACGCCATAACCTTTATGGTATGGCGGACTGCTGGTCCCGACCGAACCTCACATTCGCCCGATATGGGTCAGAATGAGCGCACAATAAAATTGTCACTCATGTGACTGGCACGCCCGCGTCGTCAATCAGTCAGTTGACTATCGGTTAGTTAAATGGTTGATCGATACGCGAACGAAAAGGCGGAAAGAAAGAAAAGGTCGCAAACAGATACCCTGTCCTTCTAAGGAGAAATACTATCCTTCCCTCGATCCTCATGGGGGCTACATCAAAGCGGTCAATTCCCCCCTACATTCTATCACCCCATCAAGTCATGGAGGTCTACCACTATATGTTCTCCATTGACTATATAGAGGATATCAATAAATCCCACAATAGGTGGATGAAGTCCCATAAGATTCAGATCCTCCTGGATCTCGGGCTACGCCCGGCTCTTCTTTTGGTTTCCACTCCGACATTTCGTGAGCGGATGACCTATGATACCCTTTTGGCACACTCCAAAATAAGGGGAGATGCTGTCAAAATTCGTCCCCGAGCTTTACTCTGTCGTGTAGTATAATGCTTCCATTGAAATGATGAATTTAACCCCAATTGTGTGGCAGAGAGCTGAGCTATACTATCTCGTGACACTTTGGCCACCACCGAGAAAGGGGAATATAGACATTACAATCACATGATCTTCTTAGGCCTCATGTGGATGAATCTACCCTCACCTTCCACCTCACCCAAATACTACCATGGACAAACTCATGAAACCCCTATTGAACACAAAGGACCCCTTTGAATCCATAAAAGCCCTCACAATACTTGAAAAACCAACAGAAAAATAGCTATCGGCGCCACAGTCCCCGGCGCAGCCTCTTCCCGGCGCCACTTTCACGTCGGGTGAAGAGCGCGCCGGCATGAAGGGTGCACCGGGAAGCTTGCCGTGCCGACCTCCCTTCATTCTCGGTCGCGCCAGTTGGCCTTCGTGCCGGAACCCCTGCCGCGCCGTTTACCTTTGTGCCGAAACACTTGCCGTGCCGTTTACCTTCGTTGTCGGCCACCTGTCATATACCCAACTTCCAGAAGCCCTGCCGAGTCCACCATCAGCCTGGATTTAGGACCTCGACCCCCCCACAGGCCATTATACCAGTCCCCATCACATCACGAGGGTTGCATGGCTCTTCATCCACGTCTAAACAGAGCTATATTGACGGAGTCTTACCCCGATATTCTATGCCATTAACCGTCGGGTTTTTCTTCCAACCCTGCCGACCCTGGGAGTCTTGCCATTGCAAGCCCTCCTGTTGTCCCTAAAGGGGAACATCAACAAACACCATGGCAATGGACACTGTCCCGTCATACTCAAATCCTTTTTGGATTAGGGCTACGCCCGCCTCTCTTTTGGCTTCCATCCCGGCATTCCGTGAATGGATGACCTATATTCCCCTTTGGCTTAGTCCAAAATAAGAGGATATGCTGCCGGATTCACGCCATAACACCGTTATCATGTCCCGCATAGCACGGTTTTCTACGCATGTCTCGCATCCTGTTAGCGGAGTTAGCATAATAGTCTTATCTCGTTTTGCCCCTGAGGCATCCTTTCTTGGCAACTAATCAAGGGTTGTCCTTCTTTGGAAGGACGTAATTAACTAATCAAGGGTTGTCCTGACTGTCAGTAATCCGACCCAGAAGCAACAGCTGTGCCACATAGTTTTTCATTTCCAATCCGTTTACTAGATGATTGTGAAATTAATATATGTTGTATCCCTTTGAGTCCTCTTTCCAATGGCACAAATTTCGCTCCGATCCGCCTCCGGATCTACGCGCAACAATTATTTTTGTGGAAGTGCGCAAATCTGTTCCGTGAACAGGTCAGCAGAACAGTCCGCCGGTTAATTCTTGCAAAATACGCCGGCTTAGATTCGGCCTTTGCCGACCTCAGGGATCGAAGAGGGACCTCCCGCCAATGTCCCAGCCAACCGCCGTGGCCAGAAGGTGATCGGAAGCCGCCGTCCCAGCAGCCGAGTTCACCTACTATCTAGCGAGTTTGAACAGTACCGAGCCAGACCAACAGCCCGCCTCCGACCCGAAAGCCCGTCTGGCTTGCTGCCCGTCAACCCGAGTTCGCTACTCCTGGGTCCCACTGTAGCCCTTTACCTCGCTACGTGGAGTGGACATAAAATTCACTGCTGTAACTATTATTTAATTACTGTACCGGGAGTATGAGTCTTGGCTGGGGTCATCTTCCCCACGCTCGAAGCGTGAAGGTATCGTGTCCGCTCCCCACTTTGGCATTAGCTTTCCTCGTATATATTCATATGCCGCTGCTAGAGTGATAGGAAATTAGCTCGTTCATATTTAATCACTGCTGTGAGAGTGAGTGCGAGACCTGTCCCGTGACTCGATCTGCGCACGGAAGAGCCAAATACCCTTCCGGTTTCTCAACCGCGCACTTCCACATGTTTCCCTCGCTAGGGACGAGTCGCGAGTTTGCGTAGAGTCTCAGGTTCGCATTCAAATTGGCGTCGAGTCGCATCCCATCCCGCATCACAGGCCAAGATCGCCACTTGGCGGGGCCGACGTGCCCTCGGTGGGCACGACGATGCGCTTTTCATGGGGCCCCCGAGGTTGTGGCCATCCCAGACCGCATCCTTCAGATGACGGTATGGAGATGACCGTCTTCTGCCAGGTACCCCTGGCAGGTAGCAGTCCATATTGGACCGCACCTGAGGTGACAGTCTGGAGATGACTGTCTTCTACTAGGTACCCCTAGCAGGTAGCGGTTCAATGGGGACCGCTACTTGATGGTAGCGGTCCATATTGGACCGCCACCTAAGGTGACGGTGAGGGGAAGACTGCCACCTAGTTTTCACGTTGATCGAGGCTCCATTTGTGTAGTTTTATCCTCCGGTTGAGTCAGCTTTCAACCCCCTTGTTCCCCTTGGGCTTGATGGATGTCCCGAGCTTTATGGGGGTGTCATGTGTGTGCCAAGGGGTCCCGGAGGACCAGTTTTATCTTGATTAGCATGTGATGGGGACATCACCTCCCATGCCCACGTTTACCGTTCGTCTCCTCACCCCGGTTGCATCCGGCATGGTTTAATCATTTAATTTTGAGTCCTATGTAATTTTATTTGAGTCATTTGATGTATTTTCCCTTTTATTTGAGTCATGTTCCTAGGTCTTGCATTTATTTTCCTAAGTTTGAGTGTCATTAGATTGTGTAATGTGCTATTGGGCCCAATTCTTCGGGCTTGGCCCATGAGACCCCCTTCCAGACCCCATTCTTCCCTTCCCCCACCTTAGAACACCCCCTCCTAGATCCCCTCACAGCCCGGGCTTTCCCCACACTCATCCACCCCCATTTCCCCTCCCATATACCCCATTCCCCCCCATCATCATCAACCTACAGCTCTCAACTGAAGATCTATAGTAGACCAGAAACTTGCAGCGGCCACCACGACCTCCTCCGGATGAGTTTGAAGACCCAAGAGCCATCGTCGGAAGCGTCTGTCAGTCGCCTTCGCAACCGAAGTGGTTTCGTCTTCTTCCGATCTCCGAGTCGTCCAGGAGGTCCATTCTCCCACAGCTGCGCGGTTCTGCCTCGGCTGAGGACCTGAGCCAGATTAGAAGCTCTGCCACGATGAACCCAGAAGGAATCAGTCCTCAAGTTCTTCTTCAAAGTTCTTCATCGGCCTGTCTACTTTCAGAATCAAGAAGCGGAAGCCCATTCAGCATCCGGGAACAGAAGTTACCAATTTTCTTCCACGATCGCGCGGCTCTACCTTCCTCAATCTGCATCGACACCTCCTTACTCTTCTGGATCCACAGATCATCTCCGTTCTCTTCTGGCCCTCCCTATTTCTTTTGCTGCAAAGAGGACTCACCCACGGTTCTAACGGCGCTGACGGCATCAAATTTTGAGTTCGGGAATGGTCAGGACAGCCTCTGCATCCTACTGTTGGTGACCTGCCCCTGCTAGTCCGAGAAACAGAGGCCCTGTTCAAGCTCCTGCCCCGACCTGCAGCCAATCCAGAAGAATTTACAAAACTTCTGAGGCATTCCCCTTCCTGTTACGAAGATTTCTCAGCTGGTCTCGCCATCAGCGAAATTCTTGAGCAAGATCTACAACAGCAACACCGACCCTCTGTCCTGGTTAACAGATAGCAGGCAGATTCGGCGTCCACCCTTGTTCCTCGTTCTTTGCTTTGGTTTCCCCACCCCGCTTGGCCGGCTGAAGGCCCCTCCCTGCGTGGAGGTAGTATTGATGTAATATCATTAACCCCCACCCCAAGTTCCCCCTCCTGCGAGAGGTGTAGTGGTGTAATTTGTTTGGGCAGGTCAAGCGAAACCGCCGCGGCGTGTGGGGATCCACTCGCCTCCCCGCTCGCCCTCGTCTCCGACCGGGACCGGTTTCTTCAAATCGGTCGAGTAAGTGCTCAAACCTTCACTCCACTTAGTGCTTGTCTTTCAATATTAGTTCTAATTCCGCTGGTTATGCGAGTGAGAGCCCGATCCTCAAGCCCCATTGCCTTGAGTGATCACCGTGGGAAGAGTGCAACCGGTGCCTTCGGCACTTCATCGGCCCCGTTGAATTGGGCTTCCAAATCCATTGGGAATCAAATCTTGGCCTTGCTGGCCCTATACCAGCAAGGGCCCAACCCCTCAACCTCACCTTGGCATTGCCAAGTTACCCCGGGCTTGGGTGAGCGACGAGAGTGCGGCGGCCCAAATTGGCCCATTTAGATTGCGATTGTGCTTGCTTGCATTAGGTCCGAGGTTGTGTCACATCAAGTGGTATCAGAGCAAGTCTTTGATTTGTTCTCACAAGTCAAGTCCATGGGCACGCTTGCATTAGAGTTCTCATCGGATCGTTCTATGCATTATCCACCTCCCATTGTCATTGAGTCTACAGACCAAAAGGCCCCAATTCCCATCATATCCCAAGCATACCTACCTAATGGGAGCCCCACAGAAATTGACTTCATCGACATGGAAGAAGATAATTGGGTATCCCCCGAAATTGTAGCCACCCTCTCTACGACTGGACAAATTGTGCACAATGGAGACCAAGTCTTTATTGAATTCATAAATGGTTCAGGAAGATTAAGTATTTGGATGGGGCTTGGTGTCAAAAGGGAACATTGGCAGGTCCATGTATAATCCTAGGTAAGAAATGGTTAGATGAAAGGAATGCCGACATCGACCCAACACGTCGGACTTGCCTAGTGCATCCGCCACACCTTTCGGGAACCTTTAAATTCAACAACCTTTTATTCTCCCATCCGCGGGAATCCCACCCTTGTTCACCACCCCGGGTGCACCATACTCCGGCCATCATCACCCCACCATCAAAGAACCTTCCCACTCCATTAGTTTTGGAAGACGTAGTCCACCCGCTTTGCCACATGAAGACAAATATCCCTCGGGAACCTATCCCCTCCATAGAGAGCTCCCATGTCCCAATTGAAGAGGAAGCCTCGCACAAGGATCTTCACCCTACACCACCCCCTCTAGATAAGGCTGAATTCATCTTAGAAGAGTCCCTTGTTAGGTGGCTAAGGGAGAGCCTAATTAGAGAGACCTCGACCCATATTTGCCCTCCCATAGAACAAAATTTTCCCCTAGTGCCCCTCTTCTCCTATCACACCACAATCCAAGCATCCTATCAAGTGGAGACCTTAGAGGATTTTCTTAGGGGCTTAGCATGGCAAATTGAGTTCACTAGCATGTTGACCCCTATGGCCGAACAACCAAGGAGCCTTAGCCTCCTACACCTATGCATAGGGTCTATCACCTCGGTTTGCACCAATGGTTGCTACACTAGCGACCTCCTTCTATTCCTCCCTACACCGGATGAGCCCAACCTTCTCCTCTATTTAGAGCTTCTTATCTCGGGTAGAAAGCCAAGCCCTCCACTCATGGCCGACCCACTTGTCAAGAACATTGGCCCAACTATCATAGGGAAGGATGACTTAACACCTTTTAAGGATCTTGAGGACATGGAGTTCCTCCCCCTAAGTGACCTATTTTATGATCCATATGATCCCTTCCAATGGGAGTCAAGGGACTCATATGACCCAACCATCTTACCAACCACCCACCCTTTCCTACCCTCACCCACCATATTGGGCCAAACCCACCTCATCCATGACCCGGGCTGCACCTTGGGAGCCATAACCTTGGACCATATATCCCTAGGGAATAAGGTGGTGCCCCACCCCATGATGACCACCTTCTTAGATCCATTCGATCCTTTCCAATGGGAGTTCAAAGGTTGTCCCACACCTATACACATGGAAGTCACTTTTGGGAAAAGCATGCATGTGTCTAGGCTTTCCATACCCCTTGGCATGAACACTATGTTGGGTCCATTCATTCATATCACTCACATGTCAAGTAGAAAGCATGAGTGGGCCACATTCGGATGTCATGGTCCTCCTTCATTCATCATGGATCTTAAGCATGTCAAAAGCATCTACGGATGTCCGGGCCCCCCCACATTCATCACCACTTTACATGATAGGTTCACCTACGGTTGCCTCGGCTCACCTAGGCCCACCAAAGTCTACATGACAACATTGCATGATAAGTCCACAAATGGTTGCACCGGCCCACCAAGGTTCATCATGGTCCATCTGGCATCATGGCATGATAGGTCCATCTATGGTTGTCCAGGTCCACCCATAACCACTAAAAGGATAGCATTCACAAAATTGCATGAAAACCTTTGCAAGCACATCAGCAAAAAGAATGAGGCTTATAAAAGGCTGGCCGACTCTCATCGGCATCACCAAGAATTCCAAGTGGGTGACCTTGTGATGGTAAGGATGGAGAGGCTCTCCCCAGGAGCCAACTCTAAACTGAGGCCACGTGGGGCTGGTCCCTTCCAGGTCTTGAGGCGCATAGGTGCAAATGCCAACGAGTTAGATCTCCATGAGGAGTATGGAATAAGTCCCACATTCAATGTTGCTGACCTAGTGCCATATAAGGGACCCACGGTGGTACCTAGTGAGGAGATTGAGCCTACTTCTTCCCTTGAGAGAGCACCCACCCATGATGATAAACCACCAGCCAAGAGAGCCCAGCGTGAACAAATTGAACAAATATTGGATGAACAAGTCACTACCACTTGGAGCAAGGTATATGAGCGCTATCTCGGCAGGTGGATGGATCGGTCTCGTTCGGGAGACTTGAGGGCGGTACCACTTCTACACCCTCCAAGGAGGGAGGGACACTTACTCGACAGAGTCGAGTTCTCCGCACCCCGGGAGTATGATGGGGACATCACCTCCCATGCCCACGTTTACCGTTCGTCTCCTCACCCCGGTTGCATCCGGCATGGTTTAGTCATTTAATTTTGATTCCTATGTAATTTTATTTGAGTCATTTGATGTATTTTCCCTTTTATTTGAGTCATGTTCCTAGGTCTTGCATTTATTTTCCTAAGTTTGAGTGTCATTAGATTGTGTAATGTGCTATTGGGCCCAATTCTTCGGGCTTGGCCCATGAGCCCCCCTACCCCTTCGGTTATTTGTTATTGAGTCTTTTGTAAGGGACTTTTGTAGAAATGTGGGTTTCCTATATATAGGACCACATTCCCCCCATTTCAACTTAATGAATCAATCAATGAAAAAATATCATTTGAGAGTCCAAAGCTTAGTTTAGTGGAGTGATTCCAACATTCTTTGGGTGAGAAACCCTAGGGGAGAGATTCCCCACCCTTCCCTCTCTTAATCCCTCTTTTTTACTCCACTTTCTCTCTCCTCAACATCCAATTTCAAATTTTCTTCTCTCTCCTCCCTTCCCAACCACCTCAACCCCCACCTACCATCATTAAAGCCCTCCACTTCCCCATGGCCTCCATTACTCCACCCCCCTAGTCCCAAGAAGATCCCTCACCATTCCAACACCATCTTCCACATTCCAACACCACTTTCCCCATTCCAACACAATCAACCCCTTCCCCACACAACCCCACAACTTCCAAGGCCATTTCAAATTTGAAATCCACCCTTCCCTCCACTCACTTGTGCCCCCCCCTCACCTTCTCCTCTCACCCACCTTCCCAAATTCGTAGCTCCTTCTCCCACCACCTGTTAGACCCCCTTCCAGACCCCATTCTTCCCTTCCCCCACCTTAGAACACCCCCTCCTAGATCCCCTCACAGCCCGGGCTTTCCCCACACTCATCCACCCCCATTTCCCCTCCCATATACCCCATTCCCCCCCATCATCATCAACCTACAGCTCTCAACTGAAGATCTATAGTAGACCAGAAACTTGCAGCGGCCACCACGACCTCCTCCGGATGAGTTTGAAGACCCAAGAGCCATCGTCGGAAGCGTCTGTCAGTCGCCTTCGCAACCGAAGTGGTTTCGTCTTCTTCCGATCTCTGAGTCGTCCAGGAGGTCCATTCTCCCACAGCTGCGCGGTTCTGCCTCGGCTGAGGACCTGAGCCAGATTAGAAGCTCTGCCACGATGAACCCAGAAGGAATCAGTCCTCAAGTTCTTCTTCAAAGTTCTTCATCGGCCTGTCTACTTTCAGAATCAAGAAGCGGAAGCCCATTCAGCATCCGGGAACAGAAGTTACCAATTTTCTTCCACGGTCGCGCGGCTCTGCCTTCCTCAATCTGCATCGACACCTCCTTACTCTTCTGGATCCACAGATCATCTCCGTTCTCTTCTGGCCCTCCCTGTTTCTTTTGCTGCAAAGAGGACTCACCCACGGTTCTAACGGCGCTGACGGCATCAAATTTTGAGTTCGGGAACGGTCAGGACAGCCTCTGCATCCTACTGTTGGTGACCTGCCCCTGCTAGTCCGAGAAACAGAGGCCCTGTTCAAGCTCCTGCCCCGACCTGCAGCCAATCCAGAAGAATTTACAAAACTTCTGAGGCATTCCCCTTCCTGTTACGAAGATTTCTCAGCTGGTCTCGCCATCAGCGAAATTCTTGAGCAAGATCTACAACAGCAACACCGACCCTCTGTCCTGGTTCACAGACAGCAGGCAGATTCGGCGTCCATCCTTGTTCCTCGTTCTTTGCTTTGGTTTCCCCACCCCGCTTGGCCGGCTGAAGGCCCCTCCCTGCGTGGAGGTAGTATTGATGTAATATCATTAACCCCCACCCCAAGTTCCCCCTCCTGCGAGAGGTGTAGTGGTGTAAGTTGTTTGGGCAGGTCAAGCGACACCGCCGCGGCGTGTGGGGATCCACTCGCCTCCCCGCTCGCCCTCGTCTCCGACCGGGACCGGTTTCTTCAAACCGGTCGAGTAAGTGCTCAAACCTTCACTCCACTTAGTGCTTGTCTTTCAATATTAGTTCTAATTCTGCTGGTTATGCGAGTGAGAGCCCGATCCTCAAGCCCCATTGCCTTAAGTGATCACCGTGGGAAGAGTGCAACCGGTGCCTTCGGCACTTCGTCGGCCCCGTTGAATTGGGCTTCCAAATCCATTGGAAATCAAATCTTGGCCTTGCTGGCCCTATACCAGCAAGGGCCCAACCCCTCAACCTCACCTTGGCATTGCCAAGTTACCCCGGGCTTGGGTGAGCGATGAGAGAGCGGCGGCCCAAATTGGCCCATTTAGATTGCGATTGTGCTTGCTTGCATTAGGTCCGAGGTTGTGTCACATCAGCATGCCCATGAGTTTTGCGGGTCTGAGTGACTCCGTGTGTTCCGGGCGTTCGTGTTTCCCTATATCGAGTCACAGTGTATCGGTATGAGTGCGGAGGGTTGTTCCCGTAAGATTCTAGCTTCTTCGGAAAGTGGTTTCCGCGTAGGCCACGCGTGTGGCCTATGAACTGTGAATTCTGTGACCCTACCTGGGGATGGAGGTTTCCTTGGGTTCCCTTGGAAAAGGGAATGAACTCGACAGTTCCGAACCGTTTTGAGGCTTCTTTTCACCGTGGTTTTTGACCCTGGGATTAGGGCAGATTGACGACATGGAGCCGTCCCAGTACAATGGTCTTGACCCGAGTCTCGTGACTCAAGGACCATTGATTTAGTAGGTCTAGTTGCCTATCTAGAGTTTGGTGGCCCCGAGCCACATGGTACTCCATGTTACTCGCAATGGGTGCTTGTGTGACCTTTCCTGTTCACGTTTGGTGACTCTACCCACTAGACGTATTTGACTTGGGCACGTTGTGTGCCGACCCACCTCAGAGTGGTAGAGGCTTGTTTTGTGTAGAGGTTTGTGGGCTGGTTACCTGAGGGCCCCTTGCCTTTGCAACCTGAGTCTGGCTTGGGGGAGAATCGGCTAGAGGATTAACCTAGAGCAGATGGTCTTTGTGTGCACACGTAGTCGGGGATAGTGGACGTGTGCTGACGAGCGTGACCTCGGCTAGTCCTTGTTCTTTGGTACGGTGTACCGTTTCTCGTTTCCGTTGCAGGGTGAGTAGGGAGACACTTGAGGCTACAGTGTAAGTTGTTAAAGGACGCATCCGGTGTCGTTGTTAGTGGGGTAGTGCTCCTGTCACCTGAGGTTTCAGTGTGGGTTTCTCTTCGGCGTAGTTACTGTTCTTGCGGTTCGGTCTGTTCCGCTTTGCATGGCCTCTCGGCTGTTGGCCTGGTGTTTCCATGTGCATGTGTGGGGAGTGGTTCTTCTGCTGGTTCTAGTTCGGGATCGAGAGATTCTCTCGAGGGTGTTGGTTCAGCGTGCGGTCAACCGTGTGGCCTTGTCTGTGGCTCCATCGGCTAGGACGGACTGTCCGACCATGGGGTTGGGGTTGCGTAGAGGGTCTGTGTGTATTTCCCCTGGTTGACTGTCTCTAGTTCGAGTCGACATCATCGTGTCGTACCGACGTTCTTACTCGGTTGCTTCTGTTGTTGCTGTTCTTACTGCTTTCCCTTACTGTCTTTATTTTTGTTACTACTTTCGTTGTGGTGGGGACCCATGGGACCCCTACTGAGCCAATGAGATGAGGCTCACCCCCTGCTTTTAAGGTGCGTCGTTCTCCTCGGAGTGGAGCGTTACGGTCAGAGGTTCGTTAGTGGCTAGGTTGCTAGGTCGTCGGGGTGTGCCTCGGGGTAGTGTACGTTTCTTTTCCCTTACTGTACTTGTGGACTAGACTCTATAGTTATTTAATTGTTATAAAAAGTAATTTTATTTCTGTCAGAACTGCATATTAATTTTGTAGATTTACAAGCCTGCTATTGTTTAGAATTTCAATGCATGACCACACCAACCCTTTAACCCTTCCGAGCCTTCCGGCTCGTGGGTGGCGGGCCAGTATTCGAATGGTATCGGGTTATTCCCGGTATCGAGATCTTGGGTCGTTATAGTTGGTATCAGAGCATGGTTGTGGAAATGCATGGGAATTCGAGACAATGCTGTAACTATGAGTCCAGATAGTCCAGTACAGTCGGCAGCTGGCTTAGGCTATTTTGTTTTATTCACCCCTCCCCTATCATTTTTCGCATTATGTTAAGGGTTAGTGGGTGCCGAGGAGACGAGTTCGAGCTTTGTCAGGAGTGCCGGCGGGGGCTCAGGAGGAGCCTAGTGGCGAGTCTTTTCCTCCGGAGGTAGCGGCCCCCGGTGTGCTGGGTCAGGCCGAGTTTTATGCCGGCATGTATCAGTTTGTGGTGTGGCAGATGAGTCAATGCCGTGGTCAGGAGGCTGGTAAGGGCAGTTCGTCGCATGGCGGCCGAGGACATCTCTTGTGATGGTGTTTACAGTTTCACCGCCAATGTTTGGAGGCCAGTCGGATCCTGATGCAGCGAGATAGTGGATTGGTGCGTTGAAATAGGTGTTCCAATCTATGGAGTGTGATGAGGATGAGAAGGTGCTTCTGGCGAGATATCGGTTGCAGGGTCCAGCCTCTTCATGCCAGATCGATGAGTGGGAATCGATGTCTCTTCCATGTCCTGGTTTGAGTTCATTCCCTTCGGGGTTGAGGTTCAATCGGATGTCTAGGTTGTTAAGGATGAGCAGGCTTGGCAGGAGGTGCTAGGAGCAGGCGGAGCAGGTGTCTACAGTGGCTACTCAGCATCCCGAAGTTTGACCACTATAGCATGGTGTGAGTAAGTAGCCAGGACAGTGTTCGAGATGTGGCGGGTTTCGCGCAGGCGGGCCGTGTGCCATAGATGAAGTCGAGCTAGACTGTTGCGGGTATGGTCAGGTTGGTCTTGTTGCTCGCGATTGCCTATGGTGGCCACCCCAGTTCCAACCATCTTTTACAACGTCCCACTAGCCTGGCGAGTCAGGGTTCCCGGTGTGCGCGGGGCACTTGATCGGGTGGGGTTGTCATGCTCACTCTGTGGAAGGCGCGCGTGGATTTTTGGTTTTCGTATGTCATGTTTGTATTTAATTCTACTATTTTCCCTGTTGTAATTGTGCTTCCTTGTGCTCGTGATTTTTGAGGTGCGTTCGGGAGTCCACGAAAGTGTCTTGTTCGTTGGCAGTGGAGCTGCTAGTGAGGGCTATGTGGTTGTCCCTTGTCATGTTTTGGTACATAGGCATTGGCAGGTCGTGCTGAATCAGGCGAGTAGAGTCACCGGCCGTGTTTGGGGTGCCGTGTTGTAAGGCTGGTGTGGGGGTCTCTCTAGGTGCCCTATTATTTAAGGCATGCGTTTGTAGGTGGATTGTCTTGGCAGATGTCAGTTTTTCCTCCGTTTCTATGACTCATTGGCATAGAGTTGCGCAGCGGAAGTGTGGTGGGTTGATAACCCACGGGCTCTAGGATCGGATCAGGAGTGGATTATGGCGTGTGTTTCATGTTAAGCGGGTCCTGGAGGCCCTGGAGTCGGTTGTAAATAGTTGCTCTTGGGTGAGGAGATGTGTTTGGACGTGTGAATGGCCTTGGTTACCGTGCGTAGGCGGTAGTATCGTGCTGAGTGGTGCTGGCAGCCTTGAGAATCGAGAAGCTTGACGGTGAAGTGGTCGGATGAAATGGGTTGTTGCACCAGTTTTCCCTTGAATTGTGTCGCATGGCGCAGGGTGGAGCCAGTTGGCGGTTGGTAATTGAGGCATGTCATCGCCTTTTGGGCCGATTGTTTGGCACTAGTGTTCGGAGCTCCAAAATGGGCATGAGAGTTGACCGACTTTGGTCGGTGTGGATGTGCCGGAGGTGGATCCGAGAAGTGAGAGGTGTCGGCATTAGCAGTGAGATCTCGTGCGGATGCCATGATGAGTAGTCGAGAAGTGCTGGAATTGTTAAGTGCCCTGATGAGAGGTGGTTTATTGCGCCGGTTGCTCGGCAGGCGTGAGGTTTGAGATCGAGCGAGAGATGTGGCTGTTTTGGACAGAGTGCTTATCTGTGGCAAGACTCGAGAGAGTTTAGAGTAGGGTGTATCTGGTGGTGCCGTGGTCTAGATTGTGGTGTTCCCTTGGCACGGAGGGAGATGTGCAAGGGATTGATGTGCATGCGTGGGCGCTGAAAGTTGGCTGTTGTGCATAGTGGTTTCTGATTGGTGAAGCCCGGGCAGTTGTTTGTAAGGTGCCCTTGGTGTGCAAGATGGTGAGCTGATGGAAGAGTTGTGGCCAGGTGTGCACGATGGTGAGATTGCCGTCTGAGTATATGGTGTAAGGTGCTCCTTGTGGGGAGTTCTCGGGGTCCTGTAGCTGGGAAGCTATCGACCCGAGTTGGTGCTATTTGCAATCTTTCCGTTATGGATCATGTGTTTCTCTGCGTGCGGCATGTGTTGGGGGTGCTATGCCCATGGTTGTTTTGAGGGTGCTAAGGTGATGCCGGACTTTTTGGTTTCATGTACCCCGGTCGGTGCGGGGTCTGGCGTGATTGGTGCGGTGGAGAGCGAGGGCTCTTTGATTGGACCGGTCCGGTGGTGTCCCTCAATGTTGGTCTTGCGGTGCGTAGCATGGTGGTGCTGTGACCACGAAGCCCTACCCGTTGGGTGAGTCCTTCCTCTTGAGTTTTCTGCCTTGTCCTAATTTCGAGGATGAAATTTCTATAAGGAGGGAGGGTTGTGACGCCCTGGATTTTTGGATATGGTTCCGCGGGCCGCGAATCGTGTCCGAGTGGGTTTCAGACTTTTTATAATGATTCTTCAGAACTGTTATGGGTGTGTTTGTGGCTTGTTTTGGGTCAGTGGTTGTGTGTAGGCGGTCCTACCCTTTTCCTGGAATTTTTCTAGGTTGGTTTCCATTTTTTGGGATTTTTATATGAATAAATGAATTTCATGTTAATAGAATGGGCATTTATACGATTCTGGTTCTGGGAGGGTTAGGGAGCAATCCTTAATTCTCTTTACTAACCCTCCGTGAGCGCCCCCCACTCCATCCGACTGTTGCGAGCTCCTCTCCCCCGTTCGAGTGCACGCGGCTTCCTCCCTCTTCGGCTACAGACGGCGAGCCGAGGTGTTGGCGTGGTGGCGACGATGGCAGCGAGGCATGCATGAAGGTGGTGGTTCGTGGCGAGCTCGTGGGTCGTGGGTGTTCGTGGTTTCGTGCATGGAAGCGAGATCGGCGTCGATTTTGGAGGATTCTTGCATCTTTGAGGTAGGGGGATGGATCGTTACCTCCCTTCCTACATCCCCCGTGGTTTCTAGGCCGTGGAGAGGTCGAGAGGGGTATGCTTTGTGTCGGGTGGGTTAAATGCATGTTTAGGGTTTGAGCGCCAGATCTAGCAATTCTCTAAGGTTTTGATGGCTTGGAGGCCTTCTTTTGATGCTAGAGGGGTAGGAGGTTGGGTTCCCCTTATTTTCCACATCACCTGGGGGTGATTGTAGCGTGGAATGGGTTTTCCTGTGGAGTTCGCCGTTTTCGGCCTCGGAAGGAGGTGGCGGTCATACCAGAGACTACGTCCTTCCACAGCAGGCTTTGGGGTGGTCAGCTGGGGATCGCCATTTGGCTGGGAGTCGTTTCTAGGTAGGGACCTTGCGACTAACCGCCACCTGATGGTAGCGGTCAGGCCAAGACTGCCACCTGGCGGGGCCAACGTGCCCTCGGTGGAAGCGTCGACGCACTTTTCGTGGGGCCCTCGGGGTTGCGGCCATCCCCAAACCGCATCCTTAAGATGACGATCTGGAGATGACCGTCTTCTACAAGGTACCCCTGGCAGGTAGTGTTATGTCCCTGTGATTTTGATGATATCAAACACTGTGACTCATCATGAGTCTGAGTCTGCATATGCATACGTGGGATTGATTCATGTTTTGATAATGAAGTGATATGTTTGATATTGGTAGTCATATTTTTGATATTGGTGCATTGGTGCATTAAGTTTGATGAATTGCTTTTATATACACTAGTTTCATGCTTTGATGAAGTCCTATATTTTGATGATAGTATACATATGTGTGCAACACCCTTGAACTTTGTGAAGAATAGGTTAAGCAGTAGCACAATATCAGGTGAACAGGAAGTCGACTTTAGCAGTCCACAAGTCGACTTGGGCAGATAGGTAGTGAAGAAGTTGATGAACTCAAGAACATTAGTCAACATAAGTCAGCAGTGCAGCTACAGCAAAATTCATGATAGCAGTGAAACAACAGCAGTGGTACAAGCAAGAAGTTGGTGTTTGAACTCGAATAATTACAGGTCTCAAAGGATCTATGAAGAGGAAGTCGACTTGAGAAGTTATGAACTCGACTTGACCTTTCCCAGAACACCCGCTAGAAGAAAGTAGATATAGCGACAGATTAAGGGTGACAAATAGCTTCTAACGGTAACAAATAGGTCACCAAGGTGTAAAATGCCTTGTAAGGGTGAAAATGGACAATAGAGCTGAAAGCATGAAAAGTGGTAAAGCTGTCTGGACGCAATGAGGCCCTTGGGTCGACGCAGGTATGTCGAAGCTTACAAAAGTGAAGTTCAGTTTGAAGGCGATGGGTATTGAGGAATAAGGGTGAAAAATAGATCGTTAACAGTGACAAATAGCCGTTATCTATGACAAATAGCTCCTTAGAGGTGAAAAATAGCTCTTAGCAGTGAAACATGAAGAGCTATCAAGTCTCCTCGAAGGAATCAACTGAGCATGGGTTTTCTAACCCTTCTATCTTGAATCTAGAGTTCTCTCAAGCATTGGACAAGCTTGATTAACATCATTCAAGATCAAGAAACAGGATTGCTCAATTTCTTGCAGAAAAGCAACTGCTCAATGAAATGCCAAGTTCAAGGCACCAGCGATACACTTAAGTTCTTCCCTTCAGCAAGCCATGTCCTGAAGTCATAGCATGCAAGAAGTCAACAAACTGCATAGCACAAGCTAGCAGTCCAACAGAACTCATTCCAGGAAGAGCAGCACTTATTCGATCAAGCCTCTTCTATGGATTTTCGTGAACACATTCCAGCACCAAGAAGACAAGGGTGAAAAGGAGCTAAGCAGAAGCTTTCATCTTGATGGAGTCGACGCCAAGGCCACTCGCGAGCCAAAGGAGGAAAGGCGACGGCTCACTTGAACTAAGGGTGAAAATATGTTCTTAAGGCAGACAAATAGGCGTGTAAGGGTGAAAAACAACTTGTTAAGGGTGACAAATAGGTCACATGTATAGAACAAGATCCAAACACGTGAGGATCACTTGGGCTCTCTTCATGTGATGTGACACAACCCCTTGGACCTAAATTCGCAAGCAAAGATCGACCCGGTGATTTCACTCAAGCGGACCCACCCGCGTAGCACACACTCAGGTCCGTAGGTGGACCGGCGATGGGGATGAGGGTCCGAGGTTGGACCTTGAGGTTACAGGGGTTATGCTAGCTTGGGAAGGACCCAAATGGGCCAGGAATGCCCAATCTCGTGGGCGGCCGGCATGCCAAGGGTGTGGGGATGTATGGGGTTGCTCTCACCTCACTCTGCGGTGGTCACACGATAGATGGTCTTTGGACCGAGCACTCGCTCACCGTCCGACGGGCATTTAGAAATAATATTAATCAAGCATAGGAAATGAAACCAGTAGAGGATGGGGGCCCGGAGCTCACCTGATCAGTGTGAATACACCTGAAGAGGCGAGATCTCGCGTTGAGTCCTGAGCGGGCTATGGATCACCAGAAGATGAATCTGCAAGAGAGGGAAACGTATCAGAGGGCCCAGGGGATCTCCCTGGAGGAAAACCCTCCGATGGCTAAGTCAGTAGAGCTATGGTGGAAGCAATAATGGGGGGAGGAGAGAGCTGATGCGCGAGAATCCTCTCCACCAGAGGGTGAAGCGAATCGTGCTCAGGAGCTAAGGGTGTGTGAATACCTTGTTTCTCTTACCTTCTTCCGGAGGGTATCCCTTGCTTAAATAGTGCGCCGCCTTCAGGAGTCCTGTAAGCTGAGGGGTTCCCGGCGAGAGTTACGTCTTTGACGGGGGCTTTCATGGCCTGATCGTGGGAACGTTATCCCCTTGGAGTCCGGCGGCTCCCCTGACTCTCCCGCTGGCGGAGGACTCTGAACGGCTGCACCTGCGGATTAATCAACCGGCCTTACCGAGCTTCGGGGATGCTAGCTCTTGCCCGAGCGATAGGCATGGCCCGGCGAGGGTGGGGTCGGATAGGTCGGCTGGAGCCTATCTCTCTCGGACGGGGAGAGGGCTTTAGGCCGGACCTTCCTTGGGACCTGACCGTTGACTCGGGCCCTCCGAGCCTAGAAGGCCGCCGGGGAGAGTTAGTTCCTCGAGTCTTATTTATTGGGCTTTTCTTCCCTAAGTGGGCCCGGTGGGCTATCACTCGGGTGGGCTCGCCTGGTTGGACCTTGTGGGTCTTGTTGGGCTGCCTTTGTGGTGGGCTGCGGAAATCCCCCTCTCCACTTGTTCCCCTCCTACTCCCGAGCCAAGGAGGCTCGGATGAGTAGTTTTTCGAGGCTTTGGACCGGCGTGGCTCAGGTGGGTGGAATTCCGTTGGCGTTATGGAGCCGCTTATAGCGGTCGTCGAGGCCCGTAATGATGATCCTGACGGATTCGAAACGAAGGGGCCCCCCTTTTTCTCGGAGCACGGAACGGCGCGCCGCCACCCTCAGGGGTTTTTAGGGGGCGCTGTTCATCGTTCTAGGCTTCCAGGGTTTTAGGCTTTCCTTGCTTCTTGATGCGCCGTGAGAGCACAGCGGAGACGCGGAGCCTTGCGGCGGCGTTCGAGGAGTTGGCGAGGATAACCGTAGAGGCGGTCCGGCAACTTCCTTCTCCACCGGAGTCTTCGAGCTCGTACGAGGGATCTCCTCCCGACTCGATGATGGATCAGAGTCCGGAGCTTGTGCCGGTGAAGCGGGAACCCGTCCCCAACTGTAGTGAGTTGGGGGAAGCAGAGGTGCGGAGGCTGGAGCATCATTTCCGCCTGCCTCTCAGATACAGCTTTGTTGCCGCCACTCCGTACGAGACGAGTCTGGATGATCATGATGAGCACATTTGCACCTTCCTTCTGGCTTGGAAGAGTGGATTTCGGCTCCCTTTCGATCCTTTCGTGCTGCAGCTTCTTAATTTTTTCCGATTGGCGCCTATTCAGTTGGTGGTCAATTCATATCTGCTGCTCTCGGCCTTCCGGATTCTTTGTCATCAGCACAACATTTTTCCTTCCTTGGACCTCTTCCACTTCTTTTTTGAGTTGAAAGCGCACCCGTTGGCGGGGAAAGGCTTCTACTTCATCCAGGCGCGGAGGAATAGGAGCTGCATCTCGCTTGCGGCGAAGGACTCCTCGCACAAGGGGTGGAAGACCCAATTCTTCTGGGTGAAGGCGGTGACGACGGACGAGATCTGGAGATGCCGGACCTCGCCCAACTTTCACCCGAATCTGCCCCCTCGCCAGGAGGAGTTCCCTCCCCACGTGGAGCAGCAGGCTGCCCGTCTGCTGGAGAACCGTCAATCGACCGAGGAGCTGGTGACGCCGGAGAACATCGAACGGTGTCTTCTCTCGTGGTTGACGTCGACAGGTACAGCTCTTGAGGCTCTTTTTCGGGGGTGGTAGCTCTTTTCCTCCTCCTGACCAGGGCTTCTTCTTGTTGCAGACGTGAGGCGGGAGCCTCTGGAGGAGGCGGCCGAGGTCATCGATCTGGGAGATGACTCGGCAGCCGATGAGCCTGATGCCTCGGTGGGTCGCGTCCACGCCCGAGATAAGGGCAAGGGGGCAGCCCCCGAGGGGACTTCTCGATCGACCGGCCTGAAGCGCAAGGATCCCCTGGCGGGAAAACTGCGGGAGGCCGCGAAGGCCAGGAAAAGGGCCAAGAAAGCCGGTTTTCCTATCGCCGTCGGGGCGATTCTGGCTCGGCGGCGCTCCCCCCTCGGGGGCAGGATGGGGCCGACCCCTCCGGGCTGGCTCCCCCATCCGCCGGGGGAGAGGGGGCCGAGGAGACCAGGGGCCCCGCAGAGGGAGGTGATGGGTCGGCTCTCCCCTCTGTGGGGGCAGAGGGGGCCGGTGCCGGTGTGGCCGGTGCTGGGACCGAGGGATTGGTCGGAGCGGATGGGGGTTCGCCCACGAGGGCGTCGCAACCCCAAGTGCCGGCATTTTCTAGTGCGGTTGATCCCGCGGCGCTGGTCGAGGGTGGGGGTTCGCCCGGGGAGGCGTTGCAACCCCAACCGACCGTGGCGCGCGGGGCGGTCAGCTTCGCTGCCCGAACAGGGTCTTCTGGCGGGGTGCCCAGGGTGGAGCAGTCCCCTTTGCCGGAATCTCTGGTCAGGCTCGGTATCTCGGGCGACTTGTACCGGCTCTGCCGGTCGATCGCCGAGAGGACAAGGGGGGGAGAAAGGCGCATCACTCCCGCCGGGGTCCTTGATGTCCTGATGGAGGGCGGCCTGGTCATAGCTCGGACAGCGGCCGTGATGGCGGAGGTGCACGCCCGGACGGAGGCGGAACGGTCGAGGCTTGCTTGGACCCTTGGTGGATGCGAGGGAAAACTGGCCCGGCTCGAGGGGGAGCATGAGGGGCTCCATCGGGAGTTCCTCGCATTCAGGGAGTTGGCGCGGTCGAGCCGACGGGAAGCCGAGGCGCTGGCCGAGTAGCTAGCAAGGGCCCAAGAATCGCTCGAGAGGAAGAGCAAACGTCTAGAAGATGAGCGTCAACGTCACATTGAGCTGGATGGCCTCTGGGAGCGTGAGCGTGCCGAGCTGCAGGATCGGGCGGAGGACGCGGAGCGCCTTCGTGCTGAGGCCGAGGTGGACCGAGCCCGGGCGGAGGGCCAGACGATCGAAGCCGAGCGGAGGATGACCGAGCTAGAGGAGCGTCTGGCGAGGGCGGAAGAGCGTGCGGCCGAGGCGGAGCGGGCTCGGGACGGGCAGGTCGAGGCGGAGGCGATCGAGCGCTACAAAGGCTCGGAAGCTTACTCGGCCGACCTGATTGAAGCTGCCCTACCCTACTACGAGGTAGCGCTCCGCCGGGGTGCCCGAAAGGGATTCAGGCAGGGCTATCGCCGGGTGATGAGCTATGCCAATGAGCACCTTGCCGGGGGCGATTTTCCTTACGGCCAGAGTTATGACTCGGATGAGTCAGTTTCCAGCTCCTCATCCTCGGCCGGGGAAGAACCGGAGGAGTCACCTCCAGCGGGGTCACCAACTCTGGAGGCTCCAGGAGGGCTCACGACCGGGACAGTTCTCGCACAGGCGAGGTCAGTGTCCGGGCCGGCCGTCACCGAAGGTACCGGGGGTGACGCGTCCCCTACTGCTGTTCCCGAGCTTCAAAGTGGGCCCGAGGCCTGATGTATTATGCTTTATTTTGCCCCTTCCCCTTTTTGTCTGTTTTTCCTTTTGTAAGAGGATTTATTTATGGGAGGCAATAAAGGACTTACTTCGTTTGATCGTTATCTTTGCCGTGATTTGGCTGGCGTATCGGGGGCAGTTGGAAGGTTCCGATATTTTCTGCACCGTTTTCGCATGCCGATTCGGGAGACTTCTGGCGGGGCGTCCTTTCATTCCACCATGCTTTGAAAGTCGAGGCGCTTCGCGAATCCCGCTAGGGCGGGGGCCGAGGAATTGGAGGTGACCTTCCAGGGGAGGTCTTGTAGCGTGTTTTCGAGGGGGGAGTCATTTAAGGCGCGTGGCCTCCCTTGGCCTATAAAAAGGACCGAAGGGTGCTCCTTCCCTTTTAACACTTAGGACTCTCGCCGACGGTCTGCTCTTGTTCCCTCATTTTCGCTCTGCGTTGCGCCGCCGCGATCGGAGCATGGAGGACCCTTCAGAAGATGACGCCGCAGACGACAGGGAGCGGCCGATTCCAGCTGTCCTGGAATATCGGTCGGGTCCCACGGTCGCCGCGCGTGCATGAGACGGGTCCAATGGTCGCCGCGCGGATCTGGAGAGGGCTTCGACGTGCGGGGGTACGCCGTTTGCCTCCTCTTGGCTCCGGCGAGGCTTCCGGGCGGACGCCGAGATGGAGGGCGGACGGGGGAGTTAGGGATGCCGGCCGCCATTCCCCTCCATGGGAGGGGAGGAGGCGGCTCCAGTTCCTTCCTCACCTCTATCCGCAGCCTCTTTCTCTCTCTTTTGTTCTTCATTTATTTCACTCTTCGGGGGCTGCTTGCTTTCTGTTCGCCTCCAAAGAGTTGGTAGTTTGGCAGAGAGGAGACCTTCACGGCGCTCCTTTTTCCAGGTTGTTGCCAACTTGGAAGGTAGCCTTCCTCGCGTGAAAGGTGGCCTTCTCCTTGCTGTCCCTCTGTCACCTTTGTCACGGTCCACCCGAGCCAACTGGGTCGACCATCTCTTGTCCAAGCCAGTTTCTACGCGAGGCAGAGTCAGTGGCTGGATGCGAGAAGGTCAAGACCGGGTCGGCCGGGCGATGGCCGTTTGCCGCGGTGCTAGATGGATTTTTGCTTTTCACTACGTAATGTACTGGCAGTTGCCTTTCTGATGTACCAACAGTTATCTTGAATGAATGCAAAAAAGGGGGTTTTATTTTACCCGATTTGTCGATACAGTTTTCAGAAATAAAATTTGCGTAGTGTGGTTGCGTTCCATGTCCGGGGAATGGGTTCCCCTTCCATTGTGGCTAACCTGTACGCACCTTTCCCGAGCGTCTCGATCACTCGGTAGGGGCCTTCCCAGTTGGGGGATAGCTTGCCCGCCGCCTCCAGTGGTCGAGAGGCTTCGGTCTTCCTGAGGACGAAGTCCCCTGGTCAGAATTGTCTGCCTCGGACCTTGGTGTTGTAGTACCGAGTGAGGCGGCGCTGGTATTCCGTAGCTTGGACGTTCGCGATCTCTCGGAGTTCGTCTGCCAGGTCGAGGTTCTCGAGTAACTTCTACTCGTTTGCCTCGGGCGAAAAGCTGATCACTCGGAGAGACGGATTGGCGATCTCTAACGAAACGACGGCTTCGGTGCCATATACCAGCTGAAAAGGGGTCTCACCGGTTGCCGTCCTGGGGGTCGTTCGGTGCGACCATAGTACGCTAGGTAGTTCGTCGAGCCAGCTACCCTTAGCCTTGCCGAGTCTGGTTTTTATGCCCTTCAAGATGGTCTTGTTGGCATTTTCAACCAGCCCGTTGGCCTGAGGGTGGGCGACCGAAGTGAAGTGGTTGCGGATATTTAGGTCGGCACATCTGTCTCGGAAGTACCGAGAGTCGAATTGCCGCCCGTTATCGCTCACTATCACTCGGGGGATGCCAAAGCGACAGATGATCGATTTCCATACGAAACCCCAGACGACTGTCTCGGTGATCCTTGCTGTAGCTTCAGCCTCGATCCACTTGGTGAAGTAGTCGATGGCGACGATGATAAACTTCTTCTGGGATTGAGCCGTTGGGAATGGCCCGAGGATGTCGATCCCCCACCGAGCGAAAGGGTAGGGCTCGGTCAGGGTGATAAGTTCCGTGGCCGGCTGATGGACCAAATGGTCGAACCGCTGGCAACGGTCGCCATGTTGTGCGTAAGCCGTGCAGTCGCGCTGCAGGGTCGGCCACCAGTACCCATGCCTTAGCAGGATTCTGGCCAGCGACCGACCTCCTGAATGTGCTCCGCACAGGCCTTGATGAATCTCTTCAACAGCTTGGCTTGCTTCGTCGGGACCGAGACACTTCAGAAGAGGCCCGGAGAACGATCTTCGGTAGAGAGCGTTGTCCAGGATGACGAAGCACCGAGCTTGGTACTTCATTCGACGGGCTTCCCGAGGGTCGGAGGGCTCCTGAGAGTCCCATAGCCAGGACAAGTAGGGGGAGCGCCAGTCACCGGGAGTGGCCGAGTCAATGGCGAGGAGCTCCAAGTCTATGCTCGGGCGCTCGAGCTCTTCTAGGAGGACCGATCGTGTACCTTCCGGGTCTAGGGAGGAGGCCAGTCGGGAGATAGCGTCCGCCCGAGAGTTTTGCTCCTGAGCTATTCGGACTACCTCGAACTCCTCGAACTGCTGGGCCAAGCTCCGGACCAACTGGAGGTATTTGATCATAGGTGCCTCCCGAGCCTCGTACTCGCCACTGACCTGGCTTGCAACTAGCTGGGAGTCGGTGTGGATCCTGACTCGCTCGGCCCCCAACCGTCGGGCCATGCGGGCTCCCGAGATAAGGGCCTCGTACTCGGAAGCATTGTTGGACGCCAGAAAGTTGAACTTTAGGGCGTATTGCAACTCTATTCCTTCGGGGGACTTTAGGAGGATCCCTGTGCCGCTACCGACCGAGTTGGACGATCCATCGACGAATAGCTCCCAGGTTGGCCCGGTTGCCGTCGGAGGCCTGTCCTCGACCGGAACGGTGCTCTCGGTGATGAAGTCGGCGAGTGCTTGTCCTTTGATAGCTGATCGCAGCCGATACGAGATGTCGTAGGCCCCGAGCATGATGGCCCATTTAACGAGTCGCCCCGAGGCTTCGGGATGGGCCAGAATCCTCTTCAGTGGCTCGCCCGTTAGCACGGTGATGGGATGCCCCTGGAAGTAGGGTCGGAGGCGCTTTGCGGAGGTAACCAACGCTAGCACGAGTTTCTCGGTTGCGGGGTACCTCCGCTCGGCCTCGTTGAGCACCTTGCTGGTGTAGTAGACCGGCCTCTCGATTCCCGAGTCATTCCTGACTAGGATCGAGCTGACCGTTGATGGCGTCGCCGAGAGATAAAGCAACAAGACCTCGCCTGGGACGGGCTTGGAAAGCACCGGGGGCGAAGCCAGGAACTCTTTGAGCTCGGCGAACGCTGTCTGGCATTCCCCATCCCATGCGAACGTAGCAGATGCTATCTTGGGCCCCCTCATCAGCTTGAAGAAGGGCAGGCATCGTTCGGCCGCACGGGACAGGAAACGACTGAGAGCAGCGACACGCCCCATCAGACGCTGGACGTCTTTAATGCACGTGGGCGGGCGCATGTCCAGGATGGCCTGGACCTTGTCGGGGTTGGCTTCGATCCCTCGCTGAGTGACCAGGAAACCCAGGAACTTCCCGGATCTTACTCCAAAGGCGAACTTGGCGGGGTTGAGCTTCATGCAATACTTCAGGAGGGTGCTGAAAGTCTCGGCGAGGTCGGTGAAGTGGTCTTGGGCCCTCGGGGTCTTGACGAGCATGTCGTCGATGTAGGCCTCGACGTTCCGACCTAACTGTCCCTCGAACATATGGTTGACTAGTCGCTGGTATGTGGCTCCAGTATTCTTCAATCCGAAGGGCATCCGGGTGTAGCAGTACACGCCGTAGTCGGTGATGAAGGCGGTCCTCTCGACTTCTTCAGAGCTCATTCGGATCTGATGATAACCTGTAGTCTTCGGCACCAGGACGACGTTGGCTAGCCACATTGGGTACAGGATCGGTCTAAAAAGACCAGTTTCTTGTCCCTTGGTGACCTGCGCCTTGATGATCGCCTGTTTCTCGGGCGCATGCTTCCTTCTCCACTGCTGTACGGGTCTCACGGTGGTATCGAGGTTGAGCTTGTGCGTCACAGTCTCCTCTGGTATACCAGGGAGTTGATCATCGGACCAAGCGAAGACCCGAACATACTCAGAAAGAAACTCCTTGTATTGCTGCTGTTCTTCTGGTGGTAGGTCGGCGCCGATCCTTACTCCTAGGGCCGGGTCGTCGTTCAGGAATACCGTTAATAACTCGCCACCGGGCTCGGTGGTCACGGCTCTTCCTTCGACTCCCCTGGGGCCCTTATCCTTCCCGTCCGGCCTTGAGGCTTCCACCGAGATGTTGTAGCACCTTCTAGCCGTGGCCTGGTTACCTCGGACTTCCCCCAACCCGTTTTTGGTGGGAAACTTCATTTTTTGGTGATAGGTAGATGGTACGGCCTTTATTCGGCTGAGAATTTTTCGGCCGAAAATGGGGTTGTACGCTATCATACCTTTAATCACTATGAAGTCCACTATGACCGTAACGGTTATGGGTGGGGTGCCGATAGTGACCGGCAGGCTTAGGGCTCCCTCGGGGTAGGTGGCCAGGCCATTAAACCCGCAAAGGGGCGTTCGGATCGGGCGGAGCTTGGATGGGTCTTCCCCCATCTTGAGAAAACAGTCATAAGATAATACCTCGGGGGCGCTCCCATTATCAACCAAAATCCTGTCTACATTACAGTGATTTATCATGGCTGAGATAACGAGGGCATCGTCATGCGGGGTGCTCAACCCTTCCAGGTCTTGGTCGGAGAAGACTATGACCTGGGGCTCCATCGGCGGGCCTCTGGGGGGCTTTAAGGCTCGGCTGGCTTGCTCGGCATGACGTTTCCTCCCTCGGCTGGTGTCGCCGCCCGATGCCGCTCCTCCGGAGATGACGTTGATGTTGACCCCTCGGGGGGCGTTGTCGATCTCTTCCGCGGCGTCTCGGTCTTCTTTGTGCCCGGTCGTGAACCGGGCTAGATGCCCCAGACGGATGAGGCGCTCGATCTCGTCCTGGAGCTGATGGCAATCTCCGGTGTGGTGCCCGTGGTCGCCGTGGAACAGGCAATGCTTGTCCCGCTTGCGGTTCTTCGACCTCATTGGCTCGGGCTGGCGGAGAAGTCCCGAGTCTTTGATGTCTTCATAGATCTCGTAGACTGGCGCGGTCAAGGGGGTGTACCGCTCGTACTTTCTCTTGCGCTCTCCTTCTCGATCGTGCTTCTTACTCGAGCCAGGATTTGGCTCGGAGGTCCGCTTTTTGTCCCCCTCCCGACCCGAGCCGGTTGCGTCTCGGCAGGCGCTGAGTACTTCTTCGCACTCGGCGTGGCGCAGTACCAGAGTCACTAGCTCGGCAAGGGTCGAGGGAGGGTGAAGGACAAGCTCGCGGCGAAGATTCTCATCCCGGGTGCCCCCGGTCAGTGCGGTTGTGGCTGAGGCCACATCCAGGCGGGGGATCCTGAGGGCTTCCGATTTAAATCGGTGGACGTAAGTCCGGAGCCTCTCCCCTTGCGCCTGTTTGAGAGCCAGGAGCCCCGCTACTGACCTTGGGGGGGCGCTACCGGCGAAACTCTCCTTGAAAATTCGCCCGAATTGCCTGAAGTCTCGAATGGACCCAGGGGCGAGGGCTCGGAACCATGCCTGAGCACCTTGGACCAGGGTGGCCGTGAAGGCTCGGCATTTGATGGGATCCGGCGTTCCATGAAGGGTCACCAGGGCGTCGAAGCTATCATAGTGGTCGGTTGGGTCGCCCTGGCCGTCGTAGAGCTTGAAGGTCGGAATGGAGGCTCTGGGAGAGACCTCTGCCTTCAAGATGTACTCGGAGAAAGGGGATTTCTCCTCGTCCTCCGGGAGAGAGGTCTTCTGCAGGGCATGGAGGGCGCGCTCTTGCTCTGCGAACCGTCTCTCGAAATCTCGTAGCCGGAGGGACAGCTCTGGCTGCAATCGCACCGTGGGGCTGGGGGGGCGTCTTGGCGATCTCCCGGGGCACTAGTGCCCGGGCGCGGCGGCCTCGCCCCCTGCTTCCCTCTCCTCGGCGTGGAGGAAGCCTCTTGCTCCGCAGGCGGAGCTTGCGAGGGTCCTCCGACGTCGTTGCGGAGGAGCTGTTGGCCGCGGAGGGTGAAGCGGCCTCCGGCGGTGTGCTGCGTCGCACTCCTTCGAGGGGGACTTCCTGACGGGGTGCGTGACCTTGCGTCCCGGGCCGCCTGGGCCCTCATGAGCTCCACGAGGACGTCCATCTTTTCGTTGAGGGCCTGGAAGGCGTTGGCGCCACCGTCGAGGGGTGCCCCTGTCTCCGCCGGGGGGGCGGGGGTGGTGGCCTGTTGGTGGGGATGCTGGCGTTGGAGGGGGGGCTCTGTGAGACCCTAGAGGGGGCGCCTCCCGCCGCCGCCACAGCCTTACCCATCCCACCGGCGGATCTCCTCCCTGAGCTTTTTCTCACCATCTTGGCTCTTCGTGCATTTCCCACAGACGTCGCCAGATGAAGAGGCGAGATCTCGCGCTGAGTCCTGAGCGGGCTATGGATCACCAGAAGATGAATCTGCAAGAGAGGGAAACGTATCAGAGGGCCCAGGGGATCTCCCTGGGGGAAAACCCTCCGATGGCTAAGTCAGTAGAGCTATGGTGGAAGCAATAATGGGGGGAGGAGAGAGCTGATGCGCGAGAATCCTCTCCACCAAAGGGTGAAGCGAATCGTGCTCAGGAGCTAAGGGTGTGTGAATACCTTGTTTCTCTTACCTTCTTCCGGAGGGTATCCCTTGCTTAAATAGTGCGCCGCCTTCAGGAGTCCTGTAAGCTGAGGGGTTCCCGGCGGGAGTTACGTCTTTAACGGGGGCTTTCATGGCCTGATCGTGGGAACGTTATCCCCTTGGAGTCCAGCGGCTCCCCTGACTCTCCCGCTGGCGGAGGACTCTGAACGGCTGCACCTGCGGATTAATCAACCGGCCTTACCGAGCTTCGGGGATGCTAGCTCTTGCCTGAGCGATAGGCATGGCCCGGCGAGGGTGGGGTCGGATAGGTCGGCTGGAGCCTATCTCTCTCGGACGGGGAGAGGGCTTTAGGCCGGACCTTCCTTGGGACCTGACCGTTGACTCGGGCCCTCCGAGCCTAGAAGGCCGCCGGGGAGAGTTAGTTCCTCGAGTCTTATTTATTGGGCTTTTCTTCCCTAAGTGGGCCCGGTGGGCTATCACTCGGGTGGGCTCGCCTGGTTGGACCTTCTGGGTCTTGTTAGGCTGCCTTTGTGGTGGGCTGCGGAAATCCCCCTCTCCAACACCGATCCGGGCCGGAGACGAGGGTGAGCGGGGAGGCATGGGTACGCACCCGCACACCACGCCGGTGTAGCTTCAACCTGTTTAAAGGATTACAACACTACTCCCCATGCAAGGGGGTTGAACAAGAGAAGGGGAAGCCAAATTTACATTCAAACACTACCTCCCATAGGGAGGGGCTGTAAGGTGGCCAAGCGGGGAGGGAAAAGTTAAGCTAGGAATTGAGAGCAGGTCGTCGGTTCTGTCCACTCTCTGGAACAGAGGACAGATAGCCATTGTTGGCTCTGCTGCGGACTCCCCCGAACTCCATTGGTGACAAAACCAGCGCCAAATCCTCCTGGGTTAGCCCAGGTGGTCGTCAGAATTTTTGGGGATTTTATGGTTGACGGCGGTGGTCGGGGAAGAGGCGTGAACAGGGTTGCAAGCTTCTGATTCTGATAGCTTCTGGGTCACTACAGCAGGAAGGCGAGGCCACCACAGATGCTCCCGAGCTCTGATTCATACAAGGCCAGAGTCGTTGGATTTGTGGTCGAACCCTCTTTGAACGGAGACCCTCGAGGATGCCGGCGGAGGTCTAAGTAGATGGAGAGGACCCGAACAGTGTCGGGGTGTCAGATCAGTTCTAGAAGAAACTGATCAGCGCACCTGAGGGAGAAAATTAGGAACTCACTGGTCCGGGGTCCAAACGGAGAGTCGCTTCATGGTACAAGAAGGAGACGTGTAGTATAAGTTCTCAGCCAAGCCCCGCTTCAAGAACTTCAGGTGGATGGCCGTGGGAGCCTCTGCAATGTGCCTCTGGATGACTGCCAGGGAGATGATGCGCAGTCCGGCGGTGAAGACTCCTCCGGGTAGCCGCGAGATCAGATGAAGGTGAGACCACCACCGTTGCAAAGAGGACTAGGAGACGCTTCCGATGGTACTTCTTGTGCTTCCATAGGCTCCAAGATGAGGGCGTGGCTGGCTCTGCAACTTGCTTGATCTCTGCAGGTCCTCAACTATGAGCAGGTTCGCCGGTGCAGCTCCGAGTGAACTTGAGATGGGGTGGGGGTTGCCGAATGGTGAAGGGAGATGGAGGGATGGTAGGAGGGGATGTGAGGGAGGTGTAGAAGGGTACTAGGGTGGAGCTGGAGGTGCTGGGATAAGGGAGGGACGCGGGGGCCTGCTGGTTCTCTGCACAAGGTGGAGGGGGAGGGATGGAGGTGGAGGATGAACTAGGTTGATGGAGGGGGAGAGTAGGGAGGCCAAACCAAGGGACTCCCTTTGGGGGGGCGACCTTGGGTATGGGGGAGGTGTGAGAGGAGGTAAAAAATTTAAATCTCCCTTGGGAGTTGGTGGGTTGTATGGGGAAGGGGGAGGGTGGTGTTGGGAAGGCCAAGATTCTCCTAGGGAGGGGAAGAGATTTGGTGGGAATTGGTGGGAGGGAATGAATGCACCTAGGGAAGTGAAAGGGTGGGTGAGGTGGCTAGAGGGGAATGGATGAGGTGGAGGAGAGAGAGGGAATTTGGAAATTTGGGGGGGGAGAGAGAGAAAGGGTCGCCCCCTTTTAGAGAGAGAGAGAAGAGAGAGAGAGGATAGAGGGAGACGGGGAGAGAGGGGGAGCTTCTAACTCCAAGGAAATCACTCAAATGTCTGGAAATACTTCTATTACAATTGAACATCAAGAGTTACAAATGAGAGAGGGGAGGGGGCTATTTATAGACTCACATAATTCCTATGACCAGAATAGCCCTGAACAAATGACCTAATGACTCATCTGCCCAAGCGAGGGCACCCCTGGGCCAAGCCCACTTAATTGGACCCATTAAACTAGACTAGTTAACCATATGACATCTGACTTAGGTAAATGACTCAATGACCTAGGTACTGGACTCAAATAAAAGGAAAATTACATAGTTATGACTCAAAGAAATTATGAAAAGTACATGACTTGACTCAGAAAAGTGTGACGGACACAATGAAACCATGCCGGCGAGCAATCGGAGTTGTGAAAAAATGTGAAGGGTGAGAGATTCCCCCATCATACCCCCGGGGTGCGAAGAACTCGACTCCGTCGAGTATGGGTCCACCGGGGAAGAGGTCCTCCAATGCAGCTTCGGGCGAGCCACGACCTCCAAACTCAACCTCATGTCCTCAGCCGGGGGACGGCTCTTCAGCCTCTCAAGGTGGCTCGAGCACACCCTCTTGCTGGTGATGGTACCCTGCTTGCCTAGTATTGCCTCCGTGTGCACACATCGGACTCTCAGGCTGATATATGGAGGCTCTTCGAGGGTATCACTCTCAAAGGTGGGGGTAGGCTCAAGGTGCTCACTGGGTTCCACCGCGGTGCCCTTAGAGGGTGCTAGATCCACCGCGCGGAAAGTGGGGTTTATTCTAAAATCCCTTCTGTAAGTCCAACCCGTGAGCTAGGTTGCCCAAGTCACTCGGAACATGGAAGGTCCAAGTCCTCGTGCCCTCGATTTGGAGGTGTCCCAACGGTAGGGCCACTCCAAAGTCACCATTGCCAAGTTTCCAACTTGGAATTCGAAGTGGCGCTCGTGAGCTTTTGCCCGTTCATTGTGATTCTCACCACTCGTTGCTTGTTGCTTGCTTAAATACTCATGCCATGTAATACAATATGGTGTGAGTGAGAAATGTATGATATGCAAAGGGGGGCCAGGACAACCATATTTATACCAATCATGCAAAGGTGCTATGGAGACTTTGAAGGGTGTGGGAGGTCCGGGGCACCCATAGGTGTCCCTCACATGCGTGGGTGTGATGAGTGCCGGAGGACCCGGACATCCATGAATGCTCCTATCATGCCTACGACCCATGATGAATGAAGGAGGATCATTATGCCCAAATATGGATCACTCATGTTTCCTACTTGACATGTGGGTGATGTGAATGAATGGACACAACATAGTGTTCATGCCAAGTGGTGGGAGATCCCAAGACATGCATTCCTACTCCAATGATGACTTCCATGTGTGGGGTGGCAAGATGGCTTTTGAGCTTCCACTTAAAGGGGTCGAAAGGATCTAGGAAGGTGGACATCTTGGAGAGAGGCACTTCCTTGTTCCCTAGGTGAAGATCTTCTCTCGTTATAGGTTCCCATATGAGGCCCGAGTCTAGGAAGGGGTGGATTGGGTCAAACATGGTGGGTTGTTGTAGGAAAAGGTGGGTGGTGGGTAAGGTGGTCGGGTCACATGGGTATCCTGATTCCCATAGGAAGGGATCGAAGGGATCATGATAGGGGTTACCAAGGGAGAGGAGCCCTATGTCCTCAAGATCCTCAAAAGGTGGGTCATTCTCCTCCAAGATGATTGGGCCAAGGTTGTTAGTGGGTTGGCCGATCAAAGCACTTGGGATCTCAATGGGAGGGGAGTGCACCGAGATGGGTTCCTCATCCATGGGGAGAAAGAGAAGGAGGTCGCTAGTGTAGCACCCAATAGTGCAAACTGAGGTGATAGACGCGACACAGGTGTAGGAGGTCAAGTGATGTGACACAAATATGGGGTAGGCAGCAAGCAAACAAAACTTAGGACCTATTCCGCAAGCACAACCACATAGCAATTAAGTTGATAAATCGGGGCCAATTCGCCGTCACACACACACGAGCACGGGGTGACTAGATGATGCTAAGGGGAGGTGATGGATCAAGTCCCTTGCTGGTAGAGTGCCAGCAAGGCTTGGGTTGCCCTCCCAAGGGTACGTAGCCCACACTCAAGGGGCTGGCCGGTGCCAATTGGGGCACAAGGTCCCACTCGCTCACTGCCCACGGTGACCGCTCGTAAGTGGAGCACGTGGGGTCGGACACTCTCTTGCTTGCTCAACGGAGCGATGTCTACGGATATTAAATGAACAAGAACTAGAGAGTAATGGAGCAAAGTTTAGAGCTCACCTGGTTGGTTTGAAGAAACCAACCCCGTTCGGAGACGAGGGCGAGCGGGGAAGTGTGGATCCCCGCACACTGCGCCGGTGAAGCTTCAACCCTGTGTAAAATGATTACAACCACTACACCTCACGCAGGAGGGTGAACTTGGGGTGGGGATAATTAAGTACACTCAAACACTACCTCCACGCAGGGAGGGGTGGTAAGCCGTCCAGGCGGGGGAGGGAGATTCGCCGGAAGACGCGTAGGTGAAGCCGAAACGGAAGCTCCCTGCTCGCTGTGATGGCTGACAGCCAGTCGATGTGGAGACCGTAAATCACGTTCCAGAATTATGTTGGAGGCGAGACCAGCCTAGAATTCCTCATATCTGGTACGCAGATGGCCCTGAATTTCCTCGATTTCTTCTGCTGCAGCTTCCGGTCCGGGTCGGGCTTTGAACAGAGTGGCAGGTTCTGGCCACAGTCACTATCTGGCACAAACAGTGACTTACAGAAGCTACCCCGGCCGCTCCTGAGTGCCAAATATCGAACTATTGGAGTTTTTGGAACCGTGGACGAAGTCTCTGCGCTGAAAAACTGACGGGGAAGCCGTCCGATGTCGGGGTGGACTGGGGGACGCCGATGAGTGGGAGCTGGTCGCTGCAGACTGGGGGAGGCAGACCCGCGCGACTGAAGGGGAAAAATCGGAACGTTGGCTCCCGGACGCCGAATGTGGTTCTGCTTCTTGCTTCTGGTTGGGGACAGGTGGAGGAAGAACTTTGAAGAAGGACCCTTGGTCTGAATCCTCCACTGTTAGTCGTGGTTCAGCTTCTGGTTGAGCTCAGGTGCTCTGCAGATGGAACTTGGCACATTCGGGGGAGAATGGCTCTCCCGGACAGCCCCGAACTCGGATTGGTACGATTCTTCCTCTCCTGCGTAGGGGACTGGACGACCTTTCCATAAATGTATGATACGTCTTCAGGTGTTGCCGTGAGGAATCGTGGTTGCCTCTACAAGTCGTCCCTTCTTTCTGCTACCTGTAGGTTGGCCAGAGAGAAATCTAAAGTGGAAGAACTAAGTGGGATGGAGAGGGGGTTTAGTGTTGGTGGAAGGTGGGTGATGGTGGATGGGAGGGGTGTGCTTAGGAGTGGTGGATGGGGGAGGGGGAGACGCAGCTGGGAGGGGGGGGGCTGATGGAGGGGTCGGCCAAGGTGAGGGGGAGGGCTTGATGATGATGGATGCGCAACAAGTAGTGGGAGGGGGCTTGGGTCGCACTAGGGCTATGAATGGGAGGGTGTGGGGGAGTGGAATGGTTGTGTGGGGGAGAGGGAAGGTTGTCTTGGAGGTGGGGATGGTGTATGGGGAATAGGAAGGGTTGCTTGGGGAAGTGGAGGTATTGATGGGAGTTAATGCTCTTGGGGAGGTGAAAGGGTGGAAGGGTGAGGTGGCTGATGATGTGGCAAGGGGGGGGGAAGGGGAAAGGGCAGGTTCGCCCAAGGGAGAGAGAGAGAGAAGGGGAAGAGAGAGAGTGGGGTTCGCCCCCTAGAGAGAGAGAGAGAGAGAATGAGAAAGCTAGAGAGAGAGGGAGGGGTGCACCTATGCTCAAAATATTCAAATGTTCATTAACCATCTCAAGAGGAGTTGGGGTCCTATTTATAGGGATCCCAACATTTACAAAAAGTCCCTGAAAAAAATGCTAAAAGCAAATAAGCAAGGGGGTGGGGGAAGGAAGGGGGCGCCCATGGGCCAGGCCCATCTAATTGGGCCCATATGACCCCCTAGCCTAGCAAACATAGGTAAATAACGTGATGACCTAGGGACATGACTCAAAATAAAGACAAGTACATCAAAATGACTCAAGAAAAGGAGAAAATACATCAATATGTCCTCAGTACTAAACCCCAGTGTCGCCATGGACCCATCAAGTCGTGCAGTAGCATCCTACCCATCTCCAGAAGGGAGAGAGGTGCCGAGCCAGAGGGAACTCTGGGTGATGTCCCCATCATCAAGGCACCTTGGTTGTTCGATCATGGGGGTCAACATGCCAGTCAACTCCAATTGCCATGCTAAGCCCTTGAAAAGGTCACCTAAGGTCTCCACTTGGTATGATGATTGGATTGTGGTGTGATAGGAGGGGAAGGGTACTATGGGGAGGTCTAGCTCCATGGGAGGGCAAACATGGGCCATGATCTCTCTAATTGGGTTCTCCTTTAGCCAACTAACAAGGGGTTCTCCTTAAGATGAGCTCAGCCCTAACTAGGGAGGGTGGGGTAAAGAGAAGACCACTATGCGAGGCCTTTCCTTCATCTTGGACATGGGTGGTCTCCATGGGGGGAATAGGGTCTGGAGTGTTCACCGGTATGGGGTCGGGTATGGGTTCCTCTACCAAGGAGGTGAGAGGGTCTTTTGAGGGTGGGGTGATGAGGGTTGGTGTATGGTGCACCCGGGGTGGAGGGTAAAGGGAAACCTGGTTTGGGATTGGTAGGGGTAGTAGTGGAGGCCTAGGTTGGGGTAGGATTGGAGTTGGGAGGGGGAGATGGGTTGGTTGAGGTAGCTTGGGTTGGTTGATCTTGGGGGAAGTGTCCCTTATGAAAGATGGTGGAGTGGCGGAGGCCAATTGGGCTTGGATGTGGGTTGGAAAAGGGGGAGTGGGTTTGGGGGTGGCGGCCTCCATGGGGGGAACCGAGTCGACTAGGGGTCTCTTGCCCTTGGGATCGGTCGGTTGTGGAGGATTGAGGGTGGGGGTCAATTTGGTTTGAATGGTGGAGGTTGGGTGGCAAAGTGTAGAGGTGTTGATTGGGGTAGGAAGTGGTGGGTGTTGTGGGGGTTGGGAGATGTAGAGGGCCTTTATGGCGGCCTTGAACTTGCTGGGAGAGAAGGGAGGAGTGGTAGTGCTCCTCGAGCTATGGCTCTCCGAGTAGGGAGGGGAACATTTGGGGGCATAGATCTTCCTAAGTTCTACCTTCATCTCTTCCCATGAGGAAATGGGCTCTTGTCTCCTAACCCTCCTTAAGCTCACTATGTGTTCCCACTTAGTCTTGGCTTGACCCCGAAGTCACCCCTTGGCAACGCGGACTCTCGCGGGTCCATAAACCATAGTCCTCTCAAAGTCTTTTTCCTCGGTAGCCTCCCACTTTAGGTAGGCACTAGGGCATGTTCCATCGAAGAGGAGATCCTCAAAAGAGATTATGTCAAAGGGGGGGTTGATCGGACCCTTGTGGAGGGCCAAGTGGGGTGAATATGACCAAAGAGAGGTAGCCATGCTAGTCATTGATGCACGGGTGACAAATGTAATGGCCCAAGGACAAGACTAAGTAGAGACAAGTCTAGAACTTGCTCTGATACCAATTGATGTGACACGACCCCTTGGACCTAAATTCACAAGCAAAGAACGACCAAGTGATTTCCCTCAAGCATACTCACCCGCGTAGCGCGCACCCGGGTCCGTAGGTGGACTGGTGATGGGGACGAGGGTCTGAGGTTGGACCTTCATGTTCCAGGGGATATGCTAGATTGGGAAGGACCCCAATGGGCCAGGGATGCCCAATCTCGTGGGCGGGCGGCATGCCGAGGGCGTGGGGATGTATGGGGTTGCTCTCGCCTCACTCTACGATGGTCACACGATAGATGGTCTTTGGACCGAGCACTCGCTCACCGTCCGACGGGCATTTAGGAAAAATATTGATCAAGCATAGGAATTGAAACTAACATAGGATGGGGGCCCAGAGCTCACCTGATCAGCCTGAATACACCGATCCCAACCGGAGACGAGGGCGAGCGGGGAGGCGTGGGTATGCACCTGCACGCCGCGTCGGTGTAGCTTCAACATGTTTAAGGGATTACAACACTACTCCCCCAAACTCTGTTGGTGACGAAACTAGTGCCAAATCCTCTGGGGTTGGCCCAGGAGGTCGTCAGAATTTTTGGGGATTTTCTGGTGGACGGTGGTGGTCGGGGCAGAGGCGTGAACATGGTTGCAGGCTTCTGATTCTGATAGCCTCTGGGTCACTACAGCAGGAAGGTGAGTTCACCACGGATGGTCCCGAGCTCTGATTCAGGCAAGGCTAAAGTCGTTGGATTCGTGGTCGAACCCTTTTCGAACGGAGACCCACATGGATGCCGTCAAAGGTCATAGTAGATGGCGAGGACCCGAATAGTGCTGGGGTGTCAGATCAGTTCCAGAAGAAACTGATCAGCACACCTGAGGGAGAAAATTAGGAACTCACTGGTCCGGGGTACAAACGGAGAGCCGCTTCATGGTACTGGAAGGAGACATGTAGTAGAAGTTCTCAGCCAAGCCTCACTTCAAGAACTTCAGGGGGATGGCCGTGGGAGTCTTTCCAATGTGCCTCTGGATGACTGCCAGGGAGATGATGCGCAGTCCGGCGGTGAAGACTCCTCCGGGCAGTCGCGAGATCAGACAAAGGCGAGACTACCACCATTGGAAAGAGGATTGGGAGACGCTTCCAATGGTACCTCTTGTGCTTCCAGAGGCTCCAAGATGAAGGCATGGCTGGCTCTGCAAGTTGCTTGATCTCTACAGGTCCTCAACTGCGAGCAGGTTCGTCGGTGCAGCTCCGAGTGAACTTGAGATGGGGTGGGGGTTGCCGAATGGTGAAGGGAGATGGAGGGATGGTAGGAGGGAATGTGAGGGAGGTGTGGAAGGGTGCTAGGGTGAGCTGGAGGTGCTGGGAGAGGGTAGGGACGTAGGGGGCCTGCTGGTTCTCTGCACAAGGTGGAGGGGGAGGGATGGAGGTGGAGGATGAACTAGGTTGATGGAGGGGGAGAGTGGGGCGGCCAGACCAAGGGACTCCCTTTGGGGGGGTGACCTAGGGTATAGGGGAGGTGAGAGAGGAGGGAAAAACTTCAAATCTCCCTTGGGAGTTGGTGGGTTTTATGGGGAAGGGGGAGGGTGGTGTTGGGAAGGCCAAGATTCTCCTAGGGAGGGGAAGAGATTTGGTGGGAATTGGTGGGAGGGAATGAATGCACCTAGGGAAGTGAAAGGGTGGGTGAGGTGGCAAGAGGGGAATGGATGAGGTGGAGGAGAGAGAGGGATTTTTGAAATTTGGGGGGGGGGGAGAGAAAGGGTCGCCCCCTTCTAGAGAGAGAGAGAAGAGAGAGAGAGGAGAGAGGGAGAGAGGGGGAGCTTCTGACTCCAAGGAAATCACTCAAATTTTTGGAAATACTTCTATTGAAATTGAACATCAAGAGTTACAAATGAGAGAGGGGAGGGGGCTATTTAAAGACTCACATAATTCCTATGACCAGAATACCCCTGAACAAATGACCCAATGACTCATCTGCCCAAGGGAGGGCGCCCCTGGGCCAAGCTCACTTAATTGGACCTATTAAACCAGACTAATTAACCATATGGCATCTGACTTAGGTAAATGACTCAATGACCTAGGTACTGGACTCAAATAAAAGGAAAAATACATAGTTATGACTCAAAGAAAATATGAAAATTACATGACTTGACTCAGAAAAGTGTGACGAACACAATGGAACCATGCCGGCGAGCAATCGGAGCTGTGAAAAAATGTGACGGGCGAGAGATGCCCCCATCATCGTGGCTTCAACTCCAATGATTGGCACGTGATCCTAGGATGGCAAGTTCGCTTCTAGATGATTCCAAGATGGAATATTCTGCTTTGCCAGTTGGACCAGTTGAATATCTGTGGATTAATCAACTTATCCAAAGAATTACGAAGCCCCTATTCTATAAAAGGAGGTATTCTTCTTTGTGAGAAGGGGCTGCAAACAGTAAGGTGAATTGAGAAGAAAGTGTTGAAAAGAGAAGAGAAAATTGAAGAGAAAAGAGAGAGAGCTACAAAGAGTTGATTAAGAGGGAGATCGTGAGAAGAAGTAGATGAAGAAGGGAGCTCGTGAGAAGAAGAAGAATAAGAAATGAAAGAGAGAGATCGAGAGCCTGTTTGTGAGAATTAGAGTGCAGCCATGATTCAAATTGAAGATCTGTTTGTGTTCTGACTCGTGGATCAGATCCAGAGTCATTTTGCTCTACGGAGCTAAATTGTTCTTCATTTTCCTTTTGTGTTTTTGCTTGTTACTTTTCCATTTCTACATTGTTCTTCCGATACCCTATCCTGGGATCGGGTTCCTTCTGAGTGTTCAGAAGAACGGAGAAGTGTTTCTCCGGGTTCCCTCTGAGGTTTCGGAGGAAGAGATGATCACATCCTCTGGGTTTTGTGAGCAGGGGGTTGCTGTTCATGGTCCTTCTGTGTTTACAGAATAAGGGAGGATTTGTTCCTCCAGTCACTACCTGTGGTTATGGGTCTTGTCTTGCTGGGTGTGAGATCCAGTTGAGGGATTTGTTTCCCTCGAGTTTAAGCTGTTAGTCAACGTTTGTTGCAGACTGAGTCTGCGGTCTTGCATCTGCAAGAGAAGCCTCACTCGGGTTTGAGTGAGGGGTGGACGTAGATCTGTGGGTAGCAGACCGAACCACCTAAAAATCCTAGCCATCGTGGTCTGGCTTGTGCACAATTTCCTTATCTTCTATCTCCCTTCGCAGGTCGATCATGAAGCTGAGTATATCTCAGACTCAATCGCGTTTAGGATACATTTGTTCTGCATTGCAATCTTCCCTACATGTTAAGTGCTTGAGAGTAGCTCTGTGAGTGAACTATTTTCACATTGCATTTCGTTCATATGGTAAGTGCGCGAGTCTAGTTCTGTGAGAGCTGATGGAGTTTGTTTGGCTTTGTTTACTCGTGTGCTTAAACCTGAACATTGAATAGATTGCTAAGTCTGCAGTGTTATTTTCCTTATTGGTTTCAATCATAATTTGAATTAACTGTGAATTCTATTTGAGCAAAGTTTTTGTAGGGGATCTAATCACCCTCCCTCTAGATCCCACATTACACCCAACAGGTAGCGGTCCATATTGGACCGCCACCTAAGGTTACAGTCTGGAGATGACCATCTTCTGTCGAGTACCCCTGGTAGGTAGCGGTCCGGTGGGGACCGCTACCTACTACCTGATGGTAGTGGTCCATATTGGACCGCCACTTGAGGTGACGGTCTGGGGAAGATAGCCACCTGGTTTTCGCATTGACTGAGGCTCCATTTATGTAATTTTAACCTCCGGTTGAGTCGGCTTTCAACCCCTTTGTTGGCCTTGGGCTCGATGGATGGCTCGAGCATTCCGTGGGAGTCATGTGTGTGCCAAGGGGTCCCGGAGGAGCGATTTTATCTCGATTAGCATGCCTGTGTGTTTTGAGGGTGTGAGTGACCCCGTGTGTTCTGGGCGTTCATGTTTCGCTATATCGAGTCACCGTGTATCGGTATGAGTGTAGAGGGTTGTTCCCGCATGATTCTAGCTCCTTCGGAAAGTTGTTTCCGCGTAGGCCGCGCGTATGGCCTATGAACTATGAATTTCGAGACCCAGCCTGGGGCTAGGGGTTTCCTTGGGTTCCCTTGGAAAAGGGAATGAACTCAGCGGTTCCGAACCGTCTTGAGGCTTCTTTTAACCGTGGTTTCTGACCCTGGGATTAGGGCAGATTGACGGCATGGGGCCGTCCTTGTACAATGGTCTTGACACGAGTCTCATTACTCAAGGACCGTTGGATTTAGTATGTCCAGTTGCCTGTCCAGAGTTTGGTGGCCCCGAGCCACCTGGTACTCCGTGTTACTCGCAATGGGTGCATGTGTGACCTTCCATGTTCATGTTTGGTGACTCTACCCACTAGACGTAGCTGACCTGGGCACGTTGTGTGCCAACCCACCTGGTAGTGGTCAAGGCTTGTCCCGTGTAGAGGTTTGTAGGCCGGTTACCTGAGGGCCCCTTGCCTTTGCAGCCTAAGTCCGACTGGGGGGAAAACCGACTAGAGGACCGACCTAGAGCAGATGGTCTGTGTGTGCACACGTTGTATAAGACAGTGGACGCGTGCTGATGCGCTCGACCCTGGCTAGTCCTTGTTCTATGGTACATTATACCATGTCTCAGTTTCCTCTAGAGGGCGAGTAGGGAGACACTTGAGGCTGCGGTGAAAGTCGTTAGAGGATGCATCTGGTCTCGTTGTTAGTGGGGTAGTGATCTTGTCACCTGAGGTTGCAGTGCGGGTTTCTCTTCGGCGTAGTTATTGTTCTGGTTGTTCAGTCTGTTCTGCTTTGCGTGGCCTCCCGGTTGTTGGCCTGGTGTTGCCCTGTGCGTTTGTGGGGCGTGGTTCTTCCGCTGGTTCTAGTTCGGGATAAAGAGATTCTCCCAAGGGTCTTAGTTCAGCGTGTGGTCAGCCCCGTGGCCTTGTATGTGGCTCCGTCGGCTAGGACGGACTGTCCGACCGTGGGGTCGAGGTTGTGTAGAGGGTCTGTATGTGTTTCCCCTGGTTGACCGTCTCTGGTTCGAGTCGTCGTCATCGTGTCATACCGGCATTCTTATTCTATTGCTTTCGTTGTTGTTGTTGTTCTTACTGCTTTCCCTTACTGTCATTATTTCTATTTCTGCTTTCATTGTGGTGGGGACCCGCGGGACCCCTACTGAGCCAATGAGATAAGGCTCACCACCTACTTTTCAGGTGTGGCGTTCTCCTCGGAGTGGAGCGTTCCTATCGGAGGTTCGTTATTGGCCAGCTTGCCAGGTCGCCGAGGTATGGCCCTGGGCAATGTACGTTTCTTTTCCCTGACTGTACTTATGGACTGGACTATGTAGTTATTTAATTGTTATAAAATGTAATTTTATTTCTGTCAGAACTGTAGATTAATTTCGTAGATTTACTTGCCTGCTATTGTTTAGAATTTCAATGCATGACCACACCAACCCTTTAACCCTTCTGAGCATTCCGGCTCTTGGATGGCGGGCCAGGATTCGAATGGTATCGGGTTATTCCCGGTATCCGGATCTTGGGTAGTTACAACTCTGGAAAAGGAAAGATGAATGAAAAGAAGAGGAAGAAATAGTGGACCCTCAAGTTCACAATGGGCGGCCCTTGAAGTTTAGCCGCCGCCTCTTCTTTGTAGAAATTTCTTGATAACGGACCCACCTGACGTGGACTTGGTGATGTGACACCACCTTGGGGTGATACTCACAAGACCAATGCTTCCTCGGACCTAAGTATGCAAGCACAACCACAAGGCTAAGAAGCCTACGTAAGCGGACCTTCGTATGGCGCACACACTCAACCCGAGGGTAACTCGAGGATGCCAAGTCGAGGAAGTGGGACAAGACCCTTGCTGGTAGAGGGCCAGCAACATCCAAGGTAAACCTCCCCTTGGGGAACGGATATCCAACTCAATGAGTCGGCAATGGCCAAAGGGCGCGGGTCACTCACTCATACCCACGGTGGTGGCACAAAGATGGTGGAGCCTTAGGATCGGGCGCTCTCTCCATAACCGACGGCGCAATTGGAGAATATTAAATGAACAAGCATAAATGAGAGAAAGGGATGAGTTCTCACCTAGCCGGTTTGAAGAAACCAGACTCCGGTCGGAGACGGGGGCGAGCGGGGAGGCGAGGGGAAGCACCCGCACGCCGCGTCAACGAAGCTTCAAACCTGCGAGTGTAATTATTACATAAACCACCCCCATACAAGGGGGGGATCTTGGGGTGGGGATTGTGTGGTTACAATCAAAACTACCTCCGCGCAGGGAGGGGCCTTCAGCCGGCCAAGTGGGGAGGAGTGAATTCGAACTATAAGCAAGAAAAGAGCCCGAGGTCGAATCTGTCCACGTTCTGGAATCAGGGACCAGCAGTCAAAGATGGTACCTCTGTGACCTCTCCTGATTTTTGCTGATGACGGGACCAATGGGGAAATCTTCATAACTGGATCAGGAGGACGTCAGAATTTTTTTGATTTCTCTGGTTGCCGGTGCAGGTCGGGGCAGAGTCTCGAACCGAGGTACAGTTCTTCTGTTTAGACTACTTCAGATTCTCAACAGCAGGAAGAAGATGTCACCACGGGCGATCCATAGGTTCAATTTGAGCGTAGCTGGTACCGTTGGAACCGTGGTCGAGTCCTCTTCGTAACGCAAGCAACAGGAGCACCAGATGATGCCGGAGTAGACGGGAAGACCTTGAACAATGAAGGAGGGTCGGAGTAGACTGTCAGGAAACAGATCCGAACACCTGGAGGAAGAAATTGATATCTCTCTCAAACAGGTGCCGATCGGAGTTCTGTTTCTTGATTCTGAAAGTAGACGGGTCTAAAAAAATCTTTACAGAAGAACTTTTATCCTGATTCATGCTGGATTTTCCGTGGTAGAGCTTCCAATCCCGTTCTGATCCTCTGCCTAAGAAGTCTTGCGCAGTCGTAGTAGATCGCCTCCTCGCGCAGCTTCGATCTTGGAAGTCGGCGGGACCACCACCGTTGGAAAGCTGACTGGGAGACGCTTCCAACGATATATGGTATGCCCTCTGAAACTTCCAGGTCAAGATGTGGCAGCCTCTGCAACTGGGCACTCCTCTGCTGCCTGCGAACTGAAAATTGTAGGTTGAAGATGATGGGGGGGGAAATGGGGTATATGGGAGGGGAAGTGGGGGTGGATGAGTGTGGGGAAGGCCCTGGTTGTGAGGGGGTCTAGTAGGGGGTGTTCCAAGGTGTGGATGGGGGAGAATGGGGTCTGGAAGGTGGTGTTTGCAGTGGGTGAGAGAGGAGCTACGAATTTGGGCTTGGAGGGAGAAGGAGGAAGGTGAGGGGGGCACAAGTGGGTGGAGGGAATGTGAGTTTGAATTCAAATGGCCTAGGGAAGTGAAGGGGTGCTTGGGGTAGTGGGAAGGGTGCTTGGGAAAGTGGGAAAAGTGTGTTGGAAAGAGGTGGGGGTGGTTGGTTGTTGGATGGTGGAGTGGGGATTGGGGGTTCTCTCTTGGAACTAGGGGAGGGGAGTAAAGAGGGTGGTGGGAAGTGGAGAAGCCTTAATGGGGTAGGTGGGAGGGTGGAGGTGGTTGGGAAGTGGAGGAGAGAGAGAGGGGGGTGAACTATGGAGAGAGAAAGAGAAAGAGAGAGAAGGTTGGGTGAGGTGGGGTGGGGAATCTCTCCCCTAGGGTTTCTCACCCACTATTGGAATCACTCCACTAGAATTAAATTTGAACTCTCAATTGGAAATTTTGCATTGATTCATTACCTCAAAATGGAGAGAGTGGGGTCCTATTTATAGGGATCCCACAATTTACAATAAGACCCTGACTTTTGACTCAAAGACAAATAACCAAGGGGGTAGGGGGCGCCCTTGGGCCTAACCCTATGAATTGGGCCCAATAGCAAACTAAACAACCTAATGACACTCAAACTTAGGGAAATAAACCAAAGACTTAGATACATGACTCTAATAAAAGGGAAATTACAATGATATGACTCAATAAAAATAAAGAAATACAACATTGGACTCATAATAAAGGGCTAGACCATGACGTACGCCACCGGGGTGACGAGAAGGGCCGAGAGTGCCAAGACGGATGATGATGACCCCATCATACTCCCGGGGTGCGGAGAACTCGACTCCGTCGAGTAAGAGTCCTTCCCTCTTCGGAAAGATGCAGAAGTGGTACCACTCACATGTCTTCCGAAAGAAGCCGATTCTTCCACCTAGCGAGGTAGTGCCCGTACACCTTGCTCCGAGTGGTGATTTCCTGTTCATCCAATATTTTCTCAAGTTGCTTACGTCGGGCTTCTCTGGGCTGACGGTGCTCTCATGGGGAGGGGTGGGTGCTCTCTCAAGGGAGGAAGGGGGCTTGAAATCCTCACTTGGTGCCACCGTGGGTCCCTTGTGTGGCACAAGGCCTTCCACTTTGAAACTAAAGTTAACTCCATATCCCTTGAGGAGGCCTAACTTATGAGTAGTGGGGCTAGTGTACCTCAAAACCTGGAAGGGGCTAATCCCACAAAACCTCAATCCTGAGTTGTCACTATGTGAGAGCCTCTCATTCCTCACCATCCCGGAATCACCCATTTAGATTTCTTGGTGACGCCATTGAGTCGGCCTGCCTTTTGTAAATTTCATGGCTCTTGTTGATGTGCTTGCAAGGTTATCATGTAATTTTGTGAATGCTGACCTTCTAGTGGTTATGGGTGGACCAGGACATCCATAGATGGACCTATCATACCATGATGCCATATGGACCTTGATGAGCCTTGGTGGGCCGGGCAACCAAATGTGGCCCTATCATGCATGGACTCTCTAACAAAGGTTGGAGGGCCGGGACATCCGTAGGTGATCCGATCATGCATGGGGGTGACAAATGCCGGGGGACCCGGACATCCAAGAATGCTCCTATCATGCTTAAGACTCATGATGAGTGAAGGTGGACCATTACATCCGAATTTGGACCATTCATCCTATCTACTTGACATGTGGGTGATATGAATGAATGGACCCAACATAGTGTTCATGCCAAGTGGTGTGGTAAGCCTAGACACATACATGCTTTTCCCAAAGGTGACCTCCATGTGTATAGGTGTGGGACAACCTTTGAACTCCCATTGGAAAGGATCGAATGGATCTAGGAAGGTGGTCATCATGGGGTGGGGCACAACCTTATTACCTAGGGATATGTGGCCCAAGGTCATGGCTCCCAAGGTATAACCCGGGTCTAGGATGGGGTGGATTGGGTCAAACATGGTGGGTTGGCATAGGGAAAGGTGAGTGGTGGAAAAGGTGATTGGGTCACACGGGTATGGGAAGGGGTCAAAGGGATCGTGGAAATGGTGACCTAGAGAGAGGAACTCCACATCCTCAAAGCCCCAAAAATATGGGTCATCCTCCTCCAAGATAATTGGGCCATGGTCGTTAGTGTGTTGGCCGACAAAGCACTTGGGATCTCAATGGTAGGGGAGTGGACCGAAATGGGTTCTTCCACCATGGGGAGAAGGAAAAGAAGGTCACTAGTGTAGCAACCAATGGTGCAGACCGAGGTGATAGACCCATCACAAGGGTGGATGAGACTAAGGTTTGTTGGGTGGGCCGTCCCTAAGGTCAACAAGCAAGTCAACTTAGCTGCCATTCTAGACCTTTAAGGAAGTCATCAAAACCCTCTACTTCATAGTAAGATTGGATTGTTGTGTGAGGAGTGTGGATGGGCACAAGATGGTGGTCTTGCTTCATGGGTAGATAGGTATGGGTCATGATTTCTCTAATCAAGCTCTCCCTTAGCCACCTAACAAGGGACTCTTCTAAGATGAATTCGGCCTTATCTAGAGGGGGTGGTGTAGGGTGAAGATCCTCGTGCGAGGCTTCCTCTTCAATTGGGACATGGGTGCTCTCCATGGAGGGGATAGGTTCCCGAGGGGTATTTGTCTTCATGTGGCAAAGCGGGTGGACTACTTCTTCCAAAGCTAATGGAGTGGGAAGGTTCTTTGATGGTGGGGTGATGATGGCGGGAGTATGGTGCACCCGGGGTGGTGAACAAGGGCGGGATTCCCGCGGGTGGGAGAATGCAAGGTTGTTGAATTTAAAGGTTCCCGAAAGGTGTGGCGGATGCACAAGGCAAGTCCGACGTGTTGGGTCGATGTCGGCATTCCTTTCATCTAACCATTTCTTACCTAGGATTATACATGGACCCGCCAATGTTCCCTTTTGACACCAAGCCCCATCCAAATACTTAGTCTTCCCGAACCATTTACGGAATTCAATAAAGACTTGGTCTCCATTGTGCACAATTTGTCCGGTCCTACAAAGAGAGGTAATGATATCGGGGGACACCCAATTTTTAGATTCTAGGTCAATGAAATCAATTTCTACGGGCTCTCCATTAGGTAAGCATGCATGGGATATGATTGGGAGAGGGGCCATGTGACCCAAGACTCAATGTTAACAATGATGGGTTGACAATGCACGGTTCGGACAAGAATGCAAGCATGCCCTAGGACTTGACTTGTAGAGACAAGTCAATGACTTACTCTGATACCAATTTGATGTGACACCACCTTGGGGTGATAATCACAAGACCAATGCTTCCTCGGACCTAAGTATGCAAGCACAACCACAAGGCTAAGAAGCCTACGTAAGCGGACCTTCGAATGGCGCACACACTCAACCCGGGGGTAACTCGGGGATGCCGAGTCGAGGAAGTAGGACAAGACCCTTGCTGGTAGAGGGCCAGCAACATTCAAGGTAAACCTCCCCTTGGGGAACGGATATCAACTCAATGAGTTGGCAATGGCCAAAGGGCGCGGGTCACTCACTCACACCCACGGTGGTCGCACAAAGATGGTGGAGCCTTAGGATCGGGCGCTCTCTCCGTAACCGACGGCGCAATTGGAGAATAATAAATGAACAAGCATAAATGAGAGCAAGGGATGAGTTCTCACCTAGCCGGTTTGAAGAAACCGACTCCGGTCGGAGACAGGGGCGAGCGGGGAGGCGAGGGAAGCACCTGCACACCGCGTCGACGAAGCTTCAAACCTGCGAGTGTAATTATTACATGAACTACCCCCATGCAAGGGGGGGGATCTTGGGGTGGGGATTGTGTGGTTACAATCAAAACTACCTCCGCGCAGGGAGGGGCCTTCAGCCAGCCAAGCGGGGAGGAGTGAATTCGAACTATTGTAGATCTCTTTTAAAATCCACACTTAAAAATATAAAAAAGCAATAAAAATATGATGAAAGCAATAAAAATAGCACGAGGTGCTAATGTGGAGTGTGTGTGATCGCCAGAGACACGAGGGTCTCAAGTGGAAAATAATATGGGGAGATGATCGCAAAATACCTCAAATATGCGGGGATGTGAGTGCCTCCTTTCTCTTCAAATCGGCCGGCCGACGAAGAGAGTTCTTCCTTTAATTACCCTTGCAAAAAGACAAACACCAATGAAGAAATTGCATTAGATATGTGGTGAGTGTAGCATCAATTCATGATAGAAATATGTGAGCATGAAAGCATGTGCAAGAACGCACCTTAAGGGTGGTTGCCCTTAAACCCCTATGCAAAGGGTGTGGGAGATGAATGAATGCATGAAAATAATGAGAATAAGGGAGATGTGCAAGAGTTGCACTGTGGGAGCCTCAACGTGGTTGAGAATAATAATAAAAAAAAATGAAGGGAGATGTGCATGCATGCATATGATGAAAATAGAAACAAAAGGAATGCAAAATAAAAGAAGAGGAAGAGGTGGCCTGTGCTTTGGCTTAGATGTTAAAGGGGGAGGAAGCTCTGCCGTAGGAAGATGAGCATGGGCTTCTCCTTCAGCCAACAGCATGCAGCACCTGCGATAGAAGAAAGGAAAAGAGAAGAAAAATAAAAAAGAAGGAAGAAGAACGGGGGGAAGGCAACAGGAGGGATCCGAAGAAGAGGAGTCCAACCAAACAACAGAGCCATTGGCTCTATTAAATAGGTTGAGGAAGAGATAAACATGGGCAAGAGTCCTAAGAGGGAAATGATAAGAATGGGCAAGAGCCCAAACCAAGTAGGCATCTATCGAAGCAAGGACTCTCTGGGGAAAGGGCCGCGTAGCCAGAAGGTAAAACACGCCTTAGGTAAGGGCGTCAATTAATGAATTGACGACTTGACCAGAGGGCGTTTCTCAAAAACACGCCCTGCACAAGGGCGTTCCTCAAAAACCAAATTTAGCAACAAAAACTCCCCATATTTGAAAAATGTAAAACACGCCTTAATTAAAGCCACGTTTAAAAACACGCCCCTGAGAAGGGCGTTAATTTCAAGAGCTCAAATGGGGAAGTCGGTCAAACCTAGAAGAATTAACGCCCTCAGGTGAGGTCGTCCTTTCTTTAAGAAACGCCCTTGGTTAAGTCATGTTTTGAAGAAAACACGCCCTTACCCAGGTCGTGAATTTAGAAAATTCATAAAATAGATAAAATGGGGGAGAAATAGATAAAATGGGAGAAAACGCCCTAGACAAGGTCGTGTTTCAAAAACACGCCCCTGATGAGGGCGTGAATTCAAAAAAAATAGAGATAAATGCCTAGAAAATCCAGAAAAATAGGAAAAAGGAGATAAATGGGGAAAAATAGGAGAAATTCAAGAAAAAGTGGGAAAACCACTCAAATAAGCTGATTTGAGGGTCAAATGGGGCATCGCAGAGCGATATGAAATATACTCAAAATAATGTCAATTTTGGCGTGTCTACAGCTGCCCCGCCTTGGCGTCTGCTTTGCAAGGGAGCGTAGCAAACTGAAAAGTAGATACCAAGGTGTGATGAGACACGCAATCAACATCACTTGATGAGAATCAAATCAAAAGCACGAGATGAAGCTAATCTCGGGAAATTCAAGGAAATCAACAATGTTTGGATAAAAGGGGAGATGCGCACACGGTGCACGAAGGAGATAAAATAAATGATCAACTTCCAACGCGGTGGAAGTACCCCAGGTCACAAACCTGTAGGTTTCACTATTGGGGAGCGGTTACCAGCCAGTGGACGTGCTGCAGCCAAGGTGGATCAAAGGAAAGGAGATTAAAAATAAGATGATAAAAATCCAAACAAGGAGCTTTCGAGAAAATCACCCAAAACAGCGACAAAACGAACTGAGGATCCAATTCGGCAAGGAAAATCTCATATCGAGAAAGATTAAGATCAATTCAACTCTCACATCAGCTTATCAAAATGATTTTCCAATGTTAATTCAAAGTCCTACATGAATGCATACTGGGCTAAAGGGAAAATAACAAATGAAAATATAATATAATCAAGGATAATATTGTTAAACTGCCCAGACTGGGTCAAGAAACCAATTCTGCGAGCTGATACTAAGCCGAAGCCCGTTTATCCACGCACCAACTCGTAAAAAGGGAACCATCGTCCCCAGTCTTGGACGGCTCAACGGCCTATCCGTGTGACTAAGACTCCTCTGGAATCATCATTGTTTTTGATGAAGGGGAACTCAAATCCCAGATTTACCAAAGCCACAAGGTCCTTGATATAATCTAGTAACATATAGTAAAATGCATACAGGGAGATGGTGATAGCAATAAGCCTGGGGACTCAGAAATGAGCTGCAAAACCGGTGGGACTTTGATGATGATGCCCAGTCGGCGGGACCAAGAGCTTCTTATCCTGCGCTCAAAAATTCATTAGCCAAGATATAAAAGATAACAAGCAATGAATAAGACATTCAATCATAGCAATCATCAAAGCATCAATTATAACATGTATATGGCATGAAGCATAAGCATTGTTTCAAATCATAGCATTGTTTCTTGTTTTATCATGAGGAGACAATCTTGGCTAATCAAGATTTGGAGATGAATGATCAAGATCTGATATAATGCCCATCGGCGGAGTGATCAGATGAAATTAGCAGGAGTTGATTGAATGATTTGGAGATGAATAGGAGATATAGTAATCAGAATGATATAGGGAGATGACAATCAAAATGCCCCTGGGTGGCATGTTATAAGAATATCGGGAGGAATCAGTAGATTGATAGCAATAAGTGGAGAGAGGACTCATCCCGTGCTTTTGGTCTCTGCAAAGTTGTTCCTGCAAAACACCATCAGAAAATACAATGCAAATTTTTGGATTTTGGAATATGCAAATTTTTATGAGTTTTTGAATATGCAAATTTTCATGGAGATTTTGGAGATATTCAAATTTTTTGGAGATTTTGGAGATATGCAAATTTTTATGGAGATTTTGGAAATATTCAAATTTTTTGTGGAGATTTTGGCTTAGACTTAGTTAATGCAGCATCAAAGGGTGTTCTGAACCACTGGCTAGGGTCCTTGTTCCTTCCCTTTTCGCTAAAAACTGCCCAAAGCTGGACGTGCATTGAAAGTGGCATCCTATAACCGACCGTCTTTGATCAACGGTGCCCCTACCAAGGCCATACCCGAGAAACATTCGGTCTTGGAGGGAGAAGAGAAGAATAATTGAGGATAAACTTTGTGCAGGATGGGAGATATCGGGACTTGAATTCCTTCCAAGGTGTTCCCTCAAAGAGGTAGTCTGTTGTGCCGGGGCTTTGTGCCTTTAATTTTTAGACCCTTGACATGCATACGACCAGGATTTTCCCTGCGGGGACTTTGCCACTCTTGACATGCCATAATTCCTAATTGCAATTATCAAAATTCTGATTTGATATTCATAATAGCCCTTTTTTGGCGAGATTTATCATGAAATTCATATTTATTTTTCTTCTGGGTCAAGACTGCCCCTATTTGAGACTCCTCTCGTATTGGGGATTACCAAAGTTGGTCATCTCATCCGTCAACCTCTTGCACCTGCATTCGGCCGAGTAAAGAAGAGAAAAAGACTTTCAGAAATTCATGGCATGGCCAAGGTAGGAACGGTGTTTTAACCAAAAGAGCCGGCTAAGGACGCCGTGAAGTGTGTGGAATGCCCAGCTAAAGGGTTGCTCTTAACAAGCGGGGAAAGAATGTTGAATTCCCAGCGCGGGTTTTTATTAACCAGAGGTGCTGCAAAAGTAAGCCTAAAGACTCTTTTGAGAATGATTTCAATTAAACAAAAGCTTAAGATAAAGGTTTAAAACACCACTCTTAATCTCGTTAAGAAGCACTTGATTTTGAAAATCATGCGTGAAATAATGAGAAAATGATATCATTAAAATGCGTACTTACGCCAATATGTTACCTTGCAACCTTTGTAGAAGCAGCTGCTGCGAGGCGATGTTGATCATCGTGGGATAGTCCTCTTTGGCAGTCCATAGGATTGGAAGCAAAGGATTGAAAGTGGCTTAACAAGAAGGAGTGGTGCCAAGACCAGACTCAGATGAATAAGGAGAAAAGGAAGAGAGGCGAGGGCTAGAACTCCCTCACTAAGGTGTGGAGACCCTGATCACATGGAACAGTCTACAGAAGAAGCGGAGAATTAGAAGGAGGAGTGAGGACTAAAGCCTCGAAAGCAGTGGGAGAAAGGGCAGATGCCCAAGGCAGTGGATGTGGAAGAAGTTGGGTCGGACCCAGAATTAGGAGGAATCAGAAGAAGAAATTGGTAGATAGAAAGAGGTGGATCCGGAGGGTCCGGAGGTAAAGGAGGAGAATCGTGATAGGAGGAATCATCCGGGGGCTCCGGAGGGATAACGAAAGAAGGGACGCGATGCCCTGGGGAGAAATAGGGAAAAAGATGATGAAAAAGATGACGGAAAAGGAAGAAGAGAATAAAAGATATGGAGTCCCGGAGGAGCAAAAAGATGAATTGAAGGAAATATGGAAGGTCGCGATGCCCTGGGAGATGATAGAGAGAATAAGACGGAGAATCCGGAGGTTCCGGAGGAATAAAATCAGGAAGGAGAAGGTGGAAAGGGGCGTCGTGCCCGAGGGAAAAGTCCGGAGGTTCCGGGGGAATGACAAAAGAAGGGACGCGATGCCCGAGGAAAAGATGGAGAGAATCCGGAGGTTCCAGAGGGATGAAATCAGTAAGGAGAAGATGGAAAGGGGCGTCGTGCCCGAGGGAAAGGTCCGGAGGTTCTGGAGGAGGAGAATGAAAAGGGGCGTGATGCCCGAGGGGAAAGTCCGGAGGTTCCGGAGGAAGCAAATAGAAAGGGGCGCGATGCCCGGGAAAAAAATGGAGACAATCAGGTGGAGAATCCGGAGGTTCCGGAGGGAACAAATGGAAAGGGGCGCGATGCCCGAGAGATAAGTCCGGAGGTTCCGGAGGAATAGAATCAGAAAGGGCGAGATGCCCAAAGAGGAGGGATAAAATTCCTGGAGGTTCCAGGGAGATAGCAGGAAAGGGGGCGCGATGCCCCAAGGGGAGTGGACAAAAAGATGAATATGAATAAGATGGGAAATGCGAAATATCCGGCGGTGCCGGAAGACGAGGAAGGTACGGGTTTGGAAACCCGGGAAGCAGGAGATGCAATTGTATGCGAATGCAATGCGATGAATGCTGTGAATGCATGAATGCAACAAAATGCATGAGATGCAAGGAATATGGAGAATATGAAGGGCGAGAGGACGAGATCCTCCTCTTAACCCTGGGAATGGCCCATGAAGAAGAAGTGATAGACAAGAATATGGATGAAATAATGGAAGGCCTTTTGGCATCAAGATAACTGCCCCTCCACGGCAGTGAAAGTGTATGAGAAATAGCCCCTGCCGAGGCTTCAATGGTGAATGACAACTCCCTTGGAGAGTGCAAAGTAATGGTGTGAGGGAGTTGGAAAATTGGAACATGAAGCATTGCCATGCCCATTAATTGTGGTGTATATGGAATGTTGAGCAAAATGGGCATTCGCCCCTTGTAAGGAATAATGAATTCTGGATTGGAAAGTTTGAACAAGGGGTGCCCTGCCTGGCCCTTGGATGGAATCAATTCTTGGCATTCTTCCCTGAGCAATGGCGGTGACTTGGCCTCTGCGACCATGCTCGGCACAATAATCCGGATTGGCATCCGGTAAATGACTTCTTGAATCTTGAATCGCATAACCGTGGCCACATCTGTCTTGCCCGGCTCTTGATCACCTTCGGCACAAGTACTTGCAGAAGCACTCCCATTCCGAGTAGTAAAGGGAGGTGAAGCGGAGGCGGAAGGCTTTGTGAGTGGTGGAGGTATAATGGAAAGTGTTGGCGTAAGTGGAGGCGGAGGTTCAAACACATCAAGTTTCTCCCTTTGCTTGCAAGCGGTCGGGGTTAGCTCGAGTGCAAAAAGTGGTGGGTCCTGCTCAGGATTAGCCATAGGTAAAGGTGGAGGGTTAAATAGTGGGGTAAGTAAGGTGGTTTTTAGGGATGGTGGTAATGGGAGGTCAATTGGAGGAGGTTCAGTGGTAGGCTCGGTGTAGGCCGATGTGGAGGTTACTGACTTAATAGGTGGAGGTTTTATAATGGAAGGCTCAGCGGTGGCTAATGGTGTGAAGGTTGATGGTATAGTGGGTGGAGGTGTAGTTGGTGGAGGGTTAATGGGTGAAGGTTTGGTGCGTAGAAAATGCCGGACGGGGCGAGCAATGTTAGGAGTGGGAGTGGGAATGGGAAGAGACTCAATAGGCGCCGGTGCGGACGATTGGAATATCGACCCATCGTCGTAACACCAGGAGGTCTCATAAATGGGGGTTGGATCGAGGATGGTTTCATCCTGAGCAGGAGGTTCATCGAATGATAGCGGAGGGAGCGGGAAATTAAGGAAACTCGGAAGGGGTGCCTGCGGAGCTTCATCATCATCGTACACGACCTCGGATTCTTCAGTTGTCGGTTCTTCCTCGCTTGGAATGCCGATATCATAATCATCTCTCCTATCCTTCCATTCTCTCTCCAACTTAGTAATCTCGTCCAAAGCGGCATGGAGAGGATTGACCGGAGTAGGAGGAACCGTGACCCTCTTTAATTGTTCCTCCATGGAAGTAATCTTATCAAAAAGAGATTGTTGGAGGGGTGTGACTTGAACAATAGAGGGCTGGCAGGGCCTTGAAGGAGGAGGGGCCGCATAAAAAGGCCGTGGAGGGGAGTTGACGGTATGACCCATAAAAGAACCCGGATGGGCCGGATTGCAATGAATAAATGGGCCTCGGGGCCGTGAGGGAGGAGGAATAGAAGGAGGCGGGTGTCGGACCACCCGAGTAGAATGAATAGGGGGAGATGGGTAATGGGCTACCCGAATATGATTGGAAGGAGGAGGTGGGTGATGGGCCACCCGTGTAGAACTGGAGGGAGATGGGTGATGGGCCACCCGAATAGAATTGGAAGGAGATGGGTGATGGGCCACCCGAATAGAATTGGAAGGAGATGGGTGATGGGCCACCCGAATAGAATTGGAAGGAGGGAGAGATGCATGAGATGTACCCTCAACGGCAGCCTTAAGGGCTTGGATCTGTTGAGGGGTAAGATGATCTAATGCATGGATGATTCGAGAGACCTTCTCGTCATTGGGAGGAGACGGTCCCGAGGGAATAGTGGCTCGAACTTGAGGAGGGGGACCATAAGAATGGACATTGCCCATGGGTTGGGTATGACCATGAGAATAAGGACGTGGTCCCTTGAAAGAATGGTGAGAATGCTGATTAACATGTTGAAATTGAGGATATGAAGTGCTAGGTTGTGCATCCTCATGAATTGAATTGAACATGTTTCTATCCTGGTAAGCCATTATATAATCAAAAATTCTCAATAATTATGCAAATAAGCACACAAGTTGGAATGGTTACCGTGATTTTTGATTGTTTTATCCTTGGTGAATTAAGGATTTTAATAAAGTTTGGAAAGATTCACACAAGGAGAGTCCTAGTTTCAAATGAGATTTGAACTCCAATGCCAACTAGGAACTCTCACTCACCACGTATTAGGCCAACTATATCGGGACTCCAAAAGGGTACAACCTGCCCGGCGTCCGTGAGGGAATCCACGGGTGCGGGGGCTTATGGAGGCTTGGAAAAGGGATTTCCAGTCCAAAGAGACGGAATGCTCAATGGAGGGTCGTCCCGATTCCAAGAGGGTGTGTGGATCCTAATGAAGAGGAGGGGGGCTCCCAAACCAAAATGCAAATATGAAGGATGAATGCAACAGGGGAAATCAGGCCAACCACAATAATATGATCAATCAACAAAAATAAGCATGAAATATCATGAAAAACCACAGCCGGGGGTTCTGGAAACCCACAGTAAAAACACGCCCGGGAAGGGGGCGCTACTAAAAAAGACACGACGATGTGACTGTCGTGAATCAACGTGAGGGGCCCAGGGGCTGGCGAAAACACGCCTTAGGGTGAGGCGCTATCAATAAACGGACGCCCTGTTCAGCGGGCGTCAACTCAGGAAACACGCCCTGATGAGGGGCGCTAATAAGTAAAAGAACGCCCTTGGGAAAGGCGTGAAACACTGGCAGCAGATATATGCAAAATATATGATATGAAGAAAGCACAGGGGTTTGGCAAAACACAGGAAGAAAACGCCCTGGGGCAGGGCGCTACCAATGGAAAAAGCGCCCTTCGGGAGGGCGTGAAACGCCGCGGGCAGATGCCAACCAAGTCAAGGAACGCCCTGGGTCAGGGCGCTACCAATAAACGAACGCCCTATGCAGTGGGCGTCAAATCAATAGAAACGCCCTAATCTGCGGCGCTACTCAATAACAGAACACCCTCGGACAAGGCGTTAATTCACAGGAAGCAACAAAACCTGGAAGTAAGCTGGAAAACGCCCTGGCAGAGGGCGTAAAATATTAAGAAGACGCCCTGTGTCAGGGCGTTAAATCAATAAAAACGCCTCTTCCAGAGGCGTGAATTCATCTTGACCAGGAATCCTTCACGGCCAGCAATATCAAAGCAGAGATGCACTCATAGAATCAATGCAATCAACAAATATGAATATCAAAAGGGCACGCGAGGGTACCAAGGGGAAAGGGGTAATGAAAGAAGAACACAAAGTGTCCCACCGTGATCGCCAATTTGTAGATCTCTTTTAAAATCCACACTTAAAAATATAAAAAAAGTAATAAAAATATGATGAAAGCAATAAAAATAGCACGAGGTGCTAATGTGGAGTGTGTGTGATCGCCAGAGACACGAGGGTCTCAAGTGGAAAATAATATGGGGAGATGATCGCAAAATACCTCAAATATGCGGGGATGTGAGTGCCTCCTTTCTCTTCAAATCGGCCGGCCGACGAAGAGAGTTCTTCCTTTAATTACCCTTGCAAAAAGACAAACACCAATGAAGAAATTGCATTAGATATGTGGTGAGTGTAGCATCAATTCATGATAGAAATATGTGAGCATGAAAGCATGTGCAAGAACGCACCTTAAGGGTGGTTGCCCTTAAACCCCTATGCAAAGGGTGTGGGAGATGAATGAATGCATGAAAATAATGAGAATAAGGGAGATGTGCAAGAGTTGCACTGTGGGAGCCTCAACGTGGTTGAGAATAATAATAAAAAAAAATGAAGGGAGATGTGCATGCATGCATATGATGAAAATAGAAACAAAAGGAATGCAAAATAAAAGAAGAGGAAGAGGTGGCCTGTGCTTTGGCTTAGATGTTAAAGGGGGAGGAAGCTCTGCCGTAGGAAGATGAGCATGGGCTTCTCCTTCAGCCAACAGCATGCAGCACCTGCGATAGAAGAAAGGAAAAGAGAAGAAAAATAAAAAAAGAAGGAAGAAGAACGGGGGGAAGGCAACAGGAGGGATCCGAAGAAGAGGAGTCCAACCAAACAACAGAGCCATTGGCTCTATTAAATAGGTTGAGGAAGAGATAAACATGGGCAAGAGTCCTAAGAGGGAAATGATAAGAATGGGCAAGAGCCCAAACCAAGTAGGCATCTATCGAAGCAAGGACTCTCTGGGGAAAGGGCCGCGTAGCCAGAAGGTAAAACACGCCTTAGGTAAGGGCGTCAATTAATGAATTGACGACTTGACCAGAGGGCGTTTCTCAAAAACACGCCCTGCATAAGGGCGTTCCTCAAAAACCAAATTTAGCAACAAAAACTCCCCATATTTGAAAAATGTAAAACACGCCTTAATTAAAGCCACGTTTAAAAACACGCCCCTGAGAAGGGCGTTAATTTCAAGAGCTCAAATGGGGAAGTCGGTCAAACCTAGAAGAATTAACGCCCTCAGGTGAGGTCGTCCTTTCTTTAAGAAACGCCCTTGGTTAAGTCATGTTTTGAAGAAAACACGCCCTTACCCAGGTCGTGAATTTAAAAATTCATAAAATAGATAAAATGGGGGAGAAATAGATAAAATGGGAGAAAACGCCCTAGACAAGGTCGTGTTTCAAAAACACGCCCCTGATGAGGGCGTGAATTCAAAAAAAATAGAGATAAATGCCCAGAAAATCCAGAAAAATAGGAAAAAGGAGATAAATGGGGAAAAATAGGAGAAATTCAAGAAAAAGTGGGAAAACCACTCAAATAAGCTGATTTGAGGGTCAAATGGGGCATCGCAGAGCGATATTAAATATACTCAAAATAATGTCAATTTTGGCGTGTCTACAACTATAAGCAAGAAAAGAGCCCGAGGTCGAATCTGTCCACGTTCTGGAATCAGGGATCAGCAGTCGAAGATGGTACCTCTGTGACCTCTCCTGATTTTTGCTGATGATGGGACCAGTGGGGAAATCTTCATAACTGGATCAGGAGGATGTTAGAGTGTTTCTGATTTCTCTGGTTGCCGGTGCAAGTCGGGGCAGAGTCTCGAACCGAGGTACAGTTCTTATGTTTAGACTGCTTCATATTCTCAACAGCAGGAAGAAGATGTCGCCACGGGCGCTCCAGAGCTTAAATTTGAGCGTAATTGGTACCGTTGGAACCGTGGTCGAGTCCTCTTTGTAACGCAAGCAACGGGAGCGCCAGATGATGCCGGAGTAGACGGGAAGACCTTGAACAATGAAGGAGGGTCAGAGCAGACTGATAGGAAACAGATCCGAGCACCTGGAGGAAGAAATTGATAACTCTTTCAAACGTGTGCCGATCGGAGTTCTGCTTCTTGATTCTGAAAGTAGACTGGTCGAAGAAAATCTTTTCAGAAGAACTTTTATCCTGATTCACGCTGGATTTTCCGTGGTAGAGCTTCCAATCCCGTTCTGATTCTCTGCCTGAGGAGTCTTGCGCAGTCGTAGTAGATCGCCTCCTCCGCGCAGCTCCGATCTTGGAAGTCGGCGGGACCACCACCGTTGGAAAGCTGACTGGGAGACGCTTCCAACAATATATGGTATGCCCTCTGAAGCTTCCAGGTGAAGACGTGGAAGCCTATGCAACTGGGCACTCCTCTGCTGCCTGCGAACTAAAAATTGTAGGTTGAAGATGATGGAGGGGAAATGGGGTATATGGGAGGGGAAGTGGGGGTGGATGAGTGTGGGGAGAGCCCTGGCTGTGAGGTGGTCTAGGAGGGGGTGATCCAAGGTGTGGATGGGGGATAATGGGGTCTGGAAGGTGGTGTTTGCATTGGGTGAGAGAGGAGCTGCGAATTTGGGCTTGGAGGGAGAAGGGGGTAGGTGAGGGGGGCACAAGTGGGTGGAGGGAATGTGAGTTTGAATTCAAATGGCCTAGGGAAGTGAAGGGGTGCTTGGGGTAGTGGGAAGGGTGCTTGGGAAAGTGGGAAAAGTGTGTTGGAAAGAGGTGGGGGTGGTTGGTTGTTGGATGGTGGAGTGGGGATTGGGGGTTCTCTCTTGGAACTAGGGGAGGGGAGTAAAGAGGGTGGTGGGAAGTGGAGAAGCCTTAATGGGGTAGGTGGGAGGGTGGAGGTGGTTGGGAAGTGGAGGAGAGAGAGAGGGGGGCGAACTATGGAGAGAGAAAGAGAAAGAGAGAGAAGGTTGGGTGGGGTGGGGAATCTCTCCCCTAGAGTTTCTCACCCACTATTGGAATCACTCCACTAGAACTAAATTTGAACTCTCAATTGGAAATTTTGCATTGATTCATTACCTCAAAATGGAGAGAGTGGGGTCCTATTTATAGGGATCCCATAATTTATAATAAGACCCTGACTTTTGACTCAAGGACGAATCACCAAGGGGGTAGGGGGCACCCTTGGACCTAGCCCAATTGATGGGAATCGACGCCGAGCATTAACTTTTATTTTTACATTTGAGTCCTTTCATTTACTTTTATATCCTTGGGAAAGTATATGTACAATTGTAAGGCTTTATAAGCCAATGTGTCATTCCCTAGGATTGTGTGGATTTTTATGTAAATGTGTAGTAGGTCTAGTTAGGGGGCCCCCTCCCCTTCCCCATTGGTCCACCTCATCCATGTGGGGCTGGTCAACCATCCTAGGTGGCCATCTAGAAGGTTTGAATGCTAATTGACCACATGGGAGACAAAGGGGTTAAAATTTCAAAGGTATGTCACCTACCTTACCTACCTAGTCAAAGGAGTGCCCATTCATATGTAATTTATTTATTTTGCGTTTTGACCACATGGGGGATGAAAATGACATATTTCTCACGAAATTATCAGCCCCCCCACCCCTTGCTATTTTCTATATAAGCCTATGTATAGTGTCATTAGAGATTAATGAAGAAATTATGTGAAAATTGCTTGAAGCAAGAAGGGTGTGCCCTCTCTCCCTCTCTCCCCTGGTGTTCTTCCTTCCCCAACCCCAGATCTAGAGTGGATTCTATCTCCTTCCTCCCCTCTCAACCTCCGGTGATCGTTTGTGCCGCCGCCGCCGCCGTTCGTGCCGCCTTCGAGCCGCCGTGGAATCGTCATCAAGTTTCTATCCTGCTAGACAGAGGTGTGGTTCGAGAATTTCTGAAGCCCGCCACGAGTTTTGATCGATTTGAAATTTTGAGAGTTGGTTCCTATCTTCTAGACCCTTCTCCACAAAACAATCCAGGTTCAAACGCCACCGTTTCATATTGTTTCCTCTTTGTTCAACTCTCAATTTCAGATCTGTTCTGTCACTGTCTACAGTGACAGTAGCCCTGAGCTCTCCACCTTCTACCACCCTTTTGATTTTCTTTAGATCTCCCAATTTAACCGTGTGTTCTGTCCATCGTCCCCTACCACCACAATTTTTCTTAAATTTTTATCATCCTTCTACCTATTTTTCAAAATTCATGTTCTACCGGAGCTACAGTACTTTCAGCCAGATCCCAGATCCGACCTTTGTCCACTGAACAAATCACAGAAAATCATAGACACATCCAAACATGTCCAAACCAATTTTTCCATCTTCCATCTCAATTTCTAACAACTTTGATGAAGAACACATCTTCGAATTCGGACATCCACATCACGGTCAAAGGCAATCAACAGTCAAGTCCTCTGCAGGCCTGAGTCTTCAGTTACTGTACAATAGAAGATTGAAAATTCCATAAGTAAAGATCCGAGCAGATCCGGGCCAGATCTTTGGGCCTAGGTTGAAGAACTTCAAGGTAGCTTTCCAACGGCGCCAGTCTCGTGTCGATCCGACATCGGGGCTGATCGCAGCGCCCATTCTCGCCGGAGCGCGCGCTGCAAAACAGCAGCAACCAGCCCGTGGACAGCAAACCCGACGGGTGCCGATCGGAGCCGCCCGACCTCCGGGCGACGTTCCAGCGTGCCGCCAGCCCAGGGATCGCCTCCACCAGTGTCCCCACCACAGTGGTGACACCGGGTCCCACATAGCCCCTCCGGACAGCACGTGGGCCCCACCGTCACTAGTTCGGGTGCTGCCGAAGCTACGCAGAAAGCCGCCCGTCAACCCGTATTCGGTCCTCCCGGGCCCCGTTGTGTCGCCCTTTACCTCCCTGCGTGGAGTGGGCATAATTCCATTGCTGTACTATTCATGTATTAACCGTCCCGGGAGCACGAGTTCGGCCGGGCCCGTCGTCCCCACGCCGAGTGCGTGGAGGTATCGTCTTCGCTCCTACACTTGGCATTTCGCTTATTTCATATATGCTTGTTTATGCCACTGCTAGAGAGCATGTTTTAGGACCTAGCTTGCTATAATTTCATATCACCGCTGCTGCGAGAGAGTGAGCGAGACCCTCCCGTGACCCGATCCGGGCACGAAAGTGCGAGCCGACCACCCTAGCTCTTGCCGATTTCTCAAACGTGCACGTCCAACGCTTCCCTCGTTAAGGGACGATCGCGAGCTTGTCGTGTCCGTGGTCCCGTCCCGCATCAATTTGGTATCAGAGCGAGTTGAGTCTAGGGTGTCAAAAAGAAAAAAAAAGTGTCATTTACGTCTAGTCATTAGTTCGTTTAAGTCGAGTCTAGGATCATCATATTTCTAAAACACAAAAAAAAGTGTCTTTTTGCATTTACATCCCTTTACTCGGTATATCAAAAGGTGTTATCCGAACGTTAGGCTACGCCTATCGGGAAGGCCGCACACTTGCGCGAGTGACCTTCGGGTCAATTATCTCCGCCACGTACCAAGTCTTGGTTTACGTCTAGGGTCCTTAGTGTGCATGCATTCCAACTTTGCATTACTTAGGGTCGTGTCTAGTGTCTTGCCCAAATGGCCTTGCATATCCATTCCTAGGGATCCATTCCCGTATTTTGGCAACTATGGCCCACCCATGTCGACCCGTCCAAGGTGATAGGTCCGTGTCTGAGTACCTTCGGGCATATCATAAGTATTGGTTGGAACATGGCTTGGGAGAGGAGAGCAACACGGCCGCATTTCAGTTCCGGAGAGGTTTGCGCCTTCACTTCCAATTGGAATGCCTTATCCACAATGCATTCTCTCTAGCGGAATCCTATACGGTCGCTCTAGTGGTCGAACCATTTGAGTCACACTTCTCTCGGTATGGTGGCTTTCGACAAGCATCCACCTCCCAGCCGCCTACACCATGGCCTTCACCACTCGAGAGAGTTCCAATGTCATCCATCTCTATTTCCGAATTTGATTCGGAATCCTCTCATTTGGAACCACCAAGGCCCGAGCCACCCGTATTTCTAACAGGTACGCTTTTCATAGCCGAGCCGCTTCTTAGTTGGCTCAAGGATGGCTTGGTCCCACCTCCCTTCCCATCAATGGACCCCACACTACCACTAGTCTCAAGCAACTCATTTCATACCACCTTCCGGTCTCGTCACTATGTGGACACATTGGACGACCTTCTTAAAGGGTTAGACCGGCAGTTGACCTTTACACATTTATTGGCCCGAGGCTTCGACCAACCCGCTAGTATTAGCTTCACCCATCCGGCCTATGGGTCCATTACCTCCGAGTGCACCGTGGGTTGTGTCACCACGGAGATCCTCTTACTCCTTCCCTTACCGGCCGAGCCCGAATCCATACCCTTTTGTCCGAGGGAGGAATCATACTTCTTGCTTACGGTCCCCGTCCCACCCATCACAATGCAAGAAGGTGACTATCCACACCTTCAAAACTTCTACACGTGGGACCGTGACTTGGGGGAGCCCACCACAAGGGGTCATACCTTCTTCGATCCCTTTGACCCATTCCTTAGTGGACCCCATGACCCACCTTATATAGTTCATTTCTTCAAGGGAGTCCACTATCACACTCCTACCCCACGGGTCATGTCATTTACACCCACCAAGCCCGTCCACGATACAACAACATTCGGCCCTCCTAGCCCTCTCAAGTCCCCCAAATCCAAAGGGCCGTCCATGCATGACTGGGTCATACTTGGATGTTTAGGTGTTCCCCATACCACCCATCTCCGGTTACATAACATGCATGCATGGCACACATTCGGGTGTCCTGGTCCGCCGTCACCTATGTACGGGTCGGACTAACAATAGGTGTGTCTAGAGTCATATATGAGTCGGTGTGTTTTCCTTGTGTGGTTTATTTTGTGTGGTTTGTTTGCATGGTTTATGTGTCGTTTGTTTATCTGCATGCGTCTTGTGTAAGCTCGTTGTCGTTCTCTTATGAGTAAGAGGCGAGTGGACTCACTTGATGAGTATGGGATCGGTTCCACATCTATACCCGGATCAGTCACCTATAGGGACTCAGCGGTGATTCCTAGTGAGTCTTCGAGCTGTTTTCTTCCCTTTTGAGAGTGCCCCTTCGGAGTGATCACCTTTAGCCCATAGCAGTTCGCATATCGAGTATATATGGAATGAGCAGGTAACGATCACTTGGAGCGGAGCATACCCGCGCTACTTGGCACGGTGACGGATCCGCCGGAGTACTCGAGCATCCATACCCCTACTCGACGGGGTCGAGTTCCTCTCACCCGGGGAGAGTTGATGGGAATCGACGCCGAGCATTAACTTTTATTTTTACATTTGAGTCCTTTCATTTACTTTTATATCCTTGGGAAAGTATATGTACAATTGTAAGGCTTTATAAGCCAATGTGTCATTCCCTAGGATTGTGTGGATTTTTATGTAAATGTGTAGTAGGTCCAGTTAGGGGGCCCCCTCCCCTTCCCCATTGGTCCACCTCATCCATGTGGGGCTGGTCAACCATCCTAGGTGGCCATCTAGAAGGTTTGAATGCTAATTGACCACATGGGAGACAAAGGGGTTAAAATTTCAAAGGTAGGTCACCTACCTTACCTACCTAGTCAAAGGAGTGCCCATTCATATGTAATTTATTTATTTTGAGTTTTGACCACATGGGGGATGAAAATCACATATTTCCCACGAAATTATCAGCCCCCCCACCCCTTGCTATTTTCTATATAAGCCTATGTATAGTGTCATTAGAGATTAATGAAGAAATTATGTGAAAATTGCTTGAAGCAAGAAGGGTGTGCCCTCTCTCCCTCTCTCCCCTGGTGTTCTTCCTTCCCCAACCCCAGATCTAGAGTGGATTCTATCTCCTTCCTCCCCTCTCAACCTCCGGTGATCGTTTGTGCCGCCGCCGCCGCCGTTCGTGCCGCCTTCGAGCCGCCGTGGAATCGTCATCAAGTTTCTGTCCTGCTAGACAGAGGTGTGGTTCGAGAATTTCTGAAGCCCGCCACGAGTTCTGATCGATTTGAAATTTTGAGAGTTGGTTCCTATCTTCTAGACCCTTCTCCACAAAAAAATCCAGGTTCAAACGCCACCGTTTCATATTGTTTCCTCTTTGTTCAACTCTCAATTTCAGATCTGTTCTGTCACTGTCTACAGTGACAGTAGCCCTGAGCTCTCCACCTTCTACCACCCTTTTGATTTTCTTTAGACCTCCCAATTTAACCGTGTGTTCTGTCCATCGTCCCTACCACCACAATGTTTCTTAAATTTTTATCATCCTTCTACCTATTTTTCAAAATTCATGTTCTACCGGAGCTACAGTACTTTCAGCCAGATCCCAGATCCGACCTTTGTCCACTGAACAAATCACAGAAAATCATAGACACATCCAAACATGTCCAAACCAATTTTTCCATCTTCCCATCTCAATTTCTAACAACTTTGATGAAGAACACATTTTCGAATTCGGACATCCACATCACGGTCAAAGGCAATCAACAGTCAAGTCCTCTGCAGGCCTGAGTCTTCAGTTACTGTACAACAGAAGATTGAAAATTCCATAAGTCAAGATCCGAGCAGATCCGGGCCCGATCTTTGGGCCTAGGTTGAAGAACTTCAAGGTAGCTTTCCAACGGCACCAGTCTCGTGTCGATCCGACATCGGGGCTGATCGCAGCGCCCATTCTCGCCGGAGCGCGCGCTGCAAAACAGCAGCAACCAGCCCGTGGACAGCAAACCCGACGGGTGCCGATCGGAGCCGCCCGACCTCCGGGCGACGTTCCAGCGTGCCGCCAGCCCGGGGATCGCCTCCACCAGTGTCCCCACCACAGTGGTGACACCGGGTCCCACACAGCCCCTCCGGACAGCACGTGGGCCCCACCGTCATTAGTTCGGGTGCTGCCGAAGCTACGCAGAAAGCCGCCCGTCAACCCGTATTCGGTCCTCCCGGGCCCCGTTGTGTCGCCCTTTACCTCCCTGCGTGGAGTGGGCATAATTCCATTGCTGTACTATTCATGTATTAACCGTCCCGGGAGCACGAGTTCGGCCGGGCCCGTCGTCCCCACGCCGAGTGCGTGGAGGTATCGTCTTCGCTCCTACACTTGGCATTTCGCTTATTTCATATATGCTTGTTTATGCCACTGCTAGAGAGCATGTTTTAGGACCTAGCTTGCTATAATTTCATATCACCGCTGCTGCGAGAGAGTGAGCGAGACCCTCCCGTGACCCGATCCAGGCACGAAAGTGCGAGCCGACCACCCTAGCTCTTGCCGATTTCTCAACCGTGCACGTCCAACGCTTCCCTCGTTAAGGGACGATCGCGAGCTTGTCGTGTCCGTGGTCCCGTCCCGCATCACCAATGAATTGGGCCCAATAGCAAACTAAACAACCTAATGACACTCAAACTTAGGGAAATAAACCAAAGACTTAGATACATGACTCTAATAAAAGGGAAATTACAATGATAAGACTCAATAAAAATAAGGAAATACAACATTGGACTCATAATAAAGGGCTAGACCATGACGTATGCCTCCGGGGTGACGAGAAGGGCCGAGAGTGCCAAGATGAATGGCGATGACCCCATCACTTGGACCTTGGGGCTTCTTGATTTGCAATATGTCCTTAAATAGCGGGCCCACCTGGCAGATGGCCTGGCCCAGTTATGAACATACAACCTTGTTGGGGCGGTTGCCCCTAGACACCCGCTGCTAACAGTATGCAGACACTCTTGCACAGGCAACTCCTTAGGATCATGAATCCGTGGAGTTTTGTCACTTGGCACAAGGATCTTGAGGTTTGGCAACTCAACCCGGTAATCAGGCATGAGGCATAGGTCCCTTGATAGAGGGGAAAGATGAAACTGAGGGAGAGCAATGCGCGGTGTTGACATGGTCAGCTCACTGATAAACCGAGAAAGGTTGCATAAAAATTGTAGAATGTCCTTGGAAAACCTTGAGAATACGGCAAACTGCCCCTTAAACATGGAGTCCATAAATCTTTTGGCGGTCGTATGTGTTAGCACAATCCGGGCAGAGAACCCCTCCTGACTAGTTATCTGAACAACAATAGAGCGAGAGATGATAAGAGAATCAATGGTGGACCTTCCGCCGAGCAATGTGATTGACACCGGTCTCGCATAAGAAGAAAGTAGCCTCAATGCGAGGGAACTCTTCTTGACAACCGTCTTCGGGAGTGCAGGCACATCATCCCCAAAATAGCCTAAGACTAGGACATGTATCGGCATGCAGCATATAAAATCTTGAATCTTGAAATGCACGACTGGCACCGAATCGTCTTGAGTCAGCTCATCCTCTACATGGGGACCAAAACCAAGGGGCACCAAAGGCAGCGCACACCTGCTCTATGGGGTGGAAGTGGATGGAGAAGAAGCGGAGGAAACATGTGATAAGTGTCCATTCTTCTATGATAATTCACATCACACACACCATTTTAAGTGTATATAGTTAGGCGATTATGCATGTATTACAGTTAACCTTAACTCCCCGCATAAATTGGGCATTTCACGTAAATTAATTAGTTTGGTGTTCTCATTCAATAAAGGGAGTTTAGGGTCATGAGCATTAATTTTCCATTGCATAATTATGAGCATTCTTAATTTATATGCATAGTGTGATACTTTTTATGGACCAAATCAAAATTATGTGCGTGTAGAACATTGAAGGTAATTACAGGACAAGCCATGGGCAAAATGGTCTCAAGACCAAAGGAGGGACGCCCTAGGGCGCCCCCATCTCCCTTGACCAAGTCAAAGGCAGCCGTCATCCATTTTTTGTGAGAGGAGGAGATAAGGAAATGATTTAAATTAGAGATAATTGAGGAGAGAATCAAGGAGAGGAGATTAGGAGGATCGCCACCCAAATAGGAAAGGGAGAGAGGAGGGTGCCCCAAACCCTAGAAGAGGGGGTGGCTAGCCCTCTCCCCCCTTCCTTCATCTCATTCCCTCTCAATCCTAGCCCTCCATCTTCCAATGCAATCTCCACCCTCCATTGCACTCATTGCCCCTATAAATAGTCCATTGAAGGGAGAAAAAGGGGAGTTCTTGTTTTTCAAAAAAAAAAGTATCTTTCTCCCTCTCCCTAGGTCGCCCTCACCTCTCTCTCTTCCCCTCTCCCTTCATCTAGTTAGGTTGCCCCTCATCTTTGCTCCTACTTCTTCCACCTTGCACCATCACCCTTTGATGTGGGATGGAGACGCGACCTGGGACTCTAGCTCGCGGTCGCCCCTAAGCGAGGGAAACGTGGGACCGGGCGTGGTTGAGAAACTGGCCTGAGTCTTGGGTATCGGCTTTTCCGCGTTAACTAGGATTGAGTCACGGGACGGGTTACACTCACTCTCGCTCTCTCGCAGTGGTGATAAAAATAGATATCGAGCTGGTGGCCTATCACATGCAGCGGCATTCAAAAATATACGGGTAAAGCAAATGCGATAAGAGAGAGGGGCGAGTTTACCTCCACGCGCCTGGCGTGGGGAAGATGATCCCGGCCGATCTCGTACTCCCGGAATAATAAATTACAGTAATGACTTTACTGCCCACTCCACGCAGGGAGGTAACGGGCTACAAAGTGGGACCCGGGAGTAGCGGGTTCGGGTTGACGGGCAGCTTCTTGTGTAGCTTCGGCGTCACGCGTACTCACGATCGTGGGACCCACGTGCTGGTCCGTGGGGCCGTGTGGGCCCAGAGCGACACCGCTGTGATGGGGACGTCCGGAGGGGCGCTCCCTGGGAAGGCGGCATGCTGGTTCACCTCGCGGAAGGTGAGGATGCTCCGATCGGTGCGGGTTGGAGTTGCTGCCCACGGATCTGAATTCTGTTTCAGACCCGCGCGTCCCGACGAAATCCGCTGCTGCGGTCACTCCCGGTGTCAGATCGATGCACAAGAGGCACTGTTGGAAAGCTAACTCAAAATCCTTCGATCTATGGCTAGAGAAATAAATTTTAATTTCCCATTGATGGCCTTCGTCAAACTTTCAAGCTACTGGTTGACAGGACCCGAAATCTTAAGATAAAAGTGCTTTTTCCTGAGAGTTGGCATTGACCGTATTGTAGACCTTCGATTCAGCTGTTGACCCCTTCATGAAAGTGATAGAGGGCGAAGAGAGTAAAATAGAAATAATTTGTATGTAAGGTTTGGTGGATATTTGACTGGGGAAAGGTATTTTCTAGTACCAGATGGTCGGATCTAGACAGCAGAGACAGAACAGAAGTTGGGATCTGAAGTGAATTTTTAGAAAATATAAACGAGATTATAAATTCACAATAAAATTTGTGGATGGTGGGGGTGGTGGGAAGAACCTCCAATAAATTTGGAGATTCAAAAAAAAATCAAGAAGGGGGTCTAAACCTTGAAATACAGAGCTACTGTTATACAGATCTGAACTGGGATAGAACTGGAAAGAGGAAATACATGAAATTACAAAAATATAAAAATAAATGCAAATGATAGGATTATTTTTTTGGAGGTTGGGGATCAAGTGGGGAACCAACCCTGAAAATATCAGCTCCAGATGATGTCGGGGGTGGGAGCTAAAATTCTCGGAGTGGGACTCTGTCTAGCAAAATAGAACCTTGGACAGCACTTCGGATCTTGCTTCGCGGCGGCTCGATGGCGGCACTAACTGTGGCGGCGGCGGCAGAGGTAGAAAGCAGATGTAGAGGGGCTAAGATAGAAGGAGTTTACACCCTGAAATGTAGAAGGAGGAGGAATGAACTAGAGAGAGAGAGGGGGGGGCACAAATCTGCTCCAAGGCAATCAACTTTTTTCTTCTCATTAATTCATGAAAAAAAGAAATACAAGCCTTATATAATAAAAGGAAAATGACCACATATACCCTCAGATCTAGGGTTAGGGAGGGAAAACTAGGGAGGTCAAAACTAATTATCCCATGTGGTTTGGAACCACATTAAACAAACATAAAAATGGTTAGTGGAGGGGGGCGCCCCCTTGACCAAGGGAGTTTCCAAATTTGACTTTTTGGTCCATTTGTCTCCCATGTGTCCAATTGACCTTCTAGATGTCACCTAGGCTTTTGACCAGCCCCACATGGGTGGGGTGGACCAATGGGGAAGGAGTGAGGGCCCTTTTGCTGGACCTACTGACATTTTGCACAAAAACCTAAACAATCTAAGGGAATGACACATTGGCTTATAAAGCCTTACAATTGCACATACACTTTCCCAAGGATATAAAAATAAACTAAAGGACATAAATTTAAAATAAAAATGTCAATGCTCGGCATCGATTCCCATCAACTCTCCCCGGGTGAGAAGAACTCGACCCCGTCGAGTAAGGGGTGCGGATGCTCGAGTAGCTCCGGTGGATCCGTCATCGTAGCTTGAAGCGCGGAGTACGCTCCACTCCAAATAATCGACACCTGCTCATCCCGTATAGATTCGATATGCACACGCTACCGTGGGAATGAGGCTAGAGGTGGACACTCTGGGGTGGGGTCACTCTCAAATGAAGGGAGGCGGCTCGAAGACTCATTAGGAATCACCGCTAAGTCCCTTATGTGACTAGATCTGATATGTAGCGTAGAGTCGATCCCAAAGTACGATAAGTCTCGTACTCGAAAGGGACTAACAATGCGAGCGTACAAAAGACCGACTCGACTCGATGTATGCATAGACACACAAGACCCTAGACACACCTAATGTTAGTCCGACCTACGCATGGGCGATGGTGGACCATGACACCCGAATATGTGCCATGCATACACTAGATGTACTCGATGGTTGACGAAATGGTGGACTCCTAGACACCCTAAGATGTACCACTCATGCATTGGTGACCTATGGGATTTGGGTGGGGAAGGTCTAGGAGATCCAAAGCTACCCTCATCATTACCCCTAGACGTAGGTACATCTTGCCAACTAGACCATGGGGTAAGGGTGGGATAGTGAACTCCTTGGAAGAAGTGGAGTGAATATGATGGCTCGGGAGGTTCACTAGTGAAGGGGTCAAAAGGGTCAAAGAAGGTATGACCCCATGAAATGGGTTCCCCCATGACTCGGTCCCAATTTAAGAATTCATAATCACCGTCATACATTGTGGTCGGTGGGACGACGGTCATGTCTAGAAAATAGGATTCCTCCCTTGGGCAAAAGGGAACGAAGTCGAACTCGGCCGGCATCGAGAGGAATAGAAGAATCTCCGTAGTGACACAACCCACGGTGCACACGGAGGTAATGGACCCTATGGCCGGATGGGTGAAGCTACGACTAGTGGGTTGGTCGAAGCCTCGGGCCAATAAGTGCATCAACTTCCATTGCCAACCTAAACCAAGAATAAGGTCACCCAATGTATCAACATGGTGATTAGACCGGAATGTCGTGTGGTAGGAGTTGACGGACACTAGAGGTAAGGTGGGGTCCATAGATGGGTAAGGAGGTGGGACCAAGCCATCCTTGAGCCAACTAAGAAGCGGCTTGGCTATGTATAGCGTACCCGTTAGAAACACGGGTGGCTCGGGCTGAGGTGGCTCCAAATAAGATGGTTCCGAATAAAGTTCGAAAGTAGAGAGTGGTGGCATTGGAGCTCTCGTGGGTGGTGAAGGTATGTCCTCGAGAAGGGAAAGAGGCCCTTGGGACCCCATAGGTAGGGCCGGGTTGGTGCTACGGGCTATGGCCTCCCTAGGCTCGAGTATGGATCCTCTGGTCGCGGAGGTGGGCAAGGGGAGACTAGCGATTCAATAAAAGTGCACATCCTATCCACCCGATCCAAAAGCATTTGCACAAGTTCGGCAAGGGTGTGGGTTGGAGTAGGGGTATCGCGGTGGACGTGCTCGTAATCAACCGACCTCGGCTTGGGTCGGGGCTCGTCAAAGTGTGGGGCTCCTTGCCTCTGACTAGGACCCACTTGATTTGAAGCGCTTGTGTAGGATGGGTTGGGGGCGAATGGGTGCGGTTGGTTGGAGGTGTGGCCCACTTGCTTGAGGGTGATGTAGTGGGGTTGGCTTGTGGCATGACCCCCATGGTTGGAGGTAGATGGGTGAGGCACGTAGACCTTCCTAAGCTCTCTCTTCATGTCCCACCATGACTCGATGGACCATTGCCTCCTAACTTCTCGCAATCATTCAATGTGGTCCCACTTTTCGGTGGCCTTGTGTAGAAGCCGCTCCTTGGCATAATAGAACTACCCGACTTCAGACATGGGATAACAATCAAAGTAGGTGTCCATGGTGGCCTCCCACTTGAGGTAGACGCCCGGGTCATTGGAGCCATAAAAATCCGAGGCTTCGGGCCTATGGAAGTGGAGAGGATGGTTGCCAAGCCCATGGGTGGGCCAATGGTCATATCTCCTGGGCGATGGGGAAGCCATGGGCATTAGGGGAGCTATAGGGTGACCATACCAACCGTGGACAAGACACTAGACACGACTCCAAAACGATGATAATGCAAGGTTGGAATGAGACTCGCCTACACCTAGACACAACCAAGATTCGGTACGTGGCGGAGATAATCGATCCGAAGATCACTCGCGTAAGTGTGTGGCCTTCCCGATACACGGAGCCTAATGTTCGGACAACACCTTTTGATATACTGATTAATGGTATGTAAATGCAACCTTAGACCGAGTTACACTTAGACTCGACGTAAATGACTCTTTTTTTTGTTTTTTGACCAAATACTACCTAGACTCAACCTGTCTCTGATACCAAATTGATGCGGGATGGACACGCGACCTGGGACTCTAGCTCGCGATCGCCCCAAAGCGAGGGAAATGTGGGACCGGGCACGGTTGAGAAACCGGCTGTGAGTCTTGGGTATCATCTTTTCTGTGTTAACTCGGATTCAGTCACGGGACGGGTTACACTCACTCTCGCTCTCTCGCAGCGGTGATAAAAATAGATATCGAGCTAGTGACCTATCACATGCAGCGGCATTCAAAAATATACGGGTAAAGCAAATCCGATAAGAGAGAGGGGCGAGTTTACCTCCACACGCTTGGCGTGGGGAAGATGATCCCGGCCGATCTCGTACTCCCGGAACAATAAATTACATAAATTATAGCAATGACTTTACTGCCCACTCAACGCAGGGAGGTAACGGGCTACAAAGTGGGACCCGAGAGTAGCGGGTTCGGGTTGACGGGCAGCTTCTTGTGTAGCTTCGGCGGCACACGTACTCACGGTCATGGGACCCACGTGCTGGTCCGTAAGGCCGTATGGGCCCGGAGTGTCTCCGCTGTGATGGGGACATCCGGAGGGGTGCTCCCTGGGAAGGCGGCACGCTTGTTCACCTCGCGGAAGGCGAGGAGGCTCCGATCGGTGCGGGTTGGAGTTGCTACCCACGGATCTGAATTCTATTTCAGACCCGCGCGTCCCGACAAAATACGCTGCTGCGGTCACTCCCTGTGTCAGATCGATGCACAAGTGGTACTGTTGGAAAGCTAACTCAAAATCCTTCGATCTATGGCTAGAGAAAGAAATTTTAATTTCCCGTTGATGGCCTTTGTCGAATTTTCAAGCTGCTGGTTGACAGGACCCGAAATCTTAAGATAGAAGTGCTTTTTTCTGAGAGTTGCCATTGACCGTATTGTAGACCTCCGATTCAGCTGTTGACCCCTTCATGAAAGTGATAGAGGGCGAAGAGAGAAAAACGGAAATGATTTTTATGTAAGGTTTGGTGGAGATTTGACTAGGGAAAGGTATTTTCTAGTACCAGATGGTCGGATCTAGACAGCAGAGATAGAACAGAAGTTGGGATCTGAAGTGAATTGTTAGAAAATATAAACTATATTATAAATTCACAATAAAATTTTTGGATGGTGGGGGTGGTGGGAAGAACCTACAATAAATTTGGAGATTCAAAAAAAAATCAAGAAGGGGGTCTAAACCTTGAAATACAGAGCTGCTGTTATACAGATCTGAATTGGGACAGAACTGGAAGGTGGAAATAGATGAAATTACAAAAATATAAAAAGAAATGTAAATGACAGGATTATTTTTTTGGAGGTTGGGGATCAAGTGGGGAACCAACTCTGAAAATATCAGCTCCATATGAAGTCGGAGTTGGGAGATAAAATTCTCGGAGTGGGACTCTATCTGATAAAATAGAACCTTGGACAGCACTTCGGATCTTACTTCGCGGCGGCTCGATGGCGGCACGAAAGGCGGCGGCGGCGGCAGAGGTAGAAACCAGATGTAGAGGGGCTAAGATAGAAGGGATTTACACCCTGAAATGTAGAAGGAGGAGGAAGGAACCAGAGAGAGAGAGGGGGGGCGCAAATCTGCTCCAAGGCAATCAACTTTTTTCTTCTCATTAATTCATGAAAAAAGGAAATACAAGCCTTATATAATAAAAGGAAAATGACCACATGTACCCTCAGATCTAGGGTTAGGGAGGGCAAACTAGGGAGGTCAAAACTAATTATCACATGTGGTTTGGAACCACATTAAACAAAAATAAAAATGGTTAGTGGAGGGGGGCGCCCCCTTGACCAAGGGAGTTTCCAAATTAGACTTTTTGGTCCATTTGTCTCCCATGTGTCCAATTGACCTTCTAGATGCCACCTAGGCTTTTGACCGGCCCCACATGGATGAGGTGGACCAATGGGGAAGGAGTGAGGGCCCTTTTACTGGACCTACTGACATTTTACATAAAAACCCAAATAATCCAAGGGAATGACACATTGGCTTATAAAGCCTTACAATTGCACAAATACTTTCCCAAGGATATAAAAATAAACTAAAGGACACAAATGTAAAATAAAAATGTCAATGCTCGTCATCGATTCCCATCACCCTTCCCTCTCTTAGATCTCCTTAGTTAGCCCTCTTTTCTCCACATCTTTCCCTCTCTTTTCTCACCCAAGATCTCTCCTCTTCACTCCTACAATCTCCATCTCACGGCGGTGTCCACTCCAAGGAGGGGTGACATTTAAAGGTTCGACGGCGTGGACAACGACGTCTTCCTCATCTTCTTGGCTACACCTTCTCCCTTCTCTTCTTGCTATTTCGATTTCATTTCGAGTTGTAATCTTTCTTTTCTCAAGCATAGTGTAAACATTTATATTTGAAGCAATAAATTTGTTTGAGCAATTTCTTTCTTTCTTGATCTTCTTCGTCTCTCTCTGTATATTTCTTTTCCTCAACCCTCCACATTTCTTTAGCTAGATTTACTTTGTGCAATTTTAATTTCAACATTAAAACTCATTCAACAATCTCTCGTTTTAAGGAACATAAGGTTTTCAACTTTAAAAGTTCTAACCTCCTTATGAGATCGACTCGTATTCACCACTACGCTTTAAATCTTAATTTTATTATGTGTGAGTGTGGAATTTTAAAATTGTACGTGCGGTGTTTTTAACGACGGGCATCCGCTCGCATCAATTTTTGGCGCTGCTGTCGGGGAGGCTTTGGATTTTTGGTTGATAATTTTGTGTTTCCTTTTGTATATATTAATACTAACTTTTGTTCCTTTTATCTTACAGAAAATTGGACATGAAATTATTGAAAAAAATCTGTCAGGAAAAGCATCGCAGAAAGTAGGCATCTGTAAGCAAAAAGATAGAATTATGAAAATCCAAAGAAATAAAGCGTCGCAGAAAATAGAAAACTGTAAGTGAAGGTCCTGTTCAGAAAAAAATCTAAAAAATCACAAAAAGGGGCTTTGAGGTAAGTCTTTTATCATTTTTCTTTGTTAATTTATGTCATAAAAAGTAAGAGGGATTGCTCTCCAAGTAAGTATCATAACCTTCCCTCTTTCAATTAATCTCCTTTCTTTCATTTCTATATTTGGTTAGATAGGGTCATTAAATAAAAAAAAACTTGAACAAACAGAAATCTTCGCTTCAAGATTAGCAACCACACCTTCTTGTTTTAGGACATGCATCATTTAGAATTGCATTTTTAGTTGTTTCTATTTTTGTCAACTTTCTCTTTGTTGAAGATTGCGGGGGGCAAGGTGAGATCTCTAACTTTCCTAAAAGCATGCTCGTACATTTCCATGCTTGCATAAAACCCTTCTTTGAACTTTGTTTATTGCACATCATTTCAAAATATCTTAAGGGCACTACCCCAAAACAACATGAGGTGGGGATTTGATCACTCTTCCTTAGCCCAAAAATCACAACCACTTGCATCTCTTGCATCACCTAAGCCCAATAAAAATCCAGTAGGGATTGGACCCAGGGTCCACTTTGCAACATAGTCTTATCTTGGGTCTATTATCAATTTTAGAAACTGGTGTCTAGGCTAGATGTCCAATGACAAATGCCTTAAGGGGTTTGTGGTTATTTAATTAGGTCCCTACGAGAGTAGGGAGAGCCTCCCACAACCTCACCGCTTACCTGGCTAGTGGACGATCTTGAGAGTGGACTTGAGTGGTCTTAGGTTGATTTGTGAGAAATCTCACTCATAAGTGTAGGTCATCCACTTAGTTATAAGTTAATTGTTTGATAACTTATTTATGGTTGTTAAAAAAATAAAAAAATAAAAAATGTGAGGTTTGTTTCTTTCTTTTTCACTTTTTTATTAGTATTTTTTTAAAAAAAATAAGATGAGGGATTGTTATCTAGGTTAGTTTTGTCTTTCCCTCTTTGATTTTATCTCCATATTTTGTTAATTTTTTTCACTTTCCTATTATCATATCTTGCATAAAAAAACTAACAAAAAACAAAACAAATAACAACAAAAAATTCAAAAATGAAATTTGAAAAAAAAATCCTTTGGGTCTCATTTATTGCAATCAACATCAATGGCTATCCATTAAGGAGGGAAACTCACGCCTATGAAGGAACACTTTATTCCTTATACTTATAAACCCTCAACCTACATTGAACTTCCTGGTATTCTTGTGGACCATTATGAGATTGGCCCTAATATCATACAGATGCTCCCATCTTTTTATAGCAATCCCAATGAAAATCCTTATAGACATGTAGATGACTTTCTAAAAATTTGCTCCCAAGTCAAAATCCGGAACTTTAGTAATGATGCCCTTAGGTTGATCTTATTTCCGTTCTCATTAAAAGATAAAACAAAATATTGGTTAAGGAGTTTTGGAAAGACCATTAGGACTTGGGAAGTTATGCAATTAGAATTTTTGAAAAGATTTACCCCAGAGTCTGGACCAACATTATGAGAAGGGCGATTGTAGGCTTTACTCAGCTTCTGGGAGAGCAGATTCATGAATCTTGGGAAAGGTTGAAGGATTTGTGACGTCAATGTCCACATCATGGGTTGCCCAAATGGCAAGTTATGTATGCATTTTATGAGGGGTTATCTGATTATGATATGTTGGCCCAGTTGGCGAGCGGACAAGAAGGGGGGGTTGAATTGTCCCCCAAGCCATATGACAAATTTAAAACTTTCTTTGCACAATTAGCAGGTTTAATGAGATTGATGAAAATAAATTGAACATAGTAAACTAAGATCTCTCAATCTCGTCGAGCTCACTCGATCATGACCGAAGGAATAAGCGATCAAACACACAACCACTAGGCTAACCATAAGACACAAAGATTTTAAGGTGGTTCGGGACCACGACAGGCTCCCTATGTCCACCCCTCACCAAACAGGTGAGGTTTCACTCGCTGAAAAATAAGCACGGGGATAACTTCCCAACACGGAGCCAAGCTCCAACACACACGCAGGATGACGCCTATACACACATGGGGAACAACCTCCCCACGAGGAGAACTCTCCTCACGCTGTTAACATAGCAACAACGGGGACGAACCCCAAACACTCTGGATCTTAAATCCAGGAGCACACATACACAAAGGCTGCAATAGTCGTAGCACCAACCACACACACGATCGCACGCAGGCAATCAAACCACACACAATACTTCTGAGTTCAGAAAATTAAGATGAATGTTTGAAACATGCTCAGATCTAAATATAACTCATGAAGAACACCACAAATAAGTAGATAAAGGATGTAGAGTTTATCCTCCTTGATTTCCAATGCCGATAGATGACGTTACTTGGAGCTCAGGTCGGAGGGAAAACGAATGATGATGATTTCAACATCCTCTTGATCCTCTCTTCATTTTGCTTCTCTTTCTTCCTCAAACTCCAAAAATGCCTTGGAGGAGATGAAATCTCCTTATCTTCTTCCCATTTTCTTCTTTTCCCCTTTCTTCACTTGCAAGGCAAGAAATATTAGCTCAAATGGAGTTTTTCACACACAAATTCGGAGCTCATGTATATATATATCCAAGGTGTTGTCCCCGGTAGATGGCAATCAAGAGGGGAGGAGTGAATTGATTGACCTTTAAAAAAATTTCTTAGACGATTCGACAAAAAATGTAGATACAGAAAATACTAGAAGATGTGACCACACTCTTCTCACCCGAGGATGTACCACACGAATAAAGAAAAGTTCGAAGAAGATTGTTGCTAGAATAACAGTGAAGCAATTTGCACTCTCGACAAGAAGCCCACACGAGAAATATGCTAACAGCAAACCATGATGAACAGAAAGATTTTAGGTGGTTCGGGTTCACAACAGTGCCCCATACGTCCACCCCTCACAAAGTGAGGATTCCTTCCACTATATAGTGAAAAACCACACACACACACACACACACACACACACACACACACACACACACACACACACACACACACACACACACACACACACACACACACACACACACACACACACACACACACACACACACACACACACACACACACACACACACACACACACACACACTTGTGATGTTCACAGCCACACACACACATGCGCTGTGACCTGTAGACGACGCACAGTCTATGATGAGAGAAAATATTTAGATAAACAACATGCTCTTTGAACTGGAAGAATATGATCAAGATATAGACAATATCAACTCTAAGGATGCTAGAAATCTTCCTTTCGACGATGAGCACTTAACAGATCTTCTTCTCTTGGATGACGATGCAGGATGAGAGCAGATTCCATAAGAAGAAGGTCGGAGGATGATGCTTAGCCTGAGATGTGCTTGGCTCAGCTTCAAACCAGGAGGAGGAGCTTTGAATCCTTTAGGAATAGCATCAAATCTTCAAGGAACTCAGATGGTTTTCACGCTTGAGGCACCTCTCCCGTGTTTCTTCTCCTGCAAGCATACAAAGATGAAAGAGTAAAAATATTCCCTTCTCCTTAACTTTTGGGTCGCCCCAATCATGGGTTTTATACCCCCAAGTCTGGGGGACACGTGCATGGTAATGGGATCCTCGGATCCAACACTTTTAGGGCAAAAGATGGGAGAAAAAGTAACATCGATCCGGATTCGAAACAGGTTCGGCGACGGATAACGAAAAGGGTCGACCCTCGTGGCTGACCGAGCAGAAACAAGAGAGGTGCAAAAAATATAAACACTCAGGGTGGACCCATGGGGTCGACCCCTGAGACCAACAACTAAAAAATTGAAAATCCGATGGCTCGGAAGGACCCAGGGGTCGACCCTTCTTCACAGACTCAACAGAAAATAAACTAAGTGCTAGATACAGCCAAGGGGTCGACCCTTGAGGTCAACCCATCCACAGGGTTTATTTCTAAGACATGTATGAGTGAATTTGAAGATCAAAACCATATCGAGTTGACCCTTGGGGTCGAAGCAATGAAATCTATCATGAAAAGTCAACTTAACAAGGGAAATGAGTTTTGTCTATATCTCACCATGCATCCTCGAATTTTTTAGGAAGCGAGCCTCATTCCTGAGTTTTGCAGAAACACCAAAATCAGAGTTAGATTTAATCTTGACAGTTTCAACTCAAAAGAGTTACTCAAAAGGGCATTTTCTTGATCCTGCGAATTTCATCCTTCGACTGCACTAGAAGATCATGATCTAAGGAAAAACAAGAATCAAATACATGTTCTTTATACTAGAGCATTTGAAAATTAGTTTGTTCAACTTTAATCACTCGACAATTATTCTAGACTCATATAGTGTTTAGTCATCATCAAAATCTAACAAATAAGAGCTTTCACTCAAGGGGGTTCAACAGTCTCCCCCTTTTTGATGATGACAAAATACTATATGCTAGATTTAAGTTTAACAAATGAACTTCTATTTACAATGGAAATCTGAATTATGACCTTAACACAAAGATAGATCAAGCTAATCGTTGTCAAAGCCCATACAAGAAACAGGAGATCCACTTACACAGCTTCATTCCACAACCTCAATTATGAGTTCACATTTCTTTCCATGCACCAATCTGAATCAATTAAGAAGCATATCAAAAGAAGACACACAGCTTCATTCAAACATTCTGCGATTGACCAATCATGAGCATCATCCATAGTTTTTCCGACAATAAGGTTTTAAGATGTACAAAGTCTGAGTTCATGAGTTTTTAAAAAGAAACTACAATGCAAACATATGCAATGCCATGTGATGCAACATTACTAACTTACATGACTGATGAAATCAAACATGTAGGCAAGCACACACCACACGTATCTAGTCAGGCACACACATCATATTACAAAATGTCTCCCCCTTTGGCATCATCAAAAAGGAGGCGGTGAAGATGGGATAGCAAGAGTGGAGTGCTGTTGGAGCGCATTATCTAGTCCGAATCTGGAGAGGGTGGAGATGGTGGGCGTCTAATGTAATCTACAATATCCTGAAACATTTTGGTTTGAGGGTCCAAAGCTTGCGAATTTGACTCAAGATAAGTGGTTACCCTTTGAAATTTTTGAGTGTAATCCGCATGGGAAAGCTTCAAATCTGAAATATCTTTGGCAAGAACATCCATAGTCTCCCCAAACTTGTCTAAACGCCCATCAATGGAATCCAATCGGTCTGTGACCATCTGAACCACCTCAGAAGGTATCCCCTCATGATGAATATTTTGATGTTGGTCGCCTATAGGAGCCTCATCATCATCATCATCTTCAGAGATAGCAGCTTTTCTAGAACTCTTCAAAGTTCGAACCCAAACGCCATTTCTAACAACATAATTCATATTGTGGCAGATGGTATGAATGTAGTAGATATCCGCTTATCGTATGGTCTGATAAGGTTCTTTAGACAGATCAAAATTCATGAACTCAAAAATTGAAGTTAACGAAGCCGCATATGGAAGAGTTCTATTTTTGTGCTTCATGCTCATACAGATGTGATCAAGCATAATTGATGGAAAATTAATGCGAAGACCACCTAGAAGACAATAGAACATAAACATGTGAATCTCTGTAACTTTATCATGACGTCCTCCTCTAGGTAGTAAAACTGTTGTCATCATGCGATGTAAAATACACTGCATCTGAGGAAAAGGATTTGCATTAAGACCAGCAGTCAATCTATCATCCATATCTTCTGAAGTCATCATTTGGTAAACAACATCTTCTGGCACAGGAATGTCTCTAAAGGTGTAGCCTTCACTAGGCAGTCTGAAAGCTCTGCCTAAAAATGCTGTAAGCTTAATCATCTGGGCATTGACTATAGTGTACTGATTGTTGTCAGCAACTGATAGATTGCTATAAAACTGATGCACAAGCTTGGGAAATACATGGCGAGGAGCAGACATAAAAGTATCCAAATTTGACTGACTGCAAATAATATCGACTAGAGCTGGGAGATTTCTATTTATTTTTTGGAAATCTACCGCCTGAGGGCGGAGTACCTTTCTGTCCAACATCTTGCTGGAGGAAGAGAGTGAGTCCCTTTTCATGAATGTAAGCTCATTGTTCTTCGACCTTTGTTCCCGAGCTCTGCTTGATTCCTCCCCCTTGCGAGAAGGACACCTCTTTGGGGCCATCTGGAACACAAGACAAATAAGAACCCTAGATGGTGTTGCAGATCGCGTTGGTTTGAAAATGGGATGCCTTTACCTTAGATATTCATATTCTCTAGATACCATGGCTTACCTCAGAGGAGATTGGGAGTAAAGATGAAGCTTTTAGATGCAATGGAAGGGGGTTGCGAGTTGCCAGCGGTTGGATCTTGCCTTGAGACCTCGGACGTGTTAGGGTTGCAAGTAGTGGCTTTAGGGCTTGAAAGAGATGGTGGCAGGTTGTAGAAGGGGGCTAGAGTGTTTTTATAGGCATGAGGGAGGGAGTTAGGTCAAAATCCCTCTTTGGGAATCGGCCAGAGGGTCGACCCTTCCCCTGTTCTTTAACAAAAAATTATATAAATATCATGTGAAGTCCAAGGAAGTTAGGCCCTATTCCCCAATGATTAAAACATGTGAGAATCAAGGAAAATGAGAGTTTTGAGGCTAAACATCAATTGGGGAGAATATTTCAAGGAAGTTAAGATCACATTTAAACGCTTATTTTCCAACTCTCCAAAATGCAGATTTTGAAAATTTTTGCTCCATTGGTAGGCACTTGAATGTATTCAAGGTGACATTAGCCATAGAAGAAAGCAATGAAGGAGTTCATACTAAATAAATAGAAGAAACGCAATTCACGCACATGATGATTTTTCATACAGATTAATTTTATGTAGTTCAAGCGATATGATGCATATGCATGAAGAAGGAGACTTATTAATGCAAATGCGTTCAAGACACATTGATACTTGGTATGATGGCGGAGTATGGTCTCACGCATGATGAATGCTTTCAGATGGACTTAATCCACCTTTCCACAATTCACCATTTTATATACCAAGTAATCTTATAAACACTGATGCACAATATGCAAGCAAACAACTTATTCACAGAATGTAATGCATGATGTGGAAGTTCATGAGTCAGACTCCTCTATCCTACAAACCCCTAATTCTCTCTTAAATGACGTGATTTTTTCTTCATTTAGAGGTTTGGTAAAAATGGCAGCAATTTGATGGTTGGTTTCAATAAAGTTAATTTCAACATCACCCTTACTAACATAATCTCGAATAAAATGATGTCTAATTTTAATATGCTTCGTGCGAGAGTGATGAACATGATTTCTTGATAAATTTATGGCAGAGGTGTTATCACACAAGATTGAGGTGTTTTTAAAGGAGATGCCATAGTCAATCATTTGTTGTTGGATCCATAGCACCTGGGCAACACAACTGCCTACAGCCACATACTCAGCTTTGGCTGTTGATAATGTCACTGAATTTTGTTTCTTGGAGGCCCATGAGACCATGCATCCCCCAAGAAATTCACAGTACCCGCTGGTGCCTTTTCAGTCCACTTTACAACCCGCATAATCGGCGTTAGAATAAGCAACTAATTCAAAGCTCGAATTACGCGGAAACCACAAACCCAAATGAACTGAACCAGCAATGTATCTAAAAATCCATTTCACGGCCGACATGTGTGATTCTCTCATATTGGACTGAAATCTCGCACATAAACAAACAACAAATTGAAGGTCGGGCCGGCTGGCAGTCAAATACAATAAAGATCCTATCATGCTTCTAAAAAGTTTTTGGTCCATGGTTTTACCTTTAACATCTTGATATAGCTTGATTGAGGTAGACATGGGTGTAGGTTGAGGTTTCACCTTACTGAAGCTATACTTTGTAAGTAGATCTCAAGCATACTTCCATTGACATATGAATATTCCATCCGCCATTTGCTTGACCTGCAATCCCAAGAAGAAAGTCAATTCTACCATCATGCTCATCTCAAATTCACCTTGCATTAGTTTGGTAAAGTTCTCACTCAAGGTGCATGTCATCAGTAGAACCCAATATGATGTCATCCACATACACTTGAACAATTAGAATTTTCTTACCATTTACTTTGGTAAACAAAGTTTGATCAGTGCTACCACGTTTGAACCCATTATCAACAAGGAAGGAACTTAGCCTCTCGTACCATGCGCGGGGAGCTTGTTTCAAACCATAAAGCACCTTGTCCAATTTGTAAACATGATTTGGATATGAGTGATCTTAAAATACTGGAGGGTACTCCACATACACGTCCTCCTCTATGAAACCAATCAAAATTGTATTTTTCACATCCATTTGAAAAGGCTTAATATCATTATGGCATGCAAAGGCTAATAGAATTCTCACGGCCTCAAGTCTTGCCACAGGGGCAAAGGACTCATCAAAATCAATTCCTATTTCTTGGCTATAGCCCTTGGCTACTAGCCTGGCCTTGTTCCTAATTACCACTCCTTGATCGTTTAATTTGTTTCAAAAAATCCACTTGGTTCTGATCATAGAGTGGTTTTTAGGACGAGGCACAAGGAACCACACTTTGTTCCTTTGGAACTGGTGTAGTTCTTCTTGCATAGCTAAGATCCAAGAATTGTCCTTTAAAGCACCATCAACAGAATGTGGTTCAAACTGACAAAACAGTGCAAGATAGTCCAAACTGTCTACTTCCATGTATGAAGATCGAGTGGTCACTTTATCTTCTACATTTCCAATCACATTTTCGGCTGGATGGCTTTTGTGGAACGTCCATTGCCGTGGAAGCTGCTATTCTTGTTGATTTTCTTGATCCTCAACTTCTAATCCTTCTCCTTGAGTTACTTGTTCTTGTGCTGCCTTTGGCGCATTTTCTTCACCAGTTTTTTCTTCTTCATCCTGCGAATTTGAGTTTCTGTTAACATTCATGTTGCATGACTCATCTACTACGACATGTGTGCTCTCCTCTACTACAAGAGTTCTCAGGTTATAAACTAGATAAGCTCTAGAGATAAGAGAGTACCTAAGAAAAATTCCACGATCACTTTTTGCATCGGATTTTTCCAAATCAGATTTTCCATTATTAAGAATATAGCAAATAGATCCAAATGGTTTCAAATAAGAGATGTTGGGCTTCTTACCTTTGAAATGTTCATATGGTGCTTTTCTCAAGATTGGTCTTGCCATGGCTCGGTTTATAATGTAGCATGACGTGTTAACGGCTTCCGCCCAAAAGTATCTAGGTAGGTTGTTCTCGCTTAGCATCGTCTGAGCCATCTCAATGAGGGTTCTGTTCTTTCTTTCTACAATGTCGTTTTATTCTAGAGTTCTTGGTGCTGAAAATGTATGCGAGTATCTGTTTCTCTTGCAAAATTCATCAAAGTCACTATTCTCGAACTTCTTACCATGATCACTTTGTATTCTCTTGATGAAATATCCTTTCTCATTCTGCACTTTCCTATAAAAACCTTCAAATTCTGTCAAAGCATCATTTTTATGTGACAAAAAATATACCCAGCAAAATCGTGAGAAATCATCTACAATGACAAGCCCATATAACTTTCCACCTAGACTGTGAGTTCTACTAGGTCCAAATAGATCAATATGAAGAACTTCAAGGGGCCTAGAAGTTGTCACATCATTCTTGCTTTTAAACAAGGTTCTTGTTTGTTTACCTTTGCTGCACACCTCACACACCTTGTTCGTTTCAAACCTTAGCTTTGGCATTCCAATGAATAAATCATTTCTCGAGAGCTTTGTTAGAACATTAAAACTGGCATGCCTAAGATGGCGATGCCACAACCAAACAATATTTGAATTATTAGCAACTAGGCAAAGATTATTGTGTGATGTATCATCTAGGTCTATCATATATACATTATTTTGTCTAATCCCTATGAACATTATTTCATGTGTATCTTTATTTACAACAGTGCAGTGTATGGAGTCAAAAATCACAGTGCACCCTTTATCACATAATTGACTAATACTTAGTAAGTTGTGATTGCAAAACATTTTCCAAACAATGAGTAGATCCATTACCAATCATACCTTCGCCGATGATTTTTTCTTTGTCCTTGACCCCAAAAGCAACAAATCCACCATCCTTTTCTTTGATGTCTACAAATATTTCACTATTCCCTGACATGTGTCACGAGCAACCACTATCGAGGTACCATTTATTTCTTTGAGCCTTCATATAGACCTATAAAACCATCAAGACAAGAAAACTTCTATGACTTTGGTACCCAAGCTTGCTTGGGTCCATAATGGTTAGAAGTTCTTGATCTATTCAACCACTTTGATTTTCTCGCAAATTTTTCATCATCGGCCAACATTAATATGCACATATACATAGTGTGGCCATACATTCCACAATAGAAGCATGAAACAACTTTCTTGTTAGGATTCCTTTTCTTATTTTCATTCATGAAGGGTTTGTGAACATGAGTGCATTTTTCATTCTTTTTGTGTGAAGAACATGATGAAGATGAAGCATTCACATTCACATAATAAGTACGAATCTTATTTTCAAATGCTTTCTTGTTACATGGCTCATATCCTAACCCTTCCTTTCTGAAATTCACTTCCATTCCTAGCATGGTGTCTAAAGTTTGCTTCCCTTTGACAAATTTTGCTAATGTTTCATTTAGATCTTGCACTTCACCTCTTAGAAGCTCATTAGCCTTTTCAAGTTCCATTATATTCTTTTCCAAGCCTTGTACTCTAGCATTCACTTCCTCAATGACTTTCTTTAGCTTCCCATTTTCTTCAATTTCTTTCATGGACTTTTCATCATTTTGTTGTTCTTCTTTTAAACATGCTAGCTCTTCTTCAAACAAGATGACTTTAAAATTAAGCAATTCATTCTCATAAGACAATGTTTCAAGCTTGGAGGTAAATTCAACACACTTCACACATGAAGATTAATTGAGCATGCTTTGGTCAATCTTTTTCTTTAACATTCTATTTTTAGACTTTAACTTTCTACATTTTTCATACAAAGCTTCATAGGCTATTTCCCTTTGTTCACATGAGAGAGCCTCAGTTTCAGAATGTACCTCAATGGAGTCTTCATCATTAGCCATTAGACACAAGGTTTGGACAAGCTCATCCATCTCATCTTCCGATTTATCATCGGCGTCGTCTTCATCACTCCAGGTTGCCACAATTGCCTTGGTTTCCTTGAACTTCCCATTTTTGAATTTTTTCTGAAGTTTATGGCACTCTCCACGCATGTGCCCTAGTTTTCTTACATTCATAATAGATGACTGCTTCCTTTTTGTTGTTTTCTCCCTTCTTAGCTATCATCTTCCTTAGTGCTCTTCTGAATGGAGCTCCTGCTCTTCTGGATTTCTTAATGAATTTTCTGGCCCTTCGTGTTATCATGACCACCAGCTCTTCGTCGTCACTATTTGAAGCAGATCCACCTTCACTGTCATCTGAACCTTGGAGGTTGGTCCTTAAGGCCATGCTTGTGATCGGCTTCTTTTTCTAGACATCTTCCTCATTCCTTTTTATATTCAGCCCATAGGTCATCAATGACCCTATGAGCTCATCAAGCGTCAGTGTACTAAGGTCCTTTGAATCTTCAATGACCGTGGCTTTAGTGGGCCACTGTGGTGAGAGGGACCTTAATACCTTCCTTACTAGATCATGGTTGGAGTATTCCTTCCTGAGTGTGGTGAGGACACACGGCGCTATCCTCGACGGAGCACCCGGCACACCGCTACTTCCTTGTGGCTCGGCGATGGCGGCATCTTCTAGCTATCTTCTCTGCTTGCTCAGGCCATGTGGGCCTTGGATTAGTCCCTGCGTGGACATGTTATCTAGTTTTATTGCTATCAGACTATGTGTAGGGATAATGGGTCCTTTTTTTCTTTTACTATTGGGCTTGGCCTTGGCCCATAGTGTTTGGATTAGGGTTAGGGTTTGGGGCGCATTCCCCCTTCCCCATCCAAGGTGGCTGCGCCACCTTCCCCACCTTGCCCCCTCTTCTTTCCTTTTTGGGCACACCCCTTTCCCATTCCACCTCCCCCACCTTTCTTCTTTGGGCGCCCCCCTCCCCTTGATCCCTCCTTGATTGGAGGAGGCTTGGCCGCCCCCCCCCCTTGAATGGGGAAGGTCCTGGTCGCACCCCTCCTCCCTTGGCTGGGTGAAACCCTAATTCCCCTCCCCCGATATATAAGGCATGCAATTTCCTTTTGTGGGAATTAATTGAATGGAATAGAAGAAAATAGCTTGTGCTCTTGAAGGTGGATGCGACTTCCTCCTCTGTCCTCCTTGCTCCTGCGACGGGAGCAAGCTTGGGGTGTGACTCCCCATCCCCTCGGTGCGACGCCGAGGTTCCCCTCTCTTCTATCTCTTCTCAGATCCGAGTTCGAGTGCGTCCAGATTTTGTCTCCAAGAGCTGCGACGACATCTGCTGTTCGTGGTGCCATTCTGCGTCCAGCCCATTTTTGTGGGATTCTTCTACGAGTCGCCGACGCGTGCGAGGTGGTTTCGCCTCATTCGGAGATCGGCACCACCCGTAGTGATTTTCCTTGTGAGAGCGCGCAGGACCCCTCTCCCTGTGCGCCCAGATTCTGTCCGCCCTCTTTCAAAATTCGCACAGGGCGGAAGTCTGCGAGTTTGGACGCGGGATCTTCACCGAACGTACCTCTCCTCGTCCTCTGTCCAACGCCACCGATCTCGCCTCGTTCCGACATCGGTGCCGAGCGTGGCGTCGATTCTCGTGGGACCACTCAGGTCTGTCTGCACAGTCCGGCCAGCGAACTAACACCAACTTCCAGCGGCTCCTGCGACTCGTACCGGCATCGTCTGCCAGCGCCGTTTGGCCGAGGGCGACCTCTGCCAGTTGGCTTTCACCTCCAACCGGCCGGGACCTGTTCGGGCACCAGAAGTCCGACTTCCTGATTTTTTCGTCGGCGTGCGCAGTTCTGCGACCACAGAACCTGACCCGACTTTCAGCAGCGACCACGGCCACCACCGGTGGATCCAGCGTGCCTCCTTGGGCCGGAGCGTTCCTCCAGCAGTCAGAGACGCGTCCTCTCTGACGGCGCCTCGATCGGACGTCGCATCAGCCCGTGGGACCCGTCTCCGTCCAGGCGCGCGCGACGCCGATTCTGCAGCATTGTGCCCGTCACCGAGTGCGGCCCGTCAGCCCGTGCCCGGCAGCCCCGAATGCGTCGCTTGTAGCCTTTTACCTCCCTGCGAGGAGTGGGCCGCTATTGGGTTGTATTTTATTGGTCTTCAGTGTATCGGGGTTGTTGGCCCACGGCCGGGGTTCCTTCCCCACGCCTAGGCGTGGAGGTACGCGTTCCGACTCCTCTCTTGTGCTTGCTCTTTTAGTATGCTTTTGATTATGCCGCGTGAGAGAGAGTAGGCGCCTAGCTACTTTGTTACCATCACCGCGGATCGCGAGTGAGAGCACCCCTCCTTTAGCACCCTTAGAGCATCGAGCTAGGACTCGACTCCCCTTGTCTTTGGAAGTCGACTTTACGCCTAGACACGTGCGCTTCCCTCCTTGGGACGGCCGAGGTCGGAGTTTCTGTTGAGAGACGTCCTTCACTCTGTGGGGTATCACGGTGGTCAGCCACTTGGCGACCCTTGAGCGTGCTACTGCTTGCCTCAGTTAGAGTCCTTGAGAGTCTTAGTCCGTGTCGGTCCCCGTCCCCCATCAGAGTGCTTTCAACCCATTGGTTATCTCCAACATTCTAGCAAACATCTCTGAAATGGTTTCATCTGGCTTCATCATGAATAATTCATCGTCCCAGACGAGCAAATTTGCTTTAGTCTCTTTCACTTCCGATGTTCCTTCATACATCAACCAGAGTTTGTTTTGCATTTCTTGCGCAGAAGAACACAGAAATTCGTGAGTACTCATTCGGGTGAATTGCACATTGAATTATATTCATTGCTTTGAAATTAGCTGCACACTTCTTGATATGTTCTTCTTCCCATTCATCCTCATCATCAGGTAATTGGTAAGGACCTCTACTAATAACACGCCAAACATCGAATTCCTGGGCCCTCAGAAATACATACATCTGATTCTTCCAATATGGGTAATTCGACCCATCGAAGAACAGAGGCCTATGAATTGAGTGCCCTTCGGGCAACATCCCCTTGTTCGCCATATACTGGATCTTACTTTTAGATCATGAGATCAGTAAAAATCATAGACCGGGCTCTGATACCAATTGTTCTCCCCGATATATAGCAATCAAGAGGAGAGGGGTGAATTGATTGACCTTTTAAAAAGTTTCTTAGATGATTTGATAGAAAATGTAGATATAGAAAATATTAAAAGATGTGACCACACTCTTCCCACCCGAGGAAGTACCACATGAATATTGAAAAGTTTGCAGAGGATTGTTGCTAGAATAACAGTGAAGCAATTTGCCCTCTCGACAAGAAGCCCACACATGAAATACACTAACAGCAAACCACGATGAACACGGAGATTTTAGGTGGTTCGGGTTCACAACAATGCCCCCTACGTCCACCCATCACAAAGTGAGGATTCCTTCCACTATATAGTGAAAAACCATGCACACACACGCTGTAATGTTCACAGCCACACATACACACGCGTTGCGACCTGCAGACGACACACACATGGTCTATGATGAGAGAAAATATCCAGATATACAAGATGCTCTTTGAAATGGAAGAATGTGACCAAGATATAGACAATATCAACTCTAAGGATGCTAGAAATCCCCCTTTGGACGATGAGCACTTGACAGATCTTCTTCTCTTGGATGACGATGCAGGATGAGAGCAGATTCCACAAGAAGAAGGCCGGAGGATGATGCTTAGCTCGAGATGTGCTTGGCTCAACTTCAAACCAGGAGGAAGAGCTTGGAATCATTCAGGAACTGCATCAAATTTTCAAGGAACTCAGATGGTTTTCACGCTTGTGGCACTGCTTCTGTGTTTCTTCTCCTGCAAGCATACAAAGATGAAAGAGTGAAAAATATTCCATTCTCCTCAACTTTTTGGTCGCCCCAATCATGGGTTTTATACCCCAAGTACACGTATATGGTAATGGGATCCTCGGATCTAGCACTTTTAGGGCAAAAGAATGGAGAAAAAGTAACATCGATCCGGATTTGAAACAGGTTCGACGGCGGATAACGGAAAGGGTCGACCCATGGGGTCGACCCTCGTGGCCGACCAAGCAGAAACCAGAGAGGTCCGAAAAATAAAAACACTCAGGGGTCGACCCATGGGGTCGACCCTTAAGACAAACAACTAAAAAACCAAAAACCCGATGGCTCGGAAGGACCCAGGGGTCGACCCTTCTTTACAGACTCAACAAAAAATAAACTAAGTGCTAGATACAACCAAGGGGTCGACCCTTGGGGTCAACCCATCCACAGGGTTTATTTCTAAGACATGTATGAGTGAATTTGAAGATCAAAACCATATCGAGTCGACCCTTGGGGTCGAAGCAATGAAATCTATCAAGGAAAGTCAACTTAACAATGGAAATGAGTTTTGTCTAGATCTCACCATGCGTCCTCGAGTTTTTTAGGAAGTGAGCCTCATTCCTGAGTTCTGCAGAAACACCAAAATCAGAGTTAGATTTAATCTTGACAGTTTCAACTCAAAAGACATACTCAAAAGGGAATTTTCTTGATCTTGCAAATTTCATCCTTCGACTGCACTAGAAGATCATGATCTAAGGAAAAACAGGAATCAAATACAAGTTCTTTATACTAGAGCAGTCCAAAAATTAGTTTGTTCAAATTTATTCACCCGACAATTATTCTAGACTCATATAGTGTTTGGTCATCATCAAAATCTAACAAATAAGAGCTTTCACTTAAGGGGGTTCAACACAAGGGAGTGCAAAAGACTAAGAAACCCCTAGAACCCTCCAAAATGACTCTAATATGTCTATCAAGAACCGAGGGGCAAATGGGTATGTTTAAAGGGTCTAATAAGTTGAAACAATCGGGTTTCAAATAGGATTCGCAAAGCCCATTCCGGAGCGACTCAGCGGTTGGTCGACCAAAATTGACCATCGGTCGACCAAACTCTGTAGACCTGTAAAACATTTAGTTCTGGGAAGATTGGTCGACCGAAACTCCTTGGTCGGTCGACCGAACTTTGTAGACATCCAGTTTAGATTCAGTTCAGTCCTAACTAAGGGAAGATCAATGAATTAGGAAAAGATTAATTGACACAACACACAACCAAGTATTCCTTAAAGTTTAAGCAATATGAAAGCATATTTCAACCACTTTCCACCAAGATTCACATGAATAGTTTAGAACACTTTGCTAGCTCAAGAGCCCTATTAAGAACATGCATGAACATACCAAATGTGTATATTGCTAGCTTACCAAATTATATATGGAAGTCTCAACCAGTTTTTACCATCATGGCTTTTAATATCCCATGAAGAATAGGCATGTAGTACATTCTAAAGTATACAAAAGACCCATGAACCTTCATTTTAAAATAACCATACTTCACAATCTCCACAACCAAGACATTGGTTTGAATCATCATGTATCTCTGCAATATAAGACTATTATCATCACAACTTCCACTAAGATATGCATGAGGATCCTAAACATATGACAAGCCGCAAAAGTCCCATGTGGAAAATGCATGAAGCACATACAAGCAATTTACTTCAAGACTTATGTGAACTACTTATGCACATTGTGAGCCTTAATAATCATGAAGAATATACATGTAAACTCAAACAAAACTCAGTTTTCCTCAACCAAAAATCAAGAGCAATTAGCCATGTATTTAACCAAAGTGTGAACACCATTTACACCACATTCAACAGGTTTTATATAAATAGATTGAGCATATTGCAAGCCCAAAGATCTCATGTAGAAAAATGCCTGAAAGCCCATTCAAGACTTTGAAAACCCATGTATGAAGTGCATGAAACATAGAAGGGTCGACTCAATACAAAGGATGCGTCGACTCCTTGTTAGAGAGCATGAAGAAAATTGTGTTAAAAGCACATGGTGAGGTCGACGCAATGCATGGGGTGGTGTCGACTCCACTGAAGAAAAACCTACAAAAATGCTCATCCAATCATTCATTTGACTTCCAAGTGTGATCCTTGAAGCCATTCTTTAACTCATTAAACAAGTTGCAAACATGTTACTCAATGATACACACACACACAAGCACACTCGGTATGTTATCATTAAAACCCAACCACCAAAAACAACTAGGGGATGCAACAATCTCCCCCCTTTTGATGATGATAAAACGATGTGTGCGTGAGTTCCAAATGATAGAGTAGAAGCATTTCACTCAATGAAAAACCATTATGAGCAGTGTGAACAGTTGTGAACAATTTTGCAATCATCTTAACCAAGCATTTCACTCAATGAACCTATTTGTGAGAATGTTGAAAGATTAAGCATTAAGCACTTAAGCATTAAGCATAGTGATGGGGACATCGAAGCAAGACCGCTCATATTTTATTTACATTTATGTCCTTTTATATTTGTATGTATACCCTTGTGTTATATGGGTATACAATTGTGAGTCTTAGTGGGTTTTTGTGCAAAATATCAGTAGGACCAGCAAGGGGGCCCTCACTCCTTCCTCATTGGTCCAAGTGGCACCATTTGGATCCATGTGGGGCTGGTCAAAGTCCTAGGTGACATCTAGAAGGTCAATTGACACATGGGGAGACAAGTGGTTTAAAATTTCAAAGGAGGCCACCTACCTTACCTACCTTGTCCCCTTGGTCAAGGGGGCGCCCCCCCTTTTTGGTCCAATTTAATTTTTGAAAAAAAAAGTCTATTAGAACTAATTAGTTCTATACCTTGTATACCCCTCCCAATTCTAGATCTGAGGGCATTTTGAGTCATTTTCCATTTATTATATAAGGCATGTATTTCCATTTTTTTGTGAAATAATGAAGAAGAAAATCATTGTGTGCATTGGAGCAACCTGCGCCCCCCCCCTCTCTCCTCTGGTTCCTTCCTCTTCCTTCAAGATTTCAGGGTGTAAACCCCTTCTATCTTAGCCCCTCTATCTCTGATTTCTATCTCTGCTGCCGCCGCCACCGTTCGTGCCGCCATCGAGCCGCCGCGAGCATCCTTCTGAAGTGCTGTCCAAGTTCTATTTTGCTGGACAGGGGTTCACTCCGAGAATTGTATCTCCCAACTCCGACATCATCTGGAGTTGAGATTTTCGGGGTTGGTTCCTCTCTTGATTCCCAACCTCCAGTAAACAAATCACGTCATTTAGACTTCGTTTTATATTTTTCCATTTTCGTGCTTTCCAGTCCACCAGATCTGCCAGATCTCAGTCCTGTGTCACAGCCACTCTGAGTTTCACCCTTTTTACCCCCTTCTTGATTTTTTTTTGAATCCCCAAATTTTTTGGAGGTTCTGTCTACCATCCCCATCCTCCATAAATTTTCGTCGAATTTTAAAAGCCATCTATTTATTTTTAGAAATTATGTCTTTTCCCCAAATTTAGTTTTGTCTCTGCTATCTAGATCCAACCCTGGGTCAGTATAAAATCCAAAAAACATTGAAACTTCCACCAAACCTTTCATAAAGTATATCCCCGTTTTCCTCTCTTCGGCCTCTACAATGTTCATGAAGGCTTAAAAGCTGAATCGAAGGTCTACATCGCAGTCAATGCCAACTCTCAAGAAAATGTACTTCTGTCCTGAGATTTTGGATCCTGTGAACCAGCAGCTTGAATATTCGATAAAGGCCATCAACGGGAAATTCAAATTTCTTTCTCTGGCTATAGATCGAAGGATTTCAAGTCAGATTTCCATTGGTATCTCTTGAGCATCGTTCTGACGTCGGGAGTGACCGCAGCAGCGGATTTCGTCGAGAGGCGCGGGTCTGAAACAGCAGTTCAGATCCGTAGGTAGCAACTCCGACGAGTGAAGATCGGAGCCGCCCGGCCTCCCACCGGTGAACCAACATACCGCCATCCCAGGGAGCGCCCCTCCAGGCGTCCTCACTATAGTGGTGCTACCCCGATCCCACACGGGCACTCGGACCAGCACGTGGGCCCCATGGTCGTGAATACGTGTGCCCCCGAAGCAACACACGAAGCCGTCCGTCAACCCGAAACCGCTACTCCCGGATCCCATCGTGTCGCCCTTTACCTCCTTGCGTGGAGTGGGCAGTAATTTGTCTTGCCATAATTATTGTGTATTTACTGTTCCGGGAGTACGAGATCGGCCAGGAAGTCTTCCCCACGCCCGGTAGCGTGGAGGTATCGTATTCGCTCACATCTCGGCATTTGCTTTATTTCGTATATATTTCTTTATGCCGCTGCTAGAGAGCAAGCTAAAATCATAGCTCACTATACTTTTTATATCACCGCTACTGCGAGAGAGAGCGAGACTGTCCCGTGACCCGATCCGGGCACGAATTTGTGAGTTGACCACCCTAGCTCTTTGTCGGTTTCTTAACCGCACACGTCCGACGCTTCCCTTGTTATGGACGATCGTGAGCTTGCTTAGAGTCCGAGGATCACATATCCATTTGGAGTCGAGTCGCGTGTCCGTCCCGCATCACATAGAAATCTAATCTCCCCTTTTTTGTCATAAACAAAAGACAACTGACAATGGGGTTACTAGAAATGATATGAATATGTGAGGCCTAAAGATATGTGCAAAAATGAAGTGTTCAAAATGATGAAGTTCAAAGTATGCACTACATGAATGCTAAAGATGCCAGATATGCACAATATGACTTCTATCCTTCAATAGCAAAGTGTATGCACTATGCTCAACCTATTCTACCTATGCACATGAGGTGCCAAAGTGAGCATACTAACTATCTTGAAAAGACTATGCACATGATATATCAAGATGAAAATGAGCACCCTTACTTTTTCTCCCCATTGGTTGTCAACAAAACAAGATCAACGGGGAATTTATGAATAGGCAAGCACACAAGCACAACTATCATGCATGCAAATCGTACTAATAGTAACACCTCCTGAAAAGGGCACGGGTTAAGAAAAGAGCAGGTAATTCAAGATCAAAATGTAAGACATGAAGCATAACCAAAAGAGTTATGCATTCATAACTAGAGGTATTGCATAAACCATGAATGTAAACAAATTTATAGTATACATTCACACAATGATACCCAAAAGTGAAAGGTGATGCAATGAATAATGAGCTTCAAAATATATGGATATTCAGATTTTCTTAAGAATAGTAGAAGTTAATCTCCTATCTACACTTTCACTTTAGATCCTCGACTATCGATAGCTTCGCACAACCTCGTTTATATTTCTTTTTAATGGACTTCACCATTCAGCATGAGTTACCTCATATGTCTCAATGTGGATTTATGGCTACTAGGATTCGTCACACATTTTGATTTTTCTTGTCGATTTTACTTCACCGTTCGGCGCAAGTTTCCTAATTTATTTCAGTGGAGATTCCCGACTACTAGGTTCAACATTCCACTTATTGATTATTGTGGGGAGGCAACTTTTTCCTCACGATTACTCTTTAATGTCCACGTAGTGATTTAGGTTCCCTTTAAAGTATTGGAAAGAATTTCTAAAATCCTTATCAATTAAAGCCATTAATTTCATTATGTGCAGAGTGTGGGGGTAATGTTTTGCATGTATAGAATGAATTTGTCAAGACATAATTATGACTCCCCCTAAATGTATGCACAGTCAGAATCAAATCCTCCCCCTTAGTATATGTCATGTATCATACATGATCAAAATCACTACATTGTTATTTAGGAAGGAGGTAAGGCCTTAGAATAGTCAAGAAACAGTTTTATAAACTAAATATATGCAAACATGCAAGGATTCAAAGAAACATTCATGCAAGCACTCGTGAATCAAGGTATGCAACTTGTAGATGCCAGTATGTGCAAAAGTGTGAATGATATGCAAGAGTACCAATGAAATGTCCAAATCTTTCGACTGTCCAACCTGTAAACTCAAGCTCTCTACTTATATCTGAAATGCATTATGAAGAGGCGAAATCTCGCGCTGGTTCCTGAGCGGGCTGGTAATCACCAAGTTAATGAACTACAAGACAGGGAAACGGGTCAGAGGGCCCAGGGGGATTCCCTGGGGCAAAACCCTCCGACGCTCAAGTCAGTAGAGCAACGGTGGGAGCAGCGATAGGGAGGAGAAGGTGAAGGCGCGAGATCCCTCTCCACCAATGGGGTGAAGTGATCCTTGCTCATGAATTGGGGGTGGATCAACGCCCTTTTGGACTTACCTTTCACCGGAGGGTATCCCAGGTTTAAATAGTGCGCCGCCCTCTGGAGTCCTGCAAACTGAGAGGTCTCCGGTGGAGGTTACGTCCTCGTCGTGGGCTTTTATGGCCTCATCGTGGGGGCGTTATCCTCGCGGGGAAGCCGGAGCTCCTGGACTTCTTAGCGTCCGGCCCGCTGTGGACTCTAACGGCTGTAGTGATGAACATTTTATCGGTCGTACCGAGCTTAGGGGGGCCGGCCCTATCGGGCGATAGGCCTAGCTCGATTTTGAGATGGGTCGGACAGACCGGCTAGCGCTTCCCCCCTTCGTGCGGAGGGATAGCTCGTGCGCGGGTCTTCCTGTGACCTGACCGAGGCTCGGGCTCTCCGAGCCTTGGGGCCGCCTAGGAGAGTTGTTTCCTCGAGCATTATTTTATTGGGCTTTTTCGAGTGGGCCGTGTGGGCTGTCACTTGGACGAGCTTGCCTCGTTGGGCCTTGTTGGGCATAGTTGGGTCTACTCTTTGAGTGGGCTGCAGGAATCCCCCTCTCCACTTGTCCCCCTCCTACTCCTGAGCCAAGGAGGCTCGGTTGAGTAGTTTTTCGAGGCTTTGGACCGGCGTGGCTCGGGTGGGTGGAATCCTGTTGGCGTGATGAAGCCACGTGTAGTGGTCGCCTGGGCCTGTAGTAATAATGATCCTGACGGATTTGAAATGAAGGGGCCCCCTTTTTCTCGGAGGTTGAAACGGCGCGTCGCCTCCCGCGAGGGTTTATAGGCGTAGAGCGCTGCTCGTTCCTCCCAGTCTTTTTAGGGTTTTTGGCCTTTCCTCCATTTCTCTGCTTCTAGGGCTCCTTGATGCGCCGTGAAGATATAGCGGGGGAGCAAGCTCTTGCGGCGGTATTTGAGGAGCTGGCGCGTGTAACCGCGGAGGCGATCCTGCAGCTTCCTTCTCCCCCGGAGTCTTCGGGCTCTAGTGAAGGTTCTTCTTCCAGCTCGATGGCGGATCTGCGCTCGGAAATCGAGCAGGTGAGGTGGGAGCCCGTCCCAAATCGCAGCGAGTTGGGGGAGGTTGATGTGAAGAAACTGGACCATCGGTTTCGCCTGCCTCTCCGATATAGCTTTGTAGTTGCTGCCCCATACGAGACGAGCTTGGACAGCCGCACGAGCCATATTTGTACTTTTCTCCTGGCGTGGAAGAGCGGATTATGCCTCCCCTTCGAGCCTTTCGTCTTGAAGCTTCTTAATTTTTTCGTGTTGGCGCCTGTTCAGTTGGTGGCCAACTCATATCTCCTGTTTTCTGCCTTTTGGATCCTCTGCCGCCTGCAGGGGGTTCCCCCGTCGCTGGATCTTTTTCATTATTTCTTCGAGCTGAAGGCACATCCGTCGGCGGGGAAAGGCTTCTATTTTATCCAGGCGCGCAGGAATCGGAGTTGTATTCCGCTGGCGGTGAAGGATTCTTCGCACAAAGGGTGGAAGAGGCAGTTTTTCTGGGTGAAGGCGGAAGCAGTGGATGAGTCCTGGAGGTGCTAGGTTATGCCCAACTTCCATCCGAATCTTCCCCCACGCCAGGAGGAGTTCCCCGCCGACGTAGAAGAGTACGCCGCTCGCTTGTTGACAAATCATTGGTCGACTGAGGAGCTGGTGACGCTGGAGAACGTGGAGCGGTATCTGCTTACACAGCTCAAGCCATCAGGTACCATTCTTCGGATTCTTCTGTGGGGTCGTAGGGTCGCCTTTTCGCTTCCTAACCGAACCTTCTTCTTCATTGCAGACATCCGGCGGGAGCCCTTGGAAGAGTTCACCGAGGTCGTCGATCTTGGGGATGACTCGGTAGCCGATGAGCCTGTTGCTCCCGCGGGTCGTTCCCAAGCCTGGGATAAGGGCAAGGGGGCGGCCTCCGAGGGATCTTCGCGGCCAAGCGGGGCGAAGCGCAAGGATCCCCTGGAGGGAAAATTGCGGGAAGCCGCGAAGGCCAAGAAACGGGCCAAGAAGGCCGGCCATCCTACCGCCCGCCGGGGGCGATTCTGGCTCGGCGGCGCTCCCCTCTCGGGGGCAAGGTGGGGCCGACCCTTCCGGGCCAGCTCCCCCACCTACCAGGTGAGAGGGGGCTGAAGAGACCAGGGGCCCCTCAGAGGGCAGAGATGGGTAGGTTCTCCCCTCCCCGGGGATGGAGGGGGCCGGCGCTGTAGTAGCCGGCGTCGAGACCGAGAGACCGGTCGAGGTCGGCGCTGTCTTGGGCGGCGAGGCGCGGGCCGAGACAGATAGGGATGGGGGTTCACCCGCGAGGGCGTTGTAGCCCCAAGTGCCTGAAGTTCCTGGTGCGGTCGATCCTGTGGCGTCGGTCGAGGTTGGGGGTTCGCCCGGGGAGGCGTCGCAACCCCAACTGACCACGGCGCGCGGGGCGGTCGGCCCCGTCGCTCGGGCCGAACCTTCTGGCGGGGCATCTGGTGGGGAGCGTATCTCCATGCCGGAGGCTTTGGAAAGGCTCGGCGTTTCGGGTGACCTGTACCGGATCTGCCGAGAGGTTGCCGTAAAGACGAGGGGGGGAGACAAGCGCTACTCCCCCTCCGGCGTCCTCGACGTCCTCATGGAGGGCGGCCTAGTCATGGCTCTGTCGGTGGCCTTGATGGCGGAGACGTACGCTCGGACGGAGGCGGAGCGATCGAATCTCGCCTGGGCCCTCGGGGGGTGCGAGAGGAAGCTGGCCCGCCTCAGCGAGGAGCATGATGGGCTCCGACGGGAGTTCTCCGCGATCAGAGACTTGGCACGGGCGAGCCGACTAGAAACCGAGGCGCTGACTGAGCAGTTGGCTAAGGCCCTGGAGTCGCTCGAGAGGAAGGGCAAACTCTTGGAAGAGGAGCGTCTGCGTCACCTCGAGCTGGACGGTCGTTGGGAGCTCGAATGTGCCGAGCTACGGGACCGGGCGGAGGTAGCGGAGTGCCTTCGTTCCGTGGCCGAGGCGGACTGAGTCCTGGTAGAGAGGCGGTCGAGCGAGGCCGAGCGAGGGATGATCGTGGCAGAGGAACGCCTGGCGGGAGCAGAGGAGCGTGCTGCCAAGGCGGAGCGGGCTCGGGTCGAGCTCGTTGGAAGGACGGAGCAGATCGAGACGGAGGTGATCGAGCGATATAGAGCTCGGACGCTTACTCAGCCGACCTGGAGAGAGCCGCCCTACCATATTACGAGGTAGCGCTTCACCGTGGCGCCCGAAAGGGGTTTAAGTAGGGTTATCGTCAGGCGGTGGACTACGCCTTCGATCGAGACTTCGGGATCGAGTTCCCTTTGGGCCAGATCTATGACTCGGATGAGTCGGTTTCTAGCTCCTCTGCGTCGAGCGGGGAAGATCCAGAGGGGTCTCCTACGGTGGGGTCACCAACTCCGGACTCCTCGGGAGGGCTCGCGACCGAGACAGTTCTCGCACAGGCGAGGTCAGTGCCCGGGTCAGCCGTCACCGAGGGTGCTGGGGGTGACGCGCCTACTTCCGTCGCTCCCGAGCTTCAAAGTGGGCCCGAGGCCTGATGTATTTTGCCTTATTTTGCCCCTTTCTCTTGTTTGTCTCTCTTTCCTCCTTTAGAGAGTTTCCTCTTTATGAGATAATAAATGACTTACTTGTTTGATCGCCATCCTTGCCGTGATTTGGCTGGCGTATCTGAAGTAGTTGAAAAGTGTCGATATGTCCTGCGTGGTTTTCGCATGCTGATATGGTAGGCTTCTGACGGGACACCTTTCCGTTCCCTCACGCTTTGAATGCCAGGCCGCTTCATGAATCCCGCTAGGGTGGGAAACGAGGAGTTGGGGGTGACTATTCAGGGGAGAAATCCTTTGGCGTGTTTTAGAGGGGGGAGTCATTTAAGGCGCGTAGCCTCCTTTGGCCTATAAGAAGGACCAAAAGGCGCCCTTTCCTCTTTACCGCTTGGGATTTTCTCTAATAGTCTTCCCTCACTCCTTCTACTTCACTCTGCGTTGTGCCGTTGCATTCGGAGCATGTAGGATCCTTCGGAGGGTGACGCCGCCGACGACGGGGAGCAGAGAGCTTTTGCTGTCCCGGCTTATTTTACGGGTCCCACGGTCGCCGCGCGGGTTTGAGACGGGTCCGACGGTCGCCGCGTGGATCTGGGGAGGGCTTCGACGTGCGAGGGCACGGCTCTCGCCCTTTCTCAGTTCTGGCATGGCTTCCGGGCGGGCACCGAGGCGGAGGACGGATGGGGGTATCAGGGATGCCTGCCGCCACTCCCCCTCTACATAGGGGGGGAGGCGCATCAAGTTCCCTCCTCACCGAAGCCTTCCTCCGTCTGCAGCCTCTTTCTCCCTCTTCTGCTCTTCATTTCTTTCACTCTTCAGAGGCTGCTTGCTCTCTGTTTCCTTCCAAGGAGTTGGCAGGTTGGGAAAGAAGGGGTCTTCACGGTGCTCCTTCTCCCTGGCCTCCATCAACTTGGAAGGTAGCCTTCTCCGACTTTAGAAGGTGGCTACCTTCTCTATAGTCCCTCTGTCACCTTTGTCGGGGGTCATCTGAGCCAACTGGATCGGCCCCCTCTTATCCAAGCCAGTTTCTACGCGAGGCAGAGTCAGTGGCTGGGCGCGAGGAGATCGAGATCGAGTCAACAGAGCGATGACCCCTTGCAGCGGTGTTAGACGGATTTTCTTGCTTTTTGTCATGTAATGTACTAGCTTTTGCCTTTCTGATGTATCAATAGTTTTGAATGGAGAGGAATTTATTTCGTCCTTCTTGTTGTACAATTTCAAAAATAGAATTTGCGTAGTGCGGCTGCGTTCCATGTCGAGGAATGGGATCCCCTTCCATTGTTGCTAACCTGTACGCACCTTTCCCGAGCGTCTCGACCACTCGGTGATGCGGGACGGACACGGGAGACGACACTATCAGGTGCCACCCTCGGACTCTAGATGAAGACGCGACCAGCAGCACACACCAGGGAGACACTAAGCCCGACACTACGAGCTCCTAGTGGCAAAATGTCGCTAACAGAAGTGGAAGCTCACTTGTCGTCCCAAGCGAGGGAAAGCGCGGACCGTGCGCGGTTAAGGAACCGGCGAAGGTCAAGGATAGTCCGACTCAACTTCCGGACTCGGATCGAGTCACGGGACGGGTCACTCTCACTCTCACAGCGGCGACATGGACAAACGGGCTAGTACCTACACTCTCGGCAGCGGCAAAAGACCGTATACTAGCTAAGCAAATGAATGCCAAGAGGTTCGGACCATTACCTCCACGCACCCGGCGTGGCGAAGACAACCCCGGCCAATCACGGACCCCCGGTAACACAATTTTACAGCAGTACAATAATTTGACCCACTCCACGCAGGGAGGTAAAAGGTCACATGCGGGGCCCGGGAATCACGTGAATTGGGTTGACGGGCAGCATCTTGATGTCGCCCGGCGGTGCCGAACTCCGCGTTTTCGTGCTTTCCGAACGGTGGGTTCTGCGGGCCCGCGGAGCCCACGGATGGTGCTGTCCTCCGGATCTACGGGGGTGGGACCCACTATGATGGAGACCCCTGGTGGCGCGCCTCCACGGACGGCGGTCGGCCGGGAACACCGATCGGGGGTCGATCGGTCCCGATCTCCAAGCTTTGAACTAGCTGCCCACGGATTTTGATTTCTATTTTCTGGTGCGCGCTCCGGCGAAAACGGCCGCTGTGATCAATCCCGACGTCGGATCAGGACACATAAGCTATCGTTGGAAAGCTCTCTTCAAATGCTTCAATCTAGACCCAAGGATATCTGCTGGATCTAGTCGGATCAGAACTTTAATGAATTTACAAGTCCCTATTGTACAGTAGCCGAAACATCAGATTTATAGGGTACTTGTCTGAGAACCACCGTTGACTGCCTAGTAAACCTCCGATTCAGCTCTTGAGCTCTTCTTCAAAATTGTAGGAGATCAAACCACGGAACCGGAGCTATTTTTGGAATTGGATTCGGAGGTGGTGGAGATTTGATATGATTTTTGGAGTGACTGGTGGTCGGATCTGGGAACTGGGGGATAGAACTGTAGCTGGGACTGAGAACGATTTTTATAAAATATGAAATGGACGAACCAAAAATTAAAAAAAAATGGTGGATGAAGGGATGGATGCAAGGAACACCCAGTAAAATTGGGCGAACCAAATAAAATCAAAAATGGGACTTAAGACTTGAAACTCAGGGCGGATATGAATCTGGACAGAACTCTGGCAGAACTGAAATGGAAGGGTGGACGAAAATCAACAATTGTGAAACGGGATCTGAATGACAAACAAAATTTTATGGGGTATCCTTGACACATCTGGGACCTCCAGTAAAATTCCTAGATCGATCTGAGCTCATGGTTGATGGCTGAATTTCGTGGAATCTGCTGTGGTACTGCGCGGGCAGAACTCCGATGAAGACGATGGCGGTGCGGTGGCGGCTCGTGGCGGCCGCGGCGGCGACCGGAACTGATAGGGTGGAGTCTCACCACCAGAAGGAAGCCTTCACAGCTTCAAGGGGAGAGGGAGGGGCGGCCTAAGCCTTGCTCAAGGGATTTTCTTCCAATTCAAATGCATTAATTCAAGAAAATGGGAAAATACAAGCATATATAGGTCATATGTCTAATCAACCCTCAACCGTTGGATCTAGGGGTGTGAGATGGAGGGCTGGGATAGCATGTGACCATCCACACAAATTAAAATAAAAAAATATAAGGAAGGGGGCGGCCTATTGACTAGAATGGCAAGGGGGACATGGTAGGTGGAAGGTTGGTGGAATTGTTGACCATTTTGGTCCCTTGTCCCCCATGTGGACAATTGACTAGTCCAAGGCTTCTAGATGTCCACATAGGATATTGACCAACCCCACATGGGGCCCTATGGCTGAGGTGGATCAATGGGAGGGGCCTGGGGGGGCCCGTGGGGCCCACGAGGTCCAAATTGTACATAAGGCCCTATTACAATCAAAATGGCAAACCGAATGCAACGAAATAAACACAAATTAAAACACACATAAAGTCTAACTAAATATAATAAATGGGGAGGCTCAAGGCGGAGTCTCCACGCTGTCTCCGAGCCAGATGGATGCTGAGGTGGCTCGTGTCGTGCTCCGTGTGCGGTACCGGTGGCTCGGCATATCGTGCCGATCAACTGCTCGGGTGTCCGCACCAATTCGCCCCGGGTGTGAGAAACTCGACCCTGTCGAGTAAGGGTCTGCATCGCTCCTGTATCGCTCCAAAAGGTCTGGATCAATCCGCTGCAACTCGCCATGTGTGATCCATGTGTCCTCAGTAGCGGGCCGTCCTCTCCATCGCACTAGGTAGCGCGGGTAACATCCACTCCTGGTAACTGTCACTTGCTCGTCCAGTATACGATCTATATGCTCACGCTGCCGTGAAAAATGGGCTGGAGGTGGAAGTGGACACTCAGGTGTGGGATCACTCTCAAGGGGAGGAGATGGCTCAAAAGGCTCACTAGGGATCACCGCTGGGTCCCTATATGCAACAAGATCCGATACAGTGAAGGTAGAGCTTATACCATATTTCTCGGGCAGGTCCACAACATACGCATTGGATCCAACGCGTTTCAACACTCTAAAGGGACCGGCTCCGTGAGCTTGCAACTTCTTAACGGTTCCAGAAGGAAACCGTTCAGGTCTTACCCTGATCATGACATATTTGCCTTCTTGGAACTCTCGGTGGTGTCTATGGGCACCGGCTAACTCCTTGTACCGTGCATTGCTGGCCTTACTGTGACGACGGACGTCGTCATGAAGACTCCTAACATGCCTAGCACTAGACTCGGCAGACTCACTATGCACTCCTAAAATGCTTAGCAAAATAAAAAACACACAGATGCACACACAACCCTAAACAACCCTACAGTTAGTCTGACCCAATCATATGCAAGGTGGTCCGGGACATCCGAATGTGTGCCATGCATACCCTAAGTGTGGCCGAATGTCGGTACAACCATAAGACGGTCCTTTGGATTTGGGAGGTTTGGGTGGGACAGGAGGGTCGGGTGTCTCTCGCCCGTGAACGGACTCGGTGGGTGCCGATGGCCCGGCCCATGGGAGCGGGGTATAATGGTGACCTCCCCCAAAGAAGTGGAATGGAGATTGTGGACCAAGGGGCCCACTAAAAAAGGGATCGAAGGGATCAAAGAATGTATGACCCCTTGGACTAGGCTCCCATAAATCGATGTCCCACATTTGGAAATCTTGAAGGTGTAAATGATCACCTTCATTCATTGTGAGAGGTGGGACGACAGTCATAGGTAGAAAGTAAGATTCCTCCCTTGGGCAAAAGGAAATGAAGTCGGGCTCGGCCGGCATAGGGAGGAGCAGAAGAACCTCCGTGGTAACATGACCCACGGTGTACACGGAGGTGATGGACCCTAAAGCGGGATGAGTGAAACTACGACCTGTGGGCCGGTCGAAGCCTGGAGCCAACAAGTGCGTAAATGTCTGCTGCCGGTCTAACCCTTTAAGAAGGTCATCCAATGTATCCACATGGTGACTAGACCAGAAAGTGGTATGAAATGAATGGATTGGCACCAGAGGTAGGATAGGGTCCATAGATGGGAGGGGAGATGGGACCAAACCTATCCTAAGCCAGCTAAAGAGTGGCTCGGCTATGAGTAGCTTTCCCGTTAAAAACACGGGTAGCTCTGGCTGAGAAGGCTCCAAATAAAGATCGGAGAGTGAGGCTTCTCCAACCCTGTTGTCCCCTAGGGCTAGAGATGTCCGGGTGGGACACTGTCCGGCAAAGTGGCCAAACCCTTGGCAGCGATAACACTGCTGTCGTGATCCTCTTCGCTCCTTGATAAGCGGACCCTTACCCTTATCCTCCTGACGGACATGGGGTGTAGGCAATGGAGCTCTCGTGGGTGGGGAAAGAGGATCCACTATGATGGGGAGAGGACCTTGGGATGGAGCCATAGATGGCACTGGGTTGGGACTACCGGCGGCTACCTCCTTATGCTCATGCTTGGTTCTATCTCGGCTAGGAGGTAGGCAAGGGGGAAGCAGGGATTCAATATAATCACACTTCCTATCCACTTTATCCAAAATGATTTGGAAGAGTTCGGCAATGGTGGGGTGTGGAGTAGGAGTAATGTGGTGGACTCTCCCATATGAACTCGGCTTAGTCGTGGACCTAGGCTCTTCTACATGCGCGGCGCGTTGCCTCTGATTATGGCCCCCTTGGGTGGATGTGATTGGGTGGGGTCGGTTGGAGGTGACCGGGCCGGGTAGGTAGTGATGGAGGCATCACCCACGACTCCCTTTGGCTCGGGTCCACTTCTTCACATTCGGGAGCTAGTTGAGTTTGGGCCTCACTCTATTAAGGCCCCTTATCCATTTTGTAGTTTTCCTTTGAGTCATTTTGATGTATTTCCATTTTATTTAAGTCATTTCCCTAAGTCTAGCACTTATTTTCCTATGTTTGGTATCATCATGATGTCTAATGTAAGCTATTGGGCCCCATTCGTTGACTAGGCCCATTAGCACTCCCAACCCCCTTGGTTATTTGTAGTTGTTTATTTTGTCAGGGACTTATTGTAAAGAGTGGGTTGCCTATATATAGGACCCCACTCCCCTCATTTGAAGTTAATGAATGATTACATCCTTTTGAGTTAAACTTGCCATTTGAGTTCAAATTGGAGTGATTCCTCTAGTTTTTTGGTGAGAGATCCTAGGGGAGAGATTCCCCACCCATTCCCCTCTTAATCTCTCTATTTCACCCCTCTTTCTCTCTCCTCCAACCCCAAATCCGAATTTCCTTCTCTCTCCTCCCTCCTCCCATCCACTTCCAACCTCCAACCACCTCCTTTAATGCCCTCCACTTCCCCATGGCCTCCATTACTCCACTCCCTAGTTCCTAGGTAGAAGTCTCCCCATTCCAACACCTTCCTCCACCTTCCAACCAAATCTACCCCATTCCAATGCAAGCACTCCACTTCCCAACATAATCACCCACCTTCCAAGACCTTTTGAATTTGAAATCCACCCTTCCCTCCACTCACTTGTGCCCCCCTCACCTTCTCCTCTCACCCACCTTCCCCAAATTCGTAGCTCTTCCTCCTCCACCTGCTAGCACTTGCTTCCAGCCATTCTTCACCTCTTTCCCCATCACCATTAGCTCCCTTCTCCACCCCACAAGAGCCCCCACTCTCCCTTAGGTCATTCCTACCATTTCCCTCCACCAAAGAAGCCATATCTCCCTCTCATTTCTTCTAGTAGGTTGGAGCTGTGCAGATCTGCAGAACAGCCCTTGTTGCAGCGTCAACCACGGATTCATCCTAGTTCTTCAGAAGGCGTGGCCTACCTTTCTGGAAAGGCCTTCCAGTCTACTTCGCAGGTGAGGTGGAATCAACACGATCGGAGCTCGGAGCTGCCAGATAGAGCCATTCTCCCAACAGTGCGCAGAGAGGTCTTCATCCTGGACTAGAGCGTGGAAGATCCTTCTGCCACGACAAACCCAGCGGATTCAGGCTGAAGCCCCTTCATCAAAGTTCTTCCTCTACCGGTCTTCTTTCAAGATCAAGAAACAGAACCCCGTTCGGCCACCGGAGGAAGAAGTTACGAATTTTCTCCCCCGATCTATCTAGTTCTGTTTTCTGCTGTCTACTCCGACCAGTACCCACTCTTCTGGGTGCCCCGGCCATCCTTGACCTCTGAATGCATCTCCGTCACCTCCTGCTGAAAGCTACCTCGACCACAAAGATGATGCCGCAGGTTTCGTACTGATCGGAGCTCGGGAGGGTGCTCAGTCACTTCTGCAACTTGCTGTTACAGTCCAGACAGTACCTGCGGCCAGATAGAGGAGGCTACTTCCTGTTGCTGGTGCAGCCACCTCCGACCGTCTGAGCTTCCCCAAAAATTCTGGAGTCCACCTCTTCTAGTCAGGAAGCTTCAGGAGCTGGTTTCGATCAATTTGGAGTTCGGACAAGCCCGACATAGCCATCACAGCGACCCCCTGTCCAGAATTCCAGATTGAAGCTGCAACTTCCCTAGTTCTCATTTCTCTTCGTTTCGGTCCACCAACCCCTCCCCGCTTGGCCGGCTGAAGGCCCCACCCTGCGTGGTGGTAGTGTTTGAATGTATCATATTAACCCCTACCCCAAGATCCCCCCTCCTGCGAGAGGAGTAGTTTTGTAAGTGGTTTGGCAGGTCAAGCGACACCGCCGCGGCGTGTGGGGAACCACCGCCTCCCCGCTCGCCCTCGTCTCCGACCGGGACCGGTTTCTTCAAACCGGTCGAGTAAGTGTCTCTTCCTTGCTCACCTAGTGTAGCTCTCTCAATATTTGATTCATGCACCGCTGAATTCGTGAGGAGCGCCCGATCCTCAAGTCCATGACTTAGAGTGATCGCCGTGGGTTAGTGTGACCCGGTGCCTGAGTGCACTTTGTCGGCCCCAATCGAATTGGGCAACCAACCTTGGGGAATCAATTCTTGGCCTTGCTGGCCCTCTACCAGCAAGGGTCCATTCCCATAAGTCACCCTTGGTATCACATAGTCACCCCGGGAATAGAGTGCAACGAAGAGAGCGGTGGCCCATTAAGGCCCATTTGGATGCTTAGATGTGCTTGTTTGACTAAGTCCGAGGTTGTGTCACATCAGGTAGACCTTCCTAAGTTCGTCCTTCATCTCATGCCATGACTCGATGGATCTTTGCCTCCTAACCTCTCTCATGCGCTCAATGCTCTCCCATTTCTAGGCGGCTTTGTGGACAAGCCTCTCTCGGGCAAAACTAACTTGCATGGCATCGGACATAGTATAACAATCAAAGTATGTGTCCATGGTGGCCTCCCACTTGAGGTAGTCGCCCAGGCTATTGGAGCCATAAAAATCCGAGGCTTCGGGCCTACGGAAGTGGAGTGGGTGGTTGCCAAGCCCATGGATGGACCAACGGCCATATTGCCCGGGTGATTGGGAATCCATGGGAAATTGGGGGGGGGGGACTACATGTTGGACATGCCGACACTTGGACACGACACTAAACCGGCTATGCAAGGTTGGAATGCACTAACTAATGCAAACACCGACTAATGCACCTAGACCTAAACCAATATCCGGTACGGGACGGAGGTAATCGATCCGAAGATCACTCCCGCAAGTGTGCGACCTCCCGATAGGCGTAGCCTAATGTTCGGACAACACCTTTTAAGATACCGAATAAAGGGTGCAAATGTAATTTAAAACACATTTTTTTTTTGTTTTAAAAATAAGGATGATCCTAGACTCGACTTAGACCATGATGCATGACTTATGCAACGACTACCCTAGACTCGACTGGCTCTGATACCAAACTGATGCGGGACGGACACGGGAGACGACACTATCAGGTGCCACCCTCGGACTCTAGATGAAGACGCGACCAGCAGCACACACCAGGGAGACACTAAGCCCGACACTACGAGCTCCTAGTGGCAAAATGTCGCTAACAGAAGTGGAAGCTCACTCGTCGTCCCAAGCGAGGGAAAGCGCGGACCGTGGGCGGTTAAGGAACCGGCGAAGGTCAAGGGTAGTCCGACTCAACTTCCGGACTCGGATCGAGTCACGGGACGGGTCACTCTCACTCTCACAGCGGTGACATGGACACACGGGCTAGTACCTACACTCTCGGCAGCGGCAAAAGACTGTATACTAGCTAAGCAAATGAATGCCAAGAGCTTCGGACCATTACCTCCACGCACCCGGCGTGGCGAAGACAACCCCGGCCAATCACGGACCCCCGGTTAACACAATTTTACAGCAGTACAATAATTTGACCCACTCCACGCAGGGAGGTAAAAGGTCACATGCGGGGCCCGGGAATCACGTGAATTGGTTGACGGGCAGCATCTTGATGTCGCCCGGCGGTGCCGAACTCAGCATTTTCGTGCTTTCCGAACGGCGGGTTCTGCGGGCCCGCGGAGCCCACGGATGGTGCTGTCCTCCGGATCTGCGGGGGTGGGACCCACTATGATGGGGACCCCTGGTGGCGCGCCTCCACGGACGGCGGTCGGCCGGGAACACCGATCGGGGGTCGATCGGTCCCGATCTCCAAGCTTTGAACTAGCTGCCCACGGATTTTGATTTCTATTTTCCGGCGCGCGCTCTGGCGAAAACGGCCGCTGTGATCAATCCCGACGTCGGATCAGGACGCATAAGCTATCATTGGAAAGATCTCTTCAAATGCTTCAATCTAGACCCAAGGAGATCTGCTGGATCTAGTCGGATCAGAACTTTAATGAATTTACAAGTCCCTGTTGTACAGTAGCCGAAACATCAGATTTACAGGGTACTTGTCTGAGAACCACCGTTGACTGCCTAGTAAACCTCCGATTCAGCTCTTGAGCTCTTCTTCAAAATTGTAGGAGATCAAACCACGGAACCGGGGCTAGCTTTGGAATTTTATTTGGAGGTGGTGGAGATTTGATATGATTTTTGGAGTGACTGGTGGTCGGATCTGGGAACTGGGGGATAGAACTGTAGCTAGGACTGAGAACGATTTTTATAAAATATGAAATGGACGAACCAAAAATTAAAAAAAATGGTGGATGAAGGGATGGATGCAAGGAACACCCAGTAAAATTGGGCGAACCAAAGAAAATTAAAAATGGGACCTAAGACTTGAAACTTAGGGCGGATATGAATATGGACAGAACTCTGGCAGAACTAAAATGGAAGGGTGGACGAAAATCAAAAATTGTGAAACGGGATATGAATGACAAACCAAATTTTATGGGGTATACTTGACACCTCTGGGACCTCCAGTAAAATTCCCAGATCGATTTGAGCTCATGGTGGATGGCTGAATTTCGTGGAAGCTGCTGTGGTACTGCGCGGGCAGAACTCCGATGAAGACGATGGCGGTGCGGTGGCGGCTCGTGGCGGCGGCGGCGGCGACCGGAACTGATAGGGTGGAGTCTCACCACTAGAAGGAAGCCTTCACAGCTTCAAGGGGAGAGGGAGGGGTGGCCTAAGCCTTGCTCAAGGGATTTTCTTCCAATTCAAATGCATTAATTCAAGAAAATGGGAAAATACAAGCATATATAGGTCATATGTCTAATCAACCCTCAACCGTTGGATAGGGTGTGAGATGGAGGGCTGGGATAGCATGTGACCATCCACACAAATTAAAATAAAAAAATACAAGGAAGGGGGCGGCCTATTGACTAGAATGGCAAGGGGGACATGGTAGGTGGAAGGTTGGTGGAATTGTTGACCATTTTGGTCCCTTGTCCCCCATGTGGACAATTGACTAGTCCAAGGCTTCTAGATGTCCACATAGGATATTGACCAACCCCACATGGGGCCCTATGGCTGAGGTGGATCAATAGGAGGGGCCTGGGGGGGCCCGTGGGGCCCACGAGGTCCAAATTGTACATAAGCCCCTATTACAATCAAAATGGCAAACCGAATGCAACGAAATAAACACAAATTAAAACACACATAAAGTCTAACTAAATATAATAAATGGGGAGGCTCAAGACGGAGTCTCCAGGCTGTCTCCGAGCCAGATGGACGCTGAGGTGGCTCGTGTCGTGCTCCGTGTGCGGTACCGGTGGCTCGGCGTATCGTGCCGATCAACTGCTTGGGTGTCCTCACCACTCAGTAGGGGCCTTCTCAGTTAGGGGACAGCTTGCCCGCCGCCTCTAGTGGTCGAGAGGCTTCGGCTTTTCTGAGGACGAAGTCTCCTGGTTGGAAGTGTCTGCTTCGGACTCTAGCGTTGTAGTATCGAGTGAGGCGTCGCTGGTATTCCGTCGCTCGGATGCTGGCAATATCCCGGAGTTCATCGGCTAGGTCGAGGTTCTCGAGTAACTTTTGGTTGTTTTCCTCCAGCGAGTAGCGGATGACTCGGAGAGACGGGTTGACGATCTCTAATGGAATGATGGCCTCAGTGCCGTACACCAACTGAAAAGGACTTTCACCGGTTGCCGTCCTGGGAGTCGTTCGGTGCGACCATAGTACGCTAGGTAATTCCTCGAGCCAACTACCCTTGGCTTTACCGAGTCTGGTCTTTATGCCTTTCAAGATAGTCTTATTGGCATTTTCGACCAGCCCGTTGGCCTGAGGGTGGGCGACCGAAGCGAAGTGGTTGCGGATGTTTAGGTCGGCGCATCAATCTCGGAAATATCGAGAATCAAATTGCCGACCGTTATCGCTCACTATCACTCGGGGGATGCCGAAGCGACAAATGATCGATTTCCAGACGAAACTCCAGACGACTGTCTCGGTGATCCTTGCAGTGGCTTCGGCCTCGATCCATTTAGTGAAGTAGTCGATGGCGATGACGATGAACTTTTTCTGGGACTGAGCCGTGGGGAATGGTCCGAGAATGTCGATCCCCCACCGAGCGAAGGGATAAGGCTCGGCGAGGGTGACGAGTTCTGTAGCCGGCTGATGGACCAAGTGGTCGAACCGCTGGCATCGGTCGCACTGTTGAGCATCGGCCGAGCAGTCGCACTGTAGGGTGGGACACCAGTACCCCTGTCGTAATAGGATTCTGGCCAGTGACCTTGCCCCTGAGTGCGCTCTGCACAGGCCTTCATGAACCTCTCGGATGGCTCGGCTGGCTTCGTCGGGGCCGAGGCACTTCAGGAGAGGGCCGGCGAAAGACCTTCGGTAGAGTGCGTCGTCCAGGACGACGAAGCGCCGGGCTTGGTACTTCATTCGGCGTGCTTCCCAAGGGTCAGAGGGCTCTTGGGAGTCTCGAAGCCAAGACAGGTAGGGGGTGCGCCAGTCGCTCGGGACGGCCGAGTCAACAGCGAGGAGCTCCGAGTCAATGCTCGGGCGTTCTAGCTCTTCAAGGAGGACCGATCAGATACCTTCTGGGTCTAGGGAGGAGGCCAATCGAGAGAGGGCGTCCGCTCGGGAGTTTTCTTCCCGGGCTATTCGGACTACCTCGAATCCCTCAAATTATTGAGCCAGGCTCCTGACCAGCTGGAGGTATTTGATCATGGGTGCCTCTCGAGCTTCGTACTCACCGTTGACCTGACTTGCGACCAGTTGAGAGTCGGTGTGGATCCTGACTCGCTCAGCCCCCAACCGCCGAGCCATGCGTGCTCCCGATATAAGGGCCTCGTACTCGGAAGCGTTGTTGGACGCCTGAAAGTTGAATTTGAAGGCGTACTGCAGCTCCACTCCTTCGGGGGATCTTAGGAGGATCCCAGCACCACTACCGACTGAGTTGGAAGATCCGTCGACGTACAGTTCCCAGGTTGGCCCGGGCATGGTCAGTAGTCTTTCTTCGGTCGGGATGGTGCTTTCGGCGATGAAGTCGGCGAGCGCTTGACCTTTTATAGCTGAGCGCATGCGATACGAGATGTCGTAGGCCCCAAGCATAATGGCCCATTTGACGAGTCGCCCCGAGGCCTCGGGGTGGGCCAAAATCTTCTTCAACGGCTCGTCGGTTAGCACGGTGATGGGGTGCCTCTGGAAGTAGGGTCGGATGCATTTCGCGGAGGTAACCAGTGCTAGCACGAGCTTCTCGGTTGCGGGGTACCTCTTCTCGGCCTCGTTAAGCACCTTGCTGGTGTAGTAGATTGGTCTTTCGATTCCCGAGTCATTTATGACTAGGACCGAGCTGACCATTGATGACGTCGCCGAGAGATAGAGTAGCAAGGCTTCGCTCGGCACGGGCTTGGAGAGCACCGGGGGCGAAGCCAGGAACTCCTTGAGCTCAGCGAATGCTTTCTGGCATTCCTCATCCTATGCGAACGTAGCAGATGCCAACTTGGGCCCCTTCAATAGTTTAAAAAAGGGCAAGCATCGTTCGGCCGCACGGGACAAGAAACGGCTGAGAGCGACGAAACGTCCTGTCAGACGCTGGACGTCCTTGATGCAGGCGGGCGGGCGCATGTCCAGGATGGCCTGGACATTGTCGGGGTTAGCTTCGATCCCACACTGAGTGACCAGGAAACCCAGGAACTTCCCGGATCTTACTCCGAAGGCGTACTTGGCAGGATTGAGCTTCATGTTGTACTTCAGGAGGACGCCGAAGGCTTCGGCGAGGTCGGTGAAGTGGTCCTGGGCCTTCGGGGTCTTGACGAGCATGTCGTCAATGTAGGCCTCGACGTTCCAACCTAGCTGCTCCTCGAACATGTGGTTGACCAGTCTTTGGTATGTGGCTCCGGCGTTCTTCAACCCGAAAGGCATCCGGGTATAGTAGTACACGCCGTAGTCGGTGATGAAGGCGGTCTTCTCGACGTCTTCAGAATTCATTCTGATCTGATGGTAACCCGAATAGGCATCCAGGAAGCTGAGCATCTCATTGCCCGATGTCGAGTCGACTAGTTGGTCGATGCTGGGCAAGGGATAGCAGTCCTTAGGGGTCCCCTTATTCAAGTCGGTGAAGTCCACGCTCATCCGCCACTCGCCGGAAGCCTTTGGTACCAGGACGACAATGGCTAGCCACGTCAGGTACAGGACCGGTCTAAAAAGACCAGTCTCTTGCCCCTTGGTGACCTGCGCCTTGATAATCGTCTGTTTCTCTGGTGCGTGCTTCCTTCGGCGCTGCTGCACGGGCTTCATGGTGGGGTTGAGGTTGAGTCGGTGCAGCACGGTCGCCTCTGGTATCCCAGGGAGCTGATCGTCGGACCAAGCGAAGACTCGGATGTACTCAGAAAGAAATTTCTTATATTGCTGCTGTTCCTCGGGTGGTAGGTTGGCTCCGATCCTTACTCCTAGGGTCGGGTCGTCGTTTAGGAAAATTGTCAGCAACTCGTCACCTGGCTTAGTAGCTGCGGATTTTTCCTTGACTTCCCGGGGGCCCTTATTATTCCCGTCCGGCCTCGTGGCCTCCACCGAGATGTTGTAGCACCTTCGGGCCATGGCCTGGTTACCTCGGATTTCCCCTACCCCGTTCTTGGTGGGGAACTTCATTTTTTGGTGATAGGTAGACGGTACTGCCTTGATCCGGCTGAGGATTCCCTGGCCGAAGATGGCGTTGTACGCTATCATCCCTTTGATCACCATGAAGTCTACCATGACCGTAACGGTTTTGGGTGGGGTGCCGAGGGTAACTAGCAGGCTTAGGGCTCCTTCGGGGAGAGTGGCCAGGCCATTGAACCCACAGAGGGGCGTTCGGATCGGGCGGAGTTTGGATGGACCCTCTCCCATTTTGAGGAAACAGTCATAAGACAACACATCAGGGGCACTTCCATTGTCCACAAGAATCCGATCTACGTTACAATGGTTTATAGTGGCCGAGATTACGAGGGCGTCATCGTGCAGGGTGCTCAGCCCCTCTAGGTCTTGATCGGAGAAGACTATGACCTGGGGCGGGGCCTTGGGTGGCTCTGGGGCTCGGCTCGCCCGCTCGGCATGACGCTTCCTTCCACGGCTGCTGTCGCCTCCTGACGCTATTCCTCCAGAGATGACGTTGATGTGGACCCCTCGGGGGGCATTGTCGATCTCCTCTGCGGCGCCTTGATCTTCTCTGTGCTCGGCAGTGAACCGAGCCAGGTGCCCCAGGCGGATGAGGCGCTCGATTTCATCTTGGAGCTGGTGGCAATCACCGGTGTGATGCCCATGATCGCCGTGGAATAGACAATGTCTATCTCGCTTGCGGTTCTTCGACCTCATCGGCTCGGGCCGACGGAGAAGTCCCGAGTCTTTGACGACTTCATAGATTTCATAGACCGGGGCGGTTAACGGGGTGTACCGCTCGTACTTCCGCTTGCGCTCTCCATCTCGGTCTCGCTTCTTTCCCGAGCTAGGATTTGGCTCGGGGCCCCGCTTCTTGTCCCCCTCCCGACCTGAGCCGGTTGTGTCTCGGCAAGCGCTGAGCACTTCTTCGCACTCGGCGTGGTGCAGAGCCAGAGTCACTAGCTCGGCAAGGGTCGAGGGAGGGTGGAGGACGAGTTCACGGCGGAGGTTCTCGTCCCGGGTACCCCCAGTCAGTGCGGTTGTGGCCGAGGCCACATCTAGGCGGGGGATTCGGAGGGCTTCCGATTTAAATCGGTGGAAGCCCGGAGCCTTTCCCCTTGCGCCTGTTTGAATGCCAAGAGCCCCACTACCGACCTTGGGGGGGCACTTCCGGCGAAGCTCTCCTTGAAGACTCGCCCGAACTGCTTGAAGTCTCGAATGGATCCGGGGGCGAGAGCCCGGAACCACGCTTGAGCGCCCTGGACCAGAGTGGTCACGAAGGCTCGGCACTTGATGGGGTCCGACGCTCCGTGTAGAGTCATCATGGAGTCGAAGCTATCATAATGGTCGGCCGGGTCGCCTTGGCCATCGTAAAGCTTGAAGGTTGGCATGGGGGCTCTGGGACATACCTCTGCCTTCAAGATATACTCGGAGAACGGGGATTTCTCTTCGTCTTCCGGGGAAGAGGCCTTCTGCAGGGTGCGAAGGGCGCGCTCTTGCTCAGCGAAGCGCCTTTCAAAATCTCGCAGTCGGAGGGATAACTCCGGTTGTTGTCGTGCCACGAGGCTAGGGGGGGCGCCTTGGCGGTCTCCGGGAACGTCGGCTTCCAGATCTGGCCATTGCGTCCCCCGCCTTCCTTTCCTCGGCGTGGAGGAGGCCTCTTGCTCCGGAGGTGGAGCTTGCGAGGGTCCTCCGACCCTGTTACGGATGAGCTGCTGGCCGCGGAGGGTGAAGCGGCCCCCAGCTGTGTGCTGGGACGTACTCCTGCGAGAGGGGGGGGGGCTCCCTGACGGGGCACGGGACCTTGCATCCCTGGCTGCCTGGGTCTTCATGAGTTCCACGAGGACATCCAGTTTGGCGTTGAGGGCCTGGAAGGCTTCGGCGCCACCGTAGGGGGGTAGCCTCGCCGCCGCAGGGGGGGTGGTGGTCCGTCGGCGGGGATGCTGGCGTTGGAGGGAGGGTTCTGTGAGGCCCTAGAAGGGCCATCCCCTGCTGCTGCCATGGCCTTACCCTTTTCGCCGGCAGACCTCCTCCCTGAGCTCCTTCTCACCATGTTGGCTCTTCGTGCGTTTCCCACAGACGGCGCCAGATGAAGAGGCGAAATCTCACGCTGGTTCCTGAGCAGGCTGGTAATCACCAAGTTAATGAACTGCAAGACAGGGAAACGGGTCAGAGGGCCCAGGGGGATTCCCTGGGGCAAAACCCTCCGACGCTCAAGTCAGTAGAGCAATGGTGGGAGCAGCGATAGGGAGGAGAAGGTGAAGGCGCGAGATCCCTCTCCACCAATGGGGTGAAGTGATCCTTGCTCAGGAATTGGTGGTGGATCAACGCCCTTTTGGACTTACCTTTCGCCGGAGGGTATCCCAGGTTTAAATAGTGCGCCGCCCTCTAGAGTCCTGCAAGCTGAGAGGTCTCCGGTGGAGGTTACGTCCTCGTCGTGGGCTTTTATGGCCTCATCATGGGGGCGTTATCCTCGCGGGGAAGCCGAAGCTCCTGGACTTCTTAGCGTCCGGCCCGCTGTGGACTCTAACGGCTGCAGTGATGAACATTTTATCGGTCGTACCGAGCTTAGGGGGGCCGGCCCTATCGGGCGATAGGCCTAGCTCGGTGAGGAGATGGGTCGGACAGACCGGCTAGTGCTTCCCCCCTTCGTGTGGAGGGATAGCTCGTGAGCGGGTCTTCCTGTGACCTGACCGAGGCTCGGGCTCTCCGAGCCTTGGGGCCGCCTAGGAGAGTTATTTCCTCGAGCATTGTTTTATTGGGCTTTTCCAAGTGGGCCCTGTGGACTGTCACTTGGACGAGCTTACCTCGTTGGGCCTTGTTGGGCCTAGTTGGGTCTGCTCTTTGAGTGGGCTGCAGGAATCCCCCTCTCCACATTGCATGAGATATGAGCTTCAGTTTGAACATGATATGCCCTATATGCATGAATATGCAATATGCATCTTTTTGTGTATGTTAGGATGTTCAACCATTTATTCAGCTGAAAGAGATTCATTGCAATTCAGTATAGCTTGTGACCTTTCCAAAGCAAACACATAGATTCATTGAGCTGAAGCTAAGCCATCATTAATCATTAATCAAAAACATTGTTGCAGCAAAGAGGGAACAATTCTATAGTTCAAAAGTTTTTGCCTTCTTGAAATAAGAAATTTTTCAGATTCAATTCAAGATATTGCAAATCAAAGGTAAATTGAGTTCATCCAGAATAGATGCTTCCACATAAGCCAAACAAATTGAATTTCTGAATTTTGGTACTAGGCGAAAAACTTTGATCCTAAGATCACCTCACGCATATTGATACCTTCCTAACAGACTTAATCTGTCATTTCACATATCACCATTAGATATACCAAAAATTCATTCAATGAGAATTTCTATGGCTTGTAAAGAAATCATGACATGATACCAGCAACATAGTAGAGTAACAGAAGTAAGAATATCAAAATCACCAAGTTTGACAATAAGAATAAGCAAGGTCGGGGTTTTACCAAATGAGTGTGTCCTGTTCATGTTTATTGAAACCCCTTTAGTCTCTATTTACCTCAAAACACACCTGCATAAAAGTCAACTCATTTGACAGTTTTAGGTACCCAAGCCTTCTTGGGTCCCTGAAGGTTAGTAGCATTTTTGGTAAACAAATTCTTCTTCTTTTTCTTTACCTCCATGTCCTCATTTTTCATGATCCTACAATCCTCAAGCACATGTCCATAGTTTTTACAATGAAAGCAATGAGGAGTAGTAACTCTAGCAAAAAACTTCTTTTTATGATCAAAAGTGTTTTGAAAAGTATTCCATCTCTTATTTGCAAAAGCTCTATATTTAGCAAAATTAAACCTAGCATTCCTCCCTGAAGCATAATAATCATGATTTTTTTTTGACTAACAGTCTTTCATCATGTGACCACGTTTTTCACAATAGAAGCAACAAAATGGGTGGTCTTTTCAAACACATTTCTTCTATTAGATGCAACTATTTTTCCATGCATGGCGTGCTCAACATTAAACTTGTTTTGACAAAACGATTTCACATTCATCGCATGCAAGTCATTGTGTTTCTTTAAAAAATAATTTTCCATGACATGGCCAAGTTTACCCTAAGAAAAGTAAGAAATATTTCTTTACCTTTCGAACACATATTTATCTTTGCTTGTACATTGGTCATCTTTCTTCATCATACTACAATCATCCATGACATGGCCATACATACCACAATAAAAGCATTCAACATTAGACTCCAATTTTTGCCCACCTTGAGGTTTTTGAAATTTGTTTTGCATGGTTGGTTTAATGGGTTCCTTTTTCTCAAAGTTCCTTTCATATTTTTTCATTTGAACAATGTGAGGAGGTGCTTTTGAAGTGCTAGGTGTGTCAGAGGCGTAAACAAAATTGGTTTTCAACTTATTTTCAAATTATTTTTTATTAATAGGGGAATATCCGATGCCTTCTTTTTTAAAATTCATTTTGACACCAAATATTTTATCCAAAGTTTCTTTTCCTTTAACAAATCTTGACAAATCATATCTTTTAACATTTGTACCTCTTTTTCTAGAGCAGAAATGTGTAGTTCAGCACTTATGAATTCTTCTTCACATGCACAAACTTTGTTATTCAACAAACAATTCACTGATTTGAAGTTTTCATTTTCTTCCTTGACTTCCTTGCTTTCAACATTTATAGAGTACAGTTTTTCAGTTAACTTTTCAAGGACTTTCTCATTTTCAAGAAACTTTGAAACCTTTACCATGAGCTGTTCAGTTTCAGACTTCAACAATGAATTTTCTTTTCCAAGTTTATCAAAACTTTTCAAACTACTTTCTAGTAGAGAGATTTGAATTAACATGGCACTATTTTTCTTTTTAAATTCTTCATTTTTAACCACGATGCTCTTACTCTCAATTTTAGTATCAAATAGTTTTTTAAACATCTTTTCATCATCAGATAGGGAAGTTGGTTTGTTCTTAAGGCATTCTTCATTTTTCTCAAGCATGGAAATTTTAGACAACAAAGATTTGTTAAGTTTACGTAATTCATGACATTCATTTTCAGATGCAAGAGAGTTATCAGATTTTTTAATCAAAGCATATTATTTACGCATGTTAGAAATATCTTCTTCAAGCGAATCTATTTTAGATTTCATAAATTCATTTTGGCTTTCTAAACATTCAATTTCTGACTCCAGATCTTTAATTTTTTATTCTTGCAATTTATATTTTTCATAAGATGAATTAGCATGCACATTTTCACAAGGAGCAGAAGTATGTATAATATCTTCAAGTTTCTTTTTCAGTTTCTTATTTTTAGATTTAAATTTCTTACATCTGTCATGTAATTCTACATATACTAATTGACATTCTTCAATTGAGAGTTCTTCAGAGTCAGAATTTACCTCATTTGAGCTTTCCTCACCAAGAGCCATTAATGTTGATCTAACTTGCAATGTCTTCTCATTGGCTTCATACATCGCCAGCTGATCCCATAAATCTCTGGCTGATCTGCAAGAAGAAATTCGGGAAAGAACATCAGACTCTATGCTATTCCTCATAATATTCAAAGCCTTAAGATTAACATCATTTTTCTTTTTGTGCTTATCATTCCACTTTGTTTCATTTGCTGGAAGTTCATGTGGACCTTTACATATAACTTTCCAGATTTCATGTTCATTAAAACCAAGATAGACACATATCTTATTTCTCCAAGAAATATAGTTATTACCATTATCACAAGGAGGGAGAGTAAACAAACAACTATCAGACATGTTGCTCAAGAAACTCGCCGACAAGGATCTCTCTATAGGTCATTAGACCTCAAGAAAATAGAGTCGTGGCACTGATACCAATTGTTGGCCCGGTTGTCGAGCGAACAAGAAGGTGGGGTTTAATTGTCCCCCAAGCGATATGACAGATTTTAAACTTTCTTTGCACAATTAGCAAGTTTAATGAGATGGATGAAAATAATCTGAACAAAGTAAACTAAGTTCCCTCAATCTCGCCAAGCTCACTCGATCATGACCGAAGGAATAAGCGATCAAACACACAACCACGAGGCAAACCACAAGACACAAAGATTTTAAGGTGGTTCGGGACCACGACGGGCTCCCTACGTCCACCCCTCACCAAATAGGTGAGGCTTCACTCGCTAGAAAAGCAGCACGGGGATAACTCCCCAACACGGAGCCAAGCTCCAACACACACGCAGGACGACGCCTGTACACACACGGGGAACAACCTCCACACGAGGAGAACTCTCTTCACGTTGTTAACATAGCAACAACAGGGACGAAGACCAAACACTCTGGATCTTAAATCTAGCAGCACACATACACACACGCTGCAACAGTCGTAGCACCAACCACACACACGAGCGCACGCAGGCGATCAAACCACACACAATACTTCTGAGTTCAGAAAATTAAGATGAATGTTCAAAACATGCTCAGATCTAAATATAACTCATGAAGAACACCACAAATAAGCAGATAAAGGATGTAGAGTTTATCCCCCTTGATTTCCAAGGTCGATAGATGATGTTGCTTGAAGCTCAGGTCGGAGGGAAGATGAATGATCATGATTTCAACATCCTCTTGATCCTCTCTTCATTCTGCTTCTCTTTCCTTTCTTCCTCGAACTCTAGAAATACCTTGGAGGAAATTAAATATCATTCTCTTCTTCCCCTTTTCTTCTTTTCCCCTTTCTTCAACTGCAAGATAAGAAATATTAGCTCAAATGGAGTTTTTCACACATAAATTCGGAGCTCATGTATATATATATATATCCAAGGGAGTGCAAAAGACTAAGAAATCCCTTGTAGAACCCTACAAAATGACCCTAATATGTCTAGCAAGAACCCAAGGGCAAATGGGGAAGTTTAGAGGGTCAAATAAGTTGAAACAATTGGGTTTCTAATAGTATACGGAAAGCCCGTTCCGGAGTGACTCAGCGGTTGGTCGACCGAAATTGGCCATCGGTCGGCCGAACTTTATGGACCTGTAAAACATTTAGTTATGGGAAGATTGGTCGACCGAAACTCCTTAGTCGGTCAACCAAACTCTGTAGACATCCAGTCTAAATTATGTTCAGTCCTAACTAAGGGAAGATCAATCAATTAGGAAAGGGTTAATTGGCAAAACACACGACCAAGTATTCCTTGAAGTTTAAGCAATATGAAAGCACATTTCAACCACTTTCCACCAAGATTCACATGAATAGTTTAGAACACTTTGCTAGCTCAAGAGCCCTATTAAGAACATGCATGAACATACCAAATGTGTATATTGCTAGCTTACCAAGTTTTATATGAAAGTCTCAATCAGTTCTCACCATCATGGCTTTTAATATCCCATGATGAATATGCATGGAGTACATTCAAAACTATACAAAAGACCCATGAACCTTCATTTTAAAATGACCATACTTCACAATCTCCACAACCAAGACATTGGTTCAAATCATCACATATCTCTGCAATATAAGACCATTATCATCTCAATTTCCACTAAGATATGCACGAGGATCCTAAACATATGACAAGCCTCAAAAGTCCCATGTGGAAAATGTGTGAAGCACATACAAGCAATTTACTTCAAGACTTATGTGAACTACTTAAGCACATTGTGAGCCTTAATAACCATGAAGAATATACATGTAAATAGAAACGAAACTCAGTTTTCCTCAACCAAAAATCAAGAGCAATTAGCCATGCATTTAACCAAAGTATGAACACCATTCACACCACATTCATCAAATTTTATATAAATAGATTGAGCATATTGCAAGCCCAAAGATCTCATGTAGAAAAATGGCTGAAAGCCCATTCAAGACTTTGAAAACCCATGTATGAAGTGCATGAAACATAATAGGGTCTAGTCAATACAAAGGATGCGTCGACTCCCTGTTAGAGAGCATAAAGAAAACTGCGTTAAAAGTACATGGTGAGGTCGACGCAATACATGGGGTGGTGTCGACTCCACTGAAGAAAACACTCATCCAATCATTCATTTGACTTCCAAGTGTGATCCTTGAAGCCATTCTTTAACTCATTAAACAAGTTACAAACATGTTGCTCAATGATACACGCACACAAACATACTCGGTTTGTTATCATTAAAACCCAACCACCAAAATCAGGGGATGCAACATGATAGACAAATGATGGACATATATTGTGGAGGGGCTTTCATGAACAAGAGTGAAGATGAGACTTATGATCTGTTTAAAATTTTGAGTGAAAATTCAATGAAACTTGTCTCATTCTTTTCTCATAAAAAATCTATAGGACCTTTCAGACAGGTTGGGCATTGTGAGAAATAAAATTGGGCAGGGCTTGACTCTAAGATAGATGTTAATGCCATTGTCAAACCCTCATCAAGTCTGTATGAAAGTCCAACCCAAACTTTCAAGGAAGCCTGTCATTTATGTGCTAGTCCCACTCACCATGTGATTAAGTGTCCTACAATAGCCCGTCTCCCATCTGTCATCCATGCTCAAGTCCAATATGCCCTAGGGTTCTCTCAGCTCGAGTGTGATACCTTTTTAGATGATTATAATCTAGGCTAGAGCAATCACCCAAATTTCCCTTGGATGGATCAAACAATCCAAGCCCATTTGTCTAAACTTTCACCCCAAGAAGTGCATGAGCAGCCCATGTGTAGTCAACTTCAGTCCAACTCCTCTCACCCTAACTTTAACAGCCACATCGATACTAGGGGGGATTCACCAGGCCACTACTCCAAACCTTAAATCATGTACTCTCGATTTACTTACCCTGACCCTCCTTCAAAAGTACACCAATCTCCTCAACACGTGAATGATGATGAAGATGATCTTATGGCTGTCATTTTTGCTCAAGATGTCAAGAGTGGGAGTGAGGAGGAGTGCACTAGCAACACCATGATGAAAGAAGGGAAGGAATTAGGGGGTGGATTGAAGGATAATAATGATCATATTGATATCCTCACCCCAACCTATGAATGTTTTGAGGCTGAGAGTATAACTGTGATGAATAGTGGCCCAAACAACTCATTTAAGGATATACATGAAGAGGAGGATTGCTTTGTGGTTAATAATCTTGATGATTTAATGGAAACGAATTCTGAATATCCTTCTTCTGAAGAACATGATGAAGGGGCCTTGTTGGAAAAGTTTACATTTAATTTACCGATCCCATTATTGGATAATTTGATCGATAATCTTCATTCGATTGATAAGTTTGATGAAGGGGCCTTATTATAAAATTTCACATTTGATCTGACCTCTGAGTCCTGTCCCATAAAGTCTGAATCATTGTTTGAATTAGATTTTGGGCTATTGCTTCCTTCCAATTTGATTCCCTTAAAAGTTAAGCCTCTCTAATATGACATTCTAGGACCCGAGGAGGATATGCCAGCTATATTCACCTTTGATTGGACTTCCCATCAAGAAGATCGGTTGATTAATGCTCTTAATGCACATGAGGCTATCGTTGAGGGGAGTGTGGTAAATAATGTCGATATTATTCATAAGCCATTGGTGCCTGAGCAAGTTACCGTGGAGGAAGTAGTCAATAAATGGGTAGTCAAGTGAGTAGATACAGGACAAGAGGACCAATGGGTAAATACTGGGCAAAGGTTCCACCCCGATTTTGAAAGATTAATGGCCATTAATTATTACATGATCCCTACACAAGAGAACAGGCTCACGGCTATTATTAATGTTAAAATCAATAATGTGTGGAACCAACTTACTTTCAGCCCATGCGCGTACATGCATAATCTTATCTTTGCATTGCACAAATGTTGGAACTTAAAAGAAGATAAGATCACATGGTGGATTATTCTTAATGCAACTTGTTGGTTATGGAGCTTTAGTGCGTCTGGCTGACGATGGTAAACTTAGCGCTTGTTGGGAGGAAACCCAATGTTGAATGAATAATATTCTAGTGTGTTGTCTTCAGGTATGAAGGGATAGCCATGATGAAGATGTCGCCGTCAAAGCACAATCAATACATGAGAAAGCCACGCCCCCATACACTAGGTTGTACCCTTCCTTCTCAGCACAAATTCAATTCTACATTGTTCTATTGTTCCATATTATTTATGCCATTGAGGACAATGTCATTCAAGTTGCGGTTGAGGCAATTCTTGTGGCATTTTTTACAACCTTTCATGCTGTTGAAAAAAAATAAAAAATAAAGTCTCTAAAATACCCAACTGAGTTTTCATGATTCATGCTTGATTTGAAAGAAAATCTGGAATGGAAAAGACTGGGGAGAAGGACAATGGTTTATTATTTGCTCTAGCCATGGAAAACTGACATTAGAATCTCTTAAAGTCCACAAGCACTTTGGAAAAAATATATATCACATGCACACTAACGAAGCAAGCAGATAAGTCTTCTGCTATTTAGGTGTGGTGTCTGACACTCTGCCTACTTTAGTGATGAGATATTTTTAGAAGGCTATATGTCGAGTTTTTTGTCAAATAAGTGCAAAAGCACACACACACACACACACACACACACACACACACACACACACACACACACACACACACACACACACATATATATATATATATATATATATATATATATATATATATATATATATATAACACCATGAAAAATGCCTCTAATCCTAGTAACCGAACCTGCTTCCCCTAAGGTAAGCGTTGAAGTTCGCGTCAAACAGTGAAGGGATATGCAGGATCATGTGTGTATTAAAAAAATGATAAAGAAAGAAGGAAGACAAGAGCTACTGTACTTAATGCTCTAAGCTAGAATCTGTAGAGTTGAAAGACACCTATCTGGAATAGCAATATGACAGATGCAATTGTCTAGCTGTGGATTTAGTTTTTCATGAGCACAAGTGCTACTGAACTTTGGGATGTATTCTCAGTCATGTTCATCAATTTCCAATCTAAGGCTAGCACGCATTAATATTTCCAGGGTTCTGACCTCTAGTTGATTCTGTGAAGGAGGATCTGGAAATGAGGGTATGAAACATTTTAAACTCTTTGTTGGTCCTTAATTTTTAAATGTTTACATTGCTAAGGGACTAGCAATGAGTAAGTTGGGGGGTGTGATGAGTGTCCATTCTTCTATGATAATTCACGTCATACACACCATTTTAAGTGTATATAGTTAGGCAATTATGCATGTTTTACAGTTAACCTTAACTCCCCGCATAAATTGGGCATTTCATGCAAATTAATTAATTTTCTGTTCCCATTCAATAAAAGAGAGTTGAGGGTCATGAGAATTAACTTTCCATTGCATAATTATGAGCATTCTTAATTTATACGCATAGTGTGATAATTTTTATGGACTAAATCAAAATTTTGAGCGTGCATGATACTGAAGGTAATTACAGGACAAGCCAAGGGCAAAATGGTCTCAAGACCAAAGAAGGGATGCCCTAGGGCGCTCCCCATCTCTCTTAACCAAGTAAAAGTAGCCTCCATCCATTTTTTGTGAGAGGAGGAGATAAAGAAATGATTTAAATTGGAGATAATTGAGAAGAGAATCAAGGAGAAGAGATTGGGAGGATAGCCACCCAAATAGGAAAGGGAGAGAGGAGGGTGCCCCAAACCCTAGAAGAGGGGGTGACCACCCCTCTCCCCCCTTCCCTCATCTCATTCCCTCTCAATCCTAGCCCTCCATCTTCTTCTAATGCAATTTCCACCCTTCATTGCACCCATTGCCCCTATAAATAGCCCTTGAAGGGAGAAAAAGGGGAGTTCTTGTTTTTGAAATAATTTTTCTCTTTCTCCCTCTCCCTAGGTCGCCCTCACCTCTCTCTCTCTTTCCCTCTCCCTTCATCTAGTTAGGTCGCCCCTCATCTTTGCTCCTATTTCTTCCACCTTGCACCATCACCCTTCCCTCTCTTAGATCTCCTTAGTTAGCCCTCTTGTCTCCACATCTTTCCCTCTCTTTTCTCACCCTAGATCTCTCCTCTTCACTCCTACAATCTCCCTCTCACTGCAGTGTCCACTCGAAGGCAGGCTGGCGATCAAAGGCTCAGCGACGTGGACGACGGCGTCTTCTTCATCTTCTTGGCTACACTTTCTCTCTTCTATTCTTGTTATTTAGATTTCATTTGGAGTTGGAATCTTTTTTTTCTCAAGCATAGTGTAAACATTTATATTTGAAGCAATAAATTTGTTTGAGCAATTTCTTTCTTTCTTGTTCTTCTTTTTCTCTATATATATATTTCTTTTACTCAACCCCATGCATTTCTTTAGCTAGATTTACTCTGTGCAATTTTAATTTCAACATTAAAACTCATTCAACAATCTCTCGTTTCAAGGAACATAGGGTTTTCAACTTTAAAAGTTCTAACCTCCTTGTGGGATCGACTCCTATTCACCGCTATGCTTTAAATCTTAATTTTATTGTGTGTGAGTGCGGAATTTTAAAATTGTGTGCGCGATGTTTTTAACGACGAGCATCCGCTCGCATCAACTGGCTTGGATGGCGTGGAGGCTTCGATGGAGGCAGCAAATGGTGGCAAAGGCAAAGTGGCTATGAGAGGCTCGGGTGTAAGTGGGGGTAAAGGCGAAGGTGTGATATGCTCAGGCTCGGGCGATGAGGGAGATGGTGGAGAAGGCGAAGGTGGTAGAGATGGGGGAGACGATGGAGGTAGAGGGTTAGGTGACTTCGGGAGAGGAGGTGGTGAAAGTGACAGCGATGAGGGATTAGGTGGTGAGGATGGTGATGAAGGTGGTGATGAGGGCAATGGGGGTAATGGAAATGGTGTCGGTGATGGAGAGGGTGAAGAGGAGGGTCGCGGTGTCCACCGTCGATGTATCGACATGACACGGCATACGACGTCGGGAGCAAAAGTAGTGGTGATGGGAGCGGGAGTAGAAGGGGAGGCACTAGCCTGAGCAGAGATATGGGTTTGCAGAGGTGGCAGAGATGAGGTAGGCGGTGAGGAAATTGGTGATAGAGATGGGGTAGGTGATGATGTCGATGATAGTGTGGATGATGGGATAGGCGATCGACTAGGTGAGGGAATGGGTGATGGAGCAGGTGCAACACTAATTAAGAAATCACAGGGGTGCCCCTGGTCTTGCAATGGAGGAGATGGCTGCCTGGGCGGCGCCTACTGCTGCTGCTTGCTATGAAGATATAACACAACCTTGTAAATTGCAGGCCAATCAATCCTCTTCATATTTTCCAGGTCATAAACATACTCCCAGAACTTGGGGCAGTCCTCAACCAAATGCCCCTACTGACGATGGTAATCACAAAACTGGAGCAGATTCCAGACCGTGGGTCGACAAGACACAACCGGAGGAAGTTGCAATGCGTAAGTGGCCAACAAAGCCCTGAAAACATCGGCTAGAGACTCCAACAATGGAGAATAATGATCCCGCTTCGGGCAAGGTGGATGTCGAGGGATATGGGATGGAGTAGAAGGTTGCGGAGAGTGAAGTGGTTACGAAGGCAATGGTGCATGACGACTAGCGGATGGACTAGGTGGAGGTGTATGACGAGTGGGATGGGAAGGTACGTAATGGAGGGCATCTACCTGCTCGGGATTCGGTGTTCCCTTAACTGGAGGTGGAGGCGGAGATAGATGTGGATACGAGGAGGTGGCAGGCTAACCATGGATGGCGAAAAGTTGACTCACGGAGGGTTGATATGCAGGAGTGGAAGGCTGACTCATGGGGGATTGGTAAGAGGTCTACATGGGTGGCTGACTCATGGAGGGTTGATAAGAGGCGGAGGGCTGACTCATGGAGGGTTGATAGGAGGCAGAAGGCTGACTCGTGGAGGGTTGATAGGAGGAAGATGTGGGTGTAGAATGTGGAGGGGACTCGGAGTCACGGGAACTCTGAAGTTGATGGCGAATGAAGCATGCTCGACAATAGAGTTGTTGCCAAGAGATAATGTCATTCAAGGCTAAGATGAAACGGTACTCGGGCGTTGCATTGGAAATGATCATCTTGATTTGCTCCTTCTACGGAATATGCCATGGGACTTGCGCGGTCAGGTGATGCTAGCGGTCGGCAAAGGCGGAGAACTCCTCGTTGGGCTTCATCTTCTCCTGGGCCAGATCCACAACAGAAAACCTAGGTCCAACATGGTCTTGGTATTGCTAAATAAATCTCTCTTAAAGAACTTGAATATTCACAACCTGGTCTTGTTGCAAAGAGAATAACTAATCTCGAGCTGGGCCCTCTAAGGATAGACCGAACAAATATGCCATCAAGCACCGGTCATGCTGAAACTAGGTCGAATCATAAAGAAACTTCTTCAAGTGCACGTAAGGGTCACCAGTTCCACCATAACGGCGATATGCGGGGATTTGCGATGGTGACGGAAGTCAGAGATTTTGAAAGGCAAACGGGACACTCAAGGAAGGTTTGGGATCAATCCGCCGTTGAAGCTCATCAAGCTGGCGTTGGGCTTGAGAGATCATTTCCTGGGTAGGGAGAAATCTAGAATAATGCGGGCCAGCTTCAACAAATGATTGTGAATTTGTACTAGGAACATGATAATGGACCGGATAAGAGTATCCAGATTGAGAAGAAGAAAGGCCCATTCCGGGAGTAGAAGGATACACGGGCCTGGATTGGATGTTATGATATGGATCAATCGGGCTAGCAGCAACATGGGTAGAAGAAGGCCCATTAAGATGGTTAGCAAGAAGTCTTTGGGCTTGAATAGGGTCCATTTGGCGAAAAAGACATGAGATATGGGCCATAAGGTTTGTGATGCGGGACGGATGACATGACCGGGCTAAGACGTACGACCGACTAAAAGTCTGGCCAGCACTAGCACACTAAGGGAAGCCGAGCGACTGACTACCATGGCATTCTCTGGGTGGAGACGTCTCTCAACAGCAACTCACTCTAGCCTGATGATCGTCCCTTACGAGGGAAACGTGGGATCGCAGCGGTTAAGGAACCACTGTCGCCTAGGGTAATGCAGGCCGAGCTCGGTGCTCTACTGGAGCTAAGGAACGGGAGCTCACAACTCACAACCACGGTGATTTGAAACTAGCTAACGGCCCTAATCGCACATGCACAACATATAAGACAGTATACTAAATAAAGAAAATGCCGGAGGGAAGGAACATCGCGCGTACCTCCATGACTAGTGTGTGAGGAAGAAACCCTGGCCGATTCCGACAACCCCGATACACGCTAGTGAAAGAATAGTTACAACCCAATTTTTATCGCCCACTCCTCACAGGGAGATAACAGGCTACAACGTTGATTTCGGGATTGCTGGATAACGGGCTGACGGGCCGCACTCGCAGGAGGCGAGGAGACGAGTCGAAGCCGACCGGAAGGCGAAGATCGGCCACCGACCGGTTCTGCCCGCGCTGGTCACCCTGTGCAGAAAACTTGCAGAGGCCAGTACGTCATGATCCGACGTCCGATCGGGGTCTCGTTTGTTGGAGAACGTCGGCGACATGACGGAGATTCTTTGCTTCGAAGGGCGCGATCAGATCTTACCAGATCTGGGCGTAGGAGCGACTGTTCTCAGCCTCAGGTTCTGTGCACACAGAACTACATAGGAAGACAAATAATTATTGGAAAAATGGTTCCCGGTGTCGGAACAAGGCGCCGTTTATTGCAGATCATCGGCGACGTCTAGAGGAAGGATTTGACCAATGGGTCTGGTCATATCTACAAAGAGGAGGGCGGGGCAGCTTTTGGAAGTCGCCTCTTCTTCTGGGTCGAATTTGTAGAGGGTGGTCGGCGCAGTCCTACGAGAATCTCTGCCACGGCCAGCACCGATCACAGAACGACACGAGCTTAGTGGCAACGCGAAGAGGACAAAAAATCCTACAACCCATCAGCATCTCAGATCCACAGAGCTTGGGAGTAGATCTGGAGAAATTCGGGATCAGGAAATTGAGGATCTGGACAGCAGGCTCGGGTAGATTTACGTGACTTCACGTGATAAATTATTATCGGCAATCCAGAGCTCCGATTGACGCAAAACTAGCGCCAACTTCTTCCTGACTTGGAGAAGCTTCACTGAGAATTTTCGTAAAACCATATTTGAAGAGGATAGGGAGGATAGTTGGGGCGAGTCACACTCTCAAAAGAATCACGTCACAGGATTTGATCAAGGGCATCACACCTAAGAGGAGGAAGAGAATCACTCTCTTAACATAATCTTCTCTCATAAAAACTTCATTGTTCCCTTAACATGGGATTACATACTTTTATATAGACTCTTCATACGATAGATAGACAACTTATTAAAAACTTCAACACCTAACATTTGACATTTATTACTAATCATACCAAACATCACCTAACATCTCTGACATTGAGCACCTAACACCTAACATTTGTTGACTAATAATAGCTCTCGTGGGAATACTAAGACACTAAGAAAAACTATTCATGATGGTGATATCTTTCACACACCTATAAGCCTACGAATGTGGCCTATTAAAATACAACACTCAAAATAAATATAAATTGATAAATGCCCATGCTGCTTGACGATCCTCGTCAAACCCCGCCGCTTGGAAGAGGTTCGACTTCGAAGCTAGGGCCTTTGCTCAGAGAAGTAGCGGCATTGGTGGAGACGGTCGGTGAAGATGGATGGCAGAGAAGGATGGATCTGGAGCTTCGAATGGGGTTTCGCACCCGTCCCCATCTCAAGGACGATGCACCCGAAGTTTCAAATTCTTCCTTCATGGTGGAGAGGAGGAGGACGGATCTGGAGCTTCGAATGGGGCCTCGCACCCGTCCCTATCTCAAGGATGATGCATCCGAAGTTTCAAATCCTTTCTTCCTAGCGGAGCGGATTTGGCCAAGGACCCGACTTGTGGGAACAAGTGGGTAACCGGCTCTGATACCAAACTGATGCGGGACGGATGACACGACCGGGCTAAGACGTATGGCCGACTAAATGTTCGGCCAGCACTAGCACACTAAGGGAAGTCGAGCGACTGACTACCGTGGCATTCTCCGGGTGGAGACGTCTCTCAACAGCAACTCACTCTAGCCTGACGATCGTCCCTTGTGAGGGAAACGTGGGATCGCATCGGTTAAGGAACCACTGTCACCTAGGGTAATGCAGTCCGAGCTCGGTGCTCGACTAGAGCTAAGGAACGGGCGCTCACAACTCACAACCACGGTGCTTTGAAACTAGCTAACGGCCCGAATCGCACATGCACAACATATAAGACAACATACTAAATAAAGCAAATGCCAGAGGGAAGGAACGCCACGCGTACCTCCACGACTAGTGCGTGGGGAAGAAACCCCAGCCGATTCCGACAACCCCGATACACGCTAGTGAAAGAATAGTTGCAACCCAAATTTTATCGCCCACTCCTCACAGGGAGACAATAGGCTACAACGCTGATTGCGGGGTTGCTGGATAATGGGCTGACGGGCCGCACTCGTAGGAGGCGAGGAGACGAGCCGAAGCCGACCGGAAGTCAAAGATCGGCCACCGACCGGTTCTGCCCGTGCTGGTCACCATGAGCAGAAAACTTGCGGAGGCCGGTACGCCAAGATCCGACGTCCGATCGGGGTGCCGTTTGTTGGAGAACGTCGGTGACAGGACGAAGATTCTCTACTTTGAAGGGCGCAATCAGATCTTAACAGATCTGGGCGCAGCAGCGAATGTTCTTAGCCTCAGGTTTTGTGCACACAGAACTGCACAGGAAGACAAATAATTATTGGAAAAATGGTTCCCGGTGTCGGAATGAGGCGCCGTTTATTGCAGATCATCGGCGACATCCAGAGGAAGGATCTGACTAAAGGGTTTGGTCAGATCGGCAAAGAGGAGGGCGGGGAAGCTTCTGGAAATTGCCTCTTCTTCTGGGTCAGATCTGAACAGGGTGGTCGGTGCAGTCCCACGAGAATCTCTGCCACGGCCAGCATCAATCTCAGAACGACACGAGCTTGGAGGCAACGCGAAGAGGACAAAAAATCCTACAACCCATCAGGATCTCAGATCCAGAGAGCTTGGGAGTAGATCTGGAGAAATTTGAGATCAGGAAACTAAGGATCTGGACAGCAGGCTCGGGTAGATTTGCGCGACTTCACGGGAAGAATTTTTACCGGGGAGCCAGAGCTCCGATCGATGCGAAACCAGCGCCAACTTCTTCCCGTCTTGCAGAAGCTTCCTTGAGAGTTTTTGCAGAACCAGATTTAGATAGGATAGGGAGGATAGAGGGGGCGAGTCACACTCTCAAAAGAATCACGTCACAGGATTTGATCATGGGCATCACACCCAAGAGGAGGAGGAGAATCACTCTCTTAACATAATCTTCTCTCATAAAAACTTCATTGTTCCCTTAACATGAGATTACATACTCTTATATAGACTCTTCGTACGACAGACAGATAACTTATTAAAAACTTCAACACCTAACATTTGACATTTATGACTAATCATACCAAACATCACCTAACATCTCTGACATTGAGCACCTAACACCTAACATTTGTTGACTAATAATAGCTCTCGTGGGAATACTAAGACACTAAGAAAAACTATTCATGATGGTGATATCTTTATCACACCTATACGCCTACGAATGTGGCCTATTAAAATACAACACTCAAAATAAATATAAATTGACAAATGCCCATGCTGCTTGACGATCCTCGTCAGTTTGCTTGCTCATCGGAGGGATCAGAAGGACCACGGGAAGAAGGGCCCGTGTGGGAAGAAGATTCCACGTGGGAGTAGGAAGATTGGGAAGGGGGATACAAAGAACTATAGTGGAGCTCCATGAGAGAGATAGAGACTTAATACAGGAAAACCAGTGGGGATACAACTAGGGAAGAGGGCACGAAGAATGAGGAGGAGGGCAATCCCCAGGGTAGGTAACGGTCCTGTGATGACAGCTACTAGCCGGTAGCGGTCAGGTGATGACCGCTACTAGAAGGTAATGGTCAGGTGATGACCGATACCTGGTCTTTGGGAATTGGCCTGAGAGACAGACTTATGCGCAAGGAAGTAATGCAGAATTGCGACTAAGAATGACGGAACAAGGCTATAAAGCATGAAAAAGAGCTGAAACAGAATGAATCTATTAACCAAAAGACTATATGATGGGTGAGGAAACACATCACAAATATCACGAATGGGCTTATCAGAACCCACACTTCACAAACAATGTAATGTGAGAGGTTTCACCGAGGTCAAACAAGTTAATATGATGCGATATTTTAAGAAGTTTCAGTGGACCTTTTAATGTTTTAATGAAGCATAATTCCCTCAAGATAGGAAACCTACAGGGAAGGGGTCCAAACTCGGGGTTGAACTAGGGTTAACTCCCTCACACGGATGCAAAACCTAGGGGGTAGGAAGGTACAATCGGCTCGGCATCCATGTTAGAATCCAAGGCTCGCAGAGAATTACGGAGGTCTCGGATAAGATCAACTAGTCGAGTCCGAGGAATACGAAGCCGAGAGGGTCACTTACCATGGTAGGAATGCAACTACAATATGCAATGAATGATCCTATACGCACCGGAGTGCATGCAAATCTAACCTAAAACTAGCAAATCAACACAAGATAAATATATGCAAACACAACAATATGGATGCAAATAACATGTGAGAACTAAGAGAACATAATGAACATGGATGCAAAACTATAAGAAACATAATCAGAAGCCAGGAACTAGCTCAAATAATCAATGAACAACATACCTGTCGGGCTGCCCCTACGCCTGAACAGAGCCAGGTAGTGGTCCTATGGGGACCGCTGTCGGCAGGTAGTGGTATCCTTAGGACTGCTACTTGGTAGTGATATCCTGGGGACCACTACCTGATGGTAGTGGTCTCTGGGTCAACCGCTACCTACTCCAGAACCTGAAACTATAGAACAACAGAAAACCCGAGGAAACACTATCTAAACAGCAACACACACACACACAAATCGCAGGATGGCAAGAGTAAGGTGATGGACACCAAGAGTCTCACCGTGATCGCCAAAAAATAGAGGTGTTGATAATTATCCGCCCCCGAACAAGAATAATAATAAGCATAAGCATGCGACATAAGAATGGGGAAAGGGGCGATAAAGAAATAGCAAAGAACTGTGATCGCCACCAAGGGCTAACAGTTGGGAAACACTATAGAAACTCAGAGGGGCCTGCTGCGTACCTTGGAAAAGAGGGGAAATGGGGTTGAAGATCAGCCGCAACAACGTGATCGCGCTTAAGAAAAAGGGTGCGGGAACTTCGTGGGTTAACTTCTCCTCACCTTCCAGCCGGCCAGAGATCAAGGGCCTCACGTTCTACTCCGGCCTTCCTACGAAACAAAGTCACAAAGAGGATAAAAACCCATTAGAACATGCAACGTGTAGCATCAATCCCGTATGTAGAAATAAGCATGAAGAAAAGGGGGAGAACGCACTGGGGGAGGGTTTTCAACCCCCGTAAGAGAGACAAAATAATAGGTGTGTGTGTTATGATGATAAAAGAGTGTGAGGAGAATGTAAAACGTAGAGAATAGCAGTGAAAAGCGTGATGCAAAGTGCATGTAAATGTGCAGAAAATAGTGTAGCAAAAAGTACTGCAGTAAATAAGGAGATAATGAAGAAAAGAAAGACTAAGAGAAGGAGGACGCTGATATGAAGCTTCCCTGATGATTGGGGGTCGAAGAAGAGGAGTCAACAATGCGACATGGCTTCGCCCCAAGTAGAAAAATGCCCTCCTGCGAGCCCACAACCATAGGAGGCTATTTATAGGCCTTAAAAACCCTAAGTAAAATTTAGGAGGATAATCACCAAAAAATTGAGTTTTGATTGATAAACCTGTGAGATATAAGTAGGATAATACCCCAGGATGGATAGAACTCGATATGGAATGATATCTTCAGAGCAATCGGCGTGAATGAGGACTCTAAGGCATCCTCGACCGCAGAAAACGGAGTCTGAAACAAAATGGACTTTGCAACGAGAACGTGGTCAGTTACATGACCGCTACCTTTAGAAAGTGGTCATGCGAGAACGGCGACCTGCCAAAGGCTGAAAAGGCCCAAAGAAGCTAAGTCGACGCACAAGCAGGCAGTGGGTCTACACATCCATGAAAACAAGCAGATCGCGGTCAAGTGATGACTGCGACCTCATGGTCGCGGTCATCACAAGACCACGACCTTACTGGTCATGCATATAGAAAACATGCCCCCCCCCCCCCCCCCCGCGACCATGGCCATGAGCCAAAAATTGAAAAAACCGAGGGAATTAGACCCCAAGATTTAGGGGCCGGGAAATGATCAGAAATTGGCATGAAATTCACTCAGGGAAGACTCCAAAATAATAGATAATTTGGGACATCATGAAAGATGAATGTGAGAAAGAACTTGACTTGCAGGTAGAAAACGGATGTCAACAACTGCGTATGTGGCATGGTATGGATGGTGTTGTGATTTCTAAAGCATTTTGGGCTCAGGCCCACGGTGTGGTAAGTGGTTTGCTAGGCTATGGGAGTGAGTCTACTCCCCGAACTTGCGGTGTTTGAGCTTTCCTCATCCTAATTTCTAGTTTTAGTTAACTGAGTAGAGAATTGTTTCGTGGTGGATGCCGGGATCTTCTTGCTCCGATTGTGTAGGTTGTGCAGAGTTATGCAGTGGAAGCGTGGTGGGCCCATAACCCATGGGCCCCAGGATCGAAGCCGTGATAGGAGATGGAAAATTTTCTGGTGATGAGAAGAGTTGGAGGCTTCCTGGTCAATTGTAAAAGGGTTGTCCCTCGACTTGAGATTGTGTTGGCCATAAAGGTTGTGTCAGTTATTGTGCCATCGTCTGAGGCATTGCTTGTGTGGCACCGATGGAATTGAGGATTAGACGGCTCAGCTACGAGAGTTGCTGAGCGAGGGCTATGTTTGCACTAGTCTCCTCCATGAATTGGGCAGTATGGTCTATAGCAGACTTAGTTGGTGATGGAAGTTGTGTGTGGACTATGGGCCATTAGATTGACTTGGATAGAGTTTAACATTTATTTTCTAGAGTTGATGAATGATTAGACCAGCTCCAATCAAGGAGGGTGTTCTTGAGGTAGATTTGAGATTCAGCATTCGACGGGGGTGTCACCTTGGTAATTATGTGGAGTGTCATGCCGAGTGATCGGCAGAAGTGACATGGACCCAATCGAGGTTTATGTGGGGATCGTTAGGAGAAGGATCTGATTATGACAAGTCAACAACAACTGGGGTTCAACGTAGATGGTGCCACCGTCGACTCGATCATTAATAAGGATGGAAGGCACTTTCCTACTCATGAGACTGTGTGCTGAAAGTTGTGGAATTGTGTGTTGCCTTCTGGTACCTGTGGTTTTGTGATGCGCAAAAGCGCCGCACATTGATAGGTATTGGCTGACCAGTTGGGAAAGTTTTGCAAAAAAAATTGGGGAGTATGGAATGGACAGTTCTTTAGTGTGAGGGCTCCTTAAGTTATGGTGTTTGATGGAGGCCCCTGTGTTGCTTCGAATTGCATAGAGTTTTTTGAAGCTCAGAGATCAGAGTTGTTAAGGGAGTCGAGTTGTAACCAGAAATGGTGTGCGGATGTCGTTGGCCCAGTAAGGAAGGATATCAGGTGTTAGAGCCGACAGGTGAATTACTGAGATCTGAAAATGGTTTATTATTAGTTCCTATAAGAGAAATGGGAGAGGAGAATGTAGCAAGAAGGAATTCCTGTTGGCATGTGACCAGTGGCTGGCAAATGAACCCCTACAGCCAGGGTGTTTGTTAATCGAGATGGGTTGGAAATGTTGAGAATTGTGGAATTGTGAGGCCTCAGGTGGCAGCTCGTATTGTGTCCCACGTGTGTAAATGGGACTGGTGAGAAATTGGTGTTGGGACCAGAGTTGGTCCAGCTATGTTTAGTAGTGCTTCAGGTCGTAAGGTGCAGGATGCTAGTGTTTGGGAGCTATCGGAAAAGTTATGGTTAGCAGGTGTGGAAGCTCATGTCCTGATTGGACTGCTGAGTATGGTTCCCCAATTGTGGTAGAAATTTACGTGTGGGTCACGTCTCCATGCTGTGTGGGGATTTTTTCTAGCAGTACTCGAGTCTTTGAGATCTCTGTATGGTTGAGGTGATGCCAGACCTGTCTGTTTTGGTGGGCCTTGCTCGTTCCTGAGGGTTTGTGAGAGTAATGAATGTGAGGTGAGTGAGTCTTTCTACTTGCATTGGTCTGGTTGTGACCCTCAGAAGGTTTTGCGCGGGGAGTTTTCAGGTCGTGCTGGAAGAGATGGGAGCATTCCCAGTTACCCAATGGAGTGAGTCATTCTTTCCCTCTGAGTATGTTGTGTCCCTTCGAATTTCGAGGATGAAATTTTTGTAAGGGGGGAGGACTGTAATGACTTGGGTTTTCCAGATCTAGTATCCGCGGGTTTCAGAGCATTTTTGCGGGTCTCGGATCATGTTTTCTAATTAAAATAAAATTTTTTGAATATCAGATCTTCAGACCCCCAAATATGACATAGTAAATTATTTTTGGGCTCTGTGGCGTAATGGGTGAGTTATGCATTTTTTGAGGATCACAGGGTTGATTTTTTGTAATTTTTTGAATTTTTGGATTTTTCAACCCCGAAATTAAAATCTATAAATAACCCTTAACCCCCTCCCCCTTGTCATTCTCTCAAACCCTCCCTCTCTCCTCCGTTTCTTCCCCTCTCTCACTCTCCCACCTCCAGCGGTCGACGGTGAGCATGGAGGGCTGACGCGGCGAGGCAATGGTGGTGATGGGCGACGAGGATGAGGAAGAGATCGAGGGCTACGGGAGAGGCGTATTAGTGAAGGAAATGAGAAATGACCATGAAGTTTTGGCAGTTTTCAGCATGGATCGGCGTCCCCTTCATGTGGAGTCTTCGTGAGAGGTCACTACAAGAAAAATCATAATTTTTGACGCACTAATTCCATCCGAAATCCGTCGCCAACTGTTCCGACGGATTTCTAACGGAATTAGTGCGTCGGAAAATGTAGGTCGCCAATTTCAAACGCAATATATTTCCGTCGAATATTCGTCAAAAATTACCGACAAACATATTCCATCGATATTTTCGTCGATATTTATGTCGGTAATTAATAACGTTTAATAATAAAAAATTTAATTAATATTTTTGACGGACATAATTTCGTCAAAAAATATGTAGGTAATATATTCTTTTAAATGATATTAAAATTAAAAATGTTTTTCGATGGAAGAGATTACATCGAAAATCCGTCGGGCAATTTCCAACGGAAATTTGGTTTCGTCGGTATTTCGTCGGTAATATATAAATTTCATTAATAAAATTTTTTAAAAAATCGACAGAAAAATGTTCTCGTCGAAAAATACGTCGATATTTTTTTCGATGGAAATATAATTCGTAGATAAAACGTCGGTAATAAATAATAGTGAGGGTGGATAATTATTTCATTATTTTTCGACGGGACTTTAGATGGTCGGAAATACGTCGGAATTTTCTGACCTATTTCTGACGGGAAATTATTCCGTCGAAAATCTGTGTCAAACTATTTCCGGCGGAAATGATTACTGTCGGAAATACGTCAAAAATTTTTGACATATTTCCGACAAATAACTTGTCCGTCGAAAATTTCTCACACCTACATCTGTCAAATATTTCTGACGGAAGGGAGTTTGGTCGGAAATACATTAGAATTTTCAGACGTAATTCTGACAGTAATCATTTCTGTCAGAAAGGTTGTCAAATTATTTGCGACGAAGACGTATTTTCGACAAAACGTCAGAATTTCGTCAAAACATTTCTCTCCATTTTTTTATATATTTGAAATTTTTAAAAATCTATTTAAAACTACAATTATACAGACACAACCTATACAACTCAACATAAAACACGCAATAAACATATACAACACACAATAGGATAAAATCCACACAACATATAATAAACAACATCCACAACACATAACTCAGTGAATAAAAAAAAGTACAGTTACATTAATTCAAATGTGTCATTTTTGCACAATATCACTAAAAAAAATCAAGAGATATCCACTGGATCATCCTCATTTGTACCATCTCTACCATCACCAGTTGTAGGAGGATCCTACATCATAAAAAAATAATATTAAATAAAATTAAATAAATTTAATTAATAATAAATTTAATTAAATATCTTTTTGATTTTATAAATTCGAAAGTAGATAATATGAAGATGAATTCTTTAAATTAATTTTGATTTGAGAGTCGAGGCCAGACTGGGTATTCATTTTACATTCCGTCAACTCTCTCAAGTGACACTCCCCACCCATGTCATATTGGAATAATCAGCATGTCGATCACATCGATATTTCACATTTTGGACCCCCGAAATCCCATGCCTTAGATTTATTTTAAGCTAAAATAGTTTGGAAAGAAATGGATAGTTTGAGCGCTGAGCCCAAACCAAGTATCTATTTTAGATTTCGTCAACTCCCCCAAGTAACACTCTCCACCCAGGTCGTATTGAAACAATCGATATGTCGATCAGATTGATATTTCATATATTGGACCCCCCAAAACCCCTAACCTTCAATTTATTTCAAACTAAATTAGTTTGGAAATAGCTAGTTTGAGCGCCGAGCCCAAACAAGGTATCCATTTTGGATTCCGTCAACTCCCCCAAGTCACTCTCCCCACCCAGGTCGTGTTAGAATAATTGGCATGTTGATCAGATCGATATTTTATATATTGGAAACCTGAAACTCCTAACCGTGGATTTATTTGAAACTAGATTAGTTTGGAAATGTCTAGTTTGAATGCTGAGCCCAATGGGTATCCGTTTTGGATTTCATCAGCTCCCCTAAGTCACACTCTCCACCAAGGTCGTGTTGGAATAATCGACACACTGATCAGACTAATATTTTACATCTTACACCCTGAAACCCCAGGTCTTTTATGTTGGAGCACTTTTTTAATTTCATGTTTCACATATTAGACTCTCATAGCTGAATTCTTTGAACTAAGTAGTAATATTATAACTCTAAAGTCTACGAAATTAAAAGTTAAATTAAATACTCACATGGGGGGACTGTGTTGTGGTCGAGGGTGCTTCCTGAGTCGAAATCCCCACCTGGGAGAGGAGGGTAGCAACCGCCCGGGTAATGCGTGCCTTGATGACGTCTACCTCATCTCGGACGATGGATCTAACATGGCTCGCAGAAGTGCCGGTAGAGGGAGTAGAGAAGGAACTGCTACTGGGGTAGGATGAAGCTGAGCCAGCACAAGATGTTAGAATGGAGCTGGTGTCCAATCTCTGCCCAAAACCGTATACTCGTCCTTTCTTCGATGGGCCGGTTGCTACTACCCATGCCTCAGGATCTAACTGTGGCCGCTGCATCTCCTCCTCCCCGTACTTTTCAGTCATATGCCTATCATATGACTCCTGCAAATTGAATAAAAATATTATAAATTTTATATTAATCAATCATATTTAAAAATTGAAATATAAAAGAAATGTGTATGTATATAATCTTACCACTACCGAACGAGCCCTCTCGCTTACATAATGATCGGTCCCCTTTTTTGTGAACTGTAGCAAATAAATCGCAGTACGAGACCTTACCACCCCTCTTCTTTTCCTGTTGTAAATGTTATATAGAATAAATAAGGACATATAAGAAATAAAATATGATAAAATTAACATTATTACTTACCAATCTCTCCTTCTGGGTCACGAAGGAAATAGATCCAGAAGTGTGGAGATGCACGTCTGGATGTGATGCACGGGCGGGTTTGGCTTTTTTGGATTTGGCTCTCCAATTAGCCTCGGCCCATATATCACAGAGGACCTCCGAGTGCTCCATCCTCATCCATGAAGGGCCGTATGCCTTCCAAAGGCCACGGTCCTCGCTCCCCCCAGCTGCAGCCTGGGCACGGTCCCGGCAGCTATATAATTGATACTTATAATTTAAACTTGATGTGGCCTCCCATGCAGGTCGAGCTCGTTCGACGTCAGCTGGCCTCACAAACTGATATCCTCGCTGTCAAGAATTCAAATTTTATAAGTTAGTCTATTGAAATTGTGGAGTTGAGAAATATGTAATTTAAAAGATTAAATTATTTAAAAGATCGTGGATATCTTAAGGAAACTTTCAAAATGACTTATATGGGCCAGGCACATGTCGCTCTATAGTGTTGGTAATAAAACGAGAAGCGTCATTAGACTCTACTTTATCTCATTAGACTCTACTTTATCCCTACAATTACAGATGTTAAAATGATAGCCAACAATTATATAGCTGATAGATAGATAATGAACATAATTCATGAGTTTAAATGTTTACCCAGAGACCCAACATGGCTTGTATCCCTCCTGCAACACCACCTGCTCACCCTCGTGATGGCTAATAGCATCGTCTGCCAGTTGTGTGCCCGGGTAGGCGGACGAGCCAACCATCGCAGGTGGTGTGCCCGACGTACCTGTTACAAGTAAAATAGAAGTAGTTAATCAGAATTTAGCTCATTATTAAAAAAACTATTTATTCAACAAGTAAACATATAAAATTTTCATCTTTTAACTAAGAATTTAAATAAACATACCAGTAGAATGTGATGGAAGCGATGTGTTGAGTCTCAAGACGATTTTGATGATAATAAAACCCCGGATTACAATGGGTTGTTTAATTGTTTGAACTTCTCCAAATGAGATTGAAACACAAATGCATGAGTTGATTGAGGGTCAAACAAGCTCATTTAATATGTATCCTTGTGCAAACATAAGTCTTCAAATGCTCGGTTCTGTTCCATGGACTGAACAATACTATTTTACAGAATTCCCAGTTGGCGGTCGACCTAAAGGCACAGAGCGGTTGACCTAATTTTCCAGGGATCTCAAAACTACAGTTTTTACAGTGGCGGTGGACCGCCCAGCATGTTTCGGTCTATCGATTTTCCCAGAATTGAAAGATCCCATTTCTGTAAAATTCCGGTCGATCGCCCCCCTACCTCAGGTCGACCGCCAGTCTCGAAAGCCCTTATTATTGACTTTTGTGTTCTCAACGTGGGAAGCCTCTCTCCTTGGATTTGTTTAATCCCAAAACCACCAAACCTTCCATGATTTGTGGATCTGGTTCCTGTCTTGTCTCTTGACCATTCAAGAGTTATAAAAACATCTCTTTGGATAATGTTTGGGACTAAATCACGAATTTTTGGAAGAAAATCATACTTAAACACATATTTTTGGGTCAAAAATTTCAAGCCGAAGCGTCCTTCCGTCTCAACCCTAGGTTGGCTCACGCCGGCGTCGTTGCCGACCATGGTGGACCCCGGGGGGCCTTCGGTGCCCCCCCGCATGGCGACACCTTTCACATCCACTCCAACCCTCCTTCCGTCTCCAACTGCTTTCAAGCCGACACGTATGGAACGGTCTTTTGCTGAGTTTTTGGCGTCTTCCATGTCGCCACATGTGGTTAAAGGCTCTGTGCATGCCCCTGCATCTACCGATACCGGGGAACCTGTAGTTTTTTTCTCAAAGGAGGAGATTTCTAAAAGCCTTCTCCCATTTGAATTTGCGATTGTGGCTCGCACCCCCCGCGGAAGACCTACATTTCCTGATATCCGGAACCACCTATCTAACAGATGCAACTTCAAAGAGGATTTCATGATTAGTGCTCTTGATCCCCGTCATCTTCTGCTTAGGTTTCGCAATTATGAGGATTACTTGCAGATTTTGCTGAGGGAGTCCATGTATGTTCATGGCCAGCTATTTCGTTTCTTCAAGTGGACTATGGAATTTTCTCCAGAATCTGATTCGCCAGTCTTACCGATCTGGATTTTTTTTCCTGGGTTGCCAGTAAATTTTTTCTTGGACCATATGATCCGCTCAATTGCTGGTAATGTTGGTTGCATTTTGAAGATAGATTCCTCTTCTCTCAACCTGTCGAATATTGTTGCGGCTCAGGCCTGCGTTGAATTGGATGTATCTAAACCTCACCCTTCTCGTATATGGATTGGGTATCCAAGGGGTAGGGCTTGGCAAGAAGTCTGCTACCCAGAACTTCAAAATTATTGTTCTGCTTGTGCCCGCATTGGTCATCCAGTGTCTGATTGCAAAAATTCTCTTCGACCAGCTCTGTCTTCAGAGGCTCCCACGCGCCCGGTTCCAAAATAATGCTGGCAACCAGTTGTGATGAGAAGGCCAGTTGGAAATTCAGACAGGTTATTGGACGCAGTCCCTTCCACATCAAGTGCTGAAGACCAGAAGGAGCCCACTGCGGTGAAGATTCGGACTCCTTGTACAGAAGTGAGACAAAAGATCACCCATTCAACCAGTTTACACTCGAAGGATGTAACTGTTTCGGGGACTACCTCTAAGGAGTCTGAGCATGACCCTATCAATGTGACTGTTCCTGGACTGGAATCTGATTCTGCTGGCCATTCTTCTCCTAGAGGATCTACTTTTGTGGGTAGTGAGTACTCAGTGAAGATAGTTGATCTTGCCCAACCGGAGCCCCCTTCATTCCAAACAGTTGACTTGGGTGGAGCAATTGTTCCTGTCCCGGAACTGGCAATTGTGGACGTTCATCGAGTGACTAAAGATAAAGGAAAGCTTCAAGAAGATGGGACTCAAACTCAAAGACTGGAGTTAAAACAAGATCTATGGGGAGGACTAACTCTGTGGGTACTCTTCCTAACATCAATCAATTATAATGACATTTATTATTTGGAATGTTAGAGGAATTGGTAATGATCTGTCTATGGGTCGTGCAAGGCTTCTTATCAAAACTCATAACATTAAATGCATTGCCATTCTGGAACCTAAAATTCATGTCAGTTATATGGAAAAGACTTGTCGAAGGTTGGGTATGGATAAGGTGGTTGCTAATGGGGACAATAATGCTCATAACTGGGTAATGTGGAAAGACCCATTGGACTTTTCTATTTTGTTTCAGGATGATCAACAAATAATGCTCAGGCAGAATGCTCCTTCTATTCCACTGTTTCATGTAACTATGGTTTATGCAAAATGCACTATTGCTGAAAGGTGTAGTCTCTGGTCTTCCTTAAATGACATAAACCTACAGATAACAGGTCCATGGCTGGTGGCAGGGGATTTCAATTGTATTCTTGACCCTGATGAGAAAATTGGAGGTAACCCTCCATCTATCAAGTCTATTTCCAACTTCAAGGATTGCTTAAATGACTGTGCTCTAGCTGATTCTAGTTTTCTGGGATCTAAATATACCTGGCATAATAACTAAAGAGGTGACAAATCAATATGGTCTAGATTAGACAGGGTTCTTACTAATGCTCCTTGGCAATTGGTTCTACCGATTACTATCGAGCATCTCTCTAGGGAGGCATCAGATCATGCACCTCTCCTTGTTACATTAGTTACAATGCCTAAATATCGGAGCAGATTCTGCTTTCAACAAATGTGGTACATGCATGATCAATTTTTGAAGGCTGTGGAAGTCAATTGGTGTAATAGCCCTTTGGCTACTTCGGCTATCACTTCTCTTCATTTGAAGCTCAAGTACATGAGGAAAATGTTACAAGTTTGGAACAAGCAGGTATTTGGAAACATTCATAATAATTTAAGGACAACTGAAGACAATGTTTTGAAGGCAGAATTTCAATATGATGTTCAACCAAACCAGACTAATTTTGACTTGCTTGAAACTGCAAAGACTGATTTGGCTAATAGTCTTATACAGCAAGAAGTTTTTTGGAGATAGAAATCAAGACTGAGATGGCTTGCTGAAGGTGACAGAAACACAAAAAAATTTATATGAAAACTATTGCTAACAGGAAAAGAAATATGATTCCCCATCTTAGAAACTCAGCTGGTTTGCTCACCTCGGATCATGAGGAGATGAAGGATATTGCTGCTGGTCACTTTCAGATAGCTTTCTCATCACAGTATCACCATATTGATGAAAGTTTCCTTAACAATATTCCCAAATTAGTTTCATCAGCTGATAATGACAGATTGTGTGCCAGTCCCTCTTATACTGAAATTCAGGAAGTGGTTTTCCAACTATCCCCAGACAGTGCACTTGGCCCAGATGGATTCTCAGGAGCTTTCTTTCAAAAAACATGGCATATTACTGCAGGTGTGGTGGTCTCTGCTATTCAAGAATTTTTCAGAAATCGGAATATGATGCCCAGGTTCTTGACTGCTTCTCTTATTGCTCTTATTCCCAAAGTTAGCACTGCCACTGACATATCAGAATATAGACCTATTAGTCTTTGTAATTTCATTTATAAGGTCATATCAAAAGTTATTTGTAACAGACTTGCCACCATTCTCCCAAATATCATTTCTCTGGAGCAAACTGCATTTGTAAAAGAAAGACTAATCGTTGAGAACATTGCACTTGCTCAGGAAATGGTTCATGAATTAGGTAGGAAAACAAGAGGAGGTAATGCAATCTTCAAACTGGATATGGCTAAAGCCTATGACCGTCTTGAGTGGGATTTTCTCTATGCTGCCCTATCTAAATTTGGTTTTAGTGAACAATTTATATCTATCATTCAATCCATGATTGGTAATTGCTGGTTTTTAGTTTGTCTGAATGGTGACACAGCTGGGTTTTTTAAATCTTCCAGGGGAATCTGACAGGGTGACCCCTTGGCTCCTGCTCTCTTCATTATTGCAGAGGAAGCACTGAGTAGGTCCCTCCGCAAAGCTCAATATGAGGTTCGGGTGGAGTGGTATGCAGGCCCAAAGATATGCCCTAATATATCCCATCTATTATCTGCTGATGACACCCTAGTTTTCTGTAAGGCCACTACTGCTTCTCTCAGAAACCTGATGGGTATTTTGAAAACTTATAAAAGAGCTTCTTGTCAATTAGTAAATGTTGCCAAGAGTGGATTCTTCACTCATCCTAAGAGCAAAGCTTCAATGATAAGGAGAATTCAGGAAATCACGGGTTTCACTCACCATTCCTTCCCCCATAAATACATGGGCTTTCCTTTGGTTTGTGGTAGGTCCAAGAAAGTTTATTTTGCTAGAATTATCTGCTCTATCCAGAAGCACATTGATGGCTGGTATGCAAGGTATTTATCACAAGGAGCTAGACTTACTCTGCTTAAACATATTCTCACCTCCATTCCTATTTATTCATTAGCTTCCTCTTCACTTCATTATGGAGTTCACCAAATACTAGACCGATCGTTTGCTAATTTCTTTTGGGGCTTAAATACTTCACTTCATGGAAGGACTTATGCAAACCAATTCAAAGTGGTGGTCTTGGTATTCTCTCCCTCAGGCAAATGTAATTGGCGTTCAGAGTCAAAATGTTGTGGAAAGCTCTATATACCAATTCTATCTGGGCAGATTACTTTAGAGCAAAATATATCAGAGGCAGACACATTTCTGAGGTAGATTTTAAGGAAATGAAAGGGCATGCTAAGAGGAGTTGGGCTCAGGCTAAGAACTTAGTATTACAACACTCTAGAATTATTATTGGGAATGGTTGCTCTTCAAGTTTCTGGTTGGATACCTAGATTGGCAACCAGACTTTGGCATCTTACATTCCTGGTATCCCTTTATCTAACCCGAAGGTCACTGTTAAGGATTTAATTCAGAACCCTTCGCAAGAAGAGATTACTATTATTGACAGTATGCTCCCACCTGCTCTTAGGGAGGCAATATGGCACATACAGTTCAGTCAAGATATTGATAAACCAGTCTGGAGCTTGTCTTCCTCAGGTAATTGCTTGATTTCATCCACTTACAAAGAAATCTGCAATCACCAATATGCTCTGAATTCCAGTCTATGTAGTCGGTTCTGGTCCAAATGGATTCCCACCAAGTTATATGTTCACATTTGGAAAGTATTCAACAATTGTATTCCAACTGACTCAAGGATCAAATCCCTGGGCATTGCTCTTCCATCTAAATGTCATTGCTACAACAACCCAGCAGAGGAGGACATCAATCACCTCTTTGTTCATAGTGAGTGGGCTTCATTTCTCTGGTCCACCTTCCACAGAAATGGTTGTCAGACTTGGGGTAATTCATCTAGCAGTTTGATTCACAACACAATCAACGATTTGAAGATTAACTTATTGTTTGGACAATTTCAGGTTGCTATTCTTGCATACGGCTTGTGGGAAGTGTGGCTAGCCAGGAATGTAGTTTTATACGAAGGTAAGACTGTCTCCTCCTTAAGTCTCTTCCACAATGTGCTATTTCAGGCAAAGCAGGCCCTCCATAATGCTCAAATCTGGGAAGACAATTTATGTAACTGACATCTCTTAGCTGGTTTTGGCATCAAGGCAGCTGCTAGGGGATCTCCACTTGTGAAAATTGTTAGATGGTCATGCCCTCCTTGGCCATATATTAAGCTTAACACTGATGGAGCTAGTAAGAACTCAGGTGTTTCTGGTGGTGGTGGTATAATTCGTGACTTCAAGGGGCACACTTTACTGGCCTTCTCACACTCTTATTCATACTGCAACAGCTTGATAGCAGAAGCCCGAGCCTCATTGGATGGTATCAAATATCTTCACACTATTTCCTTTCAGTCGGTTATGATAGAAAGTGATTCACTTACTCTGGTGAAAGTGATCAAAAGGGAAGCTGCCTGCCCATTGGAAATTCTTCCATTTGTTCGAGAAATCTGGAGACATTTTCCTAATCCTCGGAACATCTGCCACATCTTCACGGAAGCCAATTCTGTAGCTGACTCACTAGCCAATTTTGCTTGTATTTCTCATTGTAATAGGTTTTTTACTTCGCAGCATGATCTCCCTTGTTTCGCTAAGGGTGCTGCTAGCTTAGATAAGCTAGGCATGCCGAGCATCCGATTGATGTAATTCTTTCTCATTACCATTTATCAATAAGATTCCCCCTAGGTGTGACTAGGAAAGTGCTTTCCGAATTGGAAGCACCTCCCTAATCAGCACTAGGCATGGCTTTTCTATAAAAAAAAACATCTCTTTGGGGTAAGAAACCCTAATCATCCAAGGGAGCTCAAGGAGGCCATCAAAGGGAAAGAAGAGTTTTGCTACTGTAGCTGTGAATAGTGCTTTGGGAAGGAAGTTCTTCATCCATCTTCAAGTGATCCAAGCCACATCTGGAGCACATCAACCCTAAGCCAAGTGGAGATCAAGCTGCATCCAAAATCTTCTTCATCAACTAAGGGGGAGCTTGAATATGAAGTTTTTTTCTTTGTGTCTTCCATTCAATTTTCATTTTAGATTCAAGTGTTTGTTCTTTTCATATCTGAATACTTGTGTGTGTGTATGGATCTACGTAGATCCGTGTGTGTGTGTTTTTTTTTTCTTGCCTTCACATCTCTGTGTGATTCGGTGTTTGTATACCTTTGTGGGAGTTCCGAAATTCACGTGTGTGTGTGTGTCTTGATCTTGTAACCCTTTACATGATAGTGTGGGAATCCTCACAGATCGTGAAGGGTGGACGTAGGTTGCCGTTATTGCATCCGAACCACCGAAAAATCTCTGTCCATTGTATGGTTTGTTCCTTTTCCTCTATCCCCATTCTGTGCAGCATTCGCGTAGATTTTTGGTTGCGTTGTTTGTGTTAGATCTAGTATAATTTATCATTTCCATACTAGATTTTGGGTATATTAAAAGGTGGGTTCGGATCGGCAAGGCAAACATTGTCAGAAAGATAACACCTTGCGTGAGTTGAATCTCTGGATTTTCACCTCCGCCATCGTACCAAAAATTGGTTGAGTGTGATAGATTCTATTAGATATCTTAGTTTCCATATAGTCTTGGAATTTATTACGACTATTATTCTCTCTTATTTTTTTGGGGCATAAGTTTCCTAAAAGTTTGTATACACCCAATTCACCCCCCTCTTGGGTGTCATTGATCGCGGGACTTCAATTGGTATCAGAGCTAAGGCTCTATTTCATTCAGATCTAACGATCTAGAGTAAGATCCAGATCATTGGCAAACAATGGTATGATGCCTGAGGGTCACTCTATTCATCGTCCTCCATACTTTGATGGCTCAAATTACTCCTATTGGAAAAATAGAATGCATATTTTTTTGAGAGCCCAGGAGTATGAGATCTGGAGAGTTGCGGACAAGGGTCCTTACAAACTCTCTGATGATGAAGAGAAATGGACACCCGAGGAAATTAAGAAATGCACTGTCAATTTTAATGCTATGAATATTATACAATGTGCTATACATCCTAATGAATTCTCTCGTGTATCCAAGTGCAGTTCAGCAAAGGAAATGTGGAACAAGTTGCGGCTTATATATGAGGGAACCTCCGAGGTCAAGGAGACCAAGGTAAATCTCCTTATAAGAGATTATGAGCTGTTCACAATGAAGCCTGAAGAAATCATCTTAGAGATGTTCGCAAGATTAACGGAGATCACAAATGGTCTCCAAAGCCTCGGGAAGGAGTACACAAACTCTGATCTTGTGAGGAAAGTTCTGAGATCACTTCCGTCGGTGTGGCACACAAAAGCCACAGTAATTGAAGATTCAAAAAATTTGTCCACACTTTCCTTGGACGAGCTCATAGGGTCACTCATGACCTAGGAGATAAACATGAAGAGAACAGCCAAGGAAGATACGAAGAGGAAGAAAGTGATTGGATTGAAAGCCCATCAATCTGATAGAGAGTTTCAAGAAGAAGAATCCAGCGAGGGAAGCAATGAAGAAGAAGACTTGGCCATGATAACTCACCAAGTAAGGAGATTTTTGAGAAAGAAGAGGAATTTCCAAGGCAACTTCAAAAAGGGGCAAAGGAAGTCCATTCAAACCAAGGGCGAGTCAAGCAAGCCCAACAACGTCATTTGCTATGAATGCAAGAAGCCCGGACACATGAGAGGAGAGTGTCCAGATCTGAAGAAGAAGTTCAAGAAGGAGAAATTCAGAAAGCCAAAGGCAATGGTCGCTACATGGAGTGACGAAGAGGAAGAGCTGTCCGAAGAAGAGCTCGAAGAGCTCATGGAGAGCATGTGCCTCATGGCACATGAAGATGATTCGACGGAGGTAAATTCTGACCCTGATTTTATTTCCAATGAATAATAGGAGTCGGAATATGAAAAACTCTATACAAAATACAGAAAAATCAGATCTGAAAATAAAACTATCAAAAAGAAAATTGATGATATGTCACAAGAAGATATTTTTGTTAAGTTTGAAAAAGTGGAACAAGAATGGTTTGAGCTAACCGAAGAAAAAGAAACTTTGTTTCAAACGATTTCAGATCTTGAAAAGGCCAAAGAGGAGCTATCATGTAAAATGTCTGAAATTGAAAAAGTCTGTGAAAAGCTTAAGAATGAAAAATAAATTCTGACCTCATTCATTTAAGAAATTGAAAATAAAAATGAGAGTTTGAATAAAGAAGTGATTGACTTGCAATTCACTCTCTCCAGGTTTGTCAAGGGCAAACAAAATCTAGATAACTTGTTGAGAGTTAGAGTCAATTTCCAAAATGAAGGATTACGATACACTCCCCAAAATAAAAAATCTTTTGAGCATAAGATCACTACATCCTTTGTTCATGAAAAAGAAAACAATCGTGCTTCATGTTCCTACTCTAAGCCAAAACATGTCCAACCTAAACCATGAAAATTCCAAAGAAAGTTTGCACCTGTTAATTGCTATCATTGTGGTAGATTTGGTCATGTTGTTGCCAATTGCTGGTTCAAAAAAAGCCCACCAAGAAATCATGCTTTGTAGACCAAGAAAAGATATGCACAGAATTAGACTAACTCTTACGGATCCAAACTAGCTTGGGTACCAAAATCAATTGCATGAGAATGTTGTTTCTGGCAGATATGTCTTGAAGCTAGGGGGAGTAGTGGACACCAAAAAAATGCATACCTGGATATCCTGCTCGGCCTCGCGTCAGCAACGGCGCCGAGTGAAGAAACCCCGGAGAAATCAAGCACAAAAGGCCCCACAACTCATGGGCCTCAAAGAGAATCAAACGGGCCATGGCTCGTGCCCACAATGGGCTCAGAACAACCCCGGGTACACACACCCCCTGGGGAGCCCTTCAGCGGCACGCCCGGCCCCAAGGGGCCTCAACGGCACACCCTGGCAAGGCCCAGCGGCACGCCCCGAGGAGCCCTTCAGCCGCACACCCCCTCGGGGTCCCAGCGGCACGGCCTTCAATGGCACACCCCCCTGGGGGGGGCCTTCAACGGCACACCCCCCTGGGGGGGGGGGGGCGGCCTTCAGCGGTACACCCCCAAGGGGGGCCTTCAGCGGCACACCCCCCCTGGGGGGTCTTCAACGGCACACCCCCCTGGGGGGGGCCTTCAGTGGTACACCCCCAAGGGGGGTTCTTCAGCGGCACGCCTGTTGTGAGCTTCAGCGGCACGCCCGTTTTAAGCCTTAGGGGCACGCCCCAATGGGCCCTCAGCGGCACATGCTGCTGAGTCTTCAGCGGCACGGCTGTTTTGTGCTCCAGCGGCACGCACTTTTGGCTCCCCCACGGCACGCTTGTTCAGCCCGCCAGCGGCACAGCGGTGAAGCTTTTCAACGGCAAGACGACGTGAAGCCCATGCCCTATGCATCCTTGGCACGCAGTGAAGCCGTCTGAGGTGGCAGTCGATGACTGGGCCACGTAGCCTACCCCACTGACAGCCAGGACAGGAGCAGGTCAAACCCATCATCACAGCCGGCTTCCCACCTTGGACAGTCGTGATCGAAGTCACAGGGGGCTGGTGGTATAAAGAGCCTTCCGTTCGACAAGAAAAGGGAGGAACCCCCGGAGAGGAAGAAGGGACACACACAGACGGACGCACAGAGAGGAGGAGAAGAGAGAAGAGAAGAAGAAGAGCTCTGGCGTGAGCCTCCTCCGACGACCGTCGGGCAGAAGCGAGAGTAAGAGAGGGGGCTTGATGTAATAGGAAAAAGGGGGAAAAGTAGGGGACGGTGGTCTCTGTCCCGATTCCCCAATACCTCTTTCTCTTCTGCATTTTTTTCTTCTCCGTCCCGTTCTTGCTTTCTTCTTTGGAGTCTTCCTCCTCGTCTAAAGCCCCGTCTTGGGCACCCTTTTTTGTAATATATATGTAGGGCCATGGCCTTTGGCCCCCCCCCATGAATGAAAAACCACCCTTCTTGGGCCTTTCCTGTCTTTTTCTATTGGTTGGCCCCCGCCTTCATAATGCATGGTGTTTTGTTCATTTTCTCTTCTACGGCGTTTTTGGAGTCTCCGTGGTGATGTGATCCTTCCCCTATGATCCTTAGTCTCCTGGGTTCTTTGCCCCCTCACGGGAGGGAGAGACCCTTACTTTCTTCCTGATTACCCAGTTACCAATAGACCACTCCCGGCCTTGAAGCCCCCTCTTTTCTTCTTCTTTTCCTGAACAGCCATCAAGTCTCCCAGCCCATACATTCGGCTCTTTCAAGCCTCCAGCGATACACCTTTTCGGCCTTTGGCCGGTACACCTTTTCAGCCCTCAGCGGCACACCCTTCTGGGCCCTCAGCGGCACACCCTGTTCAGCCCTCAACGGCACACCCTGTTCAGCCCTCAGCGGCACACCTCTATGGGCCCTCAGCGGCACATCCTTTTCAGCCCTCAGCGGCACACCCTCCAGGCCCCTCAGCGGCACACTCCTTGGCCAGTCCCAGTCCACATTATATGCCCTTAGAGGCCTTCAGTCTGTTGTTCTCCTTCGCATTTTTCGAGGCTCTATAAAGGTGTTGCTCCTCCGGGGGCCCACCTCCAGTTGTCGGGTTCCGCCACCCCATGTGGGCGCGTTCCCTGTATCTCCCTTACGTCCCGGGTCAAGGGGAGATGCTGCCGAATTTTCTTGTGAGAAACTAATAAACAATTAAAAGAGGCAAAAGGAGGCAACAAACGAGCAGGATAATTAATGAAACCTTCCAACTCATCAAACCACTGCCGGCACCACAACGAGAACTGAACCGAACTAATTAACTACCCGGCAGCCCGAACGTCCGACCCTCAAGAAAAGAGACCGAACCGAACAAAGAGAACGAACAAAGGGAGGAATTTCATATAAAATTACACGAAAGTTAAGATAAGAAGAAAAGAAAAGCCTTAAAACAAATAATCGAAAACTGATCGAACCTCCACCATCACGTCTCAATTGGCCCTTCGCCGGTATGCCGCTCCCACTGGCCCTCAGCGGCACGCTTCCCTTGGCCCCTTTCAGCGGCACGCTCCCTCCCTTCGCCGGTACACCCTCAGCCACAGTCTCAGCGGGATCCAACGTACAGACTTTGGGCTTGGCAACGTATAGACTTCAAGCTGCAATCAAAGGGGCAATGTACAGACTTCATGTTGCATTGTATAGACTTGGCCAATGTATAGACTTTGGGCCAGCCAATGTACAGACTTCATGTTGCAGTGTATGGACTTGGGGCTGGCCGACGTATAGACTTGACCAATGTACAGACTTTGGGCCCGCCAATGTACAGACTCCACGTTGCAACGTACAGACTTTGGGCTTGGTAACGTATAGACTTCGAGCTGCAGTCAAAGGGTCAATGTACAGACTTCACGTTCCAATGTATAGACTTGGGCCAGCCAGCGTGTAGACTTCATGACGGCCAGTGTACAGACTTCGGACCAGTCGACGTATAGACTTCATATTGCAACGTGCAGACTTTGCTCCACTCTGCTCTAGTGTATGGACTTTGGGCTTGGCAGCGTATGGACTTCAAGCCCGGGGGGAATGTACAGACTTTATATCCACCCCCACGCCCTGATTGGCTCCTTAGCCGGCACACTTCTCTAACCTTTCAGCGGTACGCTCATCCAATTCTCTCGCCGGCGCACTTTTCCCAGCCTCCAGCGGCACGCTTCAAAGACCCTTCATCGGCACATGGCCTCCACTCTTCAATAGCCCTTTGCTGGCACACTTGTGCCCACCTTCCCCGGCATAATCTTTTAAACCCTCAGCGGTACGCCTTTTCCTTGCCCAGCGGCACACTTTCTTCCCCAGCGGCACACTCCTTTTCAAAGGCCCAGCGGCACACTTCTCTCCTCACCGGTACACCCCTATCTTCTCTTCGCCGGCACACTATACATATACACATATACAGCCTGATAAAGGCATTAACAATAGCAAACAAATTAATAAAAATTACGCTAATTAAAGGACTCCGAATGCGCAATATTAATCACAATAAAGAGGCGGGAGGGGTAATAAAAAAATAAATAACAAATGAATGATAATAACAAGAATAATCATGAATAAAAGAAGAGAAATCATCCCGGACAAAGGCACGAATAAACAGTAAACATCAAATCAGAAATCCCAGAAGATATAACTAAGAAAGCCCCAGATAAAAGACGCTAATGCCCACAGTGTAGCCCTCTCTCTCCCCGGGACTCGGGGCAAAAGGGAATAACAACGCCGCCCTTTCAGGTCGGGCCCGAGTCTCGGGAATTACCCCGATATGGCCAGGCTTTGATCTAACCTCGGGCCGACATCCTAATCGGACCGGATTTGTTTTCTCGTTCCGGATACCTTCCGAATCCTCATTAAAATTGCCACATGCTCGGCAGACATTTGAAGGGATCTACCTCGGTTTTCTCATTATGACGCTGCCACGGACCTGTGTCCGAATACAAAAGGTCTACGAGTGGCCGACACGGTCGACAGTTTATGGCCTTAATACAACCTTCAGTGTGATCTATCCGTATCTCTCTCGCATAATTAGTATTACTCTTTTCGGCCGCGGGGCCTCTAATTTCGGTAATTAATCAAGGGTATTCCCTCGTGTGGGGGATGTAAATGACGTCGTGACCTTTATGGCACGACGGGATTCGGTCCCGACACGAACCACACAATCGTCTGACAAAGTCAGATCGAGCGCACCATGGGCTCTTCGGGGTCTGAATAAATTATCACTTCGGTGACTGGGACGCCCACGCACTTAATAAGACCAACAGACGAACCAGAACGATGGTTCGACGAGAAGTGCGTCCACAACTCTGGCACGCCCGGTGGGACCGATCCACCCTTCATCTTTTTGCCAAAATTAGGGGCCCCGCGGCCCCCTTCTTGTAATACTAATTGGGCTACTTTCTTAAATGCAGAAAAAGAGAGAGGCATCATGGAACCAACGATGGCGGTCGTCTGTGGCCCTCAGCCCGTCCAGAACCACGTTCGGGGTGGCTACTTGGCGATCCCCCTCACCTTCGGGGGCTTCCCTCCCACCGTGGGCTTCCCCAACTTCCTGGGGGTGGCCTTCATTGACATCCTCGACGCACGAGCGCCCGAGGAGCCCCAAACCAACGCTCCCGCTCCGGGAGCCGTCGAAGCTGCCGCCGGCCGAGCTGTGGCCAAGAACAACAACAGCGTCCCTACAACGACGCTGAGCTGCAACGTGCACCATGTGCACCAGACTACCGGCCCATCCCACCAGGGGTCGGCATCTCACCGGAGGAGGCTCCGGAGAAACAACATTAGCGCCGGCCCGGGGCGCCGCATGTCCAACTCTGGGAAGACCATGACTATGGGGACCCACCGAGTCCGTCTGGACGGGAGGAGATCCCCTGTGGCACCGGACCGCGTCGTCCCGACCGTGCCGGTTCAAAACTCCTTCCAAGAGCTCCGGACGTTGAAAGAGGAGGCAGCACCCGCCGCTGTCGCCACATCACCAAGGACTGCGCCGACCCACAGGTCGGCGAAGCTGAAGCAAGTCTGGATACCTAAAGAGACCCAGCCCACTGCACCCGCCCAGGCAGGGCCCAGCACTTTCCGCCCCAGGAGGGCCCGACGCGATGACAGGGTCGAGGTAGTGACCCCCACTCTCCGATCGGCACCCGTCATCCCGGTGCCGTCTGAGAATGTTCACCGCCGTCGCCGAGGGCGCCGGCACAATGCCGCCCGCCCGACTCTCACGGCCTACTCCCCTCCTGCCGCTGTCATCGATGCGCAACCCCAGGTCGCTCTCCCTGACCAGGAGTGGGAAGGGATCGAGCAGGCCATGAGGAACTACCTCCGAGGCCCGGGTAGCACCCCCGCCGGCCGCCAGAGACTACTGGGGGCAATGGCCTCCGCCTTCCAGGAAGAAAGGGGGGGACCTGCACCTAGCATGGAGTCGAGGACCCGCCCGGAGGAGCCACGCCAGTCCCCTGTACGGGAGGAAGCGCCGCCCCGACGGTCGGTCTTTGATAGGCTGACATTCCCAGGAAGATCATCCAGGAGGGCGTCAAGAAGAAATAAGAATAAGAAATGGCAGTCACTCACCTGCAATATGGCAGGAGTTCATGGTCGGTATGGGGCTTTACCCACCGACCCGGAAGAATTAGCCAGAATAGCCGTCAGGCCGGGACCCCTCACTAGAAGAGGGAGAGCGGCAGGCGGCGCGACATCCACAGCTGCCGAAGGGACCGTACCTGAAGAGCCCCTTGCGGCCCTCACGACCAATGTGGTCACCACCGGCGACACGAGTGGCGGACCCTCGACGTCATCCGAGGACGCCTCGGCCGAAGAGACAGGGGGCATGCCCAGTCTTCCCACAGCTGACCCAGCAATGCTGCTTATGATACAACGATTCCAGCAGGAAATCGAATCACTTAAAAAGCAGCTAAATGAGCGAAACACACCACCCCCAATGTCCTGGCAGACCGAGATTATACCCGAGGTACCCAGGGACAGGGGGCAGTCTTCAGGGGCAGCTCTTCCAGCGGCCCTCGATCCTCTCGGGGGCGCGCCCCCGCAGCAAGCACATTGCACAGCAGTGACCCCGCCACAGGCTCCGCTCTCACAAGGGTCCCCTATGGCCCCCCGAGCGACCGTGGTAGCCACTCCGAGCGTGCAGCCCGCTCATTTCTACCCGAGCCCAGTCGACCCGGCGGCAGTCAGCCGGTTGATGCTCGAGCAGATGATAGAGATGAAGCTGGCCGAGAGGGGCGATGGGGATCAGACGCCTTTCGACGTCTACCGGGTACCCTACCCGGCTCATTATGCTACCAGGAAGTTGCCGGCTGGCGTCACCAAGCCGCTGAAATTTGAAAAGTTCAACGGGCAAGGGTCTCCCAGAGAGCACATTGCCTACTATGTGAACGTCATGGGAGACCTGGTTGCTGATGAGGCCTACCTCCTGAAGTTCTTCGGCTCAACACTTACCGGACTTGCCTTTGAATGGTACTCCGGCTTGTCACCCAGGTCGGTGGCCGATTGGCCCGACATGCAGAAGAAGTTCAAGGAAAGGTTCTACGTTGCCGAGAGAGAAGTTACCATGGCTGAACTCTACGCCACAAGGCAGAAGAATGATGAGTCGGCCCTCGACTACATCAAAAGATGGAGGAACCTTAGTATGAGGTGCAAACGCCCCCCGCATCAGGAGGACGCAGTGCAGATCTGCAAGCAAAACTTAAAGAAAGAAATCCTAGAAAGGATGATTGGCACTGAGGTCAAGACATTTGACCGTCTGAACAATGTGGTAGCGGAGATCGAGGCATTCTTGGCCCGATACTCCTCCACCCCAGCCATGTCAAGCCAGAGGGCCAGGCAGGCGGAGAAGAAGCCAGCTCCCCCGGAGGTGCATGCACTAGATTTCCAGGCTTTTGAAAAGCAGAAGGAGAAAGCCAAGGGAGCTGCCAACCCTCCGCCGCCCAGAACCACAGAGTGGCGGGAAGGCCCCTCGCTAAGGGAGAAGATGAGAAACAAGTTATATTCCTTCTCCCGGGACAAGTCCAAGCTCCTGTTCGAATGGGCGACCAGCTACAATAAAATCACACTGCCAGAGCCGAAAAGGCCTGGCGACTTGAAGAAGAAGGATGACCTACGCTTCTGCATGTACCACCGGGTGCTCGGGCATACTATTGAAGATTGCTACGTCTTCAAGGACGTTATTGAGTCCTTAATCAAGAACGGGGAGCTGGACATGGGGGAGCATAAAGTAGACCCCCCGCAGCCACACGAGCTGCCCAGCATAGCCTCCTCCGTCAATATGATCTCACTATATCTGGAGTTGCCAGAAGAGTGGGCGGAAGCCTGTGCCCGCGCCACTTATGAGACTTTTATCCTGGCCCCGGCCCAAGATCAGGAGGGTTGGCAGACGGTGCCCGGAAGAAGTAGAAAGGCACGCACCCCTCGGTCCGCCCCAGGGATTCATCCAAGGGACTCGACACCCTTGCCGGCACCACCACCGGCGAGCCCGGTTCACCATGACACGGCCCCCAGGCTGGTCATGAGGCGGCCCACCCACAACAAGAAGAGCTCTGTCCCGCTGCGAATGCACCAGAAAACCAGCCCGGCGGTCGAGAAACTCCAGGCTATTATTGACGGGCTTGAAGATTATGAACAGCCCAAAATCCGGCCCGTGGAACTAAAAGAATATGTCCCCTGGGAGGAGTTCGAATCACTCGAGCTGGCTCCAGGAACAAAAGCTGAAACTGAAAAAGAGCCTCCCCTGTGGGGCGAGCTTCCTCAGGAGCAGCCATTGGCCGCGGCAGGGAAGAAGAAGAAGAAGAGAAGACTCAGGGGTAAGAAGAAGAATGAGGTCGTCCTCGCCTGCAACACCCTCTCGGCGCTATTCGACACTGCTCTCTCCCTGGAAGAAGAAGAAGAAGACCCACCCCATGAACCAGCAGAGGTGAGTCAAGCTGAAGCATCCACCTCCCAGCACGCCACCAGGTCAGGGAGGAAGTGGGGGCGCCCTCCTCAGGGCAGCCTCAACATCATGCTCAGGGGGGAACAACCATACCAGGTTCCCGAGCCCGAGGTCTGGGGCACCGAGGTCCCTCCCCCGTCAGGTCTCTACCCCGGAGACACCAAGAGCCAAGGCGCCCCGTCATTCGCCGAGTTCCTGTCAGCTCGAGCAGGAAAGCGGGCGCACCCCCAGGGGTCCTCTGCGACCAGTAAAGCAAACATTCCCCAAGCTCTACCAGCTGCAACTCCTGCCCAGCCAGAGGAAGAATTCAGCGGCACCCCAAACCTCGCCGAATTCATGCGAGCAGCGGAGAAGGCCCAACAGGCCCCGCCTGCTCAACGGGCTACAACAGATCCCCCAAAGGAGGCGTCCCCTGATCAGACAGCCCAGCCTCAGGAGGGGAGCAGGCGCGGCAAGCCCGAAGAAATGAAGTTGCTCAAGGTGCGGGCTGCCGAGCGGATAGTCAGACACCTCAAGAAGATCCCGACCCGATTCACTGTGTGGGAGATGCTGTCTTTAGATGAAGAAACACGGCAAGCCATCATTGCCGCACTCCAGACGCCAGCCCACCTTGAAGCCAGTTTGGCAGAAATAGCACCCGAAGTAGCTGTGGCTTTTACAGAAGAGGACATGCTCCTGCCGACCTGCAGTCACAACAGACCCCTCTACATGAAAGGGCAGTTGAATGGCCAGCCTATTAATAGGGTCTTGATCGACCCAGGGGCGGCGGTGAATATACTCCCTTACCGGGTGTACCAGAAGCACTACTTTGATGTACACTTGGTTGAGGTCAAAAATGTCAAGATTGCTGGCTTTAACCAGAAATGTGAAGTGCCCATGGGGGTTGCAGAGTTCAACTTGACCTTTGATGACTTCACCACCAAGGTCCAGTTTCACGTCATCAACTCCAACACTTCCTACAAGGCGTTGCTTGGCCGGCCTTGGCTACACCAGAACAGAGTGGTGCCCTCCACCCTGCATCAATGCATCAAATACCCCTGTGAGGGGAAGGAAGTCAGGATCTTCGCCGACCTCCACCCGTTCGAGGTGTTCGAGTGTCACCTGTCAGATGCCAACTTATACTTAGAGAAGGCGAAGCAAGCTCCTCAAGTCATCCAAGACAAGGGAAAGAAGAAAATGGAATCAGGAGGCTGGTTTCCTCCGCCGCCCCCAGGCTATGTGGCTCCCCCACATGTACCATTTATTGCACAAGAAGAAGGGGTATTCAGGGCAGCCCCTCTCGCCATCTACCCCACACCGGGGGCACCCTGCCTCGAAGACCTGCTAGAAGATGTCAGGGTCCCGCCAGGGATCGTCAAGCCGATAATGGAAATTGAATGCCAAGCAGCTGAACAACTGAGAACCTTCTAGGTGCCTAACCCTAAGGGGCCGCCCACTATCTTCTATGTGGCCGGGGAGAAGCCAGTCAGGGAAGACGATGATTGCCGGTTCCCTGACGAGTTGCATGACCCGCACGTCCCCATTACGGGGCTTCCCCACATGACTGACCAGGCAGCCAGAATGGTCAGAAAGCAGAAGATTCCTCCCTACCAGCCCTCCAGCCGGAAGGAAATGTTTGAAAGAATGTGGAACCCGCCAAACCTGGATCGACGATTGCTGAAAATCACCAAGCGCCCCGGTCTGGGCTTTTCACTAGAGGAATATTACGAGACTGACGTCATATCAATCTTGACATGGTCTGGCGACGACCCCGTAGAAGCTACAGATTCGCGGGAAGCCTGTCAAGATGCATATCCTGGGCCCCTGGTTGAGGAGGCACAAGACGAAGAAATCTTCCTTTGGAAACCTCTCCGCCGCCGCTGCATGGAGAAGACCCCCTCCTTCTCCGAAGTGTCGACCTCGAGAGGGCACACCAGCGAGGCACCTCCACCCCGGTCGGCCGGCGAAACAAGGAGCAGAAGCATGGGCCAGGCTCCGAAATCCCCTCGATACGACCCCGTCATGTACGCCTTGTACCATAGGCAGCAACGGGAGATCGAGACACTAAAAGTACGACTGGCTGAGTTGACCTCGCTAGTCGCCGACCTGATCCAGGGATCTCTTCCCCCGCGGGGTGGCCGCATGCCTCGGCCCCGAGATGCCAGTCCTGACACCCCCGTCTGGTCAAGAAGGGAATTGAGAGACACGGCAAGCCTGTTGATCGGGCGACCAACCAGGCAGGGCCTAACACTCCAAGAGAAGCTGCAGAAGCCCTACTCCTTCCCGAGAGAGAAGACCCGGGGCATCTTTGACTGGGCCTGCCATTACGGCAAGGTCTCCCTCCCACGGTCCAAGAGGCCACAAGACACCAGAAGAAGTGGGGACCCACTATTTTGCCCTTACCACCAGATGCTGGGTCACGCCATTGAAGACTGCTATGTCTTCAAAGACATTGCTCAAAGCCTCATTGACAGGGATGAGCTCAGAATGGGGGACTACGTGGTAGCCCCGCCACGCCCCCATGTGGCGGACAGCCCCAGGGCAGGAGCCTACACTGTGTCCATCCAATACCAGGTGTCGGAAGATGCGGCTACCCCGGCCCCCGCAGGAGCGGTCTATGATGAATACACAGAAGAGCCCGAGATGGACCTATGCCCCTCTGAGCCAGCGGACCTCACGTACCCGGCGGCTACAGCCCAGGAGGAGTGCGAGGTGAATGCAGCCTCCATGCCCAGTCATGATGAACAAGAAGAGAGAGATGGCGCCCTCGAGCCCGAGGGCAATGAAGACCAAGATTTCGTCGATCTGTCGCCAGCCCCGCCGGAAATTGAAAATGGTGGCCAGGTCACGGTCGACGAATTGATTGAGGTCAACCTTGGTACAGAAGGCGACCCCAGGCCAACTTTTCTGAGTGCTCTCATGCCCCTACAGGAGAGAGAACAATACACGAAGTTGCTGCAAGAATTCCGGGATTGCTTTGCCTGGAACTACAAAGAAATGTCTGGGCTCAGCACCGAAGTGACTCAGCACATCCTGGCCATTGATCCCAAGGTGGAACCAGTGAAGCAACCTCCCCGGCGCATGAGGCCGGAGCTAACCAGCCAGATCTGCAAAGAGGTCGACAAGCTCATAAATGTCAGCTTCGTGGCGGAGAATCAATACACCACATGGCTGGCCAATATTGTACCAGTGAAAAAGAAGAATGGACAGATCAGGATTTGCGTGGACTTCCGCGACCTGAATAAAGCCTGCCCGAAGGATGACTTTCCGGTGCCTATCACCGAAGTGATGATCGATGCAACCACTGGCCACGAGGCCCTGTCCTTCATGGATGGGTCGTCCGGCTATAACCAAATCTGGATAGCCGACCACGACCGGGTCCATACAGCTTTCCGGTCACCCAAAGGGATATTTCACTACAAGAGGATGCCCTTCGGCCTCAAGAATGCCGGTGCCACATACCAACGGGCAATGACCAAGATCTTCGACGAGCTGCTGTACGGCAAGGTCGAGTGCTACATTGATGATCTGGTCGTCAAGATGAAGAAAAGAGACGAGCACCTGAGTGACCTCAGGGTTGTCTTCCAACGGCTCCGGCAGTACAGGCTGAAGATGAATCCCATGAAGTGCGCCTTTGGCATGTCCAGTGGGAAATTCCTTGGCTTTATTGTCCAGCACAGAGGGATCGAGATCGACCCCCTGAAGATAAAGGCCATCCAGGAGCTGCCTCCTCCGAAGAGTCTGGGAGAGCTGAGGTCCCTGCAGGGGCGTTTAGCTTACATCCGCAGGTTCATCTCCAACCTGTCAGGGCGCTGCCAACCCTTCCACAGGCTGATGATGAAGAATGCACCCTTCAGCTGGGGCCACGAATGCCAGCACGCGTTCGACCAGCTAAAGGAGTACCTGAAGACCCCGCCTGTCCTGGGGGCACCTGTCAAAGGCAGACCGCTGATTCTGTACATAGCGGCCACCGAATACTCACTGGGGGCAATACTCGCCCAGAACAATGATGAGGGAAAAGAGCGGGCTCTCTACTATCTCAGTTGAAGATTGGTGGGTGCAGAGGCTAAGTACACCCCGATCGAGAAGATCTGCCTTGCCTTGGTCTTCGCAGTCAAGAAGATGAGGCACTACATGCTGTCCCATGAAGTCAGCTTAATATCCAGGGACGACCCCATTAAGCACATCCTCTTCCAGCCAGTCCCAAAGGGGCGCCTTGGCAAGTGGGCCGTGCTACTCATGGAATTTGACATCACCTACGTGCCGCAGAAGGCCGTTAAGGGACAAGCCGTCGCGGATTTCTTCGCAGCACACCCCGTGCCCGAAGACTCCCCTTTGGCCACCGAACTACCTGAAGGCAAAACACTAGAAGTAGACCTGATGCGGGACAGGACGGAAATGGGCTAAGACCTACGAATGCAACAAGTGCGGCCAGCACTCGCACGCCAAAGGTAAGTCGGGCGGCTGACCACCGTGCCGTTCCTCCGGGTAGAGGCGTCTCTCAACAAGAAATCCAAGCCCAACGATCGTCCCTATGAGGGAAGCGCAGGGATCTCTGCAACTAAGAAGCCGCCGTGCGTCTATGGGAATCTAGTCCGAGCTCGGCGCTCGACTAGGGCCACGGAATGGGTACTCTCAACTCTCAACCACGCGGTGAATAGCAAAATAGCTAGGAACTTATACACACTTCACGCGGCATGCTAGAAAGTATACTAGTAAAGCAAAATGCCAACAGTGAGGAGCGTCGCACGTACCTCCACGCCTAGGCGTGGGGAAGGAACCCCGGCCGAGATCGACAACCCCGATACACAATGACGAACAATAGTACAACCCAACCACAAATGCCCACTCCTCGCAGGGAGATAATAGGCTACACAAAGAGATTCGGGGCTACCGATGTACGGGCTGACGGGCAGCACTCGGTGAAGGGTTGGCCGCGAGGAGGATCCGAACAGTGGTCGGCAGATTCGCAGCAATGCGTGACTCAGCGGTGAAAGCTCCCACGACCTGACCCGGCGTCCGAATGAGGCGCCGTCAGTGATGGCGCGTAGCTGGGTCACGGGAGGAAGTCTCGGCCAAAGGGGGCGCACAGATTCCGTCCGTGGAAGCCGGGGGCGCACCTGCAAGTTGCGACTGGATTCTGCTCCCAGAACTGCGCGCTCGAGCGGGAAAATTAAGAAGAATTAGATCCGAAGAGCGAACGGAGCTCCGCTTGTTGGAGGATGAAGAGGACGCAGAGCAGCAGGTCCCAATCGAAGGGTTCGATCAGATCTGGTCGTGGCTGAGAGCAGTAGGCTCTGGAATCCGCCGGTGGTCCTGGCGCCGGGTGGACAGGGCAGACCTGCGCGACCTCACGGGAATGGACGCCACGAACAGCTCGGACGTCGGAACGAGGCGTGGTCGGCGGCGTTGGACAGAGGACGAAGAGAGGTACGACCGGTGAAGATCCCACGTCCAAACTCGCAGACGTCCGTCCCGTGGGATTTCTGCAAGGGGGCGAACAGAACCAGGCGCGCAGGGAGAGGGGGTCCTGCGCACACTCACGAAGAAAATCGCCACGGGTGATGCCGAACTCCGAATGAGGCGAGACCACCTCGCACGCGTCGGAGACTCGTAGTAGAATCACCCAAAAATGGGCTGGTCGCCCACAGTCGCCAAGAACAGAGGAGGACGTCGCAGCACTTGGAGATGAAATCTGGTTGCAACGAGATTGAACCTGTGAAGAGATAGAAGAGAGGGGGAACCTCGGCGTCGCACCGAGGGGATGGGGAGTCACACCCCAGGCTTGCTCCCGTCGCAGGAGCAAGGAGGAACAGAGGGGGGCGCAGCCACCTTCAAGAGCACAAGCAATTTCTTTTCCAATTTCATTCAATAATTCCAAAAGAAAAATTACAAGCCTTTATATCGGGGGGGGGGGGGGGAAGCTAGGGTTTCACCCTTGCCACATGGAGGGGGGGGGGCACAAATGGAAGGGGGGGTGCGACCCAGCCCTTCCCCATTCAAGGGGGGGTGCGGCCATCCCTCCTCCAATCAAGGAGGGATCAAAGGGAAGGGGGCGCCCAAGGGGGAAAGGGGAGGGAGATGGAATGGGGCAAGGGGGGCGCCCAAAAAGGCAAGTGGAGGGGGCAAGGGGGGGAAGGTGGCGCAGCCACCCAGGATGAGGGATGAGGGATGCGCCCCAAACCCTAACCCTAGACCAACCAATTATGGGCCAAGGCCAAGCCCAATAATAAAAGAAGACAGCCCACTACTCCCTCTACACATAGTCTGATAATATAAAGAACTAGATAATGTGTCCACGCAGGGACCAAACCTAGGCCCAACATGGCCTCAAATGAGAAGGAAGATCCACTAATAGATGCCGTAGTCGCCTAGCCAAAGAGATGTTGGCGTGCTCCGTGTGCTCCGTCGAGTGATGCGGCGCGTGTCCTCACCAATTCTCCCCCGGTGGGAAGAACTCGACCCCATCGAGTAAGGGTCACGGTCGCTCAGGTAGCGCTCCAGTAGGTCCGGGTCGATCCTCTCCAGCTCTCCACGTGTGATCCATGCGTCGTCTGTCGCAGGGCGCCCTCTCCAACGCACTAGGAAGCGTTGGTAGGCTCCGCTCCTGGTCGTGGTCACCTGCTCATCCAGTATACAATCTATATGCTCGCGTTTCTGTAATGGGGCTGGAAGAGGTGGACGCTCAGAAGGTGTAATACTCTCAACAGGAGGGGAGGGCCCAAAAAGCTCACTGGGAATCACCGCGGGATCCCGATATGCCACCAGATCTGAGACATTGAACGTCGAACATATCCCATAGTCGTCTGGCAGCTCAATCTCATACGCATTCGACCCGATTCGCTTCAATACTCGAAAGGGTCCAGCACTGCGGGCCTGGAGTTTCTTCACGGCCCCCGAAGGAAACCGTTCAGGTCTGACCCTGATCATGACGTACTCTCCCTCTCGGAACTCACGGGTGCGTCGATGCGCATCAGCTAATTCCTTATAACGTGCGTTGCTGGCCTCTATATGACGACGTACATGCTCATGCAACTGCCTAATATGCTCTGCAAAGGACTCAGCTGACTCAGAAACACGGGCCTGGATGGGAGATGGAACCAAGTCTATCGGCTTCCTAGGTCTACGACCAGTAATAATCTCAAAGGGACTCAGACCTGTAGACCTATTGACTGAGTCATTATATGCAAACTCTGCTAGAGGTAGAACCAAGTCCCAATCCCCGACACGGTCACGCACTAAGCACCTAAGAAGATCCCCTAGACTCCTATTGACTACCTCCGTCTGACCATCGGTCTGGGGGTGATAGGCGGTAGAGAATTTCAACTGGGTGCCCATCATGTGCCATATGGTTTTCCAGAAATAGCTGGTATAGCGCACATCCCTATCAGACACTATAGTACGTGGAAGCCCAAACCTGGAGACACAATGAGTAAAGAACAGACGGGCAACTCTAGAGGCGTCTGAAGTCTTGGAACAGGGAATGAACAAAGCCATCTTAGAGAACCTATCTACCACCACAAAAATGGAGTCATGCCGACGGAGGGTACGCGGCAAACCTAACACGAAGTCCATGCTAATGTCTTGCCATGGACTGTCCGGGACAGGGAGGGGAATATAAAGGCCGGTGTTCTGCTTCCTCTGCTTGGCCATAGCGCAAGTGCGGCACTGAGCCACTATGCGAGCAACATCCCTCTTCAAACTAGGCCAATAGAACCTGTGCTCAACGGCCTCAATGGTCTTGTTCCGGCCGAAGTGGCCAGCAAGACCCCCTGCGTGCAACTCCCAAGTGAGGAAATCACGAACAGACGTCAGTGGGATGCATAACCTGCCACCTCGAAATAAATGACCCTCCTGAAGGACAAACTCACTATACTCACGGGAGGGACCCGACTGAAGGGCAGCATGAATCGGACCGAAGTCCGGGCAGTCAACATAAGCCTCCCTCAGCCTATCCAATCCCACCACCTCGACACTCATGGTGGACAACATCATCATTCGCCGACTCAGCACGTCGGCCACCTTATTCTCGGCCCCTGCCTTGTGCCTAAGCACAAAGGTATACTCCTGAAGGTACTCCACCCACCGACTATGACGCGCATTCAGCTTCTTCTGGGTATGGAGAAACCTCAAAGCCTCGTGATCAGAAAAGAGCACAAACTCCTGGTGTAGGAGATAGTGCCGCCAATATCTCAATGCCTGGACGACTGCATAAAACTCCTTGTCATACGTGGAATACCGCAGTTTGGCATCGTTCAGCTTCTCGCTGAAAAAGGCAATGGGATGAAACTCCTGACTCAAGACTCCCCCTATACCCACTCCAGAAGCGTCGCAGGTGACCTTAAACACCTTAGAAAAATCAGGTAAGGTAAGAACAGGTGCCTGGGTCATGCGCTCCTTGATGCTCTGAAAGGCCGTGGCTGCAGCCTTAGTCCATGTGAATGCCCCCTTCCTAATGCAATCCGTGATCGGGGCAGTGATGGAACTGAAGCCACGAATGAAGCGACGATAGAACGTCGCTAGGCCATGTAAGCTCCGAACATCGTGGAGGGTGCGGGGCTCAGGCCATTCCTGAATGGCACGTATCTTCTCCGGATCAGCGGAGACCCCATCGCGAGACACTATGAACCCAAGGAAGGAAACCTGATCGGTCATGAAAGCACACTTCTTCGGGTTGGCGAATAAGCTCTCTCGCCTCAGAACAATGCAGACCTGCCTGAGGTGGTCTAAGTGGTTCTCCCTAGTGCGGCTATAAATAAGGATGTCATCGAAGTAGACGACCAAAAAGACCCCTATCATAGGGCGCAAGACCTGGGTCATCAACCGCATAAATGTACTAGGGGCATTAGATAGCCCAAAAGGCATCACTAACCACTCATACAGACCATCCTTGGTCTTGAATGCAGTTTTCCACTCATCTCCAGGCCTGATCCTAACCTGGTGATAGCCACTTCGAAGATCAATTTTAGAAAAAATAGTGGCTCCCGACATCATATCTAGCAAATCATCCAGTCGGGGAATAGGAAAACGATATTTCACCGTGATCTTATTGATCGCACGGCTATCGATGCACATCCTCCATGTGCCATCTTTCTTCGGGGCTAGCAAAGCGGGGACAGCGCAAGGGCTCTTGCTGTCCCTGAGGGAACCCCTACTCATCAACTCCTCGACCTGCCTCTGCAACTCGGCATGGTCCGCGGGGCTCATCCTATAGTGAGGGAGGTTAGGCAATGAAGAGCCCGGGACAAGGTCGATCTCATGCTGGATGTCACGCATAGGTGGAAGGCCTCCAGGGAGGTCCTCCGGGAAGATATCAGAAAACTCGCGTAAAATCGCAGCCAACTCGGGGTTTAGCTCACCCTCGGATCCTGGGATGACATCACTCACCTCTCGAACAACAACAGCAAAGAGGGGACTACCACTGGTGAACTCCCTCTCCATCTCATGGGGACTAATCACCATCAACCTCCTAGTGGAAGGCTCTCCTAGGGTGAGGGTAGTGGAGGAGGTAGTGGCTGGCACCAAGGGCGGGGTAGGAGGGTCGGCCTTCCCCTGACGAGGGGTGTTCGTGGCACTGGGGCCGGCTGGCCCGCGGACGGCAGGATCCCTAGGCTGGGTGGGGTGAAGAGTGATCCTATGACCACCATGGTCGAAGATGCAAGTGTTCGACCGGCCATGGAGGGTGGCATCCCTATCGAAGAGCCAAGGCCTACCTAGAATGATACTACCCACCTCCATAGGTAGCACGTCACACCAAATCTCATCATGGTAGGTCTGAAACTGCAATGGCACTAGACAACGAAGCCTGACCGGGATAGAGGTAGAATCTACCCAGGATACCCGATATGGAGCAGGGTGGTCCACAGGTGTCAACCCAAGACGGGTAACCGTACCAGTGGATATGGCATTAATGCAGCTCCCACTGTCAATGATCACCTTGCAGGCTTTCCCTCCAAGTCTACAAAAGGTGTGAAAGATGGTGGTACGACGCCAGTCGTCACTCACCTGGGGCTGGGTAAGGATACACCGGACTACCCCTAACTGCGCATTGCCCTGATACTGAGTACCAGGGACATCGTCCTGCTCTCCCTCAAGCAACTCATCGAAGAACTCCTCCGCTAACTCCTGGTCGGCCTCATAGCTGACTGGCAAAAGCTCAGCCGTGGGATCAGTGGGCGAGGGGTCCGTCACAACAAGAGACTCTCTAGTGGGGCACTTGTTCACATAATGGCCGACTCCCCCACACCTATAACAGTTGTTTCGCGCCCCTGTGCTAGGAGATGCTCCCCCGGTCATTGGCCCTTTCCCCTTGTCATCATGACGGGCCGGGGGTGGTGGTAGCTGGGGTCGGGTAGGGAACACGGGCGGCTGAGGGCGTGAGGTGGGGTAAGGTAGCTGCTGGCGAGGAGGAGGGAGAGTGTCCCTCGGCAGGGGAGGGCGAGGCCTAGGAACAGTGGGGTCCTGGCGAGGGGGTTCCGAGGGCCGGGCAGCCGGAAACCGACTATAGGAACTAGGTGCGGTGCGTGGGTCAAACCCCCGCTGACTGGTGGTCCCCTGACGTTGAGTAGGAGTGAACTCCGCCTCAAACTGCTCTAGCTCCATAGCAACCTGATACGCGAGCTCTAAGGTGTTCACATTACGGCGAAATAACTCATACTGGTAATGGGGCTGTAGACCACGACGGAAACGAGAGATGGGCATGGCGCTCTCCTCACTGACTCCACATCGCAAGAAATACTCGTCGAACTCTGCGATGTACTCGGACACGGTCCGATCTCTCTGGCTGAGACTCTGCCATCTGTCAATGAGCCTCTGGCGATATGAGGGAGGCAGGTACTTGTCTCGGAGTTTGACCTTCATCTCACTCCAAGACTCGACCTGGGGGTCCTGACGCTGAAATAGCAGACTCTCCAGATTCCTCCAATATGTTTGTGCCCGACCTAGTAACTTCATCTTGGCAAACTTAACTTGCCGGTGGTCAGACATCTCAACCCACTCAAAGTACCTGTCCATGCTAGCCTCCCAGTCTAGGTAGATCTTCGGGTCCAGGGACCCGTCAAAAGCGGGAGAGTCCGCGCGAACGGTCCTAAGGGCCCGATCATCCTCGTCATCCCTCTGTGGTCGGTGACCACGGTGGCGTCGGCCATTCCCCTCATAATCATTGTCGGATCCGTAATCCTCAAAGTCGGGGACTCGTGGCCGTCGCTCCTCAGCCCGATATGGTGGGGGCTGGGCAGCTGCCGCCTGTGGGGCACGATCAACTCTAGGGGGATCCTGATGGGGCACTTCCTCTATCCGCCCGATCAGACCTTGGATAGATCGGTCAGAAACCTCAGCGCGGTCCTCTATGGCCTTGAGTCGGCCCTCCAGACGGTTGGTCAGGTCCTTAGTGGCTTGTTCAGAACTAGCCAAGTGCTCCATGACTTCGGCCATGAAATCCTCTAGAGAGGGGCCTCCCTGGGTGGTACCACGGGGGTCGCCCATAGTGTCCGGGCGATGGTAGTGGGTGCCACCCCGAGTGGGCATGCAAAGGGACCTAAAGGGGCTAAGGGGGACTCACTAAGACCTATATGGGTGGACACATGCTAAATGGAATGCAAGACTCAACCCTAGACGCAAACCTATATGCTCTGATACCACTTTGATGCGGGACGGGATTGAAATGAGCTAAGACCTACGAATGCAACAAGTGCGGCCAGCACTCGCACGCCAAAGGTAAGCCGGGCGGCTGACCTCCATGCCGTTCCTCCGGGTGGAGGCGTCTCTCAACAAGAAATCCAAGCCCAACGACCGTCCCTATGAGGGAAGCGCAGGGATCTCAGCGACTAAGAAGCCGCCGTGCGTCTATGGGAATCTAGTCCGAGCTCGGCGCTCGACTAGGGTCACGGAATGGGTACTCTCAACTCTCAACCACGAGGTGAATAGCAAAATAGCTAGGAACTTATACACACTTCACGCGGCATGCTAGAAAGTATACTAGTAAAGCAAAATGCCAACAGTGAGGAGCGTCGCACGTACCTCCACGCCTAGGCGTGGGGAAGGAACCCCGGCCGAGATCGACAACCCCGATACACAATGACGAACAATAGTACAACCCAACCACAAATGCCCACTCCTCCCAGGGAGATAACAGGCTACACAAAGAGATTCGGGGCTGCCGATGTACGGGCTGACGGGCAGCACTCGGTGAAGGGTTGGCCGCGAGGAGGATCCGAACAGTGGTCGGCAGATTCGCAGCAATGCGTGACTCGGCGGTGAAAGCTCCCACAACCTGACCCGGCGTCCGAATGAGGCGCCGTCAGCGATGGCACGTAGCTGGGTCACGGGACGAAGTCTCGGCCAAAGGGGGCATGCAGATTCCGTCCGTGGAAGCCGGGGGCGCACCTGCAAGTTGCGACTGGATTCTGCTCCCAGAACTGCGCGCTCGAGCGGGAAAATTAAGAAGAATTAGATCCGAAGAGGGAACGGAGCTCCGCTTTTTGGAGGACGAAGAGGACGCAGAGCAGCAGGTCCCGATCGAAGGGTTCGATCAGATCTGGTCGTGGCTGAGAGCAGTAGGCTCTGGAATCCGCCGGTGGTCCTGGCACCGGGTGGACAGGGCAGACCTGCGCGACCTCACGGGAATGGACGCCACGAACAGCTCGGACGTCGGAACGAGGCGTGGTCGGCGGCGTTGGACAGAGGACGAAGAGAGGTACGACCGGTGAAGATCCCACGTCCAAACTCGCAGACGTCCGTCCTGTGGGATTTCTGCAAGGGGGTGAACAGAACCAGGCGCGCAGGGAGAGGGGGTCCTGCGCGCGCACACGAAGAAAATCGCCACGGGTGATGCCGAACTCCGAATGAGGCGAGACCACCTCGCACGCGTCGGCGACTCGTAGTAGAATCACCCAAAAATGGGCTGGTCACCCACAGTCACCAAGAACAGAGGAGGACGTCGCAGCACTTGGAGACGAAATCTGGTTGCAACGAGATTGAACCTGTGAAGAGATAGAAGAGAGGGGGAACCTCGGCGTCGCACCGAGGGGATGGGGAGTCACACCCCAGGCTTGCTCCCGTCGCAGGAGCAAGGAGGAACAGAGGGGGGCGCAGCCACCTTCAAGAGCACAAGCAATTTCTTTTCCAATTTCATTCAATAATTCCAAAAGAAAAATTACAAGCCTTTATATCGGGGGGGGGGGGGGGGGGGGGAAGCTACGGTTTCACCCTTGCCACATGGAGGGGGGGGGGGCGCAAATGGAAGGGGGGGTGCGACCCAGCCCTTCCCCATTCAAGGGGGGGTGCGGCCATCCCTCCTCCAATCAAGGAGGGATCAAAGGGAAGGGGGCGCCCAAGGGGGAAAGGGGAGGGAGATGGAATGGGGCAAGGGGGGCGCCCAAAAAGGCAAGTGGAGGGGGCAAGGGGGGGAAGGTGGCGCAGCCACCCAGGATGAGGGATGAGGGATGCGCCCCAAACCCTAACCCTAGACCAACCAATTATGGGCCAAGGCCAAGCCCAATAATAAAAGAAGACAGCCCACTACTCCCTCTACACATAGTCTGATAATATAAAGAACTAGATAATGTGTCCACGCAGGGACCAATCCTAGGCCCAACATGGCCTCAAATGAGAAGGAAGATCCACTAATAGATGCCGTAGTCGCCTAGCCAAAGAGATGTTGGCGTGCTCCGTGTGCTCCGTCGAGTGATGCGGCGCGTGTCCTCACCAAGACCAAGTACAACAAGCCATCTGGCAGCTATACTTCGACGGGGCCTCGAGAACAGAAGCGACCCCGTCCGGGCATGCCAAGGTGCGGGCCGGGGCTGGCATCATCCTCAAATCCCCAGACGGAGAGGTCATGTATACTTCCTGCTGCATTAGCAAGCCCTGCACCAACAATGAAGCAGAATATGAAGCTCTGATCATCGGCCTCCAGGTCGCCCTTCAAATGGAGATCAAAATGCTCCAAGTGTTTGGCGATTCGCTGCTGGTCGTCAAGCAAGTCCAGGGACAGTTTGATGTCCGAAAACCTGAGCTGCTCCCTTATCACACTAAGGTGAAGCGGCTCATGGAGCGGTTCTACCTCCTCGAGATAGGCCATGTCGCCAGAGGGGAGAATGCACAAGCCGACGCATTGGCAAAATTGGCAAGCTCACTGGCAGTGCCTCCAGATGGATCTCTCCATATCCAAGTAATAAACCAGCGCCAGATGCCCAGCATGATAGAAGAGGAGCCAGAAGAAGAAGAACTAGAGGTCACTGCAGCAGAAGCCGTCGGCCTACCTGACTGGAGAGCCTCCCTGATGCAGTGGTTCAAACACCAGCAATTACCTGACCGAAGAGAAGAAAGGGTCAAGCTAGTCAGAACCAAAGACTCCTATGAGCTCCGAAACGGAATACTGTTCCGAATTGTGGCGGATGCCAAACAGAAGCTACTCCTCCGATGCTTGTCCATTGAAGAAGCTTGGAGGGTTATGAAGGAGGTCCATGCCGGCACAGCTGGCGCACACCAGGCGGGGCCGAAGATGAAAATTGAAATCAAGAAACTTGGCTACTATTGGCCTGCAATGTTCAACGACTGTTGCGAGTACGCTAAGTCGTGTCAGAGATGCCAGGAGCATGCCACTATACCCAGGAGGCCTCCCGTGCAACTGCACCCAACCGCGCCCAGTTGGCCGTTTGCCCAATGGGGAACAGATGTTGTGGGCCCCTTACCTGCATCTTCCACAGGCTGCAAATACATTCTGGCGGCAACCGACTACTTCTCCCGCTGGGCAGAGGCTGTTGCCTTACGGGAAGTCACCGGAGAAATCATGGTCAAGTTTGTCCGTCGCAACATCATATTCTGGTTTGGCGTGCCCGACCGGATTGTGTCGGACAACGGCAGCCACTTCCGTAACCAGAAGGTTTACCGACTAGCAGAAAAATACAAAATCGACTGGAGGACATCGACTCCTTACAATCCACAAGCCAATGGGCTGGCCGAAGCTTTCAATAAGACGCTTTGCACTCTCCTGGCCAAGACTGTTAGCTCTAACAAAAGGGACTGGGAAGAAAGAATGTATGAAGCGCTTTGGGCGTACCGAACCGTATACAAGACCCCAACGGGCTGCTCCCCCTTCTCTCTCGTATACGGCTCGGAAGCAATCGTCCCCGTCGAACTAGAGATACCATCCCTCAGGGTCGCCATTCAGCATGGGCTTGTCCCCGAAGAGCATACCAATACCGAGCGGAGGCTCGATGAACTCTCCAGTCTGGAAGGAAAGCGGCTTCAAGCCCAATAGAATATCCAGGTCTATCAGGCCCGGATTGCACGCGCCTTTGACAAGCTCGTCAAGGAACGCGAATTCAAGAAGGGCGACCTTGTCATGGTCAAGAGAAGAGATCTCATGGCGGCCCACCCCAAGGGTAAGCTAAACGAGAACTGGCTCGGACCTTACGTAGTCCAAAAAGTCTACGAAGGTGGGGCCTATGTAATTGTCAACCATCGCGGGGAGGTTCAGTTCCCGCCTCTTAATGGAAGGCACTTGAGGCTGTACCACGCTCCGGCGCCCCCATTCAGGTAATAATATTACTCTTCGCCCCGTTTTGGGGCAGATTTGCGTGATTAATGTCCGAGTGATTTGACCACCAGCCGGGTTTTCAAAAGAGGGGAGAAAAGAATAATAGGAGGAGAAGAGAGAAAAGAAAAGGAAAAAGACAAAAAGGAGAAGAAGCAAAAAAAAAGAGGAAGAAGAAAAAAGGAATAGAAAGAGAAAGAAGGAAGAAGCAAAAAAAATAATATAAAAAAAGAAAGGAAAAGAAAGAAAAAAAAAGAAGGGAAGAAGAGAAAAAAAAGAAAAGAAAAAGAAAAATAGAAAAGAGAAGAAAAGAGGAAAAGAAGAAAAAAAGAGAGAGAAAAAAAACCAGAAAAGGGGAACGCCCCCCCATTTTCAGCCACCGCCCGCGTCAGCGGAGGTACCAAAAATTGACTAAAAAAACAACAAAAACAAACTCTCTTCTCCGTCCCCCCCAGGCGGTGAGTACCCCTTTGGCTCGGACCTCCCGTCCGGGTCATTGACTAAACAAACTCTCCTCTCCGTCCCCTCTGGACGACGAGAAGCCCGGTCTCTGACCGAGGCCCCCGCTTGAGGCCAGCACGCGCTTCCAATATTGCGGTGAAACCAGGGAGTTGCCCGTTCGGTATGGTGGAGTGGTCCCCTCGTCCTCCCCCTGGGAAGGCGAGCACTCTCCTGTACCCTGACATGGGTCCCTGCCTGGTCCTTCCGGAGCGAATCCTCGCAAAGACTCATACCCTACCAATGGGTCTCAACACAAAAGGGGGGAAAGATACAAGAGCAAGGGAAGAGGAAGAAGGAAACAATATGTACAGAAGAGAAAGAAGGGTAAGAAAGCTCCCTCTGGGACGAAAGCATACACAAAGAACGCGTGAAATCATAAATGCTCTGCTCTATTCAGAAAAGGAACCGGACTACATGTGCTGCGGGGCATACCCCTGTGTTACATTCAAAAAAAAAAAGAAAAAAGGAATTAAGGAATGCAACACTTAGTCGATGTCCCTGAAGATGTCCTCGAGAGGGAGGATCCCGACGCAAGGGAAGTTCATCATATCGCGCAGTCGGCCCCTCAATTCCTCAAGATGGGCGAGCTCCGCTTCGACGGACACCATTTCAACGTCGGCGACGGCAAGAGCTTCCCTCTCCTCTGCCACCCTCCTTTCCGCCTCGGCAAGGCCAAGTTTAGCCGCAGCGAGGTAGCCCTCCAGCTTCTCGATCCGGTTCTTGAAGGAACGAATGCTGCCTTCGCCTTCCTCTAAGGCCTTTCCGTGGCGTTCTCTACTATGGCGTCGGGCCTCTAAGGTCTGCAGATACTCGTTTGCCTGAGCATCAAGGGCGGCACGTTCGTCAGGAGCCTGGGTCTCCAGGAACTCGCGGCGTTTGACGTACTTCAATAATAGCAAGACCCGCCGTGACCATTCCCCCAGGGGACAGCCAAGCACTTGCAACGCCCCAGTTAACTGCGTCACTATGGTATGCACCTCCCGATACGACAGAGAAGCATCGGCGAGGAGCATCGTCCGTAAAGTGATCAGCATCTGACGTACTGGCGCCTCTGAGGACGTGTGACTGACTGAGGGCACGATCGGGGGGATGAATTCCACGGCACTGTCCACCTCCGCCCACAGATCGGCATCCACGGCGGCTGAAGAAGATGGGAGAGCAAGGGCTAAGTCCCCCGGCCGGCGTGGCTCGACCAAAGACCCCTGGCCGACTATTGTTGAGGAGGTGGCTGAGATTACTGCCGAAGCATCCAACGCAGCTATCATCAGCTGTTCTCCTGCCTCCTCCGCCTCCGCCTGGTGCGCTGTCGGCACTGCTTTAAGGGGCAGGGGTGCAGCTGCCTCTGCTCCGGTCAAAGGAGGGGCCTCAAGCAAGGCTGGGCCCGCTGCCATCAGTGGCCAACTCCACCTCCGCGGCTCCGATCCCTCCAGATGTGCGTGGAGCTCCACGAATATTTGCTTCAGTAAGGGGTCCTCCATCCGGGCCGGAAGCTTTGGAAGAGGCGGAAGCGGAACCGTCAGCCGGGGTAGACGTCCCGCCTCCACGAGCACCGTAAGGCCCTCCACTCCCAAGACCGCGACAGGAGCCAGTCCCGCCACCGCTAGCTGACCAGTATTTGGCCGCCGCTTGGCAACGGCCTTCCGGGCACGGCCAGACGACCCCCCTGGCGTCGGCACCACCTGGCCACAAAAAGCAGGATTACTCACTTGCCAGCAGGAGTAAACTTCACGAGGCCCAAAAGGCGAGAAGGGTCATGAGACCCGTGCCCTTACCTCGGCCACCGGGGCGGTACCGCTCTCGGGCGCGATCTCCCCCTCCTCCAGAGGCTCGCCCACCAACGGCTCCTCCGACGCCTCCTCCCCAAGAGCTTCGAATAGAAGGGCTAGCTTGCCCATGCCGACATCGACCCCCGATGGACGGTCAACCGGCGCAGCCGGAGTAGCCTCTTTCGCAGCCTCCGGCTCAGCTGATTCCTGAAAAGGTCGGGCGCAAGGAGGACGATGTCAGTAGGCGACCACAGAAGCAGCCCCACGCCAATGGAATCACACTTACAGCGGCCTCCTCTGTCAAGCTTAGCGAGCTAGCAAATGAAGAGGCCTTAGGGGCCAGCTCGGGCAGCCCCGATGCCCCAGACGTTACATCCCCAGGAGCCGCCTCGTCGGAAGAATAGTTGTAATCTACCTCTTCCCCAGACGGAGACTCGACCGCCGCCGGCTCGGCCTGGGCCGGCAGAGGGGCTTCCACTTCAGAGTCTCTGTCCAGCACGTCCTCCCTCGGGCTAGGCGAGGCTCGCACTCCGACCTTTTTCCTCCTCACATATGTCAGCACCGTCAAGAGGTCGGGATCAGGCCCCAATGACTCGGTGGCCGCTGCGGCAACGCCTGTCATGCAAAAGAAGATCAGTCATGTTGAACCTACTAGCCCCCAGGACAAAAAAGGGGGAGCTAGCCGAATGGACGAAAATATTTACCCCCTTCGGCCCATACGGTCCGGGATGACTCGCCGGCTTCTTCGACGGACAGAGTCTTCATGGGAGCCACAGCCCCGCTCTCGCCCGGGAGCAACACGGGCGCCGGTTCCTCCGTGCCGCCCGTAAAATAGAAGCGCATCGTCGCCGTGCGCGAATCCAAGGCCAACTAGGGAGGCCAGTCAACCGCAGACGACGTAGGCGGCCGATGAACCTCACCAGCTTCGTGGCTCGGTTCGGTCCGCGTGGCTTCGAATTCCTCGAAGGATAGGACAGGGGCCACCGGTGAGACTGCCGTCGGAGCCGGGGATGCCTCGGTCCGCCCCCGTTTTGCCGCCTGTTGCCCGGTCACCTTGGCAGTAGCCAACGCCTTCTTAACGGGCGACTGTGCTCGGGGCCTTCCCGTTGCCTGCGGCAAGGGAGTCGGAGTCGCCGCCGAGGTCGCCTTTGCTGGGATCGCGACTTCACCCATGTCAAACGTGGGCACGGGCTCTCCCACAGAAGCTGAGACAAAAAAAGTATCTAGGTGTTAGGGCTCCTCTCCAAAATAAAAAGGGGGGGGGAGATTCAAGAGACACACTAATGATCGGGAACACTGACCGGCAGGTTGACCTGGCTCGGGACGGGCAGCTTCAAATTCCTCGAAAGATGGGACTCGTGGTGCCGGAGGAATAGTCGTCGGAGCCTTAGCCGATTCCATCTTCCTCCGCTTTGTGTCCCGCTGCTTAGCCGCCTTGGCGGCATCCACCGCCTTCTTTACGGGCGATTTAGCCCGGGGCCTCTTCGCAGCCTTGGGCAAAGGAGCCGTTGTCGGGGCCAGCGGCGCAGCTTCAAAATACGCAGGCTTCTTCGCCAGCCGGAGGAGGTTCCGGTATGTGGCCATCTGCGTGCTGTCGGGATGATCTGCAAAGAAAAGAGGGGAAAGAACGAACATGCATTTACGATTAGTACCCAACTCACCGCGAAGGCCGCAGTGCTAAGAGACAAAACCGAAAAGCAAGAAGAGATTGAATACCATGAGGGCCAGTGTACAGCCGCAGCGTGATCGGCCAGTAGCTCAGGGACGTCTCCTTGTCCCGACGCGCCGCCTCCCGGACTAGCCAGCAAACGTCTTCAATCGTTTGGCACCGGTCCGTAAGGTTGGCCAGATCCGCGTGCTTCTTTGAGGAGAGGTGACAGAAAAGGTTAAAGTGGTCCATGCCCCACCCGTCAGCATAATAATAAGGGATGTGCAGGCGCTTGCCCAGGAGGGAGGCCGTCAGATCTTCGATCTTCATCCCATTCACCCGGAGAAGGACGTATAGCCACGTGGTATCCTTATAGTTCTCGGGCTGCCTCTCCTCCCGCCTCATAAACGTGCGGTACGGGCAAGCCGAATCCCTCTCTGGACGCCAGCTCCTGGCAGGAGTCCCCTCTTCCTCTATAGGGAATGGATAATTGATGAGGTCCAGGCGGTCGCTCCCCACTTGGCACAGGTCCCTCAGCGTCTTCTGATAATGATCCTTGGCCACCGGGGGTAGCTCCACCTTCGGCGTCGGCCTCTTATCCCGGGCTTCCCGGCGAGCCACCAGATATGCTGCCACCTCCTTTTCCTGTCTATTCCTGAGCCGAAGAAGATGGTCTGGCTCAATGTCAAGGACCGGCACCGGCTGCCGACTAAGGAACTTCCTCTCGGCCCCATCCCAGCAATCGGTCTTGTGTAGCCGATAGAAGGCCGTCCGGCTATTCCACCACTTGATATAATCTTGGGTCACTCGGGGAACACGACCCGGGGCCGGTACCCTGAAGGAGGCAGAGTCAGCCCGGTGGAAAAAGTCCCACCAGCTCTTAGCATGTTCAGCAACTAAGCTCCCCCGGACACTCCGCAAGGGCAGGTCGAACTGTGCATGATAAGTAGGGATATGCTGGTCATACCCAAAATTGCGACCGAACCGGAAGGGGTAATACGGCTCCAGCAACACGTTCTCCCCTTTCCTGAACACCAGGACGCTCGGACGAATCGACAGCGCCCAGTCCCTCAGCTCCGGCTCCAGCAGTGGGCGGATCACATTCTTCTGGCTGATAGGGTGGGTGTACTTCTCCACCTGGTCGTCTTTGCACTCCCTCTTGTTGTTCACCAGAGGGCTCGAATGTGCCGCCAGAGTCCAGAAATGAATAGTCCCAACCGCATCCCGGGGAACCGTTGTCAACCGGCCCCAGATATCATACATCCGCCTGGAGGTGGAGCCCGGATCGGCACTGGCAAATTCCAACATCCTCGGCATCAGCCCCCAGTCCTGGAGAACTCGCGGGGCAAACTCCGGGAACAGCGAACAGACCAACGCGTTGAAGAAGTGCAGTGGGCACACATACCGGGCCTGCCGCGGGAACTGGTGCGTGCTGATATCTCCCAGCGCCTTGTAGATCAAGCAAAGGGTTGCCGGGCACAGTGACAGCTTGATACCCCATGCCATCTGACATGCCGGGTAAATGGCATCCGGCCGAATCACTGTCTCGTCGCCGTACGGCATGGCGAATGAGCATAGCCAGTACGTGAGATAGGCGGCGCAATGGGTCTGGGGATCCAAGCCCATCGGGTTAGACCCGCTTCGACGCCCTCTAGACGGGATCTTCACATTGAGCTTGGGCTTCACGCGCTTCTTGGGGGCAACAGCGGTACCGACACAGGGAAATTCCTCGTACCGCTTTGGCCCGTCATAGAAATACTCCAGCCACAAGGGCATGCGTACCCTCTTCCTGTCCCCACGAGCGGGCTGCTTTCCCTTATGCGAGCATTAGTACAACTCCCGGTACGCCTTCATGAGGTACCGATATGAATACCCCAGAGAATAATAGCCATCCCCGTTGGTCTCATCCTTGATCAAGTCGGGGAGGCATACTTCTTCATAAGGCTCCCCGTCAATGGGCAAGCCACTTAGCTGACCAAGACTCCACAAATCAAGTGAAGTCTCGCCCTCTGCCGTATAAAAGGTGTTGGTCTCCGCGCTGAATACCTCTATCATGCCGCAGCAGAGACCCTTGGAGATGGGGTAGCCGTACCGGGAAGCGTACACGCTATGATAAATGCCAACCCGAACCAGCAGCGGAGCATAGTTGAACAGCACATGCTCCGTAAACTCCACCGCCATCTCCCGGAAGCTGTGTGCATCCTGAAGCTTCAGCTCCCCAAACTAGCCCAGTGACAGCTCATACTTGAATCTGACGGCCAAGCAGTCCAAGATGAACGACTCTTCTCTATAGCCCCACTTCAAGGGAGCCAAGAATAGGCCGAATCGAGGTGCCTCGTTGTGCACCTTTCCGGCAGACAGGTCCCATCTTGCCAGAGTAAACTGAGGCGCCCGTACCAGCTTGTCTTCGGTCGGCAGCACCCCCTCGATCCCCAGAACTGGCTTCCACTCCCGGGCTTCTCCCACCAGGTACATCGGAATACTCCGGGGGACGCTGTACAATAAGCTATCCCCGGCCTGTAGTATGGCCTGCTCGGCCTTCCTCACGACCCGGAAGTCTCGCCCTTCCCGCGAGCGAAAATGCTTCAGAAATCGAACCAGGTGTCTGTCCTTCGGGAAGTCCTTCCTGTATTCCCCGGTGACCCGGTCAAATGTGAAGCCACTGTCAACTCTGGCAAGCCTCTGGAAATCCATGGTCTCCCCGTCAGACTCAGATGACTCTGCCAAAGCGGCTATTTCTGCATGCTCCCGATCCAAGTCCTCTACATTTAGCCAGGTAACTGCTGGCACCGGACCCCGTGGGATAAGGTCAGCACCAACGGCAGCAGCGGGGCGGAAGAACCACTTGGGGCAGCCATTTGTCTGCAAAGATACACAAATAAGAAGATCAGAATAAATCACAAGCAAAAGGACTGCAAAGGGGCTTTACTACGAGTCAAATGAACAAGATATTGCCAATTTCTGACGAAATTTTGGCAGAGTTTCCCCTAGGCCAGAGGCATAAGGGAAAACACGGGTGCGCGTCCACAAGGAGTGACGGCCCCAACAAAGCATGGTGGGCCCCAAGAGGCAACACCAGAAGTCCGCCGGTCGAAGGAGTCCTCTTCCTTAGCTAAAAATCCCCTTTGGCCCCTTGGCCGGTATAACTCCCCCTACAGGCCCTCACCCGCACGCTCCAGTGCCCCCTTCACCGGTACAGCCCTTCGAGGCTTCCCCGGCACGCCCTGCAGTGCCTTCCCCGGCACACTCCTAGCAGCTTCCCCGGTACACCCGCGCCTGGCTGCCCCGGCACAGTCCCGAACGCCTTCCCCGGCACGGTCCCCGTGCCCCTTCGCCGGCACAGCCCCTCGAGAGCTTCCCCGGCACACCAGCTGGAGCTGTCTCCACCGGCACGGCGCTCACGCGCTCGCCGGTACACCCACCCGGATGTCTTCCCCGGTGCGCCCTCAACCCCATTCACCGGTGCGCCCATAGAGCCCCATTCCCCGGCACACCTTGGGGTGATCCCTCTCCGGCACGCCCCCCTGCAAGCCCTCACCGGCATACCCGTGTGTGCCCCCCGACACACTCCTGACAGTGCTCCCCGGCACGCAGGAGCCCCCATTCCCCGGCACGCTCCCGGGCATCTTCCCCGGCACGCCTGTGGGAGTCTTCCCCGATGCGCCCTAAGCGGCCCTCGCCGACACGCCCTGAAGCAGCCTCCCCGGCGCGCTACGGCGCTCACCACGACGGCACCGGCCGCGCTTGCTGACGCCCTCCCACGCCAAGAAGAGAAGCGAGAGGGAAGGGGAAGAGAGTAAAGGGGAGAACGGGGAGGGAGAAGAAGGAGAGAAGGAGCCTAAGGCTCCATCGTCCACCGAGGACGGAGAGGGCCAGGGCCCCGGCCACCGAACGCAGTAAAGAAGAAAAAAGGAGGGAATGGGGGAGAGAAAGAAGAAGAAGGGGAAGCAAGAAGGGAAGAACGGAGAAGAGAGGATGAGGAGGGAGGCCTCTACGGCGGTCGTCCTCACCCCAACGACGGCGACGACGGCAGCGGCGATGGTCGCGTTCGGAGAGGAAGAGGAAGGACAAGGTGGGGGGAGTCCGCCCGTTCGGTCACCAAAAGGGGAAAGAGAGAGGGAAGAGGGGGGGGGGCAGTTCGAAACGGGTGACCGTTCGAAGTACCCCCGCCCCCCTTTTATATGAAACGGAGGAAGAGAGAAATAAGAAAAAAAAAGAAGAAGAAAAAAAAGAAAAGAAGGAAAAAAAAGAGAAGGAGATAGAAAAAGAAGAAAGAGACGGGGGAAATTTCAGAAAAAAGAAAGGGGAATGAATAAAAAGAATAAAAAGGAAAGAAAAGGAGGGAGAGAAAATAAAAAGGGAAAAGAAGAAAAAGGGAGGGAAAGGGAAGTACAAAAAAAAACGAGAAGAAGATGGGGGGGGACGAAGTAAAAAAGAGGGGAAGGAGATGAAGAAAGGAGATGAAAGGAGAAAATAGAAAGGGGGAGAAGAGAAACAAAATATACATGAAGTATTAAATAGACACTTATATATATATATATATATATACATACATATATGTACATATATATACATATATATATATATAGATGCATATATATATATACGTCTATATACCTACGTATGCATCTCCTCGCATATGCCGAGGTGGGGGTCAGTAAACGTACAATGATGGGTGTTTTCCCGGGAACATCCCCTCCCCACAATCCTATACGGACGAGCGTCCGAACGGGCGAAAACAACTCTACCCCTGCAACGTTACTCCAGGCAAGGGCACCACTGCCCTGCCAAGACCCACCCAGGGACGAAGCCTCGTGCCTCAACCACCTCCCTTCATACAGAAGTACCGTCACGGGCCTTACGCTCGGATCGGTAAAACCTCTATCTTTGCGTTGGCATTAGCCCCTTGACAACGAATAAGTCCCTTTCCGGCGCAAGGCCCCGTGCCCTAGCCACCCACTCCGCACAATATTGCCATTACAGACCTTACGTCCGAATCGGCACAGATTCTCCCGTTGCGCTGGCATTCTGTTCTTGCCAACGAGTGAACCTTATCTTCTGGCGCAAGGCTTCGTGCCCTAGCCTACACTCGCATATCACCCAATTTAAAAAAAGAAAGAAAATAAAATGGGGTTAAAAATAGAGATACCCCGCCGGACTTGCCCCTACACGGGGACAAGGGCAAAAATGGCAACAACCCGGCTATGGCGAAAACCCGAAAAGCGCTACAGGCAAAATTGGGTACCCCGCCACGTGAAAACCCGAAAGTGCGCGTGGGCAAAAGCAAGAGGGGGCCGGTACCGGCGAAAACCCGAAAGGGCGCTTGTATCGGTAATGTGGTTCAAAAAAAAAAAGAGAAAGAAAAGAACAGAAGAGATCAACAAACCGGGTCAGCGCCCGACATCCTGTCGGCACTGACGAAGAGACTAAGAGACAACAAACCAGGTCAGCGCCCGGCATCCTGTCGGCACTGACGAAGAGATCAAGAGACAACAAACCAGGTCAGCGCCCGGCACCTTGTCGGCACTGACGAAGAGATTAAGAGACAACAAGCCAGGTCAGCGCCCGGCATCCTGTCGGCACTGGCGAAGAGACCAAGAGACCAAGAGAGCGACAAACCAAGTCAGCTCCCGACTCCCCGTCGGCACTGACGAAGAGACCAAGAGACGATAAACCAGACCAGCTCCCGACACCCTGTCGGCACTGGCGAAGAGACCAAGAGACAACAAAGCATGTCAGTTCCCGGCATCCTGTCGGCACTGGCGAAGAGACCAAGAGATCAACAAAGCATGTCAGTTCCCGGCATCCTGTCGGCACTGACGAAGAGACCAAGAGATCAATAAACCATGTCAGTTCCCGGCATCCTGTCGGCACTGACAAAGAGACAAAGAGACAACAAAGCAGGTCAGCTCCTGGCACCCCGTCGGTACTGATGAAGAAACAAAGAGGCCAATATGCTGCTTCAGTTCCCGACACCACGTCGGCACTGATGAAGAGGCCAACATACTGCTTCAGTTCCCGACGCCCTGTCGGCACTGATGGAGAGACCAATATGTCGCTTCGGCTCTCAACACCCCGTCGGCACCAACGAAGAGAAAAGAGACAAGTACACCCACGGGCACCGCCCGGCTCATCCTTCGCCCGCGCTACCCATGGGTGGGGGGCATTTGTGGACACCAAAAAAATACATACCTGGATATCCTGCTCGGCCTCGCGTCAGCAATGGCGCCGAGTGAAGAAACCCCGGAGAAATCAAGCACAAAAGGCCCCACAGCTCGTGGGCCTCAAAGAGAATCAAACGGGCCATGGCTCGTGCCCACAATGGGCTCAGAACAACCCCGGGTACACACACCCCCTGGGGAGCCCTTCAGCGGCACGCCCGTCCCCAAGGGGCCTCAACGGCACACCCTGGCAAGGCCCAGCGGCACGCCCCGAGGAGCCCTTCAGCGGCACACCCCCTCGGGGTCCCAGCGGCACGGCCTTCAACGGCACACCCCCCTGGGGGGGTCCTTCAACGGCACACCCCCCCTGGGGGGGGCTTCAATGGCACACCCCCCTGGGGGGGGGGGCCTTCAGTGGTACACCCCCAAGGGGGGCCTTCAGCGGCACACCCCCCCTGGGGGGTCTTCAACGGCACACCCCCCGTGGGGGGGCCTTCAGCGGTACACCCCCAAGGGGGGTTCTTCAGCGGCACGCCTGTTGTGAGCTTCAGCGGCACGCCCGTTTTAAGCCTCAGCGGCACGCCCCAATGGGCCCTCAGCGGCACATGCTGCTGAGTCTTCAGCGGCACGGCTATTTTGTGCTCCAGCGGCACGCACTTTTGGCTCCCCCACGGCACACTTGTTCAGCCCGCCAGCGGCACATCGGTGAAGCTTTTCAACGGCACGACGACGTGAAGCCCATGCCCTACGCATCCTTGGCGCGCAGTGAAGCCGTCTGAGGTGGCAGTCGATGACTGGGCCACGTAGCCTACCCCACTGACAGCCAGGACAGGAGCAGGTCAAACCCATCATCACAGCCGGCTTCCCGCCTTGGACAGCCGTGATCGAAGTCACAGGGGGCTGGTGGTATAAAGAGCCTTCCGTTCGATAAGAAAAGGGAGGAACCCCCGGAGAGGAAGAAGGGACACACACAGACGGACGCACAGAGAGGAGGAGAAGAGAGAAGAGAAGAAGAAGAGCTCTGGCGTGAGCCTCCTCCGACGACCGCCGGGCAGAAGCGAGAGTAAGAGAGGGGGCTTGATGTAATAGGAAAAAGGGGGAAAAGTAGGGGACGGTGGTCTCTGTCCCGATTCCCCAATACCTCTTTCTCTTCTGCATTTTGTTCTTCTCGTCCCGTTCTTGCTTTCTTCTTTGGAGTCTTCCTCCTCGTCTAAAGCCCCGTCTTGGGCACCCTTTTTTGTAATATGTATGTAGGGCCATGGCCTTTGGCCCCCCCCCCATGAATGAAAAACCACCCTTCTTGGGCCTTTCCTGTCTTTTTCTATTGGTTGGCTCCCGCCTTCATAATGCATGGTGTTTTGTTCATTTTCTCTTCTACGGCGTTTTTGGAGTCTCCGTGGTGATGTGATCCTTCTCCTATGATCCTTAGTCTCCTGGGTTCTTTGCCCCCTCACGGGAGGGAGAGACCCTTACTTTCTTCCCGATTACCCAGTTACCAATAGACCACTCCCGGCCTTGAAGCCCCCTCTTTTCTTCTTCTTTTCCTGAACAACCATCAAGTCTCCCAGCCCATACATTCGGCTCTTTCAAGCCTCCAGCGATACACCTTTCCGGCCTTTGGCCGGTACACCTTTTCAGCCCTCAGCGGCACACCCTTCTGGGCCCTCAGCGGCACACCCTGTTCAGCCCTCAGCGGCACACCCTGTTCAGCCCTCAGCGGCACACCCCTATGGGCCCTCAGCGGCACATCCTTTTCAGCCCTCAGCGGCACACCCTCCAGGCCCCTCAGCGGCACACTCCTTGGCCAGCCCCAGTCCACATTATATGCCCTTAGAGGCCTTCAGTCTGTTGTTCTCCTTCACATTTTCCGAGGCTCTATAAAGGTGTTGCTCCTCCAGGGGCCCACCTCCAGTTGTCGGGTTCCGCCACCCCATGTGGGCGCGTTCCCTGTATCTCCCTTACGCCCCGGGTCAAGGGGAGATGCTGCCGAATTTTCTTGTGAGAAACTAATAAACAATTAAAATAGGCAAAAGGAGGCAACAAACGAGCAGGATAATTAATGAAACCTTCCAACTCATCAAACCACTGTCGGCACCACAACGAGAACTGAACCGAACTAATTAACTACCCGGCAGCCCGAACGTCCGACCCTCAAGAAAAGAGACCGAACCGAACAAAGAGATCGAACAAAGAGAGGAATTTCATATAAAATTACAAGAAAATTAAGATAAGAAGAAAAGAAAAGCCTTAAAACAAATAATCAAAAACTGATCGAACCTCCACCATCACGCCTCAATTGGCCCTTCGCCGGTACGGCGCTCCCACTGGCCCTCAGCGGCACGCTTCCCTTGGCCCCTTTCAGCGGCACGCTCCCTCCCTTCGCCGGTACACCCTCAGCCACAGTCTCAGCGGGATCCAACGTACAGACTTTGGGCTTGGCAACGTATAGACTTCGAGCTGCAATCAAAGGGGCAATGTACAGACTTCATGTTGCATTGTAATGACTTGGCCAATGTATAGACTTTGGGCCAGCCAATGTACAGACTTCATGTTGCAGTGTATGGACTTGGGGCTGGCCGACGTATAGACTTGACCAATGTATAGACTTTGGGCCCGCCAATGTACAGACTCCACGTTGCAACGTACAGACTTTGGGCTTGGCAACGTATAGGCTTCGAGCTGCAGTCAAAGGGTCAATGTACAGACTTCACGTTCCAATGTATAGACTTGGGCCAGCCAGCGTGTAGACTTCATGACGGCCAGTGTACAGACTTCGGACCAGTCGACGTATAGACTTCATATTGCAACGTGCAGACTTTGCTCCACTCTGCTACAGTGTATGGACTTTAGGCTTGGCAGCGTATGGACTGCGAGCCCGGGGGGAATGTACAGACTTTATATCCACCCCCACGCCCTGATTGGCTCCTTAGCCGGCATACTTCTCTAACCTTTCAGCGGTACGCTCATCCAATTCTCTTGCCGGCGCACTTTTCCCAGCCTCCAGCGGCACGCTTCAAAGACCCTTCATCGGCACATGGCCTCCACTCTTCAATAGCCCTTTGCCGGCACACTTGTGCCCACCTTCCCCGGCACAATCTTTTAAACCCTCAGCGGTACGCCTTTTCCTTGCCCAGCGGCACACTTTCTTCCCCAGCGGCACACTCCTTTTCAAAGGCCCAGCGGCACACTTCTCTCCTCACCGGTACACCCCTATCTTCTCTTCGCCGGCACACTATACATATACACATATACAGCCTGATAAAGGCATTAACAATAGCAAACAAATTAATAAAAATTACGCTAATTAAAGGACTCCGAATGCGCAATATTAATCACAATAAAGAGGCGGGAGGGGTAATAAAAAAAATAAATAACAAACGAATGATAATAACAAGAATAATCATGAATAAAAGAAGAGAAATCATCCCGGACAAAGGCACGAATAAACAGTAAACATCAAATCAGAAGTCCCAGAAGATATAACTAAGAAAGCCCCAGATAAAAGACGCTAATGCCCACACTGCAGCCCTCTCTCTCCCCGGGACCCGGGGCAAAAGGGAATAACAACGCCGCCCTTTCAGGTCGGGCCCGAGTCTCGGGAATTACCCCGATATGGCCAGGCTTTGATCTAACCTCGGGCCGACATCCTAATCGGACCGGATTTGTTTTCTCGTTCCAGATACCTTCCGAATCCTCATTAAAATTGCCGCATGCTCGGCAGACATTTGAAGGGATCTACCTCGGTTTTCTCATTGTGACGCTGCCACGGACCTGTGTCCGAATACAAAAGGTCTACGAGTGGCCGACACGGTCGACAGTTTATGGCATTAATACAACCTTCAGTGTGATCTATCCGTATCTCTCTCGCATAATTAGTATTACTCTTTTCGGCCGCGGGGCCTCTAATTTCGGTAATTAATCAAGGGTATTCCCTCGTGTGGGGGATGTAAATGACGTCGTGACCTTTATGGCGCGACGGGATTCGGTCCCGACACGAACCACACAATCGTCTGACAAAGTCAGATCGAGCGCACCATGGGCTCTTCGGGGCCCGAATAAATTGTCACTTCGGTGACTGGCACGCCCACGCACTTAATAAGACCAACAGACGAACCAGAACGATGGTTTGACGAGAAGTGCGTCCACAGAAGCAAATGGTACTTGGATAGCGGCTATTCAAGACATATGATAGGGGACAAGAAGGTGTTCTCTACACTGCAAGACAAGGATGGAGGTTCAGTTGCGTTTGGAGGCAAGGACAAAGGTAAAATCATTGGAATCGGTAATATAGGTAATAATTCTAAAATTCTTATCGAGAATGGGCTTTTGGTGAAAGACTTAAATCATAATCTCTTGAGTATAAGTTAGTTATGTGACAAGGGTTTTAAAATTGTTTTTGATGAAACCCACTGCCTTGTCATAAATAAAACATCTAATGAAATCAGATTCATCGGCTAGAGAAGTAACAATGTCTATACTATTGATCTAGATGATGTTTCCCGTGATGATGTGTCCTTGGTAGCAAACAATCATGATAATGCATGGCTATGGCACCGAAAACTAGGTCATGCTAGTTTTGGAGTAATCTCCAAGTTGTCTAAACATGACTTAATAAATGGTTTGCCAAAATTAAAATTTGAAAGTGATAAAATCTGTGAGGCTTGCACAAAAGGCAAGCAAACACGCATATCTTTCAAAAATAAGAACATTGTTTCTACCTCCCGGCCCTTGGAATTACTGAATCTTGATTTGTTTGGCCCAACTAGGACATCCAGCCTAGGAGGGAAATCCTATGGTTTTGTGATTGTTGATGATTATTCCAGATTTACATGGGTGTTATTTCTATCCAATAAAAATGATGCATTGATGGAGTTTCAAGTGTTTTGCAGAAAAATCCAAAATGATAGAGGCTACCTTATCACTACCATCCAAAATGATCATGGTGGTGAATTTGAAAATTATGAGTTCAGCAATTTCTGTGAAGAGCACGGGTATACGCATAACTTCTCATCACCAAGGACGCCCCAACAAAATGGAGTGGTAGAGAGGAAAATAGAACATTGATAGACATGGCGCGGACCATGTTAAGTGAAAATTCTCTACCAAAATACTTTTGGGTTGAGACAGTAAGTACAACATGTTATATCATCAACAGGGCAATGGTAAGGCCCATTTTGAAGAAAACTCCCTATGAGCTCTACAAGGGTAAGAAACCAAATATTTCCCATCTTAAACCATTTGGATGTTCATGTTTCATCCTGAACAATGGTAAGTTCAACCTAGGTAAGTTTGATGAGAAAAGTGACAAGGGTACTTTCCTAGGTTATGCACTAAACTCTGGAGCTTATCGAGTGTTTAATAAATGGACTTTGGTTGTTGAAGAAATCCTCATGTGATTTTTGATGAATCTGAACTAAAACTGACTATTCAAATTATGGATGCAGGAGAAACCCCCAAAAATTCAACTAATGCTGGAACATCTAAAGCCAAGGATGAACCAAAGGAAGGAATACCCAGCAAGAGTGAAGAAGATGAAGATCCTTCAATTGAAACACTGCAAGAGCAGCAAGTGCAGCACCCCGACTTGCCCAGCACCTCTACGTTCTTAAAGGATCATCCAGCTGAAAACATAATCGGTAATCCTCAAGATGGGGTAAGAACTAGATCATCTCTAAGGCAAGTAGAAGAAGAGGATTTGATAGCCCTAATCTCACAGGAAGAGCCTAAGGATATCCATGAAGCTCTTCAAAATGAATCCTGGATCCCGACTATGCATGAAGAGTTGCACCAGTTCGAAAGAAACCAGGTGTGGACTCTTGTGCCGCGACCTAAGAATCAATCCATAATTGGAGCCCGATGGGTTTTCATGAATAAGTTAAATGATACGGGATTGGTTTTTAGGAATAAGGCCCGGCTTGTGGCCAAAGGGTATAGCTAGGAGATGGGTATTGATTTTGATGAGTCATTTGCACCGGTTGCTCGTCTAGAAGCAGTCCGGATTTTATTATCTTATGCTTGCTCATCTAACTTTAAATTATTTCAAATGGATGTTAAATCTACGTTTCTAAATGAGTATATCAAAGAGGATGTCTTTGTAGAACAACCTCCAGGTTTTGAAGACCCCAAACATCCACAACATGTGTATAAGCTCCAGAAGGCCTTGTAAGGACTGAAGCAAGCAGTAAGGGCATGGTATGAACGGCTCACCTCATTTCTGATTGAAAATGGTTTCAATAGAGGTAAGGTTGATCAAACACTTTTCACAAGGAAATCAGGTAAAGATATATTAGTAGTTCAGGTGTATGTGGATGACATAATTTTTGGAGCTACTAATAATGCGTTATGTGATGAATTTATAGAAATTATACAAGGAGAATTTGAGATGAGCTTAATGGGTGAATTAACACTCTTTCTTGGACTGCAGGTAAAGCAAACATCTGAGGATATTTTCATAAGTCAAGCCAAGTACACAATGGAGCTGTTGAAGAAATATGGGATGGCTGAAGCAAAACCTTTTTCAACTCCAATGGACACAACCTCGAAGTTAGACAAAGATGAAAATGGTAAAATAGTATATCCTACACTGTTTCGAGGTATGATCGGATCACTACTGTATCTTACAGCATGCCGCCCTGATATTCAATTCAGTGTATGTCTTTATGCCCGTTTCAGTAATGCCCTAAAGAATCTCATTTAACGGCTGTTAAACGCATTTTTAGATACTTACTTGGCACAATAGATTTTGGCTTGTGGTTTCCCATCGGTAGTTCTTTTGATTTGATTGCATACACTGATGCGGATTACGCCGGATGTATTGTAGATCCTAAAAGTACTAGTGGGTATTGTCAGTTTCTTGGTGGGTGTCTAGTCTCATGGGCCTCCAAGAAATAACATTCAATAGCTCTCTCAACGGCCGAGGCTGAATATGTAGTCGCCGGAAGTTATGGAGCCCAAGTACTTTGGATCAAAAATCAATTGCTTGATTTAGATATTGAAATGAAATGTGTGCCAATCTTGTATGATAATACCAGTGCAATCAGCTTGTCAAAAAACTCTATTCAATATTCTAGGACCAAACATATTGATATTCGTCATCATTTACTGAGAGATCATGTAGGAAAAGGGGTCTTTGAATTGAATTTCATTGACACATACAATCAGCTAGCTGACATCTTCACAAACCCCTAAACTAGGATCAATTTAATAAGATAAGAAGAGAACTTGGGATGTGCAAGGATGATAGCATACATACATAAGTCTGCACTTAGGTTAAGTTTTGCATATGCATCAAGGGTAGGAAATCATGCATATTGTCTTTATTTACTTTCAATACCTTGTGTGTTCACATACACTCCTGCATGCTTAAATGTATTTATATATATAGCCCTCCGTGAAAGATACTTCTAAGGCCATATATTTCTTGTTGAAATGAATGTGGATCCAATGATGCCAGATCTAAGGCAACTTCTGAGGGGGAGCTAGAGAAGTCTCCTCACGTCTCCATCTTTTCTCTCTCTCTCTCTCCCCTTCATGTTGGTTCAATTCAGAAGGTCGGATGGTCGTCCCCTTATATATAAAAAGAAATAAAAAAAGAAAAGAAACAAACAAAAAGAAACAAAAAAAAGTTGCAAATTGGGGATTTTTTTTGGGTCTTGCGGTCGACCGCCAGACCTGGTCCGGTCGATCGAACCCGGCGAATCGGGCCGGTCAAACCACCATCCTAACCCCTTTTAAAGCGATCTTCGCTCCTCTTTTCTTCATTCCAACTCCTCCACTCTATCTCCTATCCTCTCCCCTAACCCTAAAACACCAAAACCCCTCTTCTAAACCTCACAAACTGCCTTCCTCCTTCACCCGCACAAGATCCGGTTGGTTCGTCACGTTTTCGGGACAAAATCTCCACGGTCGATTGTGCATTCGTGAAGCCACCTCTAGGGATCTAGGTTGTGGAGAAGTTCATTCAAGCCCTAGGTGTGCCCTTTTGGTTCTTCTTCCTCCCCTGGGTTGAGATTATTTGTTCGAGGGTTTCCCGGTGAGTTCTTCTAGATCAAGATGCCGTCTCGACGGAGTTCTCAGCGTCTTGCCCAAGGGGGGCCAAGCGGTCAGAGACGAGAGGCCCCGGCTCATCCACCACAGTAAGCACTAGTGCCTCGTCGAGCACCTCATTTGCCTCCGCAACCCATCATCAATCCCTGACTGGTCGATTTTGACGAGATGAATGAGATTTTGCCTGATCTATGTGCCCTACTTGAAATTCAAGAAGGGTGGGTTGATTTTGTCACCAGATACACTAGGTATTATCCTAACCTAGTACAACAATTTTATGGAAATATGGTCGAGAGAAATGTAAAGTTGTATACAGTTGTCCAAGGAGTAGAGATCCATATCACACCCGATCTCTTTCAGCAAGCCCTAGGTGTCTCAGCCAGGGGTGCTGATATGAATTTTGGGCATGGTGCAATTGAGGATACCTTTATTGCCATGAAAAACTATGATTTTGTGCCTGGTATCAGTGACTTGATTGAGTTGAATGCCAACTACTTTCCACCACTACAGCGGATTCTACACCATATGTTCACGTCACTTATTTATCCAAAGAGTGGGAATAGAGATGAGGTGACTGAAGTTCAAAGGTTTCAGTTTTATCATGTTATGAATGGCAGCTTAATTAACATGGGCCGGTTCATGACCAATTTGATAGGAACTTGTCGAACCCAACTAAGGATATCACTGCCTTATGCCTCATAGTTGACATGCGTGTTTGTATATACTGGGGTTCACCTTGGTGATGAAGTGTTCATTAGAGTTCGTCAGGATGATATCTACAATCACCACAAAATTTTCTCAGATTTTGGGTACTATTATGGTCCAAATGGCGAGCTATGTCGAAATGTGTCCACCTATGAAGAAGAAGCTGAAGATGATGCAGAGCAGGAACAGGGACAACAACAGGATCAAGGGGCAGTTCCTCTTCCAGTTCAGGGTGAGGACCAGCCTCCACCACCTTCGCCTCATCACTTGGATCAAGAGATGCCTCCCCCACCACAGTTCCATCATGGGGAATCTTCTACTCAGGGGACTGGACAGCAGCCTTGGGTGGACTACGGGACTTTTGACAGGCAGTTCACTGGGCTGGAAACTCGAGTGGATGCCTTTGGGGAACAACTCTCTACTTTTAGGAAGAATATTGCCACCATGGGCACTATGCTGGAATCTATACCACAGCATCCTAACTCTATCTCCACAGCCTTGTATTCCTTAGCCACTCAGATGCAGACTCTCTTCACAAACATGACCACTCTTACCCAAAGCCATGAGGATTCACGTGAGGCCTTTCATGCCATGAACCGAGTTCTCCTGAACATGCAACGCCGTGACCTTGATAGGGGTCAACAACTGACCCATATCCAGCATCACCTTCAGCATCACGAACACATATTTGCGGATATTCGACAACGCCTCGGCTATGTGCCTCCTCCTCCACCAGATGCCCCAACTCCTGCAGATGACCCATGAGGACGTCTTTTAGTTTCCTACCTCCAGTTGGTGTCCTTTCGTCTTGTGTCTGTTGGGTCCACTCTTCGTCTATCTTGTTCCCCTCTTTGATGATGCCAAAGGGGGAGAAGTAGTAGTGCAGAATTGCAGAGTTCTATATTTATCTATGTCGGTATGTTGTGTGTTTGCATGTATTATCATGTGAGGATCATTGTGTCTCTGTTCTGCATTTTTGCATTTGTTTAGTCTCTTGTGTCTAGAGTCGTGCATTCACTCTTGCATCAATGTACCTTGTAATGAAATGATGAACTGAATGCAACTGGTGTTTGATCTCAAATGGTTGGCGCCTGTATCTCATTTCTTTTCTGTTGGTAAATAAATGCTGAATGGTTGTGTGTTTTGAATTACTTGTGATGTTTCACCTAAGGGAACGAGTATTTGGTGTATTCCATTGCTTAGCTCCAAAAATTTCTTTACGACAGGTCAAGGTAATTGTAATTTAGAGTTTTGTCATCATCAAAAAGGGGGAGATTATTGAGTCTCCAGACGATTTTGATGATAACAAAACCCCGGATTACAATGGGTTGTTTAATTGTTTGAACTTCTCCAAATGAGATTGAAACACAAATGCATGAGTTGATTGAGGGTCAAAGAAGCTCATTTTATATGTATCCTTGTGCAAACATAAGTCTTCAAATGTTCGGTTATGTTCCATGGACTGAATAATACTTTTTTACAGAATTCCCAGTTGGCGGTCGACCTAAAGGCACAGAGCAATCGACCTAATTTTCCAGGGATCTTAAAACTATAGTTTTTTACAGTGGCGGTCGACCGCCCAACATGTTTTGGTCGACTGGTTTTCCCAGAATTGAAAGATCCCGTTTCTGTAAAATTTCGGTCGACCGACCCCTTCCTCAGGTCGACCGCCAGTCTATGAAAGCCCTTATTATTGACTTTTGTGTTCTCAACATGGGAAGCCTCTCTCCTTGGATTTGTTTAATCCCAAAGTCACCAAACCTTCCATGATTTGTGGATCTAGTTCTTCGATTGTCTCTTGACCATTCAAAAGTTATAAAAGCATCTCTTTGGGGCAAGAAACCCTAATCATCCAACGGAGCTCAAGGAGGCCATCAAAGGGAAAGAAGAGTTCTACTACTGTAGCCGTGAAGAGTACTCTGGGAAGGAAGTTCTTCATCCATCTTCAAGTGATCCAAGCCACATCTGGAGCAGATCAACCCCAAGCCAAGTGGAGATCAAGCTGCATCTAAAATCTTCATCAACTAAGGGGGAGCTTGAATCTGAAGTTTTTTTATTTGTGTCTTCCATTCAATTTCCATTTCAGATTCAAGTGCTTGTTCTTGTCATATCTGAATACTTGTGTGTGTGTCGATCTATGTAAATCCGTGTGTGTGTGTGTGTGTGTCTTTCTTCTTGCCTTCACATCTCTGTGTGATTCGGTGTTTGTATACCTTTGTGGGAGTTCCGAAATTCTCACGTGTGTGTGTGTCTTGATCTTGTAACCCTTTACATGATAGTGTGGGAATCCTCACAGATCGTGAGGGGTGGACGTAGGTTGCCGTTGTTGCATCCAAACCACCTAAAAATCTATGTCCATTGTGTGGTTTGTTCCTTTTCCTCTATCCCCATTCTGTGCAGCATTCGGGTAGATTTTTGGTTGTTGGGTTCGGTGCAGTAGATTCAGAGGGGGGTGAATGAATCTTCCCTTAAAAATTTTGCCCAATTAAAAATTCTTCCTGATACTAACAGAAGTCCAATAAGTAATTGCGGAATTCAGATTCACTAAGTCAAGTGATATGCTTATAGATGAACTGACTAGTGACTTGGGAACAAAGTCAAAGGACTCTCAAAGCTACAATCGAACACATAGTGTGCAATCAAACCATATCGTCCCTAAGCATTCATCTAGCGCCAATCAGATAAGAAAATTCAAACGACAGTGCACAAAGGATTTTTAGGTGGTTCGGTCTTCCAGACCTACATCCACCCCACACTCAAACCCGAGTGTGGATTCCGCTGACTCACAGCTTGAACAGCTGGGCATCACAGCTTGCCATACAACCGCTGGGCAACACAGCTTACCATCGGCTGGGAAACACAGCTTGCCATCCGCTAGGGACTACAGCTTAACCCGTCCGAGGTATCCACCTCGCCGCTGTGCATCACAGCTTGCACTGCTGACAGACAGCTTGAAGAAAGGTTTAAAAGGAAAGCAAAAACAAGAAACTACAGTAGTGAAAAACTGTAAACAATGAAGCACGAATGTGGCTCACAAGGATCTGACTGGATTGGATTTGATCCAACTTCCAGTGGAGAAAGATTGTCTGATGAAGTCTTCTCTCTTCTCAACTCACGAGCTCTCTTCCTCTTTCTTTTTCTTCTTCTTCTCTACTCTCGATCTCTCACTCTCTTTTTCTTTCTCTTCTTCTTCTTCTCTGTCTTACTGGATCATGCAGGCTCTCCTCTGCTTCAGTCGATCAGCCTTCTTCTAATGGAAGAGGCTTCATATATATAGAGCAGCATGAAGCAGATAGGGCGTGTGTCTTCCACATTTCTCGCCTAGAAGCCTCAGACCACGTGGCAACATCCTGTCAGCCCTTCCAGCCTCGGATCACGTGCTAGGTGCCAACCTCGGATCACGTGCCTTCATTAAGCTTAGCAAAGAGTCCCTGTCTGACAGACGAAAGGAATATCAGTTTAAGTCTAACAGCTTGTACAGACTTTATGAAGGCAATGCAGTGTGTAGACTTTGCAATGCGAAGACAAAGCATGTACAGACTTCACGTTGTGAATGCAAAGCTAAGGTGTGTACAGACTTAGTGAATGCAACACTGAGGCATGTACAGACTTCACTTATGCAAGCGAAGCAGTGCATGGCTGTACAGACTTTGTGTAATGTATGGACTTAGTGTGTGCGAGCTTGCTAACATGCAATGTGTAGACATTGAATCAAAAGGATGCACAGGCTGTACAGACATTCTGTGCTTAACACTTAAGCCTGAATGCATGATGTGTAGACGTTGTATAGAATTGCTGAAGTGTGCACAAGGTGAAGTATGCACAACAGAACTGAATGCACTAACATGCCGTCAACCATTGTACAAACCTCATGTTCACTATGCAGACGCAAACAGATGATGACTTATTATAGTGTTTGTTATCATCAAAACCACATGGACATAACAATCTCCCCCTTTTTGATGATGAAAACACTATGAGTCATACTGACTTGAATCAATTATTCTCCCCCTTTGACTTCAGCAAAAAGACATTAGTTGAAGAGGAAAGTATAAGAATGCATAAGATGATTGAATTAAAAAACTCCCCCTTTGACTAAGCCATGAAATGCTTTCTCCCCTTTTGACAACAGCAAAGAAAATGGAGTGATAATTGACTGTTGAAGGAGATGATATAGGAGCTATTATGCAATGCTGAGTTACAGTCATCTGAAACTCCCCCTATCAACATGAATGTTTGACTACCTTAACTACAGATGACCCAGAATTTCCCTTGAAGAGCAGGAATGAACTCTGGTTAACCAATGAATCAATCTGAAATCCACCACCATAAGGATTCTGAAGTTCAGAAGACTGCAAGTGAACAAGGTAATAATGGGAGTAGCATCTCACATTTGTATGGTCAGAAAACTGATAAGAGAGGATTTGTCAATACAGTTTCTGTTGAACAAGTTGTCAGATATGAAACAGATCATGAGAGATTGTAGGGCATGCACAACTACAATAAGTCTTAACATGAAAAGACTCTCTTATCATAGAGGGTTATGAATTAGCAACTTGACCAACCTGATTTATCAATTAAATTCAATACTCATATCTGAAATCAAGTTTTAATAAAGGTGAACCAAATAACCAGATAACACTCATGACCAATCATCTTCATCTTACACACACAATCTCAATGACTGCTTTTAAGAGTTACACAGATTAGTATTGAGATTAAACACTTTTTACAGGAGCATGAGTTGACATAGTTTGCATGACATTTTCATTTGAAGCATATTTTACTTTATCTGAGCAATTTAGGTTGATCAACACCTTTTTACATGAGGCACAACACGTCTCAGGTGAAGTGACCCAGTTACGCAGTGTGATAATTGTCATTTCCTCTCAACATTGAGACCAGAGTTAGCAATAGACATGTCTTTTTACGTGAGGAGACACCTTGATCAGAGGCTAGACTCCCCAGTTACTTGACACAAATATGCCATTGCTCTGTCAGGTTTTTCAATAAATTTTTACCAAAGATAACTATGGCACTTCATGACATAAGTTACTTTATTTCATTGATGAAAAACTCAGTTTCTCAGTGACCAAGTCATTGCTCTGAATTCACAGTTTTTCAATTAGTCAACATTTCTCAAGTTAATGTTTAACCACAGTACTCACTCTATGTATCTCTACCAAAGTAGCCTTGATTTCAAATTTTCAGATATCAGATGAGAGAGTCTAAGGTTCTCATGACACATGTGGTTAAAGTTCATTAAATCTTATCATTAAGATATTTTCAAGATATTTAAATGCAAGTCTGAGAATACATAGTTCTTATATCAGTCTGATTTATTAGTTGTTCTTAAACCTATATGATAGAAATTTCTACATGATTCAGACTAGATTGTATGACATGCAATTTGTGTTCCTCAGATCAAATCGAAAGAAAAACTAACCAACTAGTCAACAATAGAATTAAGTCTGTCACACCAGCTAAGAAGAATGTGAAGGATGAGTGTAAGCTGGTGTAAGAGTCAACACATATAGGAATATATCAGAAGAGTGTATATCAACAAACAGTAGCTGAGTCTGGAGTTCAGACAGATCAGCTGACAGGTAGTAACATGAAGAAAGTTGAAAGAGACTCTTCTTTGACAACTCAGCGAATAGAAGGCAGAATCCATTTTCAAGAGAGAGAAATATGAAATCAGATGAGAGTTATTCAATTACTCGACAAGAGGTGTTCAAAGTGTGACAAACTAAACACCAATTTTAAATGCTCTCCCTGTCTAGATTCAATGGAATAACCTTTTAGATTTTTTCAAATGTACTACTCTTCATATGCAACATCAGTCAAACTCCCCTTGACAAAGTGCATGAAATGCAATTAAAGCACTACTCATGATTTTAAAATATGCTCAAGGAGAATTCATGCTTGTTCAATCAGAGAGAGAGTTTACCAAATGCATCAAGTTCATTTCGGATTTTCAGATTTTTCAGATTTTATGATATACAGTACACTGCTTTATATGAAGACATGACCCTTGGTGCTTGGCAGAGAACTTGGTCTCAAGGACCATCTCACACATAGTAAGAATCTCCAGATAGATTACATCTACCCTTTAGTAACTTACCATTAATATACCAGGGTTATGCAAAGAGATGCAGTGCATAGTAGTCCTATATGCATTGAATGACTTCCTTGATGGTCATGCAAATGATATATGCAGACATCAGACACATGCATTGTCTATATGCATTTAACTGAATCATTCAATCTCAGTGTGACACATGAATAAGCTCAGTGCAAAGTACATGCACAAACATGTGAGAAGAGCATCAAATATGTTCAGAATTAAATTCAGTAGCTAAGTCTGGAATGCAGACTGATCAGCTAGACAAGAAGAGGACATCATAAATCAGACAAACTTTTCAACAATTTCAGATGATGAAATTTAAATAAGGTGTTCAGAACTAACCTGAATAGTGCAGTTCTGGGGTTCCAATTTTTGAGTGCCTTGGTTTTTTGACCCCTTTTATTCCATTCCAAGGCACACCTGTAACATGTTAATCAATTTGATCCTGTAGGGACCCAAACAACCTTCGGTCTCGAGTTAATTCTAACATGTGTTTTGAATAGTTTCTTGGCAACATTATCATCATTCTCCATCAGTTAACAATTATTCATGAAATGACCAAACTTTCCACAATATCTACATGATATAACAGCCCTTGAATTCTTTTTGTGAACATTGTTATAATCATGTAACCTATGTGAGTTAGCATGAGAATTTCTGTTACTTGTATGAGATTTTGATTTACCATTACCTGCCCACCAGCATTCAGAAGCTCGATGGCCAGGTTTTCCACATTCAACACATGCAAGAATCTTTTCCTTAAAAGCAGTTTTATTTCTTCCAAAAAAATTTCTATTTCCAGAGAATTTGACAAATTTGGAATTAAAGTGATTTCCCTGAACATACCAGTAGTCTTTGACTGCATGCCCATACTTACCACATTCAAAGAACCTAACATGCTTACTTCTAGATCCAGAATTATTCCTGTAATTCCCTGACCAACACTCAACTTATGACCTGGCTTGTTGCAATTGAAGCATGTGATGTACTGGTTAAACTTAAGTTTGTTTCTGTTGTACCCATGATGATCAGAAGATCTAGCATGCAGTTTATCATCTTGTTTCATGATGGAACATGCATCCATGATATGACCATGCTTACCACAGTAATAGTAAGAAGCATCAGATTTCCTAGGGGCATGATTTCTATCAGATGAATTCCTAGATGCATGCGAATGAGTACATGAGGCATGAGCATTTTGCATTGACCCATCAAATTCAGCCGAGCTAACTGATTTCATGACACAAGTAGGGACATTTTTAACCCCATCTTTCTTTCCATTCTTGTTCAATTGTTTAACTTGGTTTACAATTCTTGTTGGTTTTTCAACTTTCTGTTCCTTAAATTGAAAGACAGATGATGGAGGTGATTTCAGATTTTTGTTTTGTTTTGGGGATTGACTTGAGGTACCAGCTACATCAGAGCTTTACACAAAGGTAGTGTATAGCTGGTTTCTAGTAGTTTCCTTAACATCAGAACTACAGCTTGTCCCCCTTTTTGAATTCTTGTCCTCACTTTTCATGACATATGTCATTTTTCCTTTTATTTTAGCAGACTCAATTGCTGAATTTTCCAGATCATGAATTTTATTTTCCAAGCTAGCAATGTGAAGTTCATAACTAGCTATATCCTGTTCACTACAATTAACACATTCGCTTAGAACTTTGTTTGCAATTTTATACTTCTCAATTTCTTGTTATAGACTGTTCAACAATTGTGATTCTCCATCACAAGTGAACTTTCCCCTTTTTAAGGTGAGAAGTGTTTCAGATAAGCCAGTATTTAACAACTTTAACTTTTTAACTTCAGCTTTCAGTTCAGTGTTTTCCTACTCAAGTTTTTGTGGTTGAGCTTCTTTAATAGCAGATTTTTCTTTTTCGACAGTCAGAAACCTCTGTGAGAAAACAATATTTAAAACCATCAGTTTCTTGTTTTGTTCCCTCAGTTCTTTGTTTTATTCAGTCAGCTTCTTGACTCCTTCATTATAATTTTCTCTTCCAGACATCAGCTCCAGCTTTTCAATTAGTCCTCTTCTCTTTCTTCCACTTTAGTTTTCTCAATAATCAGATTTTTGTGATCCTCTTTAAACGAGGCAATTTGCTTATTCAGCCATTCATTCTCACTAAAAAGATCTTCATTACGTTCTCTTAGAGCTGAGCACATGTTGCAGATTGACTCTATAGATGAAATATGCATTGCTTCCTTGTTGATTTTATTCAGACTAGCCTTGAGATCTTCATTATGCTTTTGAACCTCAACATTTTCAGACTTCAGTTTGTCCATTACAGAATTTATCTCAATCAATTCTTGCATGCCTTTTAGATGCTCATTTTTCATCTTAATAAGTTGATTCTCCAGTTCAGAAATCTTGTCCAAACATGTTTGATTTTCAAGTTTTAGAGAACCATTTTGTTCCTTAAAGTTCTGAACATCTAACATACATGCATCATAAGATTGTTTCAGATTTGGACATTTTTCACAGGAAGCTTTCAAATTTATCTGATCACATTTCTTTTTCAATCTTTTATTCTCAGATTTTAATCTTTCACATCTATCATTAAGTTCCTCATTTATATTCCATAGATCATCAATCGAAAGTTTTTCAGATTCAGAGCTTACCTAAGATGGGGTTTCATCATCATCATTTCTCCGATCAGCCATCAAGCATTTGCTGTGATTCCTGATTAGCTTTAGTTTTTCCAACATTTCTTTGGCAGACCTGCAACAGGAAATGCATTCGATTAGAGGTCTGTCAATTGATTCTTTTATTAAAACTACTGCTCCAGTGTTGACAGAGTCTTTCAATTTGTCCTTCTCAGTCCATCTAGATTTATCTTTTGGTAATTTGTGTGGACCATGAGTTATTATGATGAGGGCATCTCCCGACACCCCTCTAGCTTTGATCGCCTACACACTCTTGATATGGATTGATCATGATCTACACTTGTTATCTTCATTTCCCAAGTTTCATTTTATGTATTTTCTTTTTATTGAGTCCTATCTTATGTATTTTCCTTTATTGAGTCATATGGTTTTAGTCCATTTCCCTTGTTATGTTTAATTGGGCCTTATTACTTTAGTTATGGGCCCATAGGATTGAGTCTAGGATATGCTCGGTCTTTTATCTTATTGTCAAGGGTATTTTGGTCATGTAAAGAATGGTTGCCTATATATAGGCCCCATCTCTCCTCTTGTATTCAACTTTTGATGAATATTGAAGAAAACCCTTTCAAACTCTCTCAATATCTCTCTCTCTCTCATTATCTCTCCATTCTCTCTCCTCCTCTCTCTAAATTTCGAAATTCACTCTCTCTCCTCCCCCTCTCAACCACTTCCAACCCCCACCTACCTCCATTAACTCCCCACAACTTCCCACAACCCCTCTTTAATCCTCACCTAGTCCCAAGGAAGTTCCACCACTCAAAACCCCACCCTCCAACCACCACCTACCCCTTTCACTTCCCTAAGCATATCTCCACCTTCCCAAGGCTGAATTAACTCATTCCAAAGCCCAAATTCGAATCTCCCCTTCCCTCCTTGCTCCCTAGGTCGCACCCCTCCTCTCCCCTCAAGCCAAGTTCACCCCCTCCTCTCTTCTCCACTCCAGCTTTGTGTGCAGGCCGACCTGCAGTTTAGCACTCTGTTGCAGCGACGTCCACGACTGCATCCTGGTTCTGCTGGTGGCGTGGCCTAACTTTCTGGAAAGGCCTCCCTGTGCTCTTCGCAGGCGAGGTGGAATCACTCCATTCCGAGTTCGTGGCCGTCCGTGAAGGCTGTTCTTCCCCGACTGCGCAGAACCTCTCAGACCAGGAGCCAGAGCGGCAGAGAAGACTCTCCCACGACAAACCTTGAAGGAACCAGTCTTTGAGGTCTTCTACAAAGTTCTTCCTCCCCCTGTCAGCGTCCAGGAACAGAAGGCGGAACCCCGTTCGGCATCCGACAACCAGAGATACCAATTTTCTACCACACCCACGCCGGTCTGCCTCCTCACAGTCTGCACCGACCACCGTCCACTTCTCTGGACACCCAGCTCATCTCCAACATCAGAAGACTTTTCCGTTTGTTTTGCTGCAAAGTAGACTCGTCCACGATTCCAACGAGTCTAGCGGTGCCAAATTTGGAGCTCAGGAGCGATCGTGGCAGCTTCTGCAACCTGCTGTTTCAGACTGAGCTCGGCCAGAGACCAGAGCTGCATCCATCTTCCAGTCGCTGGAGCAGTCAGCCCCCAGATCAGAACGTCGTCCAAAAAATTCAAGCCACACCCCTCTCCGGTTAGCAAGCTTTTGGCGCAAGTTTCATGAGATTCCAAGTTCGGTGGAATTATTGGCAGCGTCGACATCGGCCCTCTGTCCAGAATTACAGAAGCTAGGCAGAATCGGCAAAGCTCGGAAAGTCGACTCTATCTCGCTCGTTCCCCTCCCCGCTTGGCCGGCTGAAGGCCCCTCCCTGCGTGGAGGTAATTTTTGGTTGTAATACATTAACCCCCACCCCAAGATCCCCCCCTTGCAAGGGGCGTAGTGCTGTACCTCTTCACATTTTCAGGTCAAGCTCCATCGCCGCGGCGATCGGGTGTATACCCTCGCCTCCCGGCGCGCCCTCGTCTCCGAACGGGATCGGTGTCTTCACACCGATCAGGTGAGCTTCTGATCACACCCTTGTAGCTTCATTTCTGCAAATGTAGTATTGCCTTGAATGCCCGTCGGACGGTAAGAGAGTGCTCGGAATTCATTTTAAGCAATATCGTGCCCACCGCGGCCCGTGAGTGAGTGCCACCCCACACCCCGCCTTGCGGGCCAGCCACCCACAAAGTTGGGACTCCCAGGCCCATTGGAGGTCAGCCTTAGCATTGTAAGTCCATTAGGACAATTGGGTCCCGCCTCGGACCCTCACCATCATCTCCCGGACCCACCGGGTGAACGTGTGAACCGAGTGAGCAGAAATCGTCGTTGTGAGAATCATTGAGCGCTTGTATGCTTGCGGGTCTAAGTCCTAGGGTCACCTTATCATATTTAGTGGTCTTTGGGCTGTGCCACATCAAGTGGTATCAGAGCGGTCATAGGCTTGTCCTTACAAGTCTAGTCTTGGGTCACACTAAGTCTTTCATAGGTGCATCCGCACACCCTTGCATAGCCCACCCAACCTTGCATGACCACTCGTAGTGGTACTCGCTTTCAACCCAATACTACATCTTCCAATCCCACAATGAATCCAAAACCCCAAGGGATGCCTACCACTAACACTCATGACTTCAACTACTTCATGAAAGCCTTGACCTATGCCAATGAGCGACTTGATAACATATCGGGCCGACTCAACCAACTTGGAAAAAATAGGCCCGCCCTAAGGACGGACGATAGGATGGCCCCTTTCCCACTTCCCACCTTTGATGGGACCTCTCCTAGCAAATATTTAGATTGGGAAGCTACAATGGACCAATACTTCAATTGGTATCATATTTCCGAGGATGAAAAGGCATGGGTTGCCAAAATACAACTAACCAAAAGGGCTCAAACTCATTGGTGTAAAATTGAGGGCTTAAGGATAATTAGACGGGAAGCTCCCCTCACCACATGGGAGGACATGAAGGATCAACTAAGGGCTAGGTATGTGTCCCCATCCCACTCGGATCACCAAAACCCAAGGAGCACTCCCACTCCTCCCACCCCACCCGTCCAAACCCTTATCACTAAAACCCAAGTACCTAAGACCTCCACCTCCCCACCTAACCCCATGAGGTCCCCCACATCCCAACCAAAACCCCCTTCCCTAACCTACACTAGTCAAGCCCCTTTAGCCCCCACTTCCACCCCAAGTGATCCCAAGGGCAAGAGACCCCTAACCAACCCAATTCCCTCCATGGTGACCACCACTCATCCAACCCTCACCATTAAAAACCATGTGGACACCATGTCCACCCCTCCACCAAGGCCCATAATGGCCACCACCCCAAAACCCAAAACCCCTCACCCAATCCACCTCCCGCTTCCTACACCAATCTTACCCCAAATTAGGCCTCCACTACTTCCACTCCCAAGTCCAACCCATGTCCGACCTTGCTCACCTCCTCGAGTGCGCCATGCCTCGACTAACACCAACCCACCCACCATAGACCTTCCTACCCCATTGTCCTTAGGAGTTGCAACCCACACACCTACCCAAGTGGAGAGGGATACCAATTCGGATCCACCTCCCAAAATCAAGGAAATCCAAGGGCCATACAACTCACCCACCCCTCCTAACCTAGTTCATCAAGAGCTATACACCCTTCCCCATGACACCATCACCATAGATAAGTCCATATTCCTATGGCTCAAGCGAGGCCTCACCATTCCTAGTTTACAACCAAGCCACCTACTCATGGGACATCAATCCCAACTCATTCCCACTCAGCCTCATGTCACTTATCAAACCTCCTATTGTGTAGAAGATTTGGGAGACTTAGTGGCCTACCTACATTGGCAAGTCCACTTGACCGATATGCTAGCCATGAGGCCATCAGAGTCTAGCACCATTAGCTTAGCTTACCCCACCATTGGCTCCATCACTTCCATCTACACCAATGGCCAATTTACAAGTGAGATCATACTCCTTCTTCCCATGGAGGAGGAACCCATCCTAGTCTACTCCCCAACCATTGAGATCCCAAGTACTTTGATTAGCCAACCCATTAGCAACCTTGGCCCAATTATCTTAGAGAGAGATGATTCGCCATTTGAGGACCTTGAGAACATGGAGTACCCCTACCTAGGTGACCCTTACCATAATCCCTTTGACCCTTTTCTATGGGAGCCTAAATCTCCATGTGACCCACTTTCCCTACTCACCACCCACCTCACCTTACCCACATCGCCCATGTCGACCCAAACTCCTCCCTTCCTAGAATCGGGTTACAACATGAGAGCCTTGACCTTAGGCAACAAACACCTTGGGATTGATGAAGTGCCCCACCCCATAACCACGTTCGTAGATCCCTTCGACCCATTCACGTGGACGTTCAAAAGTCATCCCACATCTATGCACATGGAAGTCACCTTTGGGATAAACATGCATGTGTCCAGGCCTACCACACCATTTGACATGATTCATAAGTCGGATACATTCATCCACATCACCCACATGTCAAGTAGGCAGCATAAGTGGACCATATTCGGATGTATTGGCCCACCTTCATTCATCATGAGTCTTAAGCATGATAGGAGCATACATGGATGTCCGGGTCCCCCGACATTTATCACACCCATGCATAAAAGGTTCATCTATGGATGTCCCGGCCCTCCTAAGACTACCACAGTCTTCATAGCATCAAAGTGTGATCGGTCTACATTTGGCTGCCCAGGTCCACCTTAGCATACGCATTCTCGCAAGCATATAGGAAGGATCAATGAGACTTACAAAAGGCGGGCAGATGCTCATCGGCGCCACTACGAGTTCCAAGTGGGAGACTCGGTGATGGTGAGGACGGAGCAGCTCCTTCCGGGACCTGCCTCCAAGTTGAGGGCACGGGGTTCGGGACCCTTTCGAGTTCTACGACGACTTGGCAGCAATGCTTATGAGCTTGACCTACCAGAAAGCTATGGGGTGCACCCTACCTTCAGTGTGGTGGACCTGGTACCCCACAAAGGCCCCGCGGTGGAACCCAGTGAGGAGCTTGAGCCTTTACCCCCCCTTATGAGAGACACTCCCGGAGGGACTCCACTTTCTAGCTTGAGAGACCGACGAGAGCAGGTAGAGGCAATACTGGATGAGCAGAGTATCATTACGAGGCACAGGGTGTATCAGCGCTATCTGGTTAGGTGGAAGAGCCGTCCCCCGATCGAGGATACATGGGTGAGTCAGGGAGGATTTGATATGCTTGGATCCCGACATGATGGAGCAGTACGACAGCCAGGCAGACCCATACTCGACAGGGTCGAGCTCTCCCCACCCCGGGGGATTTGATGAGGGCATCTCCCGACACCCCTCTAGCTTTGATCGCCTACACACTCTTGATATGGATTGATCATGATCTACACTTGTTATCTTCATTTCCCAAGTTTCATTTTATGTATTTTCTTTTTATTGAGTCCTATCTTATGTATTTTCCTTTATTGAGTCATATGGTTTTAGTCCATTTCCCTTGTTATGTTTAATTGGGCCTTATTACTTTAGTTATGGGCCCATAGGATTGAGTCTAGGATATGCTCGGTCTTTTATCTTATTGTCAAGGGTATTTTGGTCATGTAAAGAATGGTTGCCTATATATAGGCCCCATCTCTCCTCTTGTATTCAACTTTTGATGAATATTGAAGAAAACCCTTTCAAACTCTCTCAATATCTCTCTCTCTCTCATTATCTCTCCATTCTCTCTCCTCCTCTCTCTAAATTTCGAAATTCACTCTCTCTCCTCCCCCTCTCAACCACTTCCAACCCCCACCTACCTCCATTAACTCCCCACAACTTCCCACAACCCCTCTTTAATCCTCACCTAGTCCCAAGGAAGTTCCACCACTCAAAACCCCACCCTCCAACCACCACCTACCCCTTTCACTTCCCTAAGCATATCTCCACCTTCCCAAGGCTGAATTAACTCATTCCAAAGCCCAAATTCGAATCTCCCCTTCCCTCCTTGCTCCCTAGGTCGCACCCCTCCTCTCCCCTCAAGCCAAGTTCACCCCCTCCTCTCTTCTCCACTCCAGCTTTGTGTGCAGGCCGACCTGCAGTTTAGCACTCTGTTGCAGCGACGTCCACGACTGCATCCTGGTTCTGCTGGTGGCGTGGCCTAACTTTCTGGAAAGGCCTCCCTGTGCTCTTCGCAGGCGAGGTGGAATCACTCCATTCCGAGTTCGTGGCCGTCCGTGAAGGCTGTTCTTCCCCGACTGCGCAGAACCTCTCAGACCAGGAGCCAGAGCGGCAGAGAAGACTCTCCCACGACAAACCTTGAAGGAACCAGTCTTCGAGGTCTTCTACAAAGTTCTTCCTCCCCCTGTCAGCGTCCAGGAACAGAAGGCGGAACCCCGTTCGGCATCCGACAACCAGAGATACCAATTTTCTACCACACCCACGCCGGTCTGCCTCCTCACAGTCTGCACCGACCACCGTCCACTTCTCTGGACACCCAGCTCATCTCCAACATCAGAAGACTTCGCCGTTTATTTTTCTGCAAAGTAGACTCGTCCACGATTCCAACGAGTCTAGCGGTGCCAAATTTGGAGCTCAGGAGCGATCGTGGCAGCTTCTGCAACCTGCTGTTTCAGACTGAGCTCGGCCAGAGACCAGAGCTGCATCCATCTTCCAGTCGCTGGAGCAGTCAGCCCCCAGATCAGAACGTCGTCCAAAAAATTCAAGCCACACCCCTCTCCGGTTAGCAAGCTTTTGGCGCAAGTTTCATGAGATTCCAAGTTCGGTGGAATTATTGGCAGCATCGACATCGGCCCTCTGTCCAGAATTACAGAAGCTAGGCAGAATCGGCAAAGCTCGGAAAGTCGACTCTATCTCGCTCGTTCCCCTCCCCGCTTGGCCGGCTGAAGGCCCCTCCCTGCGTGGAGGTAATTTTTGGTTGTAATACATTAACCCCCACCCCAAGATCCCCCCCTTGCAAGGGGCGTAGTGCTGTACCTCTTCACATTTTCAGGTCAAGCTCCATCGCCGCGGCGATCGGGTGTATACCCTCGCCTCCCGGCGCGCCCTCGTCTCCGAACGGGATCGGTGTCTTCACACCGATCAGGTGAGCTTCTGATCACACCCTTGTAGCTTCATTTCTGCAAACGTAGTATTGCCTTGAATGCCCGTCGGACGGTAAGAGAGTGCTCGGAATTCATTTTAAGCAATATCGTGCCCACCGCGGCCCGTGAGTGAGTGCCACCCCACACCCCGCCTTGCGGGCCAGCCACCCACAAAGTTGGGACTCCCTGGCCCATTGGAGGTCAGCCTTAGCATTGTAAGTCCATTAGGACAATTGGGTCCCGCCTCGGACCCTCACCATCATCTCCCGGACCCACCGGGTGAACGTGTGAACCGAGTGAGCAGAAATCGTCGTTGTGAGAATCATTGAGCGCTTGTATGCTTGCGGGTCTAAGTCCTAGGGTCACCTTATCATATTTAGTGGTCTTTGGGCTGTGCCACATCATATTACCTTCCAAAGATTTGGATCAGTAGATTTTACATACCGATGGAAATTTTCTAACCAAGAATCAAAGTTATTACCTCTGAATATCGGAGGATTAGCCATCGAGATATGATGAATACACTGAAGTCAGATGAGCAAATCAAGACACTAAATCAGTGAAACAAAACACAGAACACAGGAAGCCCACTATGTAATGCACCAACCAGAAATGCAGGATCTGCTGCGGATTGTTAGATCCTATGCACAGCAACCCGCTCTGATACCAAGTGTTGGGTTCGGTGCAGTAGATTCAGAGGGGGGTGAATGGATCTCCCCTTAAAAATTTCACCCAATTAAAAATTCTTCCTGATACTAATAGAAGTCCAATAAGCAATTGCGGAATTCAGATTCACTAAGTCAAGTGATATGCTTATAGATGAACTGACTAGTGACTTAGGAACAAAGTCAATGGACTCTCAAAGTTACAATCGAACACACAGTGTGCAATCAAACCATATCGTCCCTAAGCATTCATCTAGCGCCAATCAGATAAGAAAATTCAAACCACATCGCAAAAAGGATTTTTAGGTGGTTCGGTCCTCCAGACCTACATCCACCTCACACTCAAACCCAAGTGTTGATTCCGCTGACTCACAGCTTGAACAGCTGGGCATCACAGCTTGCCATACAACCGCTGGGCAACACAGCTTGCCATCCGCTGGGCAACACAGCTTGCCATCCACTGGGCAACACAGCTTGCCATCCGCTGGGGACTATAGCTTAACCCGTCCGAGGTATCCACCTCGCCGCTGTGCATCACAACTTGCACTGCTGACAGACAGCTTGAAGAAAGGTTTAAAAGGAAAGCAAAAATAAGAAACTACAGCAGTGAAAAACTGTAAACAATGAAGCACGAATGTGGCTCACAAGGAGCTGACTGGATTGGATTTGATCTAACTTCCAGTGGAGACAGATTGTCTGATGAAGTCTTCTCTCTTCTCAACTCACGAGCTCTCTTCCTCTTTCTTTTTCTTCTTCTTCTCTGCTCTCGATCTCTCACTCTCTTTTTCTTTCTCTTCTTCTTCTTCTCTGTCTTATTGGATCATGCAGGCTCTCCTCTGCTTCAGTCGATCAGCCTTCTTCTGATGAAAGAGGCTTCATATATATAGAGCAGCAGGAAGCAGATAGGGCGTGTGTCTTCCACATTTTCCGCCCAGAAGCCTCAGACCACGTGACAGCATCCTGTCAGCCCTTCCAGCCTCGGATCACGTGCCAGGTGCCAACCTCGGATCACGTGCCTTCATTAAGCTTAGCAAAGAGTCCCTGTCAGACAAACGAAAGGAATATAAGTTTAAGTCTAACAGCTTGTACAGACTTTATGAAGGCAATGCAGTGTGTAGACTTTGCAATGCGAAGACAAAGCATGTACAGACTTCACGTTGTGAATGCAAAGCTAAGGTGTGTATAGACTTAGTGAATGCAACACTGAGGCATGTACAGACTTCACTTATGCAAGCGAAGCAGTGCATGGCTGTACATACTTTGTGTAATGTATGGACTTAGTGTGTGCGAGCATGCTAACATGCAATGTGTAGACATTGAATCAAAAGGATGCAAAGGCTGTACATACATTATGTGCTTAACACTTAAGCCTGAATGCATGATGTGTAGACGTTGTATAGACTTGATGAAGTGTGCACAAGGTGAAGTATGCACAACAGAACTGAATGCACTAACATGCCATCGACCATTGTACAGACCTCATGTTCACTATGCTGACGCAAACAGATGATGACTTATTATAGTGTTTGCTATCATCAAAACCATAGGGACACAACATTGGTTGCATTGTTTGTGTTAGATCTAGTATAATTCATCGTTTCCATACTAGATTTTGGGTATATTAAAAGGTGGGTTCGGATCGGCAAGGCAAACCTTATCAGAAAGATAACACCTTGCGTGAGTTGAATCTCTGGATTTTCACCTCCGCCATTGTGCCGAAAATCGGTTGAGTGTGATAGATTCTATTAGATCTCTTAGTTTCCATATAGTCTTGGAATTTATTACGACTATTATTCTTTCCTGTTTATTTTGGGCATAAGTTTGCTAAAAGTTTGTATACACCTAATTCACCCCCCTCTTGGGTGTCATTGATCGCGAGACTTCACGATGTACTATGTAGACCTGGTGCAGAGACACTCGGACCTGTAAACATAAAATATCGTGAGCAAAACAAAGTGTATAATCACTACTCATTTATCTAAGAATTTAAATAAACATACATGTAGCAGGTGGTGGGGGCGGTGTACTCTGTGTAATTGGTGCGGAGACATAAAATATCGTGAGCAAAATAAAGTACATAATCACTACTCATTTATCTAAGAATTTAAATAAACATACCAGCAACTGGTGAGGGCGGTGTACTCTATGTAACTGGTGCAGAGACATAAAATATCGTGAGCAAAATAAAGTGCATAATCAATACTCATTTATCTAAGATTTTAAATAAACATACCAGTAGTAGGTGGTGGGAGCGATGTAATTGGTGCGGAGGCACTCGGACCTATAAATATGAAATGTCATGAGCAAAACAAAGTACATAATCAATACTCATTTATCTAAGAATTTAAGTAAACATACCAGTAGCCGGTGGTGGGAGCGGTGTAACAGGTGCGGAGGCACTCAGACCTATAAACATGAAATGTCGTGAGCAAAATAAAGTACATAATCACTACTCATTTATCTAAGAATTTAAGTAAACATACCAGTAGAACCCCTCCCACAGTCACCTCTCCTCGAAGTCCCGGTACGACCTCCTCGAACCATCTAATTATTGACAACAATAAAAGTAGTGCATATTAGTCCACAACTAATTACGAGGAGAGGTGGTAAGTAATAATGATAAGAAGTTCATATATGTTAAATTTCTTACAAAATATTCAATCATTATCTATTTCATCTTCAGATGCTGAAGATATATCAAACTCAGCATTATCTTCGTCATATTCCTCATTCTCACTAGATTTATACTCTTCCTCCTCAGAGGACTCCTCCTGCCCAACAATTGCTTCATTTACCTCAGTTGGATCGACTTCTTCCACTTTGTCCTCTATAGAGAACCGAAGTGGCTCGTCAGATTCGATCAGATGAAGATTAAAAGTAACCAACTCTGTAGTGTCACCCTCGTTTGATTGAAAAAATTCGGCACTACAATCCTCTGAGACAGCTTTAGTTAGATCTAACTCATAATTAGGCACAAGCCTTTCTTTTACCCTACAGACTGTCCACCAATCTTTATTCTTGGATGATGAATAACTTGAATAATACACTTGCTGGGCTTGTGCGGCCAAAATGAATGGCTCATAGGTATTCAATTTGGATCTATGTTTGACATCGACAATCCCCATATATTACGTGGTTTCAAGTTGAATTAGGATCAGGCCAATGACACTTAAAAAGAAATATATGGTTGTCTTGTCCGAGATACTGTAATTCCATGACCTCCTCAAGAATACCATAGTAATCAAGTTCATTTTCATCGTATGTACTACCTTTCACGCATACGCTAATATTCATCATAGACTTATTTTGTCCATAATCTCTGGTGTGGAATCTATAACCATTCACAAAAAATCCTGGATAGGCATGCGCGACCAAGGTCCATAACTTATCACCCGGACTCTTTCCTCAGTAACATAACCTTCTTCAACTTATGAATGTAAACCACATTACTTTAAAATCAGGCATACATCTCAAGCTTTGTGGAACTTAACTTCGGCACTTACTTGAGCTTTAAGCCATCCGGCAAAAGATCTCTCTCGTTCCTTTTGAACCTCCATGTCATTGAGGTGTGGACATTGAGTAATTAATTCTGAATCAAATTTCCTACAATGATGAATGCAGCATCACCGTAAATGGGAGGAAGAACGTCAAGCAACTTAGAAATTTTAGCACCTGCGGAGTTGAGGACTTACTCAACATAAGGTTCAATCTCAGCACAGTTCAGGAGAACATATATCTTTGCAGCCAACAACTCTCTATCTTCTAATATGTGATTCGAACCACGTTTGAATGCACGTCCTGGATACTTAAATAAGGACAATCGGTCGGAAGCACCCACCTCTCCTCCATCATCATTACGTGGAGGTCGAGTACGATGAGTTTGAATTTTAGGATTCAAAGTACATCGAACAGAAGTTCAAAATTTCTTCAATAATGTATGCCCCGGTAATCGAACCCTCTACTTTAGCCTTGTTGCGAACCTTCATTTTCAAATCATGCATACACCTATTACAACAATTCATATGAAAATGACATATAGTGACAATGACAGAGACACATAACAACTGTCAAATAAATTATAAATACATAATGATTATCTCTCATATAGATACATCCATCGAAATTGTACCGATCCTCCAACTTTGGCCTCGTATGACAAATGAATGATAAGGTGCTCCATGGAATCGAAGAACGTAAGGGAAAATATCTTCTCCAACTTGCATACTGTTGTGACCACATTCTGTTCGATAGTTTACATGTCCCCAAGTTTGAGTTCTGAAGCACATAGAACCCTTGAAAATTGACTCAACTCGGTTAATGCTCCCCATATGGGCTTTGGCAATATGTCACAAAATGCAATGGGCATAAGTCTCTCCATGAACACATGGCCGTCATGACTTTTCAATCCATATATTTTTCCCACATTGACATTCACACAACGGGCTATGTTAGACACATATCCATCAGGGAATCTTAATTGCTTCAGCCACTGGCACAGTTCATTGATCTGTGTGTCTTTCAACAAGTAAGCTGCTTTAGGTTGCACAACTTTTCCCCATACCTGCTGCAATTCTAGCTCTGGACATTTGTAAAGTATCTTCAAGTCTGCTCGCGCCTTAGCATTGGCCTTTGTTTTGGCTTTAATGTTCATAATGGAGTTGAACACATTATCAAAGACATTATTCTCAACATGCATGACGTCCATGTTATGCCGTATCAAAAGGGCTGACCATTAGGGCAATTCCCAAAGGATACTTTTCTTCACCCAGTTGTGATCCTTTCCAAATCCACGAAGATGTCGTGCACTACCCAACAATTGCACTATATCTGGTAAGTTTTGCACCTGTGTCGCCATTTGTCGACCAAACATCTGTTCCAAGTCTACTTCATCTATTTCGATTTTGTTCTTAATGAATGAGTCCTTTTGTCTTCGAAAATGATGGTCAATTGGTAGAAACCGTCGATGACAATCGAACCAGCATGATTTCTTACCATATTTCAGGACAAATGATTTGGTATCAGCCATACAATAAGGACATGCCAACCTCCCGTATGTCCTCTATCCAGATAGCATTCCATATGCAAGGAAGTCACTTATTGTCCACATCAATGCAGCATTCATAGTGAAATTTTATTTTCTATATGCATTACAAGTAACAACTCCATCATTCCATAATTTTTTCAACTCATCAATCAGTGGCCTGAGATATATGTCCAAATTTTTTCCTGGATTTTTTGGACCTGGAATCACCAAAGTTAAGAAAAGGTTCTCTCGCTTCATGCACATTGTGAGACCCGTTAGTTAACGGATCCTTATTGGTATCAATATATAAATTAATTCGTGAATTTAACAAATTTTAATGGGCTTAATGGACCATTTCATGTGAATTAACCCATCTATCTGCCATTTTTTAAATCAATTTGGGCATTTATCCAATTTTGCTCCTTTGGGGGTTAATTGGCAATTAAAGGTTTAAAAACAAAAAAAGATATATGTAAAACATTTTTTCCCCCAAACCCACGAAGGAACCCCCCTCTCACTCACGCTCCCTTTCTCTCCATCGCTCTCTCTCCCCTCTCTCGCCCTCTCGGCGGTGCGGCCATCCCGGGTCGCGGCAGGAGGCGCGGGAGGCATCATCGGCGAGCCCGAGACGCGGGGAGTGCGTTGACATCGACGTGGTGGTGAACTACTGCGTGTCGAGATAGGAATGCACGAGGGAAGGTGCGACTCCCCTCGACTTGCATGGCGGGATAACGACATTTTCGTCGAGAAATAGATAGGGGGATGGTTACCCAACCTCATTAGGATCGTTTTCCTGCCCATGCCCATCGTCTTTATGTCTTAAATGGCATGCACATCGAATTTATGTTTTAAGAGCATGGAAATTGTCAATTTATGTTTTAATCCTCCCATGGCCATCGTCTTTATGTTTTTGGATGAAAAATGGATCTGGAATGGTCGTGGAAAGGTAGGGAACAGGTTAAAACTTAGTTTCCCATCGATTGGAATCGATTGGGAGGGAATGCCATTGCATTCCTCACGTTTTCGGCTCTCTGGTAGGGTAGCGGTCCTATCAGAGACCGTTTACGAAAACCAGTATGGCGGTCGACCTTAGCGGTTCACTGATGGACCGTTTCAGACCTTGTAGCGGTCCACCCATAGACTGTCTACTGACCTTAGCGGCCGACGTTTTGACCGCTAACGACCGTTGACCTTGTAAGGCGGTTGAGCCTCGCGGCTCACTTCTAGACCATTTATTCCCTCTGGCGGCTCATCGTGCGACCACTTGTGACCGCGTAAACACTTTAAACCTATAGGGTGGTGTGAGCCTAGTGGCCCATTAGTAGACCGCTTAACATCATTTGGCGGTCAGTCGTTCGACCATTTACGACTATAGCGGCCCTACATTTGATCGTTTCTTTCCTGTAGATTTCTAATTCAATTTTGTTCAGTTAATTATGTGTTTAATATTGCATGCTCACCATGTTTAAATATTTTTACAAACTGTGGCATGTTTTTAGATCCCAATAGAATTATGTTCTCTTTCCTTGTGATGGAACTACTAGTCGTAGCACGATGACCTTTAGTGTTGGCCCACCTGGGAGAGGTGGCGGGGTAGTCCCAATTTACGATTTTTAAGCTAGTTTCCATGGGACCCTTGCTTAGTAGTAGCGTCCTACTGGGGGGAACTAGATAGAGGCCTGTCTCAAGGCATTGAGCCTGTGTGTGCACACGTGGTCAGGGGCTTGGACTTACACTGACGAGTGTGACCCTGACTAGTTCATGACTTCGATTACTGTTACGTGTCTCGCTTGTCGCGATCCAGGCTTGTGTAGATACTTGAGACGCAGTATAAGTCATCAGTGGACGCGTCTGGTCTTCTTTCTAGTGGTCCTTTCTTTCTCCTCTCACTTGGAATTGTTGAATTCTTATTCTATTGGTAGATTATGATCCTTGCGTTTAATTATTCATGTAGATATTAATAGCATTTCAGTTAGCTGTCGTTAATTTATCCACACGCATGATTAGCTTTATTTCCTATCATTTCCATTATGCTATTGCATGTTTAATGGCTTTATATTTTCGTTGCGAGGTAGGGATCCACGTGAACCCTACTGAGTCTATGTTGTGAGACTCACCCTTCCTTTTCGGGTGAGCCGAAGCAACAAACCGCCAGTTTCTCCTGTGCTTTTGGCGGGAAGTCTTAGACGCTAGCTGTGGTCAGTTCTTTTGTCCGTCTTTTGTTTTCTTTTGGCCGGGGTATGCCCTGCGTAGTTGTTTATATTGACTCTCGTATAGTGTCGGACTTGTGATGTATGGATCTGGACTACTGTGTATATAACACTGGACTCTTTTAAGCAAATATATCACTCTGATATTGTTATTGCTTCCGTTAAAATTGTTATTTTATAACTACGCGTGTAATTCCAGTTCATTATGCACCTCCTCAACCAATTCTCCCAACCCTTACAGGGCCTCATCAGCCTCTTGGGTGGCGTCCCCGAGTTCTTGGTATCGGGTTACCGGTATCCGGATCTCCGGGTCATTATAGTTTGTATCCGAGCGGTGTTGTGGTGATGTATAAGGAATTGAAATTACAATAGTCTAGAACAAGTCCATGTGTACCACTATTGCTGGCTTAGGTTGTTTTCTGTGCTTACTTATGATTTCCTTGTTGCATGTTTTCTTTCAAGTTTGGATTGCAATGTCGCCTACATGAAGAGGCCAAGGTCATGTCCAAGGTAATGTGCCTCAAGATGTTCAAAGGGAAGAGAGCGATACTTCGCCTCCTCCAGCGAATGTTCGAGGGCAAGGCCGTGTTGACCCCACTGTTGGTGAAGACGTAGTTCCTCAATGTGGTAGTGGTCGAGTTTTAAAGGAGTTTCTTCTTTTCCACCCACCGACATATGAAGGACAAGCTTATCCAGATGCGGCAAGGGTTTGGCTGGACGTGATGGAGTGTGTATTCTGATCTATGGAGTGCACTGAAGATGAAAAGGTGATGCTTGCTACTTTTCAGTTGCAGGGGGCGCACTCACGTGGTGGACCACGGAGTGGGCGGTTACTTTCAAGTCCCGTCCTCTTCGACAAAGCGCAGGGCAGGAGTTTGTGACCTCATTTGAGCGTACTTATAGTCCGGCCTATCTCAAAATGGATAAAATGCACTAGTTCATGGAGTTGGTGTAGGGTGAGATGTCAGTATTGCAATATCGGAACAAGTTCATGGAATTGGGTCGGTATGCTCCTCATATTCTTGCTGATGAAGGGCTGAAGACTGAGCAATTTTTACGTGGTTTGAAGCCGGAGCCGAGGCAGGCTTTAATTGCAACTAGGGTGGCAGAGTTAGATGTGGCATATCAGGCAGCAGCAACTCTAGAACTTGACATGGCAAGATCTCGAGGATGAACCCAAGTGGAGCCAGTGCAGCAGAGTGTGCAGCATCAGCAAGTTAGTCAATCAAATGTGACAGGGGTACCATGTAATACCCTGGATTCTTATCGGATCTCTCGGATCCTTATCGGAGTGCTTTCGGATCGCTTTTGTGGGTCCTGAATTGAGTTTTATGATCCGCGTGGATTTTTCTCCCATACAAGTTACAGAACCCTATGGTGAGTTTGTTTCTCAGTTCATCAACTCGAGGACGCTACAGTTGCGATGTACTCTTTGAGAGGATCGTTTCGACTATTCTTTCATATTTTTCTGAATTAGTGCATTTTCGGACAAAAAATCGAAATTTCAGAAAATAGGAAAATTTCCTAATTTCTTTCCTTTTTATTTTCCTTTCCTCTCTCCTCCCTCTCATTTCTAACGTTTCCCTCTCTCTCTCATTCTCTCTCCTCTCTGGTCCTCTCGACGCGGGGCGCGCACCATTGGCCAGCTGGCAGAGGGGGGACACGATGGAGTGAACCTGGAGCATGATGGAGTGGCGGATTGAGAGTGGCGCGGCGTGATCCCTCGGTGGATTCAAAGCCAGCGTGGTTTGTTCGTTTGGCGGTTTTCGGTGCAGTTTAGTCGCTTCGGTGCACAGAATCTTCGGTGGAGGTAGGGAGATGGAAACTCTACTTCTCTACTACGTTCCCTTGCAGTTTCACGCTGAACGGTGCGAGAACAAGTGGGTTTTGTCTCGTTTGAGAAAAATCATGCCTTTGGGGTGTTCGTCGGGTTCACCAGAAAATGGCGACGATTTTTAGATCAGTTGGTGTCATTCGAAGCCCTGGAATGTCAGCATTCCATTCCCACTGATTTCGTCGTGATTGGTGGTCATTTGGGACCGGTAGGAGCCCGGGAACCCATGTGATTCCATTTGGGTCAATTCGGTAGAATTGCCCATTTCTAGCCGGTTGTGAGTCGTTTTGACCCCTTCCAGAGTGTGGAAGGTCGGTATTGTAATTGTGGTTGTATCCCCTTCGTTTCAGAGTGAACGGGGCGTGGAAAGGCCGAGATCCGGCCGATCCCTTGTTTCTCCCGCCGTAACGCCTGAACGGTCGTTACAGTGGCAGTTTAGGTCATTACGCGGTCCAATGTGTGACCGTTTAATGTATGTCAATTTGGGTCTGCACGGTTGCGCGATAGACCATTTTATGTGTTTCGCGGCCCATTCTGGACCGTTCATATCCTTTGGATGGCACTGGGGTGGCCGGGTGTTTCCTTTGGACGGCCCTTGGGTGGCCGTGTTGTTTCGAGTGGCAGTTGAGCGGTCTTTCAATAAACCGTTCAACTTGCTTCCAGCGGCCCTTTGCTAGACCGCTTAGTGTGGTTGACTCTAGTCAACAGCCTTATGGCGGTTAGTGAAGCGGTCCTTCTCTAGACCGTTTCATGTCCTTAGCGATCCATTGCTAGACCGTTACTGACCGTTTTGATCGAGTTACTGTTTTATGTCGGTTTGATCTAGCGGTCCTTCCTAGACCGTTCATTGTCTTGGGCGGCCTTCTCTTAGACCGTCTAGACCCTTTAGCGGCCCATTGGTAGACCATTTTGAGGTTTGACCGTTGTTGTCCGCCTCTTTGTTGTAGCGCCCTTTTCTTAGGCCACTACGGTCCGGTTGGCTTAGGTCAATGTTTTAGGGCGGTTAGTGTGGCGATTTACTCTTAGAGTGCCTAGTCCATGTAGCGCGTCTATATTTGACCGCTTTGGTGGTTTGTCCGAATATGTCGGTTCAGGGTTGACTGGGTTTAGCGGCCTAATCCTTGACTGCTACAGTCCCCTAGCGGCCCATTCTATGACCGCCAGCGTATGTTCCTCCGCTTAACTCCTGCATGTCATTTTCGGATGTGTTGGTTTCTAAGTGCCTCGGGTTGATCTCGTGGTTTGCCCATTGTCCCGTGGACGTCTTTTGGTGTCCTATAAGGGATATAGCCATGTTATCAGATAGCCAGGCGTACCCTACTATTGGTTAGGTTTCTGTGTTGCTTCAGAGTCATTCTTATTTTCTGGTCAACCCGGTGAGACCGAGTGGTTGACAAGTAACCTTGTGCATGTCTCGACTATTTTGGATAGATCGAGACATGGTTCTAGATGTCTAGAGGTACTGTCTTACCTCAGTTTGCGTGTTTAGATGCGTTGAGGGTCTTGGTGTTCCCTCAGGTCTCCGTGTGTCATTTTATACGGTTATGTGGATCCGATGATCCATTTTCTTTCCCTGTGGCTTAGGATGAGGCTGATTGGCGGCTTGTCACTGCCGTTGTGCGATGATCTTGACCCCGAGTCATGAGACTCAAGGATCGTTGTATTGGTAGGTCTAGTTGCCCTGTCTTGAGTCTGTTGGCAGTTTGGTGTATTGCTTTGGTGCTTTGCAGTACGTGTGGCAGTGCTCGCTTAGCCTGTCCGTACTTCAGCACTCGTGTTTCAGAATCTCTGTGTCTAGTGAGCCTCCACTAGTCGTAGCCCGACGACCTCGAGTGTCGGCCCACCTGGGAGTGGTGGCGGGGCAGTTCCTGAGATACGGTTTGTAGGATAGTTTCCGTGGGCTCCCTTGCCTTACAGTAGCGTCCTACTAGGGGAGAAAACTAGCTAGAGGCCTGGCTCAAGGCATTGAGCTTGTGTGTGCACACGTGGTCAGGGGCATTTTGGACGAACGCCGATGGGCGTGACCCTGACTAGTCACTCGTTACTGTAGTTACTGGTTCAGTTCAGTGAGTATATCAGTATCCGTCGTTCTCGATGTCCGTAATGAGATACTTGTGGCGATGTGTAAGACATCAGTGGACGCATGTGGCTGTTCTTCTAGTGAGGAGGTGCTTCCGTCACTTGGCGTGTGACTCTCGTGTTTCTCGAGTCTGTGTTCCCCTTCCAAGTTAGCCTGTTCTTGGCTTCATCCAAGATCAGCTTCCCCTTCTAAGATTGGTCTGTTCTTGGGTTCGACCAAGATCAGTTTGCTGTTGCATGCATGTCGATCTAGTCATGTATGCGTTAGTGTCTGTGTCTGTCTAGGTCTTTTCTAGGGTTTTTGCCTGTCTTTGTAGGACCTTCGCTTTGGGCCTTGTTCCTACCGACGGATCGGTAACTTCTGACTTTGTGAGATCAGGGTTCGCCCTTCTGTCGTTGTTTTAGAATATTTAGGGAGCCAAGGTTTGTTCGGCAGTCGTGTTTTGCTCGGTGCGGCTTTTCCCTTTTCTTTTAGATGTTCTACTTTTTCCGTTACGGCTTTCTTTTACAGCTTTCTAGGTGTAGTTTAGCTTTTCCTACTTTACTACTACTGCTATTTTAGCTGTTGTTCCGTGTTACTACGTTATTTTTCAGTGGGGATCCGCGTGACCCCTACTGAGCCAGTGACACGAGGCTCACCCCTACTTTTCAGGTGTGGTCGTCTCTTCTTCCTTCGCGGTTCCTGCTGTGGCGTGCTCGTAGTTGCCAGCGGTACCTGGGTCGGGCTTCCCCCAACCTCAGTGTATGTCTTTCTTTCTGTCGAACTGTACTTGTCTTTCCTTTGGACTGGACTCTGGTATAATTGTTAATCTAAACTGTTAATTAAAAAGTAATTTTATTTCTACTACTTTAGCAAACTTGATTACTGAAATTTAATTGCTTACTATTATATCTGCGACTTCAATGTACTACACGACAATCCTTTTATCCCTTCGGAGCTTTACTGCTCTTGGGAGGCTTCACGGGTTCCAAGTGGTATCGGGTCTACTCGATAATCCTATCGGGTATATCCGATATCCAGAGTCCGGGTCGTCACAGGTGGTATCTGAGCGTTGTTGTGTGAAAGTACATGGGAATCTGAGATATTACAGTATCCAGAGTCCTGAAAGTCTAGTACAGTCTTTCGCTAGCTTAGGTTTCGCGATTCCTTATCGCTTTGTTTTCCGTAAGTGATCTTGTGCATGCTGTGTTGGCACTATACGAAGTGGTTTTGCTCTTGTCAGGATGTGACGGGATGCTCTTTTTCATCGTGGTGTTTGTCTCGATCGTGCTGTACTTGGCAGAGTTCGCCGATAGGCTTGAATCTGCAGTACATTGTTCGAGATTTTTTCATGGTTTGTTCAAGTAGCTGGCGACTTTTCGAGTTGGTGCGATGGCCGTACACGTTCTTACGTTGTTTTGGTCGTCCCAGCTTAAGTCTGTGCAACTCCTGAGGTGTTTCGCTTCTGTTGAAGTGGTTGCTTTGTTGCCTCGATTGAGAAGATGCTCAAGCGAACCTATGATTTTCCTTCCTAGTGAGCTACTGTTAGTGAGCTTGATGCTTCTCATCCCGTTTGGTGGAGTCTTTTCGAGGTAAGCCTTGGAATTGCTATCTTGGTGAGACCTTTGTCCTGTGTCTACTTAAGTGTGGACAGTGTTTATTCTGAGCATGATCTTCTCTTTGTTCTGCGGTTGCTTAGCTTTGGACCTAATCTTTGTGTTGAGAGTCGTTGTGCACCATGTTCATCATGCCGTGTCTGACGACTAACATGTTATGAAGGCTCATTTATTCTTTCAGGACGTGATGGTAAGCTGAGATTAGCCTTTCTTTGTGCTTTGTGCTGAAGCTGGTGCACTTCTTGGTTTGCATTTAGGCTACTTGCGATCGGTTATTAGCAGGATCAGTACTTGTGGCGTGTTGTATTGTAGTTTCATGAATTGCAATCGCGCTGAGTGCGTGCTGAGATGCGGATGCCGAGGTATTTTCTAAAGCATGTGTGCGTTGTATGAGTGCGTAGCGGAAGCGTGTGGGCTGATAGCCCATAGGTCGAGGATCGTTGGTTGTAAGATTCTGGCCTGTCGGGAGAATTGCTCTCCTTGATGTTGTTTGTTGCCGTGCCATTATTCTTGGAGGCATTATGAAGTTAGCACTGGCATTTGTGAGTATTGGGGAATCTTTCGGCATTTCTGCTGGTTGAGTACCCTTCGCTTCTTTGTAATTCTTCTTCGGTGTTGTGTTCTTGGGACGTGATCGTGGTCCTTGAGATGCGTTTCCCAAGGTTGTTATTCTTGTTGTCGTGGATCTTTTCCTTGGTAAGTTGCTCGTTGCATGACTAGTCCATTGTAGTCGTGTGTTCAACTGTTATTGTGCCTTAATGTGACCCAGCTTGCGGTTGTGTTCCATGGTTCTATGTTCAGTATGGAGCCAGGATTCTGCAAGTGTTGTTGCTGTTGTCATTATCGTTTTGTCGTTGTTTCCCTGTGATTCTATCTTAGCATCGTGTGGACCTTGATCTTGTCGGTTAGTTGTGATGTACTCTTCTTTCCTGGTAGTGTTGGCATGCGACTCGAATCAGTTGTAATGTCTGAGTGAGGACTGACTTGATAGTGCTTGTGGTCCGGTGCTGTCATTGGCGTCCTGTGTGCCAGGTTTCACGGTTACCTCTAGCACTGGAGCTAATGATGTCGAGATGTCAGCTGATAAGTCTATGCTTCCTGGTTTAAGCTGATGCTTGCTGTGTCTGTCGTTTTGTGTTATCGGATACTATTGTCGTGGCATGAGTTGTGTCTCCTTTCCTATGAGACATAAGTGACGTTGCCTTGTTTCGGAGGTGTCAGACTTGTGTTCACTTGTGTGCCATGCTCGTTCTGTGGATCGATTTGTCTTGAGATCCAGAGCGTGTGCTTGTGATGATTGTCTGGCGATGTCCCTCTGAACTATATTTTTTGGGATTTGTGTTGTTCTGAGTTCAGATGTTTGGGTTTGTTCTTCCCTACTTCTCCTTGGTAGTTCCTTAAATTTTGAGGATGAAATTTCTTGAAGGAGGGGAGGCTGTAATACCCTGGATTCTTATCGGATATCTCGGATCCTTATCGTAGTGCTTTCGGATCCCTTTTGTGGGTCCTGAGTTGAGTTTTACAATCCGCATGGGTTTTTCTCCCGTACAAGTTACGGAACCCTGTGGTGAGTTTGTTTCTCAGTTCATCGACTCGAGGATGCTACAGTTGCGATGTACACTTTGAGAGGATCGTTTCGACTATTTTCTCATATTTTTCTGAATTAGTGCATTTTCGGGCAAAAAAATGGAATTTTAGAAATTAGGAAAATTTACTAATTTCTTTCCTTTTTATTTCCTTTCCTCTCTCCTCCCTCTCATTTCTCACGTTTCCCTCTCTCTCTCTCCTCTCTGGTCCTCTCGACGCGGGGCGCGCACCGTTGGCGAGCTGGCTGAGGCAAGGACGTGATGGAGTGAACCTGATGTGACACAACCCCTTAGAGGTGGCAGCCACTTGACCAATGCACCTTGGACCTATATTTGCAAGCAAGCAACAAGTTGGCGAACCCACTCTAGCGGGCTTACCCGTGTAGCGCACACTCGGATCCGTAGACGGACCGGCGATGGTGGAGAGGGTCCGAAGTGGGACCTCGCCTTTCTGGGGATTTGGGCTAGCTTGGGCTGAACCCCTAAGGGCCTGGGATGCCCAATTCCGTTGGCGGCCAGCACGCCAAGGGCGTGGGTTGTAGGGTCGCTCTCTCAACTCGCTTCGCGGTGGTCGCTCAAATCGATGATATTTTGAGATCGGGCACTTACTCACCGACCGACGGCACTAAGATGCGATACTAAACAAGCAAAGTGATTCCAACAGAGAAGTGCAACCAGGAGCTCACCTGATCGGAGTGAAGACGCCGATCCCGGCCGGAGACGAGGGCGAGCGAGGAAGCGTGGACTTACCCGCACGCTGCGCCGATGAAGCTTCATCCGAAGACCTGCTAGTACATGCACTACGCCCTCACAGAGGGGGTGGACTAGGGGTAGGGATAATCAACTACAACCAAAACTACCTCCACGTAGGGAGGGGCAGTCAGCCGGCCAGGCGAGATCGGACGGCGAGCTAAAGGAGTCACCGAGTGAAGACTTTGCCGATTCTGTCTACTTGTGGAACTACTGGATAGGTAGTCGATGTTGACGCCGCCACGGGCCCTACCGGACTCAGAAGTCGCCGAAACCTGTGCCGAATCCTCGCTGAGTGGCCTGGGAGGACTCTTGAATTTTGGTGTACCTTCTGGATGTCGTCAGGGGCTAGGGCCGGCTCTGGTACTGGGCCACTTTGTTCTGGCTTGGACTGACTCCAGAATGCTACAGCCAGAGGATGAAGCTGCCACGAACAATCCCGAGCTCCGAAGGTGACATAGCTTATATCGATTCGACCGTGGGAGGGTCCTCTTCGAGAAGCAACCAGAAAAAAGGAAAACGGAGGTCGGAGCAGAGAGATAGAGTCCGTAGAGTGAAGAGGTGTCTGTCAGGCCCTGGCAGGACAGACCTGTGCACCTTGGGTAAAAAAATCAGAACTTTGTGCTTCGGGCTTCAAATGGTGCTCCGTTTCTTGGAGATGCAAGGGGACTTGTAGGAGGAGACTTCAGCCAAAGAATCACATCGAAACTCTCACAGGAGTGGCCGTGGTCGTACTTTAACTGGGCCTCTGGTCTTCTGCAGGAGTCGAGTTGCGCAGTCGAGGGAGAACGGCTCTCCCGGGTAGCTCCAAACTCGGATCGGGGCGGGATCACCTCGCCTGCGAAGACGACTGGAAGAGCTTTCCGGAAATATATGGTGTGACATCTGGAGATTGGAGATGAGGATGGGGCAGACTCTGAAACCTGCGGATCCTCAACCCCTGGCGACCTGAGAATAGAGTGAGAGAGTAGAGTGTATGTGGAGGTGGGAAAGGGGAAGAAACTTGCAAGGGGTGGCTAAGGGAAGTTGTGGGAAGGGGAATGAAGGGATCTAGGGGTGATGGGAGGGAGTGGGGGGTGCTGGGGACGCAGCTATCAGGGGGGAGAGGTGGAGTGCACAGGTTGCCTAGGTGGAGAGGGAGAGAGGGGGGGAACCTCTCCCTTGGTTTGAATGGGTTGTTAATGTGGCCTTGGGGATGGGAAAGGGTGTGTTGGGGAGAGGAAAGGTTGCTTGGGGTTGGTGAAGGGGTGTGTGGGAGAATGGGATTCTTCCTTGGGAGATGGAGGGGTGGCTTGGGAAGAGGAAGGGTTGCCTTGGAATGGTGAGAGGTGCTTGGGGCTTGGTGAAATTAATGGAGGAATTGATGGAGCCTTGGGAAGATGAAGGGTTGGGGCTGATGTGGAGGATGAGGTGGCAAGGGAGAGAGGAGAGAGAGAGAGGGAATTTTGAAATTGGGGGTGGGGAGGAGAGAGAATGGGGTTCACCCCCTTTAGAGAGAGAGAGAAGAGAGAGAGAGAGAGAGGGGAATCCACCCCTTAGAGAGAGAGAGAGATTTTCACAATTGTAGTGGAATTTAAAATTTCTTTCAATCATTCATTAGCCCTCAAATGAGGGAATGGAGTCCTATTTATAGGGAACCCACATTTTACAGAAAGTCCCTGACTTTTGGACAAATAACACTAAACCAAGGGGAAGGGGGCGCCCCTGGGCCTAGCCCATATAATTGGGCCCATTAACCTATCAAACCAACATAATGACGCAAGACTTAGATAAATTACTACCTAACCTAGGTATTGGACTCAAATAAAAGGAAAATTACATGATAAGACTCAAATAAGCAAATGAAAAATACATCATATGACTCGAAATAAGGCGGCAAATAAGATGTAGCACTGCCGGTGATCATCAGGAATCTCAAAAAATGTGGAGTGGTCGGAGATGTCCCCATCATGCCCCCGGGGTGCGGAGAACTCGACTCTGTCGAGTATGGGTCCATCGGGGGGGGGGGGAGTAGTCCTTCAAAGCAGCTTGGGGCGAACCATGACCTCCAAACTCAACCATGCATCCTAGTCGGGGGACGGCTCTTCAGCCTCTCAAGGTGGCTCAGGCACACCCTCTTACTGGCGATGGTACCCTACTTGCCTAGTATTGCTTCCGTGTGCACACGCCGGACTCTCAGGCTGATATATGGAGGCTCTCCGAGGGTATCACTCACAAAGGTGGGGGTAGGCTCAAGGTGCTGACTGGGTTCCACCGCGGTGCCCATATAGGGTGCTAGATCCGCCGCGCCGAAAGTGGGGTGTATCCCAAAATCCATTAGCAAGTCTAACCCATAAGCCGGGTTATCAAAGTCACTCGGAACTTGACAAGGTCCAAGTCCTCGTGCCCTCAAGTTGGAGGTGACTCTAGGGTAGAGTCACTCCAATGCCATCATCGATAGGTTGCCTATTTAGAATTCCAAGTGGTGCTCCCGAGTCTTTGCCCGCTCTTTGTGAACCTCACCGCCCGTTGCTAGATGCATGCTTGAATGAGTATGCCATGAGCTACGGTGTGGTGTGGGTGGGAAGTGTGTGGTATGCAAAGGGGGACCGGGACAACCATATGTAGACCTATCATGCAATGATGCCGTGTAGACTTTGGTCGGCCTAGGTGGGCCAGGGCACCCGTAGGTGTACCTATCATGCAAAGTGGTGATAAATATCGGGGGACCCGGACATCCGTAGATACTTTTGACATGTGTATGACCAATGTTAAATGAGGGAGGACCGATACACCTGAATATGAACCAATCATGCATCCTACCTGACATGTGGGTGATATGAACGAGTGGACCCGACTTATGAATCATGCCAAGTGGTGTTGTACACCAAGACATATGCACTTTTGTACCAAAGATGTCTCCTATGTGTGGGCTTTTGGACTTCCATTGGAATGGGTCAAAGGGGTCTAGGAAGGTTGATATCATGAAGTGGGACACTTCCTCGATCCCTAAGTGTATATTGCCCAAAGTCATGGCTCCCATGGTGTAATCTGATTCTTGGAAGGGAGGGGTTTGGCCCAACATGGTGGGTGGGGGTAAGGTAAGGTGGGTGGTGACTAAGGTGGGTGGGTCACATAGGGAACTAGACTCCCATAGGAAGGGATCAAAGGGGTCGTGGAAAGGTCTTCCTAGAGGGAGGCACTCTATGTCTTCAAGGTTCTTAAATGGTGAGTCATCCTCCTCCAAGGTAATTGGGTCAAGGTCTCTAGTGGGTTGGCCAATCAAATCAATTGGAACCTCAATGGGTGGGGAGTGGGCCAAGATGGGTTTCTCATCCTTGGGGAGAAAGAGGAGGATTTCACTCGTATAATGGCCACTAGTGTAGATGGAGGGGATGGAACCAGTGGTGGGGTATGCTAGGAAGATGGTGCTAGACTCTGATGGTCCTATGGCTAGCATTTCGGTTAGGTGGACTTGCCATTGTAAGCAGTCCACTAGGTCCCCTAAGTCTCCCACAAGGTAGGAGGTTTGAAGTGCGGCATGGGAAGACCGGGTGGACACAATTTGGGCTTGATATCCCAAGGGTGAGAGGTAGGGTGGTAAGCTAGGAATGGTGAGGCCTCGCTTGAGCCATTGGAGTACGGACTCATTCATAGTGAGGGTGTGCGGCTCATGAGGACCCGGACTAGGAGAGGTGGGTGGAAGTGGGGGGTCTAGGATGTTCTCTATGGTGGGAGGGGGATCCGGATTGGCATCCATCACCACTTGGGTATGTGTGTGGGCCACAACTTCCAAGGATAATGGGGTAGGAAAGTCTATGGTGGGTGGAGTGATAATGGTCCGTGCATGGTACTCTCGGGGTGGTGAACATGGGTGGACTTGGGTTGGGCTTGGTCGGGGAAGCTCTTGGGTTGGAGTTGGGGTCGGGGGTGGAAGATCGGTTGGTTGAAGAGGTTTGGATTGTGGTGCGTAGATCTTTCTAAGATCAGCCCTCATTTCATCTCAAGATTCAATGGGTGCTTCTCCTTTGGGTTCTCTCAAACCTACAATATTCTCTCATTCTTTCCTAGCTTGGCGCCAGAGCAAACTCTTGGCATAGTTGACTTGCATAGGCCCTGATAGAGTGAACCTCCCAAAGTGTCGATCTATGGAGTCCTCCCACTCTAGATATATACTAGGGTGGGTTCCATCAAACACAAACGCTTCTAATGGGCCTAAGAGTGGCGAATATGCCAAGTATGAGGTAGTCATGATGGAGGACAAGGGTGATGCATGCAATGGCCCTAGGACAAGACGTAGTAGAGACAAGTCTAGAACTTGCTCTGATACCAATTTGATGTGACACAACCCCTTGGAGGTGGCAGCCACTTGACCAATGCACCTTGGACCTATATTTGCAAGCAAGCAACAAGTTGGCGAACCCACTCTAGCAGGCTTACCCGTGTAGCGCACACTCGGATCCGTAGATGGACCGGCGATGGTGGAGAGGGTCCGAAGTGGGACCTCGCCTTTATGGGGATTTGGGCTAGCTTGGGCTGAACCCCTAAGGGCCTGGGATGCCCAATTCCGTTGGCGGCCAGCACGCCAAGGGCGTGGGTTGTAGGGTCACTCTCTCAACTCGCTTCGCGGTGGTCGCTCAAATCGATGATATTTTGAGATCGGGCACTTACTCACCGACCGATGGCACTAAGATGCGATACTAAACAAGCAAAGTGATTCCAACAGAGAAGTGCAACTAGGAGCTCACCTGATCGGCGTGAAGACGCCGATCCCGGCCGGAGACGAGGGCGAGCGAGGAAGCGTGGGCTTACCCGCACGCTGCACCGATGAAGCTTCAGCCGAAGACCTACTAGTACATGCACTACGCCCTCACAGAGGGGGTTGACTAGGGGTAGGGATAATCCATTACAACCAAAACTACCTCCACGTAGGGAGGGGTGATCAGCCGGACAGGCGAGATCGGACGGCGAGCTAAAGGAGTCACCGAGTGAAGACTTTGCTGATTCTGTCCGCTTCTGGAACTGCTGGATAGGTAGTCGATGTTGACGCCGCCACGGGCTCTACCGGACTCAGAAGTCGTCAAAACCTGTGCCGAATCCTCGCTGACTGTCCCTGGAGGACTCTTGAATTTTGGTGTACCTTTTGGATGTCGTCAGGGGCTAGGGCCGGCTCTGGTACTGGGCCACTTTGTTCTGGCTTGGACTGACTCAAGAATGCTACAGCCAGAGGATGAAGCTGCCACAAACACTCCCGAGCTCCAAAGGTGACGTAGCTTATATCGATACGACCATGGGAGGGTCCTCTTCGAGAAGCAACCAGAAAAAAGGAAAACCGAGGTCGGAGTAGAGAGATAGAGCCCATAGAGTGAAAAGGTGTCTGTCAGGCCCTGACAGGACAGACCTGTGCACCTTGCGTAGAAAAATGAGAACTTTGTGCTTCGGGCTTCAAATGGTGCTCCGTTTCTTGGAGATGCAAGGGGACTTGTAGGAGGATACTTCAGCCAAAGAATCACGTCGAAACTCTCACAGGAACGGCCGTGGTCGCACTTTAACTGGGCCTCGGTTCTTCTGTAGGAGTCGAGTTGCGCAGTCGAGGGAGAACGGCTCTCCCGGGCAGCTCCAAACTCGGATCAGGGTGGGATCACCTCACCTGCGAAGACGACTGGAAGAGCTTTCTGGCAATATATAATGTGACATCTGGAGATTGGAGATGAGGATAGGGGAGACTCTGAAACCTGCGGATCCTCAACCCCTGGCGAACTGAGAATAGAGTGAGAGAGTAGAGTGTATGTGGAGGTGGGAAAGGGGAAGAAACTTGCAAGGGGTGGCTAAGGGAAGTTGTGGGAAGGGGAATGAAGCGATCCAGGGGTGATGGGAGGGAGTGGGGGGTGCTGGGGTCGCAGCTATCAGGGGGGAGAGGTGGAGTGCACAGATTGCCTAGGTGGAGAGGGAGAGAGGGGGGGAACCTCTCCCTTGGTTTGAATGGGTGGTTAATGTGGCCTTGGGAATGGGAAAGGGTGTTTTGGGGAGAGGAAAGGTTGCTTGGGGTTGGTGAAGGGGTGTGTGGGAGAATGGGATTCTTCCTTGGGAGATGGAGGGGTGGCTTGGGAAGAGGAAGGGTTGCCTCAGAATGGTGAGAGGTGCTTGGGGCTTGGTGAAATTAATGGAGGAATTGATGGAGCCTTGGGAAGATGAAGGGTTGGGGCTGATGTGGAGGATGAGGTGGCAAGGGAGAGAGGAGAGAGAGAGGGAATTTCAAAATTGGGGGTGGGGAGGAGAGAGAATGGGGTTCGCCCCCTTTAGAGAGAGAGAGAAGAGAGAGAGAGAGAGGGGAATCCACCCCTTAGAGAGAGAGAGAGAGAGATTCTCACAATTGTAGTGGAATTTCAAATTTTCTTTCAATCATTCATTAGCCCTCAAATGAGGGAATGGGGTCCTATTTATAGGAAACCCACATTTTACAGAAAGTCCCTGACTTTTGGACAAATAACACTAAACCAAGGGGAAGGGGGCACCCCTGGGCCTAGCCCATATAATTGGGCCCATTAACCTATCAAACCAACATAATGACTCAAGACTTAGATAAATTACTACCTAACCTAGGTATTGGACTCAAATAAAAGGAAAATTACATGATAAGACTCAAATAAGCAAATGAAAAATACATCATATGACTCGAAATAAGGCGGCGAACAAGATGTAGCACTGCCGGTGATCATCAGGAATCTCAAAAAATGTAGAGTGGTCGGAGATGTCCCAATCAGAACCTGGAGCGTGATGGAGTGGCAGATTGAGCGTGGCGCGGCGCGATCCCTTGGTGGATTCAAAGCCGACGTGGTTTGTTCGTTTGGAAGTTTCCGTCGCGGTTTAGTCGCTTCGGTGCACGAAATCTTTGGTGGAAGTAGGGAGATGGAAGCTCTACTTCTTTGCTACGTTCCCTCGTAGTTTCACGCCGAACGGTGCGAGAATGAGTGGGTTTTGTCTCATTTGGGGAAAATCATGCCATTGGGGTGTTCGTCGGGTTCGTCGGAAAACGGTGACGATTTTTAGATCAGTTGGTGTCATTCGAACCCCTGGAATGTCAGCATTCCATTCCCACTGATTTCGTCGTGATTGGTGGTCATTTGGGACCGGTAGGAGCTCGAGAACCCATGTGATTCGATTTGGGTCAATTCGGTAGAATTGCCCGTTTCTAGCCATTTGTACATCGTTTTGACCACTTCCGGAGTGTGGAAGGATGATATTGTCATTGTGGTTCTATCCCCTTTGTTTCGGAGCGAACGGGGCATGGAAAGGCCGACATCCGGCCGATCCCTTGTTTCTCCTGTCATAACGCCTGAACGGTCGTTGCAGTGGCCGTTTAGCTCATTACGCGGTCCAATGTGTGACCGTTTAATGTATGTCGGTTTGGGTCTGTGCGGTTGCGCGATAGACCATTTTATGTGTTTCACGGCCCATTCTGGACCGTTCATATCCTTTGGAAGGCACTGGGGTGGCCGTGTGTTTCCTTTGGATGGCCCTTGGGTGGCCGTGTGATTTCGAGTTGTACTTGACCGGTCTTTCGATAACCGTTCAACTTGCTTGAGCGGCCCTTTGCTAGACCACTTAGTATGGTTGACTCTAGTCATCAGCCTTATGGCGGTTAGTGAAGCAGTCCTTCTCTAGACCGTTTCATGTCCTTAGCAGTCCATTGCTAGACCGTTATTGACCATTTTGAATGAGTTACTATTTTAAGTCAGTTTGATCTAGCGGTCCTTCCTAGACCGTTCCTTGTCTTGGGCGGCCTTCTCTTAGACTGTCTAGACCCTTTAGTAGCCCATTGGTAGACCGTTTTGAGGTTTGACCGTAGTTGTCCGCCTCTTCGTTGTAGCGCCCTTTTCTTAGGCCGCTACGGTCCGGTTGGCTTAGGTCAATGTTTTAGGGAAGTTAGTGTGACGATTTACTCTTAGACCGCCTAGTCCGGGTAGTGCGTCTATATTTGACATCTTTGGTGGTTTGTCCGAATAGGTCGGTTCAGGGTTGACTGGGTTTAGCGGCCTAATCCTTGACTGCTATAGTCCCCTGGCGGTCCATTCTATGACCGCCAGCGTATGTTCCTCCGCTTAACTCCTGCGTGTCATTTTCCAATGTGTTGGTTTCCAAGTGCCTCGGCTTGATCTCGTGGTCTGCCCATTGTCCCGTGGACGTCTTTTGGTGTCCTATGAGGGCTATAGCCATGTTATCAGATAGCCAGGCGTACCATGCTATTGGTTAGGTTTCTGTGCTGCTTCAGAGTCATTGTTAGGTTCTGGTCAACCCGGTGAGACCTAGTGGTTGACAAGTAACCTTGTGCATGTCTCGACTATTTTGGATAGATCGAGACATGGTTCTGGATGTCTAGAGGTACTGTCCTACCTCAGTTTGCGTGTTTAGATGCGTTGAGGGTCTTGGTGTTTTCTCAGGTCTCCGTGTGTCCTTTTATACGGTTATGTGGATCCGATGATCCATTTTCGTTCCCTGTGGCTTAGGATGAGGCTGATTGGCGGCTTGTCACTGCCGTTGTGCGATGATCTTGACCCCGAGTCATGAGACTCAAGGATCATTGTGTTGGTAGGTCTAGTTGCCCTGTCCTGAGTTTGTTGGCAGTTTGGTGTATTGCCTTGGTGCTTCGCAGTACGTGTGGCAGTGCTCGCTTAGCCTGTCCGTACTTCAGCACTCGTGTTTCAGAATCTCTGTTTCCAGTGAGCCTCCACTAGTCTTAGCCGGACGACCTCGAGTGTCGGCCCACCTGGGAGTGGTGGCGGGGCAGTTCCTGAGATATGGTTTGTAGGCTAGTTTCCGTGGGCTCCCTTGCCTTGCAGTAGCGTCCTGCTAGGGGAGAAAACTAGCTAGAGGCCTGGCTCAAGGCATTGAGCTTGTGTGTGCACACGTGGTCAAGGGCATTTTAGACGAACGCCGATGGGCGTGACCCTGAATAGTCACTCGTTACTATAGTTCCTGGTTCAGTTCAGTGAGTATCTCAGTCTCCGTCATTCTTGACGTCCGTAACGAGATACTTGTGGTGCTGTGTAAGACATCAGTGGACGCATGTGGTTGTTCTTCTAGTGAGGAGGTGCTTCCGTCACTTGGAGTGTGACTCTCGTGTTTCTCGAAGTCTATGTTCCCCTTTCGAGTTAGCCTGTTCTTGGCTTCATCCAAGATCAGCTTCCCCTTCTAAGATTGGTCTGTTCTTGGGTTCGACCAAGATCAGTTTGCTGTTGCATGCATGTCGATCTAGTCATGTATGCGTTAGTGTCTGTGTCTGTCTAGGTCTTTTCTAGAGTTTTTGCCTGTCTTTGTAGGACCTTCGCTTTGGGCCTTGTGCCTACCGACGGATCGGCAACTCCTGACTTTGTGAGATCAGGGTTTGCCCTTCTGTCGTTGTTTTAGAATATTTAGGGAGCCGAGGTTTGTTCTGCAGCCATGTTTTACTCGGTGCGACTTTTCCCTTTTCTTTTAGCTGTTCTACTTTTTCTGTTACGGCTTTCTTTTACAGCTTTCTAGTTGTAGTTTAGATTTTCCTACTTTACTACTACTGCTATTTTAGCTGTTGTTCCGTGTTACTGCGTTATTTTTCAGTGGGGATCTGCGTGACCCCTACTGAGCCAGTGACACGATGCTCACCCCTGCTTTTCAGGTGTGGTCGTCTCTTCTTCCTTCGCGGTTCCTGCTGTGGCGTGCTCGTAGTTGCCAGCGGTACCTACGTCGGGCTTCCCCCGACCTTAGTGTACGTCTTTCTTTCTGTGGAACTGTACTTGTCTTTCCTTTGGACTGGACTCTGGTATAATTGTTAATCTAAACTGTTAATTAAAAAGTAATTTTATTTCTGCTACTTTAGCAAACTTGATTACTGAAATTTAATTGCTTGTTGTTATATCTACGATTTCAATGTACTACACAACAATCCTTTTATCCCTTCAGAGCTTTACAACTCTTGGGAGGCTTCACGGGTTCCAAGTGGTATCGGGTCTACTCGGTAATCCTATCGGGTATATCCGGTATTCGGAGTCCGGGTCGTCACATACCATCTTCTGTTCCTTCTACCAGTGGTACTTCCTTTTCAAAATCCAACTTCAAGCGGATGTTCAGAAAATCCAAGAAGCAGTATGATAAACAAGCTTCCTCGGGTACTATGCAACAAGCAGCACCCTCTTCTTTTCAGCGATAGGGATCGGCAGCTAGCCAGCCGAGACCGTGTCCGAGGTGTGGTGGTAGCCATCCGAGTAGGTCATGTTCGATGCCCGTAGTGTGTTTTCGGTGTGATCAGCTGGGACATGTGGTCCGTGATTGCCCACAAAAGCCGAAGCAGCCTGTTCAGTTTTATCAGTTTTCACAGCCACAACAGTTCTGACCTCCTCCACCACCACAATCTCAACAGTTTCCTCAAGCGTCAGGAACGTCATCACAATAGTCTACTGCAACTGGGAAGAAGCAAAAAGGGAGAGTCACACATATGACCCGTTCTGAAGCAGTTGCATCCCATCTTGTTGAAGGTACTATTGTGATTTATGGTCATGTGGCTCGTGTTTTATTTGACTCAGGTGCTTCTCATTCATTTATCTCTGAATTGCCTTCTGGGGAGTATATGTTCACTCCTTTCTATCGTGAGGAGACTCTTATTGTGATTGGGAATCAGCAGATGCCAGCTAGGTTGTATGCATTGAAGTTGGTGGATTATGATGTTATTCTTGGCATGGACTTGTTAGAGGAATATAGAGCTGTGGTTGATTGTAGAACAAAGAAAGTTTATTTTCAGCCATTTGGGAAAGCAGCATTCTATTTCCAAGGTATTCGATCTCGTTCTTCTTGCTTGCTTATTTCTACTATTCGAGCCTGTAGATTACTTAATGTAGGTTGTCAGGGATTCTTTGCTTCCGTGGTTGCTGTCGAGGCACCATAGTAGGAGATAGATAATATTCATGTGGTTTGTGAATTTTCTGATGTGTTTCCTGATGAGTTGCCAGGCTTACTTCCTCAGCGAGAGATTGAGATGGTAATTGAATTAATTCCAGGTACGGCACCTTTAGCAAAGGTACCTTACCGTATGGCTCCTGCAGAATTAAAAGAGCTGAGAGCACAGTTGTTAGAATTGTTAGAAAAAGGCTATATCCATCCTAGCTTTTCACCATGGGGTGCTCCTGTTTTATTTGTAAAGAAAAAAGATGGAAGCCTGAGGCTATGTATTGATTACAGGCAATTAAATCAGGTGACTGTCAAGAATAAGTATCCTTTGCCCAGGATCGCTGATTTATTTGACCAACTTCAGTCGGCCAGTGTCTTTTCCCGGATTGATCTTCGATCTGGTTATTTCCAATTGAGGATTAAGGAATCTGATGTGGAGAAGACGGCTTTTAGCACGCGGTATGGTCATTATGAATTTTTGGTTATACCGTTTGGGCTAACCAATGCTCCAACAGCATTATGGACCTGATGCAGCGTGTGTTTCATCCATATCTGGACCAGTTTGTGGTGATCTTTGTGGATGATATTTTGGTCTATTCTGCTTCTGAAGAAGAACATGTTCAACATCTCAGGGTAGTATTGCAGACTCTGCGAGATCACGAGTTTTATGCAAAATTCAGCAAGTGTGAGTTTTGGCTTCGAGAAGTTCATTTTCTAGGCCACGTGATTTCTGGCGACAGAGTTGCAGTTGATCCTACAAAAATAGAAGTTGTTCTTCAATGGCAGATCCCTAAGACTGTGACAGAGATCAGGAGTTTTTTGGGTCATGATGGTTATTATAGAAGATTCATTCAAGATTTTACACAGATTGTCGTGCCAATGACTCGACTGACTCGCAAGGATGTGCCATTTGTGTGGTCAGATCAATGTGAACAGAGCATCAATGAGTTGAAAAGGCTACTCACTACTTCTCCAGTGCTTGTTTTGCCTTCTGGCTTGGGTGGATTCGTGGTGTGTACGGGTGCTTCTCGAGTGGGCTTGGGTACAGTGCTTATGCAACATGGTAAAGTTATAGCTTATGCATCCCGGCAATTAAAACAGCATGAAGAGAATTATCCTACTCATGATTTAGAGTTAGCAGCGGTGATCTTTGCACTGAAAATATGGAGACACTATTTGTATGGTGACAAATTTGAGATCTTCACAGATCATCAAAGCTTATAGTATGTGTTTTCTCAAAAGGACTTGAATCTTCGTCAGCGCAGGTGGATGGAGTATATGAAAGACTATGATTTTACTCTGTCTTATCAACCTGGCAAGATGAATGTAGTGGCTGATGCACTGAGCTGGAAAGTGCATGTTAGTCATTTAATGATTCGTGAATGGAAGTTGTGGAAATAGTTTCCTTATGAGACATTCAGATTAAAAATTCCCCATGATCCGATGGTAGCCGTGTTTGCTAGTCTAGTGATGACTCCAACTATTTACCAGCAGATGAGGGAGGCACAGTAAGCAGATTCTAAATTGTCCCACATTATGTTATTGCCTGATGTGGAATTAGATGATGAGTCAGTAGTCAAATTCAGAGGGAGGCTTTATGTTCCAGCTGATGATTAATTGAGAAGTGTTATTTTGCGTGAAGCGCATGGATCCCGTTATGCGATTCATCCCGGCACTACAAAGATGTATCAAAATCTGAAAAGTCAATTTTGGTGGCCAGGTATGAAGAAAGATGTAGCTGATTTTGTGTCTAAATGTCTAACATGTCAACAGGTGAAAGTTGAGCATCAAAAGCCTGGAGGAATGCTTCGACCCTTAGAAATTCCAATGTAGAAATGGGATCACATCACTATTGATTTCATTGTGGGTTTGCCTCACACTTCTGAAGGTTATGATGGCATATGGCTACTAGTTGATCGTCTAACTAAGACAGCGAGAATGTTACCGATCAAGGTGACATGGAATGTTCAGAAGTTGGCGGAGCTATATGTTGAAAAGATTGTGCTATTGCATGGGATTCCAATATCTATCATATTAGATAGTGACCAACGTTTTACTTCTGGCTTCTGGCAGAGCTTTCAAAAGGCGTTGGGCACCAAATTGGCAATCAGTTCAGCGTATCATCCTTATGTTTTAATCCTCCCATGGCCATCATCGTCTTTATGTATTTGGATGACAAATGGATGTAGAATGGTCGTGGCAAGGCAGAGAACAGGTTAAAACTTAGTTTCCCATCGATTGGAGTCGATTGGGAGGGGATGCCATTGCATTCCCCACGTTTTTGGCTCTCTGGTAGGGTAGCAGTCCTATCATAGACCGTTTACGGAAACCAGTGGGAGACCTACTTCTCGCCTCGGCCCGATCGGCCTCAGCCTCCCGCCGAAGGCACTCGGCTTCCTCCGCTCGGTCTACCAGCTCGGCCCGCTCGGTCTACCACTGGCCATCCAGCTCAGCGCGCACAAGGCGCTCCTCCTCGAGAAGCTTGTTCTTCCTCTCGAGCGATTCACGAGCCTTGGCTAGCTGCTCGGTTAGCGCCCAGGTCTCCACCTGGCTCGACCGCATCAGCCCCTTTACTGAGGAGAGCTCCCTCCGAAGCCCGTCATGCTCCTGAGTGAGCCGAGCCAACCTCCTGTCCGACCCACCAAGGGTCCTGGCCAGGTTCACTCGCTCCCATTCTGATCGAGCATACGCTTCCGCCAGAGCAGCCCCCATCTGGGCCAGGGCCAGACCGCCCTCCATAACCCCGGCGAGAGCCATAGACGGGGAGTACTGCCTACCTCCCCCCCTCACCTTCGTAGCTATATCGTGGCTTACCTGGTGCAGGGGGCTCAAGATACCGAGCCTCTCCAAGGCCGTCGGAACGGAGAACCCCCTATCGCCCGGCGCCCCACCGTGTGGCTCGGATCAAACCCCAGCCTCAGTCGCCCCTCGCGCCTCGGCCGGATTTTCTTGCGGCCCCTTAACCTGGATCGGCTCGCCGCCTGCGCCACCGCCCGAAGCGCCAGCCCCTGCCGCAGTCACAGCACACCCAACTTCGGCCACGGCCCCCTCGGCTCTGGCCGAGGGGAGAGTCGGGTCGGCCCCGCTACCGGTTGCAGGAGTACCCTCGGCCCCCTCGGTCCCGGCCAAAGGAGGAACCGAGCCCGAATCATCACCACCCGCGGGGGCAGCCCCGACCTCCTCACCCCCCTCTGGCTCAGCTTGTGGGAGAGCCCGCCCGGTAGGGTCGGCCCCACTGTGCTCGGCGGAGGGGTGAGCCGCGGTAGGGACGCCTTCGACCGTGGATACGACCTCGGCCTTCTTGGCCCGCTTTCTGGCCCTCGCAGCGGCCCGGATCATACCCTCTATAGGGTCCTGGCACTTGGGCCCCCGCGGTCCAGAGGATTCACCCTTGGCCACTCCCTTGCCCTTATCTTTGGTTCGGGAGCGACCCACTAGAGCAGTCGGTTCGTTGACAGCCGAGTCATCTCCAAGCTCGATCACCTCTGCGGCCTCCTTCAGAGGCTCCCGCCTGGTGTCTACACAAAGAAGAAGACGTATTCAGGAAAAGAAAGATGACCCCCACATCCGAAGAAAAATCTAAGTTGTGGCACCTGAGCCCGACGGGTGCAGCCGCGTGAGAAGACATCGCTCGATATTCTCCGGTGTCACCAGTTCCTCGGTGGACTGGCAGTTTTTCAGCAAGATGGCTGCGTACTTCTCCACGTGAGGGGGGAACTCATCCTGCCTAGGAGAGATATTAGGGTGGAAATTGGAGATTACCAGGCACCTCCAGGTTTCCTCCACTGAACAAATCTTCACCCAGAAGAATTGGGTTTTCCACCCTTTATGCGAAGAATCCTTCGCCGCCAAAGAGATACAACTCCTATTCCGCCTCGCCTGGATGAAATCGAATCCCTTCCCTGCCGAAGGATGCGATTTCAACTCAAAGAAATAGTGGAAGAGGTCCATGGAGGAACTCCGCACTGACGACAGAGAATACGAAAGGCGGAAAGGAGGAGATAGGAGTTGGCTACCAACTGAATTGGCGCCAACCGAAAACAATTAAGAAGCTGCAAGATGAAAGGTTCGAAGGGAAGACGGAATCCACCCTTCCACGATAGTAGAAACATACAGATGTGGCATGTACGAGAGTCCAGGCTCATCTCGTATGGAGTAGCAGCGGCAAAACTATACTTGTGGGGCAGGCGTTACTGGTGCTCCAGCCTCCTCACATCCGCCTCCCCCAGTTCGCTGCAGTTGGGGACCGGCGCCCTCGCCATCGGTTCGTCCTCCCACCCCCCAACATTTGGGCGCTGGCCCGCCATGGAGTCAGAAGAAGACTATGAGGGAAGACGGTCCCGAGACCCTGAAGATTCCGGGGGAGGAGGAAGCTGCTGGACGGCCTCCGCAGTTATCGCTGCCAACTCCTTGAATGCCGTCGCCAGCCTCTGCTCCTCGGTCGTGTCTTCACGGCGCATCAAAGAGCCCCAAAAATGAGAACGAAGGAGAGCCAAAACCCTAAGAAATGGAGGGAGTTTGGAATGACAACAAGCGCCCAACGCCTATAAACCCACGTGGAAGGCGGCGCGTTGTTCCGACCTCCGAGGAAAGGGGGCCCCTTCAGTTCAAATCCATCAGATCATCATTAACACGGGCACAGGTGACCACGACACGTGGCTTCCTAAACACCGCCAGATCTCCACCCACCTGAGCCACGCTGGTCTAAAACCCCAAGCAGCTACTCGTCCGAGCTTACTAAAGCTCGGGAGTAGGGGGGACAAGTGGAGAGGGGGATTTCTGCAGCCCGATTAAGAGCAGCCAAACTAGGCCCATCAGGACCTAACGAGGCTCAGCTCATCCAAGTGACAGCCCTCTCGGGCCCAGTTCGGCCATAAAAGCCCAATAAAGAACACTCGGGATCCCATCCTTCCTCGGCGGCCCTTAGGCTCGGAAGGCCCAAACGTCAGAACGGAGGAAGACCCACGCCCGAGCCATCTCCCCACTGAGATAAGGGCAGGCGCTCCGCGCCCACTCCGATCTGACTGCATCCGAGCTACGCCCATCGCCCGGACAGGGATGGCACTTCTCATACTTGGATCAACTGACAAATGCTTATCCATGCAGCCGTTGACAGTCGTTTATGAGCAGGAGTTCAGCGGGATAAGGGTGCCACGATCTCCCAAGGTCATGAAGAGCCCACGATGAGGACGTAACGATCCCATGATAAGGACGTAACTCCCGCCTAAAACTCCTCAGCTTATAGGACTCTTCGGGGGAGCTCCCTATATAAACCAAGGACTCCCTCCGGCAGCAGGTAAGGCAGATAGAGGCCTAACACTCCCTGAGTAGGAACCACTTCACCATCTTGGTGTTGGGGAATCTCACACATCTCTTTCAACCTCCCTCAATACCTTCCACCATTGCTCTACTGACTTAAGCATCGGAGTATTTTCCTAGGGAACTATCCCTGGGCCTCCTAATTCGTTTCCCTTTCTTTGCAGTTCACTATCCGGTGATCATCCTCCCAGCTCAAGACCAGCGCCAGATCACGCCCCTTCAGCTGCGATCTTCCCTTGACTACATTTTTCAAGTCACGGTCACCCGACTGACCGCGTTCTTATTGCAGAGTCCAAACTATTCTGGGCTCCATTTTCTTCGGCCGAGGACTCTTTGGACTCTTTGTTGGTGACGTTTTCAACGAGGATAACTTGCCACCTCTATTTTCATCCATTCTGGGCTCTTATTCCCACTATTATCTCGATGTTTATCAATCTATATCCCTATTTTTGGGTAATTATCCTCTAAATCGACCTAGGGTTTCCTGCACTTCTATAAATAGCACCCTACTGCAACTGCGCGAAGGGGGGCGATTCTTAGGCTTGGGGCGAAGCCATGCTGCACCGCCGTCTCGTCTCTTCGATCCCAAACCATCCAAGGAAGTATTAACCTCGTCTTCCCATGTTCTGGGCTCTTTCTCTCATCCTTTCCTATCTGTTCTCTGCTCCTACTTTCTCTACTTTCACACAGATTCTGCACTTTTCTACACGTTGCTGCACATTCTTGCATTTTGCATCATTGATTCCTGCAGTCCTACTGCGTGTTAATTCATTCTTTTTATTCATACACATTCACAATACACACACCAACATTTTGCACCCATTTACAGGGGTTAAAAACCCTCCCCCGGTGCGTTCTCCCTCTTATTTTCATGTTGATTTATGCATGCAGGATAGATGCTACATGTACATGTTTTAGTGGGTTTTTCCTATTTATGTTGGCTTTGATTCACCAGAAAAGTAAGAGTAAGTGAGGCCCTTACTTTCTAGCCTACTGGAAGGTGAGGATGGATGAACAACAACTTCCATATATCGTGTTGAGCGCGATCATCTCTTCATTTTTTCAAGGTACATAGCACACGCAATCTCCACGTCTTTGGCACTGTAAACCCTTGACGGCGATCACGATATTCTTTCATTCCCCCTCCTTTGTGTTTTATTATCATGCTTATACATAAATGCACATTCATTCACCTCATTTGGGGGCAACATTAATCCATCTACAGTATATACTGCCACTCCATCCCTTTAACCCTTCCGAGCTTCGGCTCATGGGTGGCGGGCCAAGATCCAAAAATATTGGGATCTTTCTTGGTATTCAGATCTTGGGTTGCTACAAGGTGTATGACTAAGTTATTTGGAAGGAGCAGGTCTAGCAGGAGGCGTCAGGAACAGCAGGAGTCGACACTGGCAATGTGTGTTCAGCAGCTAGTGGTCAAACCATCGCGACACAACATGACTGAGCAACCAGGGCAATGTCCGAGATGTGGTGGTTTTCATATTGGCAGGCCGTGTTCGGCAGTTGTGGCAGATTTAGTGTGCTTTAGTTGCGGACATATTAGGCATACTGTTCATGAATGTCCTTTGGGGTCGCACTAGGTGGCGATCTTCTGATTTAACTAGGTAGGGATCCTAAGATGCACGAGGTTTGTGACTGGGAGATCGTTGTGGTATTCCCCCTCGTGGAAGCTATGATTTATGCTTTATTTCATTATGTATTGTGTTTTATTCAATTCCGTTGTTTTCCATCTTGTCTATGCATGGGGTCCTCCTCGAGCATGTCGGGGAGTTGGTAAGGGTGCCTTGAGTGCCAGCAGTGGATCTGCATGTGGGAGTTTCATGTTCACCCTTCGCTGTAACTGAGTGTCTCGGTGCTATCGAGCATGTGGAATTACCAGCTAGGCTGCTGTTGATAATTATCTGCCCCCAAACAAGAATAATAATAAGCATAAGCATGCGGCGTACGAAAGGGGAAAGGGGTGATAAAGAAATAGCAAAGAACTGTGATCGCCACTAAGGGCTAACAACTGGGAAACACTATAGAAACTCAGAGGGACCTGCTGCGTACCTTGGAAAAGAGGGGAAATGTGATCGAAGATCAGCCGCAACAACATGATCGTGCTTAAGAAAAAGGGTGCGAGAACTTCGTGGGTTAACTCCTCCTCGCCTTCCAACTGGCCAGAGAGTGAGGGCCCCACGTTCTACTCTTGCCTTCCTATGAAACAAAGTCACAAAGAGGATAAACACTCATTAGAACATGCAACATGTAGCATCAATCCCATATACAAAAATAAGCATGAGAAAAAGTTGGAGAACGCACCGGGGGAGGGTTTTTAACCCCTGTAGAAGGGACAAAATAATAGGTGTGTGTATTATGATGATAAAAGAGTGTGAGGAGAATGTAAAACGCAGAGAATAGCAGTGAAAAGTGTGATGCAAAGTGCATGTAAACGTGCAAAAATGTGCAGAAAATAGTGTAGCAGAAAGTAGTGCAGAGAGTTAGGAGATAATGAAGAAATGAAAGACTAAGAGAAGGAAGACGCGGGTATGAAGCTTCCCTGATGATTGGGGGTTGAAGAATAGGAGTCTGCAATGCGGCATGGCTCGCCCCAAGTAGAAAAATGCCCTCCTGCAAGCCCACAACCCTAGGAGGCTATTTATAGGCCCTAGAAACCCTAAGTCGAATTTAGGAGGATAATCATCAAAAAAATCAAGTTTTGATTGATTTTTCTACGAGATATTAGTAGGATAATACCACAGGATGGGATAGAACTTGATCTGGAATGATATCTTTGGAGCAATCGACGTGAACGAGGCCTCTAAGTCATCCTCGGCCGGAGAAAATGGAGTTCGAAATGAACTGGACTCTACAATGAGAATGCGGTCAGTTACGCGACCGCTACCTTCAGAAAGTGGTCATCCGAGAACCGCGACCTAGCAAAGGCTGAAAAGGCCCAAAGAAGCTGAGTCGACGCACAAGTAGGCAGCAGGTCAACGCATCCATGAAGACAAGCAGATCACGGTCAAGTGATGCCCGTAAACACAAGTGATGATTACAACCTCATGGTCGCGGTCATCACAAGACCGCGACCATGCTGGCTAGGCATATAGAAAACATGCCCCCCCCCCCCCCCGCAACCATGGCTACGGGCTGAAAAATGAGAAAACCGAGGGAATTAGCCCCCAAGACTTTGTGGGCCAGGAAATGATCATAAATGGGCTCGAAATACGCTCAAGGAAGACTCCAAAATAATAGATAATTCAAGACATCATGAAAGATGAATAAGAGAAAGAACTCGACTTGCAAGTTAAAAATGGGTGTCAACACATGCCCCTCCCTGATGTCCGCTTTGCAAGGGAACGAGCGAAAGTGACGCAGAGGCGGAATGGAATGGAGATAGAGCAAAAGCGACAACTACATGAAATGGAGATGAAGTGGAGAGAACTAAAAAGCGGGCATCAATGCAAAAGACACCTGTCACAACCAACAAGCAACAGGAATTTTCTCGAAAATACTAAACTAACCATAAGGAATAGCTGATGCGGATGAGACATGTCTGGAGAACTAGGTAACTAAGGAAATGAAAAATGCGACCGACCTCATTAGGGGACACAATCAAGAGCCAATGAGGGGATCGGAAGAGCAAAAGCTGAAAAGCTGTAAAGATAACTGAGATAAAATCTAAACAAGAATCACGTTGGCCAACCAGACCAAACGAATAGATCAGAGAAAATGTTCAAATTCAGAGTGAAATGAGGATCTCTTATTCAAGAGAACTAAGTGCAATTAACCATTGCTGAGGAGAAACCTTGAAAGAATTACAAGGCGTGAATGCTCAAAATGCCATGATGCATGCTAGGCTAAAATAAAGAAATCATAAAAATAAATTCAAATAAAGAGAAAAATAGAAAGTACTCAAGGATAATATTCTAGACCGAGTAAGCTGGGGTCAAGAGTCTTCTTGCAACCACGGCGTACAAGATAGAGTCCACCATCCCCCATCTGACTCAACCTAACAGCCTATCCAACGATTAACCATATGCTCCTAGATCATCATCGTTTTTGGTAAAGGGGAACATCAAATCCCAGAACAAACGGAGAACCAGCCAGTCCTTTAGATAATATAATAGCATATAATAACATATAGTAATGCAACAAAGAGAAGGGATAGAGAGCCATACCTGACTTACCTGCTAAGCAAAATAGTATTTTTTTTATTTTTGATATTCAGATTTTTATGATTTTCAAAACTAAAGCAACCACAAAATATGAACAAGACAACAAAGGTGAACAAACTAACACAACAGATGAACAGAATATAATATCACATAACAACACATCAAAACAAAGATAGAACATCATAAATAAGCAAACAACAAGCATGGGACTGTGAAACACGGTGGGACAGCAACATGGTATGGCGGGACAACAAATGCGGTGGGACGACAAACATGGTGGGACGACAAACATAACAATGGTGGAAATAAAACACACACATAGTGGGATAGCAAACACATGGTGGGACAAGAAACACAGAGACAAGACCTCAAAGACGACCAAGAATAGGAACTGACAAATGCTTCGGCCAAAACCCGTGATCAGATGAAGCGGAACCGCCAGGTTCACAATCATAAGACAAAGCCCTCTCATGGAGATAATGAAAAGATCGAGCGAGGTGAGCCAAAGGCTGAGAGTAACATGAGCTTCAGAGCAGATCAAGAGATAAGACCGAAGAAGAGACAAATTGAAAAAAATGTGAACATGAGGCTGAGTGAGAGATAGGCCAAGGAAAGCTTGAAAACCTGCAACCTGCACACTCAACAAATAAATCACATCTGTTCTCAAAACAAAGATGAGTGAAATAAAAGACATATAATTTTTTTATTTTTGATAATTTTTTGATTTTTTTAGATTTTTGAAATATCTAATTTTTTTGAATTTTTGAAATACATTATTTTTATTTTTATTTTTTTGATTTTTGAAATCTTTTATTTTTTGGTTTGATTTGATTTTGTTTTGTTACTTTTTTTATTATTTTGACCAAGTTATTTGCAGCACATAGACAGGTTTAAACTACTGGCTAAGGATCATCGTTCCTCCCCCTTTTCATCAAGGACTCTCCTGGGAACGGCGTGCATTCAAGGGTGACACACTACAATCAACCGCCTCTAAAGAATGGTGCCCCTACTAAGGCCATACTTGGGATACGACCCAGCCTAAGAGGGAGAAATAGAAGAAAATTAGAGATAAGCCTTATGCAAGATGGGAAATATCAGGACTCGACTTCCTTCCAAGGCACTACCCCTCAGAGAGATACAGTCTGTTACGCTCGGGCTTTGTGTCTTTGATTTTGGACCCACTTATTAGGCATGCATACGACCGGGCTCATGACATCCCATGGGAAACTGTACCGCCACTCTTTCCATACCTTTGATTCATAATTTTCACTGATTTTTTTCTATTGATAGCCCTTACTAGCTAGATCTTGCATGAAAGCTCATTTTAAAGAGTCATTGAGACTGCCCCTATTTGAGATTTCTCTCGTATTAGGGAGCACCTAGGTTGGACATCTTATCCATCCATCTCTTGCCCTTGCACTCGACCGAGTAGAGAAAGAAAAGGCCTTTCTGCAGACCCAAAGAATCGCCAAAGCAACAACGATGTTGCTCAAGAGAGATCAGCTATAGCTCACCGTGTAGTGTCCCATGCTCAAAGACACCCTTAATAATCGGGTAAAGAAATTGGACTCCCAGCGTTGAACTATCACCAGCCTAGGGATACTGCATAATCGAACTCACTTTGACCTAACTAAGAGTCCTAAACCACTCAAACGCGTTAAGGAACCAACATTATAACTATGCGCAGGAAATAGAAATAATGGAAAAAATAGTCTATTCTTACGCAATTAAAAGATACCTTGCAATCCAAGAAGGGGAAGTAGCATCCTAAAGCGCCTCGACCCGCGAGCTTCATATTCCTTGCTTGACAGGACCAAGGTGAAAGGATAGCAAATGATAAATGATTCCTTGCCACGAAGGAGATGCAGACACCACACTGGATGAAGAAGGATAAAAGGAAGAGAGGTGGGGGCTATAACTCCCTCGCAAGGGCACAGAGACCCTGATCACAAAGAACATGATACAGAAGAATCAGAAGTCAACTGCGATGAAGGCGGACTAAAGCCTCGAAAATAGCAAGAGAAATGGTGAGAACCCCGAAAGAGTGATAAAGAAAGAATAGAAAAATAATGAGAAGATTGCTGCGACTGCGAAAAAGAAAAGTAATCCACCAATGTGGTTGGAGAAGAGTTAGAATTAGCAAAACTCGAAAATTCTGGAGGAGGATAATCGAATGAAAATTGAAAGTGAGAACAATAGAGGAGATCCAGAGGCTCCGCATGAGAAGAGGAAGAATCAGAAGATAATTTGTACTTAAAAAAATCAGGACAAACCAGACGAGGAGATGGACCAAATGAAGATTCAAAATTAGAGGGATGTGGACAACCCGGAGACTTTGAGTAAAGAGGGGAAGGATGAAGGCCCGTGGACCTGGGAAGAGAGGTGTAGATTAAGGGCACAGAATCGGTAGAAGGAAGGTACACCACCCAGTGGTGGGAACTCATGTGACGCCCTAGATTTTCAGATATGGTTCCGCGGGCCGCAGATCATGTCTGAGTGGTTTTCAGACTTTTTATAATGGTTCTTCAGACCTATTGTCGGTGTGTTTGTGGCTTGTTTTGGGTCCGTGGCTGTGTATGGGCGGTCCTGCCCTTTTCTTGAAATTTTTCTGGGTTGGTTTCCATTTTTGGGATTTTTATATGAATAAATGAATTTCATGCTAATAGAATGGGCATTTATACAATTCTGGTTCTGGGAGGGTTAGGGAGCAATCCCTAATTCTCTTTTCTTCCCCTCCCGTGAGCGCCCCCCACCCCATCCGACCATTGTGAGCTCCTCTCCCCCGTTCGAGTGCGCGCGGCTTCCTCCCTCTCAGACTGCAGATGGCGAGCCGAGGTGTCGGCGTGGTGGCGACGACGGCAGCGAGGCGTGCGTGAAGGTGGTGGTTCGTGGCGAGCTCGTGGGTGTTCGTGGTTTCGTGCGTGGAAGCGAGATCGATGTAGATTTCAGAGGATTCTCACGTCTTTGAGGTAGGGGGCGGATCCTTACCTCCCTTCCAGCATCTCACATGATTTCAGGCCGTGGAGAGGTCGATAGGGGTGTGCTTTGTGCCGGGAGGGCTAAATACATGTTTAGGGTTTGAGCGCCAGATCTAGCGATTCTCCAAGGTTTTGATGGCTTATAGGCCTTCTTTTGATGCTAGAGGGGTAGGGGGTTGAGTTCTCCTTCTTTTCCCTATCACTTGGGGGTGATTGGGGTGTGGAATAGGTTTTCCTACAGAGTTCGCCATTTTCGGTCTCGGGAGGAGGTGGCGGTCCTACCAGAGGCCGCCTCCTTCCGCGGCAAGCTTTGGGGTGGTCAGCTGGCAACTGCCATTTGGCTGGGAGTCGGTTCAAGGTAGCAGCCTTGCGACTGACCACCACTAGATGGTAGCAGTCAGGCTGATGGGACATCGAAGCAAGACCACTAATTGGGTTTGTAATTGTATGGCAATTATAAGCCAATGGGTTAGTCATTAGGAATTAGTGGGTTTCTTTGCAAAAAGGTCATGTTAGCCCGGCGGGACCCCCACCCTCTCTCCCATTGGGCCACCTAGACTCTCTAGGGCCCATGTGGCACTGGTCCATGGTCCAAGATGGCATCTTGGACCAAGCCTCTCTTGTTGACTCCAAGAGGGGGGCGCCCCCTCCCTTGTCCCCATGTGGGAATTAAAATAATTCCCCTTTAGATTTGTTTATAATTGTTGTAATTGACCACACGGGAGAAGATTCCTCTCTCCCCTAATTACCCCTCCCTAACCCTAGATCTGAGGTTAGTTTAGGTCATTTACATTTCATATAAAACCCATGTATTTTCCATATTTTCAAATTAATGAGAAGAAAAAGTATTTGTGCACAATTTGCCCAAGGGCGCCTCCTCCCTCTCCCCTTCTTGCAGTAGAGATTGCAGCATAAATCCATGGTGTGATGCCATAAACTTGATGGATTCCAAGTTCTACCTCCTCCTCTTGGTGTGAAGCTCAGTCACAGCTGCCGCCGTCGCCATCGGAGCCGCCATTGAGTCGCCACAACTCCATCTTCCTCCTGTTGTCCAGATCTACGACCTGCAGAACTGAAGCCCAAAGAATGGGTTGATTCTCTCAATCCAATTATCTGATGGTCATCAAATTTTTATAGATCATCCCCCTTATTGTTACCTCATCCCATTTTAAATTTCATGTCAATCCGCCACCGTTTGCTATTTTTCCCAGTTATTTAGTTCCACCCGCGCAATCTGTCAATTTGCAGATCTGCGAGGTAGTGTCTTGTTCTTCTATTTTTCCAACCCATTAAACCACTCCATAAAATCACCATAAAAATTGTACACATCTCCCACATCCATCTCTATCCCCCAAAAAATCCCCAAGACCCAGATCTACCACTTCCATATCGGTCAAAATTCATTTTTAGGCAAATCTTTGTCTGTCCTGACTGTCAGTAATCCGACCCAGAAGCAACAGTTGTGCCACAGAGTTTTTCATTTCCAATCCATTTATTGGATGGTTGTGAAATTAATATATGTTGTAGCCCTTTGAGTCCTATTTCCAACGGTGCCAATTTCGCTCCGATCCTCCTCTAGATCTGGGCGCAACAATTATTTTCGTGGAAGCGCGCAAATCTGTTCCGTGAATAGGCTAGCAGAGTAGTCCGCCCGTTAATTCTTGTAAAATACACCGGCTCAAATTCGGACGCCGACCTCAGGGATCGAAGAGGGACCTCCCGCCAACGTCCCAGCCAACCGCCGTGGCCAGAAGGTGACCGGAAGCCACCGTCCCAATAGTCGAATTCACTTGTTGTCCAGCAAGTTTGAGCAGTATCGAGCCGGACCAGTAGCTCGCGTCCGACCCAAAAGCCCTTCCGACTTTCTACCCGTCAACCCGAGTTCGCTACCCCTGGGTCCCACTATAGCTCTTTACCTCCCTGCGTAGAGTGGCCATAAAATTCACTGCTGTAACTATTGTTTAATTACGGTACCGGAGTACGAGTTTTGGCCGGGGTCGTCTTCCCCACGGCCGGAGCGTGGAGGTATCGTGTCCTCTCCCCACTTTGGCATTTGCTTTCCTCATATACATTCATATGCCGTTGCTAGAGTGATAGGAAATTAGCTCATTCAATTTTAATCATGGCTGTGAGAGTGAGTGTGAGACCTGTCCCGTGACTCGATCCAATCACAGAAGAGCCAAATACCCTTGACTCATTGCCGGTTTCTCAACCGCGCACATCCGCACGTTTCCCTCGCTAGGGACGAGTCGCGAGTTTGCCTAGAGTCTCAGGTTCGCATTCAAATTGGCATCGATTCACGTCCCGTCCCGCATCAAATTGGTATCAGAGCGGGTTAGAGTCTAGGGTAGTCGGTCCAAAGTTTGCATTTGCATTCCCATACCCGGTATATTAATAGGTGCCCCGGAACGATAGGTTACGCCTATTGGGAAGGTAGTACACTTGCATGAGTGCAATCTTCGGATCAAACCTCTGCCCCATATCGGATACTGGTTGAGTCTAGGTTTGTAGTAGAGTCTGCATTCTAACTTTGCATTGTTGTTGTAGGGTCGTGTCTAGTCCCATTAGGGAGTCAGTTTGTTTTGTCCCGAGTGTCTGCATGGCCACTCTATAGCTCCCCGTGTCCCATGGATTCCCAATTGCCCATGTCATATGAATGGTGGCGCGACACCCAAGGATGGGGAATGCAACCCAGCCACCGCCGTAGGCCCGAAGCCTCGGACTTCTATGGCTCCAAAGTCCCGAGCGACTACCTAAACTAGGAAGCTACTATGGACGAATACTTTGAGTGATACACTATGTTCGATGCCATGCAAGTCATTTTTGCCCAAAAGTGGCTTGTTCACGAAGCCACCTGAAAATGGGAGAGCATTGAACGCATGAGGGAGATTAAGAGGCAATGGCACTTCAAGTCATCGCGTGAGATGAAGGGCGAGCTTAGAAGGGTCTACCTACCCGGCCCAGTCACCTCCAACCGACCCTACCCAATCACTTCCAACTAAGTGGGTCATAGTCGGAGGCCAAGGGTCCCACATGTAGACGAGCCTAGACCCAAGACTAGGCCGAGTGATTATGGGCGAGTCCAACCCGATACCCCTACTCCAAACCCCACCATTACTGAACTCTTCAACATCATTTCGGATCGGTTGGATAGGATGTGTACTCAAATTGACGGACTCCTGCCCGAGCCTATGGATGTCATGGCTGACATTCCCAACCCGGTGCTACCCCAAGGACCTTTCCCCCTCAAGGAGGACATTCCTTCCCCACCCGTGAGAGCTCCATTGTTCCCACCTTCACCCTCTGATCTTTTTTCGGAGTCACCTCAGCCCGAGCCACCCGTGCTTCTAACGGGGAAGCTAGTCGTCGACGAGCCACTACTTAGCTGGCTCAAGAAGGGCTTGGTCCCAAAAGTCTCTTTCTACTCGTCCATGGACCCCACACTACAAATAGTGCCTGTCAACTCATTCCACACCACTTTTCGGTCTTTTCACGATGTTGGTATTTTAGAATACCTTATTAAGGGATTAGACAAGCAAATGAAGTTGACGTGCATGTTGGCCCGAGGCTTCAACCAACCAACAAGTTGTAGCGTCACCCATCCAGCCTTAGGGTCCATTACCTCCGTCTGCACCGTGGGTCACATCACCACGGAGGTTCTTGTATTCCTCCCCATGCCGGCCGAGCCTAACATCATTCCACTTATCCCGAGGGAGAAACCTTATCTCCTACATATGACCACTGTCCCACCTACCACAATGCCTGAGGGTGGTCATTTACACCTTCAAGAAATTCACACTTGGGATCATGCCATGAGGGAACCTATATCGAGGGGTCACACATTCTTTGATCCCTTGGATCCCTTCCCTAGTGAACCCCTTTACCCACTATATCTACTCCACTTCTTTAGGGAAGTTCACTAACACACCCCTTCCCCACGGGCCAGTCCACCTACACTCCGCAAGGAGCCCATTCATTGGGGTACGGAAGAAAGTGACTTTGGCTCTCCTGGCCCACCCAAACCTCCCAAATCCAAAGGGCTATCAATGTATGAATGGTGCATGTTAGGATGTCTAGGATTCCATTCCACCAATATTAGGTTGCGTCATGTGTATGCAAGGCACACATTCGGATGTCCTGGTCCACCATTGCATATGTATGGGTCGATCTAACAGTAGGTTTGTTTAGGGTCTTGTGTGAGTCTGTGTTTTTCTTTATTTGTTTAGAGTCTGTACATGCATGTGTCGAGCATATTAGGAGTTGCATAGTCGGTCTAATGCAAGCTCGTAATGTCAGTCCCTTTCGAGTGCGAGGCAAGTCGGGTCTAATGCATGCATTGTAGAACTTGCCGGAATTTGGGATCAGCTCTACCTCAATGTCTCAGATCTAGTCACCTATAAGGACCCAGTGGTGATTCCTAGTGAGGCATTAAGCCGTCTCCTTCCTTTGAGAGTGACCCCACCCCGGAGTGTCCACCAGTAGCCTCATTCCCACAGCAGTGTGAGCATATAGAACATATACGGGATGAGTGGGTGACGATTACTAGGAGTAGAGTGTACCTCCACGCTACTTGGTACGGTGACGGATCCGCAGGAGCCACGTAAACAATCGCACCTCTTACTCGACGGGGTCGAGTTCTTCCCACCCGGGGAGAATAGATGGGACATCGAAGCAAGACCACTAATTGGGTTTGCAAGTGTATGGCAATTATAAGCCAATGGGTTAGTCATTAGAAATTAGTGGGTTTCTTTGCAAAAAGGCCATGTTGGCCCGGCGGGACCTGTTGACACCTAAAATATGTCAGAAGAGACCAAAGCAGACTCGGGGCTCTGAAGGCTGATCAGAGGTGCGGCTCCTGTGTCATCCTTGGAAGTTCTGAGAATCAGAATAGAAGAGATCCACTACCCCTAACACTTTTTCCGGCTAAAACTATCTCTGGTTAGGCCGCTGCCCAGTACTGCTATCATTCAGATAGTCAGGCTGATAAAACTATAACAAAATCCAGGCAACCATCTGCCTGTTGGAAAGGATCTTCAGATAATTCTGATGCTCGTAGAAAGGGATTCACATAGCCTCACAACTGGTGGTAAATGCGAGATGTTAAGCAAGCCTCGAATGAAATAGATATCTACTCTGGAAGCCCACTAAACCGGTGAGGAAGGCCCTTTAGGCGAATCCTCACGTGGCGCCGGATGATGAAGAAATGGGCCAAGCCCAACACAAGCTGAGGTTCGCCGAGAAGCTTCTTGCTGGTGCGCCAGGGAGCTCGTGTCGAGAGGCTGAGGGCCATCCCTCTATAAAAGCTGCTTCCCTTCGAGACAAAAAAGAGAGAGAATTGGAAGAGGAGACAAAAAATAAAGAGAGAAAAAAAAACAGAGAGCGGTAGCCACTGAAGGAAAAGGGAGCTCGAGATCCCTCTAAGAAAGCTGAGGAGAAGAGAGGTTTGCAGAGATTCGCAGGGAGAGTCAAGGTGGGATCAGTTCCAAGATGCCCTGAGGGGCTACAGCTTCCCTTTCCCCTATATTTTATTTGAATATCCCTTTCTCCTTTTGTGTCTATTTTTGAGCATCTTTGCTCTAGTAGCATCGAATGCTAATGTAACCCCGCTATCGGGGATAGAATCTATGTATGATTTTCTCAGTTGGGTTTTCTTCTGAGCTAGATGCATGTATGCTATTCGAATGAATAGTTAATAAAAGTGGGCTGAGTTTTGCCCTCTCATTATCTTGTTCTCTTCCCCTGCGTCCGAGGTTTAGTATATGTAACGGCTAACGCAAGCTACATAGATCTTATAGTTTAATCTTCGAAGGTTTCTCTGCTATTTTTCCTCACCACCTCGTATCCACATCGAGGGCCTGAGACAGTCCATCTCATGGCTTCTCATCGGTGAAATGAAGAGGGATAAATTCAGAACTGGCCGTCCGTGGTTCTACCCCCAGTGAGGCCCCAGAGGGAAGGCTACCATCCCCTTGGATTGTACCCTCTCCGTAACCCCTTTAGTGGTCGTCAAACCCTTGAATAAACCTTTTTTGCAAATCCCTGAATAAACTCTCCTTTAAGACTCTCAGAGCCCCTTGAAGCCTTCACCTCAAAAATCCCTTCAAAAAATAGTACTGAGACCCTCATTTCAGAAGCCTTCCCAGCCTCTGTGGACGCGGATTTTTTCGTCATCGTCATCCATGTGTGTGGATGAGGATATGAAGTCTTTGTTTATTTATTTAATTTGGTTTATTGGGTTGATTGGTTGTTTATTGATTTATTGGTTTATCTATTTATTGGTTCATTGGCGTGCCAGTCACCGAAGTGACAATTTTATTGTGCGCTCGATCTGACATGGTCAGTCGATTGTGAATGATCGTGTCTGGACTAGAAGTCCGTCATACCCTGAACGCTATGACGTTAATTACGTCCTCCCTAAGGAAGACAACCCTTGATTAAACGCTAGAGGTAGGAGGAAGACAGCGGTAAAGCCGTATGCTCAAAGGAGACAAAATTCATCTATTTGCAAGACGTTAAATGTATTCGGGCAAAGCAGGGGTTTGTTAATTACGGGGACAAATCCGACGGCATATTCCCACCATCTTGGATGATGCCAAGTGGGGAATAGGAAACCACCCATGCAGTGGCAAAGTGGGAACCGTAAAGGATCGGGCATAATTGACCCGGAGTCCGAATAGGGACCGGCATGCCATGGCACGCCCCATATGGGTGCGGTAGCACGTTTATATCCCCCCTTCGAGGGGACCATCGGAGGGCATACAAAGGCATGACTCCGTGGGCCGACGGGGTTGAGAGATAATATCACAGTGACCTGGCCAGGTGTGTGTGAATTTCGGCAGCATGTCCCCTTGACTTGGATTGTGCCAAGAGAAGATAGGTCATCACCCACGGAATGCCGGGATGACAACCGAATGAGGATGGGCACCGGGCCCCGGGACATCGCTTGCCTCTGTTTCATCGGTCAATATCCCCTTGAAACCCTTCAGAACGCATGTAACAACATGGCCCTTTAGGTTCATAAGGGTGGAATCCGGATCGGGAATGAGGGCTGTAGGGGAGGGAGGTCCTCCCCATTACTGTATCTTCTCAGATCATTCATGACGGTCTCATGGCAGTGGGGAGAAAGTCCCCTGACTGGGCTTCATTGGGCCAAGAAGAGGGGTCTCGGCGTGGCTTACTGGTTGGCCAAGGGGGGTTCTCGGCGTGGCTTCTTGGTTGGCCAAGGGGAGCTCTCGGCGTGGCTTTTTGATTGGCCAAGGGGGCTCTCGGCGTGGCTTACTGGCTGGCCAAGGGGGGTTCTCGGCGTAGTTTTATTGGCAAGAAGATGGCTCTCGGCATGGTTTTAGTGGTTGGCCAAGGGGGTCTCGGCGTGGTTTTATTGGCTTGAAGAGGGTCTCGGCCAGGGGTTTGATCGGCCAAAGGGGTTCTCGGCCAGGGATTTGATCGGCCAGAAAGGGGGTTCTCGGTTAGGGTTTTGGTCAGTCAAAGAAGGGGGGGCTCTCGGCCTAGACATTTGGTTGGCCAAGGGGGGCTCTCGGCCTGGGCATTTGGTGGATGGAGGGAGCTCTCGGCACAAGGCTTCCCGGTGCGCTCATGGCCGCGCCGGGAGCCTAGCGCCGGGAGGCTGTGGGCTGTGGGTGCTTCACAAAAGGACTTGTCGTTTAGCTGAAAGGAGGGGAAGGCCTCTCGGCCTTATGGTTCTCGGCGGGGAAACTCGCACACCGAGAAGATGAATATGCAGAAGGATTTCAGGGTTTCAGAGCTCAAAAACGATGCTCTGTTTCTGGGATTTCTAGGTTTTATGGCTCAGATCGAGGCCGAATCGGGGGAGTATGAGGAGATTCCACGAACACCTCTGCTGGAAGGATGCCAAGGGATCTGAAAGGCCAGATCATCAGGAGGAGGAGAGACCATCCTCGGGGCTGAGTAGCCTTTATCTATATACTGCCAGACGTCTGGGGGAGTCAAGAGATGGCTGTCTCTGATCCCCCGGACTAGCATGGTATCATCTGGGAAGCAGATCTGCAACGAGAGAACCCTTGATACTGAGACCTCAGACCCTAATCATTCAACGATTGGAATGGGGATCCAGGGTAGCATTCGTCTACGGGTTCAAATGCATCATTTATAGCCGGCGGGCCAGGGAACCAAGAGATTGATGTCTCTGGTTCCCGGACAGCACAAGGGGCTTGAGGAACAGACTCAAATACATACGGAGGGCATGCTATTGAAGCGGGAAGAAAGAAGAGAATAGAACCCAGCAACCCATTGAACAAGGGTGGGGGTTCTACCTTCATCCCCGTTCGAAGAACAGACCTGACTCCGAAGCCTGAGTCATTTCGCCCATGGGGCATTCATACAAACAGTATGCATACATATGAAGACAAAAGAAGATAGTATTGCCTAAAATCCATCACGGCCATTGCATTTACTTCATCTCACCATCATTTACATCGAGAAACATAGAGGGGAGGAACAGGGAAAGAATCGTATGAATAATCTAAACATCAAGACTTCGACTATTACATACGGTGAATCAGTAAAAAGAAGAAAAAGAAACATCGAACATGGGGGGGAGGGTGGAGCATTGACTCCTCTCCCTCCCCCTATCAGCCCACCTGGAGCCCTTCTTCTTTCCTTTCTTCTGCTTCTTCTTTCGACGGAGACTCTCTCCCTCTCTTTTCCTTTCTCTTTCTCTTTCTGGCTATCTGTTCGCTCTTTTCTTCTTCGTCTCTTTCTTCCTTTCTTTTCTGTCTATCCTCTTTCTTGCTATCTCGCTGCTTCTCTCTTCGAAGGGAGGGGGTTTTATAACCCTTTTCCCTTTTCCTTCTCGGCAGGCATCTTCACGGCGCGCTTGAGGCAGGCTTCCCGGCGCGCTCAAATTTGATCTCTCGGCGCCAGTATCTGGGCTTCGACATGGGCTTTCGGCGCCACCTTCATATAGGCCCACTTGGGGTTTCTTTAAATGTATCATCATCCCAAAGGGTCTATCATCTATGAAATATCTTGTATTGAAATCGTGATTGCAATCTCCATCAGTTCGCAGACAGGGTTTTATCAGTCCGTAGACAGGGGTTTCATCAGTCCGCAGACAGGGTTTTATCAGTCCGTAGACAGGGATTTCATCAGTCCGTAGACAGGGGTTTCATCAGTCCGCAGACAGGGTTTTATCAGTCCGTAGACAGGGATTTCATCAGTCCGTAGACAGAGATTTCATCAGTCCGTAGATAGGGGTTTTATCAGTCCGTAGACAGGGATTTCATCAGTCCGTAGACAGGGGTTTCATCAGTCCGTAGACAGGGGTTTCATCAGTCTGTAGACAGGGGTTTTATCAGTCCGCAGACAGGGTTTTATCAGTCCGTAGACAGGGGTTTCATCAGTCCGTAGACAGGGGTTTCATCAGTCCGTAGACAGGGATTTTATCAGTCCGTAGACAGGGGTTTTATCAGGATTGTCATCTGAACGGTGACAAAGCCGGGTATCATCTTATCAATATCGTCACTCTAATGGTGACGAGCTCGGACATCAGCTTTAGTCTGGGAAGACCTCAGCCGGGTGTATAATCTGTGTAGACGATTCTTCTTCTGCTCTATCTTTTCAGGGGCCTTTACCATCTTCATCTGCCGGTGCCCGCTTCATCTTTATCTCATATTACTTCCGTCAGTAAGCCGACATCTGACTTACCCTGACATATCATCTGTGACTTCTTGGACGAAGCAGTAGTACAGCTGGAAGGTCTCATTAGTCGAGTGACTGCTGCTTTATCAGTGCTGCCGTCTGAGTGACATTGGCACCGGGCATCGACTTTGGCCGACAAGGGCTTTAGCCGGGTGAAAGGTTGATAAGCTTCATCATTAGTCTTTCACTGTTGGTCAGACCCTCTTTTCAATTATACTTCCACCCTTGTTCATTTTCCAGGTGTCAACAAATGCCCCCCACCTGCGGGCGGCGTAAGCGCAGAATAAGCGCCACGGGGGTTGCAGGTGTCTTTTACTATTGGAGGGTATCTTCCTCAATTTGTCTTCAATTCAGTTCTCAGACCTGATCATCTCGCTGTAACAGTATTCTGCACATCGATGTTTCTTCTCTTCATATTTTCTATCATTATTTTCAGCATTTGGGGCTTTTCGGCCTGCAAGACCTCCCGGCGCGAAGCTTCTCGACGCGAGGGGCTCTCGGCGCGGCCTGGTCGGCTGGGCTCTCGGCCTGGACCCTCTCGGCGCGCCCTGGCGCAGGGGGTCTCGGCCTGGGATTTTCTCGGCCTGGGGGCCTTCTCGGCGCGCCCTGGCCGCAGAGGGGCCTCGGCCTGGGGGCTTCTCGGCCTGGGGGCTTCTCGGCGCGCCTTCTGGCCGCCGGGGGCTCTCGGCCTAGAGGTTCTCGGCGCGCGTTTCACCGCGCCGAGAACCTGGTCGCCTGGGCCCCTATTTAGGGCGCCGAGGCTCTTTTTCTTCTCATTCTTCATCTTTTTTTCTCTCTCTTCAGCTTTTCTCTCCATTTCTTCTCTTCGGCGCGAGCCGTCTTCATCCTCTCGGCGGTGGCCGCGAGTCCTTCCGTCCTGGGTGACGTGTTTTGGGGATTCAATCCCTTCGCTTCCGGGATCACCCCCTCTTGGTTGGTGACTCCCTATTCTTTTGGGCAGATCCCGACTAAGGGGAGATGCTGCCGAAATTTTTATAGAATCTCATGCTGCAATTCTTATAAGACCGACTTTTAATCCACATTTCTTCTTTTGTTTACAGATATAGCAATGGCTTCTGGCTCTACTGCTGCATCTTCTGGAGCTGCTGGAGCTAGTTCATTGGCCCAGCCAGACATATCTCGGGCCACAGTGAATTGGTTGAACGTGCACAGCTTGGATTATGGATATGATAGAATAGCTTCAGTTGACGAATCATCTGATTCTGAAACTGACACAGTGTCGACGGCCCGGGTATACTCCACGGCGACCGAGACATGCTTCAGGCGGGATAATAACTACCGGCCAGACTTCCCGAAGGATCGCCACTTGATGCCGTTCATCCGGACCTTCACAGTGGGTGGCTTGCGAGATTATCGGATAGCTCGCGTAGTTGAAGCTGCCATCCTTGCCGAGCGAGATAGCCTGAAGGAATCAGTGTATCGCAGCAAGGCCATATATCTTCCTGGGGAGAAGCGGGACTGGGATGCAGTCCTTGGAATATCGGAGCTAGAACCGGAGAAGAAGATGCTTACCCGGGCACCGGAATTTACACCTGCTCGATCGGTGGGACAATGCTGGCGGCCGAGTTAATAGGGAGAAGCCCGGCTATGGTATGTTCTTGGCACCTATAAAGTGGGGATATCGCGAAGAGCCGTTCGTGCTAAATTGCTCGGCCATTCAGTTCAAGTACCATTTATCGGCTGGTTGGTTCGGAGACTGCAAGATCACTGACTCCCATCTATTCCGAGTAGGGGCAGTAGAATTTACTGAATTTGTTCTGACGGAATATGCCCCTCTGCTGATCAGAGCGGGAGTATACCACAGTGTTTTTGCTTCCAGATTCCGATATCCCATCTCCAGGGGGTTATGCTGTGGGATGTTTGAAGTGTTCTGTCCTTTGTTCAACACTTTTTATACAGCAGAGGGTGAGACATCCCTAGACCTCTGGAGTTTATCACGGCTCTCCGGTCTGCCTATTGATGGTGAACCGTATGAAGAAGTCTGCTTGGCAGACTCCGAGAAAGACAGCTCTGATGGGGAAGGCAAGTATTCCCTTGGCTTCTCTTACCGATATCTGATGAAGGTCTATCGCTCCATTTGTCTGGCATATAGTAGAGGATCCTCCAAAGGCTATCATCCCCGAGAGAAAGGTAGCAAACTGAGGGTCCGGGTCGGGCAGTGGCTCCAGTACTTCTTCGACGGTCCCCTGAAATATGCAGATTTCCCCTCTATGGGTCCTGTTGCGAGCAAGCAGATAAGAGCTCCCCGCTATAAATCGGCACTACCATCTTCATTGCGCCATGCGGGCAAAGGTGGTCCCAACCCGGCAGGGGTAGATCCCATCACACACTGTGCAGCTTATTTCACATTCTGGCTGTGTACTTTTGCTCTTCCACAAGGGGACGAGACAGTCATTCGGCCAGAGGCCATATATCCAGCTTGTCAGATGGCCTGGGGGATGAAGCTGTCGCTCTGCCCAGTGGCCCTGTGTTTGATTTATAAATCTTTGGGGGACCTGCACAAGCATCGGACTCCCCGTTCTTTGAGGACCGTGGGTCCTTTTCATTTCTTCAATGCCTGGGTCTGCAGTATATTCCCTGAATTAGCTCCGAGAACCTTGCAGGCGGATACAGTGTCACCCAGGATGATTGAATTTGCCAGCGCTGAGCCTGGTCCCTTTTATGATCAGCTATTTAAAATAAGGGGCCGACTGATAAAAGTACCAGTGGATGCCCCTGGCAGCATACATTTCTGGAGCTTGGCAGCAGGTTCAGCTCCTTTGATTGATCCTCAAAGAGAATGCAAGCTGGAGGAGATAGAGACATATATCCACCCTGTCTCAGGGGTCAACACTGCTCGGCCAATATTGGAACCAGAGCTGGTGAGATGGGCCATGGCAATTCGGCCCAGGGTTTTGGTTTACAGAAAGGGTGGCCTGCTTCTGTTGGAGCCATACTATCCGTTCCGATTTGGGCGGAACTTTGGTTATGACCAGCACATCCCTACATCAGTTGCTCAATTTCCCCTGGATAGCAGGGCCAAGCACGGGTCCACCATTGTCGGCGACGGCCGGTTGTGGTGGGATTTCTATCATCGTCAGGACGACGCAATCTTCAGGGTGCCCACCGTCTCCAACCGTGTTCCCCGGGTAACATCAGAATATATCAAATGGTGGAACATTCGGACCGGCTTTTTCAGGGATGGCAGGGGTGCTTTCTGGGATGTGGCAGAGCGCTCTTTCCTAAAACAGTAGCCTGGGCCGGTGTTTGAAATCCCCGAGGCTCATCTGATAAAGCTTTATTCGCAGAACCCGAGGGAGGCAGAGAACTATCTGGCTCAGCGTCGAGCTCTGAAGGAAAAGAATTCTGAGCTGCCCGCTCCTGTCTTTGTTGCTATTAACGAAGACAGTTTCGTAAAGACCCTGAAACATCTGTGCCATATAGGAGATGATCGCTTGGAGGCACAACAGTATCCATTTCCTGTTGAAGAGCCGCTCCCGGCAGTAGCTCATTGGAGGGGTCCAGTTGATAAATTTCATCCGTATAGGACGTTTGTACGCCGGGAAGATAGAACTCAGACGTACTATAAGCAAACGTCCTGGCTGTTCATTCTGCTGAGTTTGCATGGATTATCTGCAGAAAGCCCGATAGCTGGCATTTTGAACAAGCCGCTGTTTATATCATTTCATTATGTCGATGGCTGGGGCATGGACCATCTTGACTTGTTTCGCTGCCTTGATTTTCATGGCCATAATGACCTGGCAGCTTTAGTGGAGAAATGCCAGATATTCGGCGATGTTTGCTGGCTTATCAAGGAGGCTGCTTCCCGCTCCAAAGAAGTGGCTTATCTGTACTGGCCGCTCTCTGTATTTTATGATGGACCAGCAGGTATAATCTCTTCCTTTCTGACTGCAGTGTTTTCTGTTTAGCATCTGAATTTTGCATCTATTGATCCCATCATCTTTCTGCCGTTCTTAACAGACCGGCCCGACATAAAGCGGCAGGGGCTCTACAGGAAGATTATTGCGCAGGCCGAGAAGCCTACTTACTTTGAAGTTCCTGCTGCAGCACCGACCACTACTCCCCTGCCTCCTGGCAAGAAGAGGAAGGCTTCTGCAGTCAAGGCTGCAGTTGGGAAGGCCAGGAAGGCCAAGAAAGCTCAGGCTCAACAATCGGCTTCGGTAGTGATGGACACCGGGACCCCTCTCCCTGACATTCCCTCATTTGATGAGTTCGAAACTCAGAGGGAGGCCGCCCAGGCATCAGTTCAGGGTAACATCAATATTCTGCCATTGCATTCTTCATTCTATCTTGCTGGGTTTTAGAGGAGTGTTTAAATCTGACCACTCCTTCTTGCACAGCCCAAGAGCCAGTCGCGGCGCCCTCCGAGGTGGGGACCAGGTTGCCCTCTCCCACGCCGACTAGTGAGGCGGAGGGTAAGCATGCCCTTTTCATCTTTTTCTGCTCATTTCAGTTACTTTTCATCGTTCCTCTCACAGGATTTTCTTTATAGTGATGGCCGGGGAGGAGACTGAGATTACAGGAGCGGCTGGCGATATTACTCAGCCGCGGGAGGGTCACAAGACCCAGGCGAAATGGGGCCCCGCTCCCGGAAGGCGCATAGTTACCCGGTCTTCCTCCAAGCAGATGTTAGAATTGATGGCCCCGCCCATGGACAGAGTAGAAATCTCTTCCGGTAGCTCTGCGGCCGCTTCTGAGGCAGGTGGAGAAGAAACAGATTTCAGCGGGAGCGACACGGAGGATGCCTCCAAACCAGAGGCCCCATCCGTATGTACCGCCATTGTTTTATCATTTACACCCCCAAGCTGGTGGTGCCATTTTCTAGAGAAGAATTACCAGAAGAGTTCGCCGCTCTGGATACCGAGGCAGATATAACTCCTCCTTTTGTGGTCTCATCAGCGGGGCTTTCTTCTTCCCTGCAGTCTTTTGAGGATATTGGCATCACTTTAGAAGTGAGTCTTTTCCCTTTATGGTTTCCTTTTTCCCATCTTTATCTGCTGCTTGACGCTACATTGATTCATTCACAGGAATCCCCCGTTGCCCTCCCGGCTACGAGTGCAGCCGTTGAAGCCACTTTATCTGGCACCCTAGCTATTGTTCCTGCTTCGGCAGCCGTTCTTGAGATAATTCACCCTGTGCCGGTGAGGGTGCAGTCCTCCACAGACTTAGCATCATTGGACCTGCGGAATGTAGGGGAAGGCCCGACTCTCATCAAGGCTTTGGATTTCAGAGCTGAAATGGACCCAGCCAGGGGTTCTACCTTTATGCCAGCTGCAGTGATGACCATCGCTCCAGAATCAACAGTTCCCATAGTATCAGTCATGGAGAGCGAACCTTTGCCTCTTCAGACCGTGGCCCCCGCAGCCTTGACATTGCAGGGGCTAGGCACCGAGATGGAAGAAGGAGAGGTATCTGTTGCAGAACTGGGAGTATCGCCTACAACGGCCACGGAATCTGCTTCCGTATTTTCAGAATCTGAGGAGGAGATGCCTGAAGTTACATCCGAGAGTATTCCGATGGCCGCCTCCGAGGAGATGGAGGTGGAAGATCTCCCGGCCACCTCAGAGGTTATGGGCGGAGCTCAGTTGGTGGCTTCGGCAGACCTGCCGTCTTCTTCTTCGCAGCCGGATATCACCCTATGGGCGGATATAGACAGTGAAGTAACTTTTGAAGTAGCTCCTCTTCCTTCGCCTGGCTTCACTTCCCCTGAAAGTTTTGTCTGGCAACATCTGGGCATGCTACGTCAACTGGTGGAGTCCCAACCTGCACTAACTTATTCACAGTTGAAGGAGATAGCCGGGCGCTTCACCGCCGGCTTACAGGCGATGGGATGTCCCACAGAAATATGGGCCCAGCGGGTTCTTTTGTTGTTAAAATTTGTTCATCGCCGGGATTTCTTGACACACATCATGTCGGACAGATTGGCAGCCTTGAAGTTGCAAAGAATGGAGTGCAAGTCCGAGCTGGCAAAGATGAACTCTATCCTTCAGGAGCGACAGCGTCAAATGCAGTCTTTGGCGGAACGGGAGCATTTCGTGCGCGACTGGATAACTATCCTGGAAGCTGAACTGTCTGATCTCCGAGCTGAGCTGCCACAGCTAACAACTTCTCAACCGCAGCTCGAGGAAGAAGCAGCTTTATTAGAGGGGCAGGTGGCATCCTTTCGAGACCAGTCTGTTCGACTGCAGGAAGAGGAGGCTCGGCTTCATGAACTAGGAGCCGCCCCTTCTGTGGGTCTTCTGGCATTCGAGGATATCTTTCGGCAGCCATGAATCATTTTCTCTTTCTTATCTTCTTCTCTCTTTTTTTTTGGTGCTCTTTTGTGATACAATGTCCCCTCGGGGCCCTTCAAGTACTCACTTCTTAATGAAAAGAAAAATTTTGCTTTATGTGTATCCGCCTTCTTTTCCATGTGGTTTTATCACTTCAGGGAAGTGGGGTAGTGGTTTTAGCAACCCCTCATGCGAATGGCTCGTATCTGGCAGGAGAGCGTCCACCCCTTCAGAGAAAGGATGGGGAACTCGCTCCACCGCGTGACGGCATCCGAAGAGGTGCTTAAACCAGATTCTGTTGGTAGCGGCAAACGTCCCTCTTGGCAATATGTGCTGTGAGGGAGACAATTTGCAGGAATGTGAAAGAAAGGGCCTTATCAGAATAGACGGAAAGTCTAGACTGGGTAGAGGTTATAGCAGGTGGGACGATTACAGGATATGTGGTTTTCATCAAGACAGACGTGAGGTCTGAACTGAATAGGATTTTATCATTGATCGGGCGAAATGCCAGTCGATCAACAGCTGGTTTCATCATCGATATTGGGTTTATATCGATGCAAGAAGAGTTCATAAATTTCCTCAGGATAGACGAAAGGTCTAAACTGAGTAGGGTTTCATCATTGATCGGGCGAGGTGCCAATCGATCAACAGTTGATTTCATCATCGATATTGGATTTATATCGATGCAAACAAGGATCTATAAGTTTCCTCAGAATAGACGAAAGGTCTAAACTGAGTAGGGTTTCACCATTGATCGGGCGAGGTGCCAATCGATCAACAGTTGATTTCATCATTGATATTGGATTTATACCAATGCAAGAAAGGATCTATAAGTTTCCTCAGAATAGACGAAAGGTCTAAACTGAGTAGGGTTTCATTATTGATCAGGCGAGGTGCCAATCGATCAAAAGCTGATTTCATCATCGATATTGGATTTATATCGATGCGAAAAGGATTTATAAGTTTCCTCAGGATAGACGAAAGGTCTAAGCTGAGTAGGGTTTTATCATTGATCGGGCGAGGTGCCAATCGATCAACAGTTGATTTCATCGTCGATATTGGATTTATATCGATGCGAAAAGGATTTATAAGTTTCCTCAGGATAGACGAAAGGTCTAAACTGAGTAGGGTTTATCACAGGTGGGACTTTGCCAAGAAATGCGTAGGTTTTATCAAGGCAGACGTAAGGTCTGAGCTGGATAGGCTTTAGTAAAATGGTGATGGCAACATCTGGTGGGATTTGCGAACGGGATATGTGGATTTCATCAGGGCAAACGTAAGGTCTGTCCTAGAAAGGCTTTATCATCGGTGGGGCATGGAGCCATATGACCGACGGAAGGTTTTACCGATGAAGCCAGATGAAGGTATCGTGCCGGTTGGCACGGAACTTTTTGAATTACCATATTACTGACCCAAGTGCCCTTTCGGGTTTTCACCAGAGCCAGCCCCCTCTTGCTTTTGCCCACGCGTCCTTTCGGATTTTCACGTGGCGGGGTACCCGAATTTGCCTGCAGTGCCCTTTCGGGTTTTCACCACAGCTGGGTTTTAGTCATTTTTGCCCTCGTTCAGAATGCCTGAACAAGACTTGCGGGGTATCTCTATTTTTAACCCCATTTTGTCTCTTCTTTTCTTCCCCCTTTTTTTTTTATTGAAACTTTGATTCTATAGCTGATGGACGCAGCTTGTGCATATGTCATCATTGATGTGGGTGCTAACATCAATGCAAGGGTTTCATAGGTCTCATCAGGATAGACGTAAGGTCTAAACTGGACAGGTTTCATCGCTGATCGGGCAATGCGCCAATCAATCAGCAACGGGTTTCATCGTTGGTATTGGGTTTATACCAATGCAAGGATTTTTATAGGTTTGATCAGGATAGACGTAAGGTCTAAACTGGACAGGTTTCATCGCTGATCGGGCAATGCTCCAATCAATCAGCAACGGGTTTCATCGTTGGTATTGGGTTTATACCAATGCAAGGATTTTTATAGGTTTGATCAGGATAGACGTAAGGTCTAAACTGGACAGGTTTCATCGCTGATCGGGCAGTGCGCCAATCCATCAGCAACGGGTTTCATCATCGGTATTGGGTTTATACCAATGCAAGGATTTTTATAGGTTTGATCAGGATAGACGTAAGGTCTAAACTGGACAGGTTTCATCGCTGATCGGGCAATGCGCCAATCAATCAGCAATGGGTTTCATCATCGGTATTGGGTTTATACCAATGCAAGGATTTTTATAGGCTTCATCAAGATAGACGTACGGTCTAAACTGGATGGTTTTTTTATCACGGCGGGACGTAAAGAGATACGCGGGTTTCTTCGTGGTTACCACATTACCGACCCAAGTGCCCTTTCGGGTTTTCACCAGAGCCAGCCCCCTCTTGCTTTTGCCCACGCGTCCTTTCGGATTTTCACGTGGCGGGGTACCCGATTTTGCCTGCAGTGCCCTTTCGGGTTTTCACCACAGCTGGGTTTTAGCCATTTTTTGCCCTTGTTCAGAATGTCCGAACAAGACTGGCGGGGTATCTCTATTTTTAACCCCATTTATATATATATATATATTTTTTTTATTTATTTTCTTCTATCCCCCCCTTCCTGTTTAGAGGGTGTCAGATCGTGACGACACAAGATCACGATAAGTGGTAGCCTGGTTAGGACGGAGTGTCACTATACCAAGGAAAGGATATCTTGGCTAGGGCGGAGTGCCATTATGCCAAGGAAAAGGTATCTTGACTAGGGCGGAGTGCCACTAGGCCAGGGAAAGGGTATCTCGGCTAGGGCGGAGTGCCACTAGACCAAGGAAGGGTAGCTCGGCTAGGGCGGAGTGCCACTAGACCAAGGAAGGGCAGCTCGGCTAGGGCGGAGTGCCGCTAGGCCAAGGAAAAGGTATCTTGACTAGGGCGGAGTGCCGCTAGGCCAAGGAAAGGGTATCTCGGCTAGGGCGGAGTGCCGCTAGGCCAAGGAAAGGATATCTTGGCTAGGGCGGAGTGCCGCTAAGCCAAGGAAAGGGTATCTCGGCTAGGGCGTAGTGCCGCTAGACCAAGAAAAAGGTATCTCTTGCCCGATTACTCGGGGAATATCAGCTGTGCAGCATGATACAACTTTAGGTGTTTACCGTTGAGTGGTGAGGATTGGATCTCCCCTCGATGATTAACAACTATGTAGGCCCCTCCTTCGTAGACCCTTTGTATCACATATGGACCTTCCCAATTGGGATTTAGCTTTCCCTTCGGGTTGGACGCCATGACTTCTTTTTTCTTGACCATGACGAGGTCACCTTTCTTAAATTCTCGTCCTTTTACGAGTTTGTTAAATGCAGTGGCCATGCAGGCCTGATACATTTGGATATTCTTCTGAGCTTGGAGGCGCTTCCCTTCCAATTCAGCCAATTCTTCTAATCTTCTTTCTGCATTGGTTTGTTTGCCATGGGCTAGGTCGTATTGGACTGCCACTCTGAGTGACGGGACTTCCAGCTCTAGTGGGACTACTGCCTCTGAGCCGTATACCAAGGAGTATGGCGAGCACCCTGTAGGTGTTTTGAAGACGGTGCGATACGCCCACAGAGCTTCATACATCTTTTCTTCCCAATCCTTCTTATTGGCACTGACGACTTTGGCCAGCAGGGTGCACAAAGTCTTATTGAAAGCTTCTGCCAATCCATTTGCCTGTGGATTGTAAGGAGTGGAAGTCCTCCATTCGATCTTATATTTCTCGGCAAGCCGATAGATTTTCTGATTTCTGAAATGACTCCCATTGTCAGATATTATTCGGCTGGGGATCCCAAACCGGAAGATGATGTTTTGCTTGATGAATCTGGCGACCAGCTCACCAGTGACTTCTCTTAGTGCTATAGCCTCTGCCCATCGGGAGAAGTAATCTGTTATGGCCAGTATATACTTATGCCCGGCCGAGGAAGTCGGTAGTGGACCGACTACATCAGTTCCCCATTGTGCAAACGGCCAGCTAGGGACTGTAGGGTGCAGAATCGTAGGTGGCCTTCTAGGCACAACAGCATGCTCCTGACACTTCTGGCATGACTTTGCAAATGTGCAGCAGTCTTCAAACATAGTGGGCCAATAGTAGCCCAGCTTCTTGATTTCTATCTTCATCTTGGGACCAGCCTGGTGGGCACCTGCTGTCCCAGCATGTACTTCTTTCATCGCTTGCCAAGCTTCTTCAGTGGACAGGCAGCGGAGCAGAATCTTCTTGCGTGCATCTGCCATTATTCGGAACAGAGTCCCGTTCCTGAATTCATAAGAATCTTTGATTCGCAAGAGTTTCATCTTTTCTTCTCTTTTCTGCGGCAGCTGTTGGTGTAAAAACCATTGTAGCAGGTGTTGTCTCCAATCAGATGCCTGTTCTGTACTGATCGTGGCGACTTCATTTTCTTCGGGGCAGCCTTCTAGCATGCTGGGGACTTGCCGCCGATTTATGACAACAATGTTCAGTGTCTCATCTGGTGGGACTGCTATTGAGCTGGCTAGCTTTGCCAATGCATCAGCCTGGGCATTATGTGCACGGCCCACATGCTTGAGCTCAATATGATAGAATTTCGCCATGAGGCGCACAGCTTTTTGGTGGTAGGGGTTCAACTCCGGCTTTCGCACTTCGAACTCACCTTGGATTTGCTTTATTATCAACATTGAATCCCCGAATACCTGAAGCATCTGGATACCCATGTTGAGGCTTATATGCAGTCCGATTATCAGGGCTTCATACTCGGCTTCATTATTAGTGCAGGGCTTGTTTATAGAACAGGAAGTATGCACAACCTCCCCTTCCGGCGATTTCAGCACAATACCGGCTCCGGCCCGTATTCTGATTTTTCCATCGGAGTCCGTCTCTGTTCTAGATGCTCCGTCAAAGAATAGCTGCCACATAGTTGACTGAGCTTGGCAGGCTTCTAGTGTCTCATCATCGGGTAACTCAGTCCCCAACATATCATTCTCTGGCACAGGATGTTCTGCGAAGAAATCGGCCACAGCCTGTCCTTTTATTGCCCTCTGGGGTATATATGTGATATCGAATTCCATCAGAATTACTGCCCATTTGCCCAACCGGCCTTTCAGTACTGGTTGAGTCAGTATGTATTTGAGTGGATCTGCTGTAGATATCAATCTGATTTCATGTGACAGCATGTAGTGCCGGAGCTTTTTAACGGCAAAGACTAGTGCCAAGCATGTCTTTTCTATATAGCTGTAGCTTTCTTCTGTTCTGATCAGCCTCCTACTCAGGTAGTATAGAGCCTGCTCTTTGCCTTCTTCATTTATCTGTGCTAGCATTGCCCCCAGGGAACAGTGTGTGGCTGCAATGTACAGTATCAGGGGTTTGCCCTTAATAGGTGCCCCCAGCACTGGAGGGGTTTTGAGATATTCTTTCAGCTTCTCAAAGGCCTCCTGACAGCCATCGTCCCAGAGGAACGGCACATCTTTCATCATGAGCTTGTGAAAAGGGTGGCATCTCCCCGACAGATTTGATATGAATCGTCGGATGTAGGCCAAACGCCCTTGTAGAGATCTCAGCTCGTGGAGATTCCTTGGTGGAGGGAGCTCCTGGATAGCTTTAATCTTGGATGGGTCAATCTCAATGCCCCTATGACGGACGATGAACCCAAGGAATTTTCCACTGGACACGCCGAAGGCACATTTCATAGGGTTCATTTTGAGCTCATATTTGCGCAGCCTCTGGAACACTACTCTCAGATCCTGCAAATGGTCTTCTTTTCTGCTGGTTTTCACCACCAGGTCATCAATGTAGCACTCTACCTTTTTGAAGAGCAAATCACCAAAGATCTTTGTCATAGCTCTTTGGTAAGTAGCGCCGGCATTCTTGAGGCCGAACGGCATCCTTTTATAGTGGAATATCCCCTTCGGAGTGCGGAATGCAGTGTGCACTCTGTCTTCTTCAGCGATCCAGATCTGGTTATATCCGGATGACCCATCCATGAATGACAGGGCTTCATGGCCAATGGTTGCATCGATCATTACTTCAGTAATTGGCACTGGGAAATCATCCTTCGGGCAAGCCTTATTCAGGTCCCTGAAATCTACACATATTCTGATCTGCCCATTTTTCTTCTTCACGGGCACTATATTGGCCAGCCATGTAGTATATTGGTTCTCTTCAACAAAGCCCACATTGATCAGCTTGTCGACTTCTTTGTTGATCTGATTTATCAGTTCGGGACGCATTCTCCTTGAAGGCTGCTTTACAGGGCTTGCCCCCGGGTTTATCGCCAATCGGTGCTGTGCCACATCAGAGCTCAGTCCCGGCATCTCATCATATGTCCATGCAAAGCAGTCTCGGAACTCTTTCAGAAACTGTATGTACTGTTCTCTGGCAGCTGGTTCTAGCAGTGCACTGAGGAATGTCGGCTTTGGCTCATCCGCTGACCCCAGATTCACTTCTATCAGCTCATCGACGGTGGCCTGGCCTCCGTCCTCAACTTCGGGTGGGGCTTCTTGCAAATCAATAAAGCCTCCCGGGATATAATTCTCTTCAGTTTCATGTTCTTCTGTATCGTCATCCTGCTCATCAGCGGATGTCGGCTTATCATATAAGGCCGATACCATCGGATTCTGTTCAGTCTGCCCCGAGGACGAGACTGGTTCAGAAGAGAATTCAAAAGTGGAATCTTCCGTTCTTAGGGATCTTTCTGTTGCAGGCTCCCCTGAAAGGTCATCTTTCTGTAGAGCCCGGACTTCTTCCAGAATGCGCTCAAATTCCAGGCATTCTCTCAGTTCTTTGGCCATCTGGTCTTCATCCGGGGTTCCCGTATCAAATTGTGCTTCGGCCTGGAATAGATCCTCCTTGCAGGACGGGTCCTTCCAGCACCGACCCCTCTCAGTTTTATCAGACATCCCTGCTTCTGGCTGGTCATCTTGGGCTTCATTGTCTGTTATGGTTTGATACATAACCTCTTCATCCTCAAAGGGATATTGATCATATCCTATCCCAGGGGAGTCTCCATGCTGGTAGAAGGTAGAGATGACATCCACCTCGGCTTCATAATATTCTTGAAGGGTATAACCCAATCCCGGATGCTGTGTGATCTTCCTCAGTTCCTTATTATCTCGAGGCGGATCCCATAGCTCCCTGAATGCTTTCTTCTGGGCTGCAGATTGTAGTGATGGCATTTGCATCTTAGAGAACATCTGCGAAACCTGCTGGGTAGTATACTCCAGGCCTGTAATCGGCACCATCCGGTTTGCGGCTTCTTCAGGGACCATGCAGTCTTGATCGTCTTCTTCGACTGCCTCCCCGGTGTAGAATATGGTAGGTGGCTCGCAGAAGCGAGGGATTTCCATAGTCTTCAGTGGCAGCACTGTTTGGTATTCTAGGCTGGCGACGGGTTTGATTAAACCTCGTGGGACCTTCACCTGTATGCACCTTTCTTTCATTTCTTGATCAGTGCTATCTGGATGGATGCTAGGAGGGGTGATCCGAGCAAAATCATCAGCATAAGAGATGTGAGCTACTTCATGCTTTTCAACATAGCCCCTGGGTGGCGGTGGAGACCAAGCTTTTGCCTTCGTCGCCGGCTTCTTCTGGCTGATCACAGCCTCTTTCTTTTCATCCTTTTGTGACACCTCGGTGTAGTAGGAGGCATCGAGCATATGGCATTCGAACACTTCAAAGGGATGTAAGTCTGCAAACACCCTTTCTTCCTTTCCTTCATGGCAGTATTTTATGCATTGGTGTAGCGTGGATGGCACTATCTGATATTCATGCAGCCACGGTCTCCCCAACAGGGCCTTATACGTGGTGTTGGAGTCGATCACATAGAATCGTACCACGGTAGTGAGGTCGCCCAATGTGAGGTTGAAATCAGCCACCCCGAGAGGTGTTTCACATTTCTGGTTGAACCCAGCAATCTTCATGTCTCTGACCTTGGTAAGCTGCAGATCAAAGTAGTATTTCTGATAGATGCGATACGGGAGAATATTCACAGCAGCCCCGGGATCTATCAGTATCCTGCTCAGCGACTGACAGTTCAGGGAGCCCCTCATATACAACGGTCTGTTGTGACTGGCATTTGGGATCAGCATATCATCTTCTGTGAACGTGACTGATGGTCCAGCATTCACTTCTGCCAAGAGTGCTTCATATTGTGCCGGCGACTGCAGGGCATCCACAATTGCTTGGCGGGCCTCTTCACTCAGAGAGAGTATCTCCCAGATGGAGAATCTGGTGGGGAGCTTCTTCAACATTTTCATGATTCGACTGCCAACCCGAACATTAGACAGCCTCATCTCCTCTGCCCACCGGGGTCTTGGAGGTTCATGTGGTGCCTGTGGCCTTTGCTGCCCAGTCCCAGTTTCATTTTCTTCATCGGTCCCCCGGAGGGCTTCTTCTGTAATGACTGCCCCTGGCTTTGCTAGAGGGCTATTTTCTTCATTTTCTTCATGCTGTTTCTGCTTTCCAGTTGCTGTCTGCTGGCATTTATCGCTTTTAGCTGGAGCAGTATGAGACGGCTGCTCGTTTTCTAAGCTGGACAGGAACTCCAGGAATGAAGGGGCTCCTTCTGCTTTATCTTTTCCTTGGTACAAGCTGGCAGGGGGAGGAACCTGGACACCGCGCACCTCTGGTTTCGGGATCTGATAGGGTTGCTCCCCTCTGAACATAATATTATGGTTAGCTGGTGGCGGACGCCCCCATTTTCTCCCAGACCGTGTTGCATGGGCTGAGGTAGAGGCCTCAGCATGATTGGCTTCTAGCGGGGCATCTGATGCTTCTTCTTCATCATCCTCCCCGGGCAGAGAAAAGAGTACCGACAGAGTATTGCATTGTACTGTCGTGACCTTCTTTCCCTTTTTGGCCTTAGGCCGTCTCTTCTTTTTCTGGGAAGTTGGCTTTGCTAATTCCTGCCCCCAGAAGGACTCAGTCTCATCTTTTCTTTGTTCTGCCTCTGGCTGCTCTTCAATTTTCAATTCTTCGAGCTGCTCCCAGAGTATACAGTCTTTCACCAACAGGTGTTTCGGCTTTTTCTGCTCATACTCATCAAGCTCATTAATATATTTCTGCAGACGCCTGGTTGCAGGACTTTCTTCTTTATGTGCAGGGAGGGGAGTTTGTCTGCTCCGGTTGCGAGTATGGATCCGGATGACTGGTCCGGTCTCAACTGTAGGCCATATTGGTTTTATTGGAGGCGACTCAGGCCTTGGGGTGACACCCCGGATAACTGCTCCGTTGGTTTTAGCTGCGGGAGTCTTCTTTCTGCTTTTTGTGGGTACCGTCTGCCATCCTTCTTGATCTCTCAATGGGGTGAGGAGGCAGGCTTCATAGGTGTGCCTGGTGCATTCTTCAATGGCTTCCTTAGGCAGCTCTTGATAGATTGAGATCATATTAGCGGCCACCCTCCAGGGCGGAAGCTCATGTGGCCGAGGAGGCTTCACCTGGTAATCTCCCAGCTGCAGTTCACCCTTCTTGACCATTCCTTCCATGATATCTTTGAAGACATAACAGTCCTCAATTGGGTGCCCCAACACCCGGTGAAATGGACAGAACATCGGATCATCTTTCTTTTCTGCATCTTCGGGCTTCTTCGGTTCAGGCAATGTTACCTTATTGAACTTATATGCCCAGTTAAATAATGCTGCAGTCTTATCCTTGGGAAAAGAGTAAGCCCTTCTCATCCTGTCCCTCAGAGAGACTTTGTCTCTTCTTTCTGCTGTATCTGCCATCGGGGGAGCTTCATCTGCCCCTTTCTTCCCTTTTTGTTGCTCAAAGGTTCTAAAATCGACGGTGTTGGCCTCAGAGTGTGACGGCCGCCGATCATTGGATTTACCTTTTGGCATGGCGGGAGCATTGACGGTCGGACGTTTGGACAAGAACGCCTCGACCTCCGCCACTATATTGTTCAGTCGGTCAAATGTTTTGACATCTGCACCGATCATTTTTTCTAGTACCTCCCTCCTGAGGTTCTGCTTGCATATCTGCACTGCATCCTCCTGATGAGGAGGTCTTCTGCATCTCATGGCTAGATTTCTCCATCTTTTGATGTACTCCAGTGCAGTTTCATCCTGTTTCTGCCTGGTAGCATACAGTTCTGCTATTGTGATTTCCCTTTCCGTGACATGAAACCTGTCGCGGAATTTTCTCTGCATATCGGGCCAATCAACCACTGATCCTGCTGACAAGCTTGAATACCATTCAAAGGCCAACCCAGTGAGGGACGAGCCAAAGAACTTGAGCAGATAGGCTTCATCGACTGCTAGGTCGCCCATGATGGTAGTATAGTAGGCTATATGCTCTCTGGGGGAGCCCTGGCCATTGAATTTCTCAAACTTTGGCGGCTTGCTGACGCCTGGAGGTAGTCTTTTGGCAGCATACTGGGGAGGATACGGTACCTTGTACACATCATAAGTACCCGCATCACCACCAGTCTTTTCTGACAGCTTCATTTCCACAATTCTTTCAATCATCTGCTTGTGGGCTACAGCTGGATCTATCTCTTCTGGGAAGAAGTGAGCTTGTTGCTGGCTGTGAGGAGTTGTCATCACAGTGGCGCGCAAGATGGGCGCGGTAGGCTGTGTCTGAGACACAGAGGGCTGAGCTACCGTTTGCTGTGGAACAGGTTGACTTGGTGCTTTGCCCTTATCAGCTAAGAGAGGATTAGCCAGGATAGTTGTTTCTGTGGAGCTGGATGTCTGCCCCGCAGGTTCAGCTTGCTTCGAGACTGATGTAGCTTCCTGTCTCTCATTGAGCTGTCTTCGGAGAGCATTGATCTCCTGTTGGTATCTTCTGAACATCATCTGGATCATGGGATCCATGGTTGATGGAATTTGTATATCTTCAGAAGTCCCTTCAGCATCATCAACGAAGGGGTTATCTCCATCTTCCGCTGTTACCACATTAACTGTCATAGTGGTAACCCTGCGGGCTTCATCATCAATTTTGATTTTATCTTTTGCTGCCTGGCCTCTTCTTGTGACAGGACCAGGTCTAGTTGCCAGCCTGAGCAATTCCTCTGGCTGAGTTGGTAGTATATCCTGCCCCCTGGCCAGTCCAGCCATATTGCAGGCGAAGATTTGCATCTTTCCTTTCCGCCTGTAGACCTTTCTTTTTATTTGACTAGGATATCTGAGCCGGTCAAAGACCGATATTCTTTCTTTGGCTTCTTCCTCGTACAGGTCTTCTTCATTATATCCGACCCTGGGGCCTTCTTCATAGTCATTTGAATCGGAGGAAGAGGCTTCGATCATCATTTCTTGGAAGGTTTCTCCTTCTTCATCATCCCTGATGCCCAAGGCACGGGATAGTCTTTGCTGGCCTAGGGCAGAGCTCCCTAGGTAGTGGAAGTAATCTTGGACTACTTGCTTAGTCTCCTCTGGGTCGCGCCTTTTCGGCTCAGGTCGGAGCATCAGTCTGTCCTGGCCCTTTTGCTGCCGGGCTAGTCTTGTCACCCGAGCATTCAGATGTTCGGCCCTGGGATATTTGAAGATATCAGCCTGTCTGGCACAGGCTCCTGATCTTCTTGCAGTAAGCATAGTGACTGGTTCACTTCTTCTCATATCGCCAACTTGGCAGCGGTTGGCAGCAGCATTGTAGCTCTTCTCTTCCCATCTCTTGCCCCTGGCTATGGGATGGGTGTTGGTGAAGTTTTCCCTGGTCTCATATCTTCCGCCCCTCATCATGGGACGAACAGCAATCATATTTCTTTCTTGACCCTCAATCTCATCTCTCTTCCCCCGGGTCCTGGGGTAGACAGCAGTAGCATTTCTTTCATCTTTCTTCATCTCCCTTCTGCCCCCTGCTCTGAGGCGGGCAACAGTGATATCAGTGAGGTTCTCTCTGTCTTCAGCTGGGGCCCAGCTTTGGATCCTCTTCGGTCGCCAGACCTGTTTGTATTTTGCTGGCTTGGGCGCCAGCGGCTTCTTTTCAGCAGCTTCCCAGTTGGCCCTCCTAGCGGCCAAAACCTGGAACTTGTTGTCAGTTGGGATGGTCGGGACGATTCTGTCCGGCCGGACTCCCCTGGGGCGACCATCGAGGTTCGCCCTAATAGCACCCATCATTATCGTCTTTCCGGAATTGGAAAGGCGACGATCAACAGCAGTAGACCGGCTCCTCCGGTTGGTTTTCTTCCCCTTCTGGGCAGCAGTGGGGACCATGTCCCTTTTCTGGATATGATGGACGTAGCAGGCGACGGCCGTGGGGGCCGTTTTCTTCGGTAAGCCATCCTTGCGATCAGCGGCCTCCACTGGGGCGTTTGCAGCAGCGCCTTGCTCCTCGTTATCGACCTGTAGAAGGTCGGTGTAGACAACGCCCAAGCAGTTGGGCAGCCCGACAGCTGGGGGAAACGAACCGAACGCCAGTGGTACCGCCAGGTACCCCTCCTGGACGTGCATGTCCACCGGTTGCTTGTCGAAGCATACAGACGCGATTTGTGTTGTCATCGTAGTTTCCTGGAAACAAGGAAACACACGGAATCAGAAATTTGAGGGGGGCCCGCTGGGCCTCCTACCTTAGCGTAAAGATGAAGGGAGACTAAGTCCCACCGGGCGTGCCAGACTTGTGGACGCGGATTTTTTCGTCATCGTCATCCATGTATGTGGATGAGGATATGAAGTCTTTGTTTATTTATTTAATTTGGTTTATTGGGTTGATTGGTTGTTTATTGATTTATTGGTTTATCTATTTATTGGTTCATTGGCGTGCCAGTCACCGAAGTGACAATTTTATTGTGCGCTCGATCTGACATGGTCAGTCGATTGTGAATGATCGTGTCTGGACTAGAAGTCCGTCATACCCTGAACGCTATGACGTTAATTACGTCCTCCCTAAGGAAGACAACCCTTGATTAAACGCTAGAGGTAGGAGGAAGACAGCGGTAAAGCCGTATGCTCAAAGGAGACAAAATTCATCTGTTTGCAAGACGTTAAATGTATTCGGGCAAAGCAGGGGTTTGTTAATTACGGGGACAAATCCGACGGCATATTCCCACCATCTTGGATGATGCCAAGTGGGGAATAGGAAACCACCCATGCAGTGGCAAAGTGGGAACCGTAAAGGATCGGGCATAATTGACCCGGAGTCCGAATAGGGACCGGCATGCCATGGCACGCCCCATATGGGTGCGGTAGCACGTTTATATCCCCCCTTCGAGGGGACCATCGGAGGGCATACAAAGGCATGACTCCGTGGGCCGACGGGGTTGAGAGATAATATCACAGTGACCTGGCCAGGTGTGTGTGAATTTCGGCAGCATGTCCCCTTGACTTGGATTGTGCCAAGAGAAGATAGGTCATCACCCACGGAATGCCGGGATGACAACCGAATGAGGATGGGCACCGGGCCCCGGGACATCGCTTGCCTCTGTTTCATCGGTCAATATCCCCTTGAAACCCTTCAGAACGCATGTAACAACATGGCCCTTTAGGTTCATAAGGGTGGAATCCGGATCGGGAATGAGGGCTGTAGGGGAGGGAGGTCCTCCCCATTACTGTATCTTCTCAGATCATTCATGACGGTCTCATGGCAGTGGGGAGAAAGTCCCCTGACTGGGCTTCATTGGGCCAAGAAGAGGGGTCTCGGCGTGGCTTACTGGTTGGCCAAGGGGGGTTCTCGGCGTGGCTTCTTGGTTGGCCAAGGGGAGCTCTCGGCGTGGCTTTTTGATTGGCCAAGGGGGCTCTCGGCGTGGCTTACTGGCTGGCCAAGGGGGGTTCTCGGCGTGGTTTTATTGGCAAGAAGATGGCTCTCGGCATGGTTTTAGTGGTTGGCCAAGGGGGTCTCGGCGTGGTTTTATTGGCTTGAAGAGGGTCTCGGCCAGGGGTTTGATCGGCCAAAGGGGTTCTCGGCCAGGGATTTGATCGGCCAGAAAGGGGGTTCTCGGTTAGGGTTTTGGTCAGTCAAAGAAGGGGGGGCTCTCGGCCTAGACATTTGGTTGGCCAAGGGGGGCTCTCGGCCTGGGCATTTGGTGGATGGAGGGAGCTCTCGGCACAAGGCTTCCCGGCGCGCTCATGGCCGTGCCGGGAGCCTAGCGCCGGGAGGCTGTGGGCTGTGGGTGCTTCACAAAAGGACTTGTCGTTTAGCTGAAAGGAGGGGAAGGCCTCTCGGCCTTATGGTTCTCGGCGGGGAAACTCGCACGCCGAGAAGATGAATATGCAGAAGGATTTCAGGGTTTCAGAGCTCAAAAACGATGCTCTGTTTCTGGGATTTCTGGGTTTTATGGCTCAGATCGAGGCCGAATCGGGGGAGTATGAGGAGATTCCACGAACACCTCTGCTGGAAGGATGCCAAGAGATCTGAAAGGCCAGATCATCAGGAGGAGGAGAGACCATCCTCGGGGCTGAGTAGCCTTTATCTGTATACTGCCAGACGTCTGGGGGAGTCAAGAGATGGCTGTCTCTGATCCCCCGGACTAGCATGGTATCATCTGGGAAGCAGATCTGCAACGAGAGAACCCTTGATGCTGAGACCTCAGACCCTAATCATTCAACGATTGGAATGGGGATCCAGGGTAGCATTCGTCTACGGGTTCAAATGCATCATTTATAGCCGGCGGGCCAGGGAACCAAGAGATTGATGTCTCTGGTTCCCGGACAGCACAAGGGGCTTGAGGAACAGACTCAAATACATACGGAGGGCATGCTATTGAAGCGGGAAGAAAGAAGAGAATAGAACCCAGCAACCCATTGAACAAGGGTGGGGGTTCTACCTTCATCCCCGTTCGAAGAACAGACCTGACTCCGAAGCCTGAGTCATTTCGCCCATGGGGCATTCATACAAACAGTATGCATACATATGGAGACAAAAGAAGATAGTATTGCCTAAAATCCATCACGGCCATTGCATTTACTTCATCTCACCATCATTTACATCGAGAAACATAGAGGGGAGGAACAGGGAAAGAATCGTATGAATAATCTAAACATCAAGACTTCGACTATTACATACGGAGAATCAGTAAAAAGAAGAAAAAGAAACATCGAACATGGGGGGGAGGGTGGAGCATTGACTCCTCTCCCTCCCCCTATCAGCCCACCTGGAGCCCTTCTTCTTTCCTTTCTTCTGCTTCTTCTTTCGACGGAGACTCTCTCCCTCTCTTTTCCTTTCTCTTTCTCTTTCTGGCTATCTGTTCGCTCTTTTCTTCTTCGTCTCTTTCTTCTTTTCTTTTCTGTCTATCCTCTTTCTTGCTATCTCGCTGCTTCTCTCTTCGAAGGGAGGGGGTTTTATAACCCTTTTCCCTTTTCCTTCTCGGCAGGCATCTTCACGGCGCGCTTGAGGCAGGCTTCCCGGCGCGCTCAAATTTGATCTCTCGGCGCCAGTATCTGGGCTTCGACATGGGCTTTCGGCGCCACCTTCATATAGGCCCACTTGGGGTTTCTTTAAATGTATCATCATCCCAAAGGGTCTATCATCTATGAAATATCTTGTATTGAAATCACGATTGCAATCTCCATCAGTTCGCAGACAGGGTTTTATCAGTCCGTAGACAGGGGTTTCATCAGTCCGTAGACAGGGGTTTTATCAGGATTGTCATCTAAACGGTGACAAAGCCGGGTATCATCTTATCAATATCGTCACTCTAATGGTGACGAGCTCGAACATCAGCTTTAGTCTGGGAAGACCTCAGCCGGGTGTATAATCTGTGCAGACGATTCTTCTTCTGCTCTATCTTTTCAGGGGCCTTTACCATCTTCATCTGCCGGTGCCGGCTTCATCTTTATCTCATATTACTTCCGTCAGTAAGCCGACATCTGACTTACCCTGACATATCATCTGTGACTTCTTGGACGAAGCAGTAGTACAGCTGGAAGGTCTCATTAGTCGAGTGACTGCTGCTTTATCAGTGCTGCCGTCTGAGTGACATTGGCACCGGGTATCGGCTTTGGCCGACAAGGGCTTTAGCCGGGTGAAAGGTTGATAAGCTTCATCATTAGTCTTTCACTATTGGTCAGACCCTCTTTTCAATTATACTTCCACCCTTGTTCATTTTCCAGGTGTCAACAGCCTCCCGGCGCGAGCCCCTCTCGGCGTGAGTCTCGCGCCGAGGACTGCCCACGCCGGCTGAGCATTTTGTGTCGCGCCAAAACCTATTCTCTTTGTCGCGCCGAGACCTCCACACCTCTGGTGCTGAAGGCAGCCATGCCGATAGGTTCGTGCCGATACCCTCAACACTCTCGAGCTATGCCATCCTTGGTCACGATACCCTATCCTTCTAAGGAAAAATACTATCCTTCCCTCGATCCTCATGAGGGCTACATCAAAGGGGTCAATTCCCCTCTACATTCTGTCACCCCATCAAGTCATGGAGGTCGGCCACTGTATGTTCTCCATTGACTATACAGGGGATATGAATAAATCCCACAATAGGTGGATGAAGTCCCATAAGATTCAGATCCTCTTGGAGCTCGGGCTACGCCCGGCTCTTCTTTTGGTTTCCACTCCGACATTTCGTGAGCGGATGACCTATGATACCCTTTTGGCACACTCCAAAAAAAGGGGAGGTGCTGTCAAAATTCATCCCCGCGCTTTCCCCTGTCGTGCAGTATAATGCTTCCATTGAAATGATGAATTTAACCCCAATTGTGTGGCAGAGAGCTGAGCTATACTATCTCGTGACACTTTGGCCACCACCGAGAAAGGGGAATATAGACATTACAATCACATGATCTTCTTAGGCCTCATGTGGATGAATCTACCCTCAACTTCCACCTCACCCAAATACTACCATGGACAAACTCATGAAACCCCTATTGAACACAAAGGACCCCTTTGAATCCATAAAAGCCCTCACAATACTTGAAAAACCAACAGAAAAATAGCTATCGGCGCCACAGTCCCCGACGCAGCCTCTTCCCGGCGCCACTTTCGCGCCGGGTGAAGAGCGCGCCGGCATGAAGGGCACGCCGGGGAGCTTGCCGTGCCGACCTCCCTTCATTCCCGATGGCGCCGGTTGGCCTTCGTGCCGGAACCCCTGCCGCACCGTTTACCTTTGTGCTGAAACACTTGCCGCGCCGTTTACCTTCGCTATCGGCCACCTGTCATATACCCAACTTCCAGAAGCCCTGCCGAGTGCACCATCATCCTGGATTTAGGACCTCGACCCCCCCCCCCCAGGCCATTATACCAGTCCCCATCACATCACGAGGGTTTCATGGCTCTTCATCCACGTCTAAACGGAGCTATATTGACAGGATCTTACCCCGATATTCTATGCCATTAACCGTCGGGTTTTTCTTCCAACCCTGCCGACCCTGGGAGTCTTGCCATTGTAAGCCCTCCAGTGGTCCCTAAAGGGGAACATCAACAAACACCATGGCAATGGACACTGTCCCGTCATACTCAAATCCTTTTTGGATTAGGGCTACGCCCGCCTCTCTTTTGGCTTCCATCCCGGCATTCCGTGAATGGATGACCTATATTCCCCTTTGGCTTAGTCCAAAATAAGGGGATATGCTTCCGGATTCACGCCATAACACCGTTATCATGTCCCGCATAGCACGGTTTTCTACGCATGTCTCGCATCCCGTTAGCGGAGTTAGCATAATAGTCTTATCTCGTTTTACCCCCGAGGCATCCTTTCTTGGCAACTAATCAAGGGTTGTCCTTCTTTGGAAGGACGTAATTAACGTCATAGCCTTTATGGTATGACGGACTCCGGTCCTGACACGAATATCATAATCGACTGACTGAGCCAGGTCGATCGCACAATAAATTGTCACTCCTGTGATTGGCACGCCTAATAAACCCAACAAAACAAAAGATAAAAAAACCATCCCCACAAGTCTGGCACGCCCGGTGGGACCTGAGTCTCCCTTCATCTCTTTTCCAAGAGAGGATACCTTCGGGGGCTTCCCCCAAGAATACTGATTGTTTGTCTGTTTGTCTCAGGCAAACGATGACATCATACAGACTCACTGGTGTTGGCTTCGGCCCTGCAATCGTCGCTGACCACGCGGAACACGGGTACATGGTGGTGCCCATGGTTTTCAGATACTTCCCACCAGCTATAGACTTCCCCAACTTCTTGGGGTTGGCCTTCGTCGACATGTTACAGACGGAGTCCCTGAAGACCGTCAAAGAGAAGGTTGCTGAAAAGGTCGAGGCCCCGGAGACTCGACGCTGTGATAACTCGTCCGCGAGTCCATTCCAAGTTGCCAGATGCATGGTGCATCACATTGCTCACGGGGCCCGCCCCGTCCCTGCCAAGAACTTCGGGAGGCGCAGACACCGGAACCCCCGAAGGAAGGTTGATGCTGCAATGACCGGACGTCTCTCCACATCCGGCAAGTCTATGCTAGTCAGTGGCCTCCGCGTCTTTCTGGATGGGCGTAAGGCTCGAGTGAGCCCAGACCGGGTGATCCCTACAGTGCCAGTCCACAACTCCTATCATGCTCTTGCTGGAAGAGGAGCCGAAGAAGAAGAAGCTGGCCGCCATGACTAGGGAAGGTTGGCTCCCAAGCCAAGAAGATTCAAACAGGTTTGGGTCCCCAAAAAGATCCAGCCTGTCCAGCAAGATGCTCCGGTGCAGTACCACCCCAGGTTCACCAGAGTAGAAGAGAGCAAGAAGTCGGACCTTATCCCAAGGAAGGAAAAGACAATCATGGATCCGCCACGCCGAGAAAGCTTTAGGGCCTGCGCCCGACAAGCCAACATCCCCGTTGTGGGAAGAAGATTACAACAGACTACCGAGAGGACTCAGTTTGCTTACATTCCTCCGATGGGAGGTCGACAACTGTCCCCGACCCTGCACCCGGGTCGAGGGCAAGAAGAAATGACCAATATGGTCAGAAGTTATTTTAGGGGGTTAGGCAGCCCCTCTTTGGGCCAACAACGGCTGTTGCAAGCAGTCGCAGCTGAAGAAGACTGCTGTCCATTAATGGCAGTGGGAGAAGAAGAAGATAGGAGGATGACGTCATCGGTTGATGACAATGGATATGAAGACGGCTCTGATGTTCAAGCCGATGAAACTGCTCCCCGCCAAGGGGAAAAAGAAAGGATCTCTGTGTTTGAAAGGCTTACCTTCCCGGGGAATGTCAAGAGGAGGGTTCGCAGATAGAGACGCAGGATGCAGAATTTCACATGTAATATGGCCGGGATAGATGGCCATTATGGAAAATTGCCCGAGGAGCCTCATGAGTTGGCCTGGCTAGCCGGAAGACCGGGGCCGAGCACTCGAAGAGTGGAAGCCGCAAAAGAGAAGCTAGCGGCGACCGAAGGAAAGCAAGCCCTGCCTTGCCTCCAATAGCATGACAAGGCCGTTATTCTCACAGCAAATGTGATAACGACAGATGAAGAAGAAGATGTCTTGCTTGACATCCTACCTGAGGGTGCATCTGGGGAGACGACAGAGGCCATCCCCAGCATAGCAGCTATGGACCCAACTGTACTGATGATTCTCCAGAGGTACCGCAAGGAGATAGAACAACTGAAGAAGCAATTGACGGAAAGGACAGAGCAGTCCTCTGCCTCCAAGCAGCCTGATGTGCAGGTCAAATCATCAAGGGGAGCCGTCAGCAAGAACGACTTCCCACCACTCTATACCCCGCCTCTGCAGGCGGAACCAAACTTGGTGACAACTCAACAGCACCCATCACAGCCGTTGGCTCCGCCAGTACTGCCACAGGTGCACCAGACGCCTCCACTGCTGCGCCCTCCTCCACAGACGACCACCCTGGTCACCCCCTACTTGCAGCAGGCGCATTTCTACCCGGAACCGGTCGACCCCACCAGCATGAGCAAGATGATGGTAGAAAGGATGATCGAGATGAAGCTCGCTGAAAGGGCTGAAGGTGACTATGTTGTGTTCGATGCATATAGAGTTCCATACCCACCGCATCATGCTGCCAAGCGGCTTCCCCCCGGGATTAGCAAGCTGCCGAAGTTCGACAAGTTCAACGGGAAGGGATCCCCGAAAGAACATGTTGCCTATTACATTACCGTCATGGGTGACTTGGCCACTGACGAGTCATATTTATTGAAGTTCTTTGGGTCCTCACTCACAGGGCTCACATTTGAATGGTACTCCAGCCTCCCGACCGGGTCGATCAGCGACTGGTCAGACATGCAGAGGAAGTTCAGAGAAAGGCTCCACGTCACAGAGAGGGAAGTCACAGTGGCTGGACTCTATTCAACAAGACAGAGGGCAGATGAGACCGCTCTTGACTACATCAAGAGGTGGAGGAACCTCGGGATGAGATGCAAGCGGCCCCGCACCAGGAGGACGCCGTATAGATCTGCAAATAGAACCTCAGGAGAGAGGTGCTAGGGAAGATGATTGGCATGGAAATCCGGTCGTTCGACCGTCTGAACAATATTGTGGCCGAAGTGGAGGCTTTCTTAGCGAAACCGGCCCCTACACCAAATACTCCTACTGCACAAAAGGGCAAGGCAGCGTAACAACGCCAGGCACCGAAAGAAGAAAACGCCCTTGATATCAAGGCGTTTGAACAGTAAAAAGATAAAGGCAAGAAGACAGCTGCTCCACAGTCTGCCAAGACCGGAGATGGTGAAGAAGGCCCATCCCTCCGGGATAAAATGAAGAAGGCCTACTCTTTCTCAAAGGAGAAGACCAGGATCTTGTTTGACTGGGTTACCTAGTATGATAAGGTCACCTTGCCTGAGCCAAGGAGGCCGGAGGACCTGAAGAGAAGAGATAGCCCAAGATTTTGCCCCTACCACCAGATGCTGGGGCATCCAATTGAAGACTGTTATGTTTTCAAGGATATTATTGAAGGCATGGTAAAAAAGGAAGAAATAGAATTGGGGGAGTACAAGGTCAACCCTCCACAACCACATGCGACGCCCATAAGAAGGGCCGCCATCAACATGGTCTCTCTATATCAAGCCTTGCCTAAGGATACCGCAGAAGCCAGTACTCAGCATACGTATGAAGCCTGCTTTCTGGCCCCAATAAAAGAACAGGAGGGATGGCAGCAAGTCCCTGCAAGAGCCAAGAAAAAGGGCCTGCCTCGCCCGTCACCGGGGGCACATATTCGTGGCGTCACGCCACGACCCCCTTCACCAGTAGCAGCACCTGTGTGGACCAATCCACCAACAGTTATCAGGATACCTACCCGCAATCGGAGGAGGCAGACTCCGTTGCCGGTAGTCAAGAAGATCAGTCCAGAAGCTCAGCGGCTACAAGACTACATAAATGGACTTGATGAGTATGTACAGCCCAAGCTAGAACCTTTGCTGGTACGGGATCATCTCCCGTGGCAGGAGCTGGAACAGCTTTCACTAAAACAGGAAGAGGAAGCTGACAAAGCATCAAACAGGGATGGCAGCCTGTTCTGGGGGCAAGCGCCAGCGAAAGAAAAGAAAAGAAGATAAAGAAGGAAGGGAAGGGTCGGCAAGGCTACAACGGGAGTGATCCTTTCTTGCAACACCCTCTCTGCTCTGTTCAATTTGCCCGGTGAGGAGGATGAAAAAGAGATTTGTTTCACACCTGTCGTTGAGGAAAGCCAGGCCGAAGCCGCAACTGCCGCACATGCGACCCGGTCGGGCCGAAGGTGGGGGCGTCAGCCGCCCGCCAACCATAACATTATCTTCAGATGGGAGCAACCCAACAAGATACCCCCTCCGGAGGTCAGGGGAGTTCAAATCCCTCCTCCGTCAGGCTTATACAACCAAAGTGGGGGCGGCACTCCCGCTCCTTCATTTCTGGAGTTCATAAAGATGTCAAAAGGGAAGCAGCCATGCTGGGAGGTTGAACCGGTAACCGGGGGCAGTCGCCTACAACTCCAGCAATCTCCCGAATTGTCAGAAGAGGTAGAAACCCGCCCGGCAACAGCCAGTGAGGAGCAGCCAGGAGGTAACCCCGGGTAAAAGGGTGCAGCCTCCAAGTCTGATGAAGCAGGTCCATCAGGGGCCACAGTCCAAGGATCTTCCAAGCCCAGGTGGGCGGATGAAATGAAGATATCCAACATCCGACCTGGAAGTCCGGCGGTCAAACTATTGAAGAAGCTCCCAGCAAGATTCACTGTCTGGGAAATCCTCTCTCTCAGTGAAGAGACTCGACAGGCGATCATTACTGCTCTCCAGACGCCTGCCCAATATGAAGCCTGCCTAGCTGAGGCACTGCCGGAAGCTAGCATGACCTTCATCCAGGAAGACATGTTGCTCCCCACCACCAGTCATAACGGACCTCTATATATGAGGGGACATCTAAATGGCCGGGAGCTGAACAGAATCCTGGTGGACCCCGGGGCAGCTGTCAACATCCTGCCCTACAGGATATATGAAAGGCACTACTTCAACGTGCACCTACAAAAGGTCGGGGATATGCGCATTGTCGACTTCAATCAGAAGTGTGAAGTGTCGCTAGGAGTTGCAGAGTTCACACTCACTCTAGCGGACTTTGTCACGAAGGTGCAATTTCATGTCATTGATTCTCGCACCTTATACAAGGCGTTGCTTGGCCGCCCTTGGCTACATGAGAATATGGTGGTACCTTCCACACTTCACCAATGCATCAAATATAGCATGGATGGGAGAGAGGAAAGAGTATTTGCTGATCTCCACCCATTCGAAGTATTCGAATGCCACTTGGCAGACGCCCCTCTATATGCAGAATGGTCGCAGAAGGCCCCTGCGGCCAAGGCCTCTTCTAGCACAACAAAAGGCACTTCCAAAGCAGAATGGTTCCCTCCACCGCCGCATGGATATATCGATCCCAAGGTGGTTTCACGCATCACTGTCACCGGGGATGTAGACCGGACGCCTCCCGCCATCTACCCCGAAACCAATAAAGTCAGGGTTGACCAGCAGCACGACCACATCGGGATCCCCGAAGGTCTTAGCAAGCCAATTCTCAGCCTCGACAATGCTACTGTCGAACCTTTCAAAGCTTGGGAGGTGACACACATAGATGGTCCTAGCAGCCTGTTCTACACAGCTGAAGAGCACCCTACACAGGAAGGCACTGATTGTCATCCATCTGAAGATATAGAAAACCTCTCAATGCCTATACAGGGGCTGACATTTATAACAAATCGAGTGTCCAAGATGTTCCAGAAGCAACACATCCCTTCTGGCCAGCCTCGCAAGAGGAAAGAAGCATTCTAGAAGCTATTGTACCCTCCAAGCCTGGACAAAGAAATGAGGCGTGTCTCTCAGCACCCGGTATTGGGCTTCACCCTCGAAGAATACTATGATAGCAGACGCTATGAAGTGGATACCAATTCTACTTTCTACCCAGTGGAGTATAACTCACTGGGGGCAACCATTGATGAACACCTGACAGAAGTTGAATGCATTCAGCCAGTCCGGCCAAGAAATCTGGAATCCGAGGCTGTGTTCCCCTGCCGGTGCTGGGAACAAGTCTATCCGGAAGATGCAGCTCTACAAGCCAAATTTGGCACAGCTAGCAGTAGTGAAGCTGAAGATGTTGGAGAAGCAGAGCTACCTCCCTCCAGTGGCCCTCCTCTATTCATGATATCGGCACTTCTCGAACCAGTCGGGAAAGCTTCCCCCGAGCCTGATCAAGGGACAGATGCTGCTAGAAGAGAAATGGTTGCCTTCACTGAGGGCATGGTGGTTCAAGGGATCGAGATCTCTTCACACCTTGCCAAGGAGCTGCAAGGCTACTCTGACTTAATGGCAAATGATCACCAGCCCTTCATGACTGCAACCCCCTCAGCAGGGGGTGAGGCAATCAACTCGCCCCTTGAAGTTGCTAGTAGGGTAAACTTGTTGGCAGAACAGTGCATGCAGCCATCATCAGCCGAACAAGAGAGGCAAGACGAAGGGTTCAAGGTCCTTGACCTCGAAGATGATATACCAGACTTTGTCGACCTCCAGCCTTCACCCCCTGAGATAGAAGACGGAGGTCAAGCAACAGTCGATGAACTGATAGAAGTCAATTTGGGAGACGAGGATGACCCCAGGCCAACCTTCCTCAGTGCCCAGCTATCTGCCAAAGAACGGAAGATGTACATCCAGCTGCTACAAGAATATCGGGACTGCTTTGCCTGGACCTACAGAGAGATGCCAGGACTAAGCCCTTCAGTCGCACAGCATGAGCTGACCATAAACCATGGGGTAGAGCCGGTGAAACAGCCCCCTCGGCGTATGAGGCCCGAGCTCATCACTCAAATATGCAAAGAGGTCGACAAGCTCATTGATGTGGGTTTCGTCGAGGAAAATCAATATACCGCGTGGTTAGCTAACATCGTGCCCGTGAAGAAAAAGAACGGACAGATCCGGATATGTGTTGACTTCCGGGATCTGAATAAAGCCTGCCCTAAAGATGACTTCCCAGTGCCAATAACGGAGGTCATGATAGATGCAACAACTGGTCATGAGGCTCTATCATTCATGGATGGGTCATCTGGCTACAACCAGATATGGATCGCGGAGCATGACCGAATCCACACTACTTTCCAGACCCCCAAAGGCATTTATCACTACAAAAGAATGCCGTTCAGATTAAAGAATGCTGGCGCAACTTATCAGCGGGCGATGACTAGAATATTTGATGAGCTACTTTACCATAAGGTCGAATGCTACATAGATGACCTGGTAGTCAAGACCAAAAAGAAAGAAGACCATCTGCAAGACCTCCGAGTCATTTTCCAGAGGCTGAGGCAGTATGAATTAAAAATGAACCCTATGAAGTGTGCGTTCAGAGTGATGTGGCACAGCCCAAGGATGACTAAATATGCAATGAACAACCTAGGACCTAGATCCACAAGCATACAAGCTCTCCAATGATTCTCACAATAGCGTCTTACTCACACGGCACACGCGATCACCCGGCGGGGCCGGGGGATGTTGGCAAGGGTCCGAGGAGGGACCCAATGAATCTAATGGACTTAGTGGGCTTAGGCTGACCCCAAAGAGTCTAGGATTCCCAACTTAGTGGGCGGCTGGTCCGCAGGGCGGGGTTTGGGGGTGGCACTCTCTCCCAGTCCGCGGTGGGCACTAACAAATGAACATACAAGTACGGGCCCTCTTCTCACCGTCCAACGAGCATTTAAAGCAATACTAAACTTGCAGAAGTAAGGCTATCAAGGTTAGTACCAGAGGCTCACCTGATCGGTGTGAAGACACCGATCCCGCTCGGAGACGAGGGCGCGCCGGGAGGCGAGGGTATATACCCGATCGCCGCGGCGATGTAGCTTGACCTGAAAGTGTAAAGAGTACAACACTACGCCTCTCGCAGGAGGGATGATATTGGGGTGGGGATTAAGTTAATTACAACCAAAACTACCTCCACGCAGGGAGGGGCCTTCAGCCGGCCAAGCGGGGTGGGGAATTATGCAAAGAGGATCGACTTTCCGAGCTCCGCCGGTTCTGCCTTTCTTCTGTATTTCTAGACAGGGGGTCGAATTTGACGCTGCCAAAAATTCCACCGAGGTCAGAATGGTGAGGACACACGGCGCTATCCTCGACGGAGCACCCGGCACACCGCTACCTCCTTGTGGCTCGGCGACGGCGGCACCTTCTAGTTATCTTTTCATCATGTTTAGGCCATGTTGGGCCTCAGTCTGGACTTGCTCAGGCCTTGTGGGCCTTGTCTTTTGGTCCCTGCGTGGACATCTTATTGTTTGGGCACTTATTGGGCCATATAGTGGCCAATTGGGTTGCTTTGTGGGGTAATGGATCTTGTTATTGGGTCAGGGGCTTATTGGGGCTTGAAGCCCACTTAAAAAGAGGCCCATTAGGGTTTAGGGGGCGGCCCCCTCCCCATCTAGAGGAGGAGGAGGCAGCCGCCCCCCCCCCTTCCTAGTTCTACTAGGGAAGGTGGGGGGCGCTCCCCTCTCCCTTCCCCTTTTCCCCTCTCCTCCTTTCCCCAACTCCACCCCTTCCTTATCCCACTTAGATTCCTTTCCTATTTTCTAAGCTTGCTGAAATTTGGGCCGCCTTTCTCTCCTTGGAGCTGGGCGCACCCCTCCCTTCTAGTTAGATTAGGGTTTTCCCATCCCCTATAAGTAGTTCTCACCTTGTACCGATTACAGTTTACACATGATTTTGAATACAAGTGAGTATTGTGCAAAGCTTTTTGCGCCCTTCTCTCTCTCTCTCTTTCTTCTCCTGCGACGGGAGAACGGCGGGGTGTGACGCCTCAGCCCTCGGTGGACTCCGGGGTTCCCTCTTATCCTCATCTTCTTCCTCAACGGTTCGTGTGCGTGATTCCAGATTTCTGCCCCGACTTGTAGCAGAGCTCGCGCCCCCTTCTTGGACGAGTTTTGCCACGATCTATTTTCTGGAGATACGTCTGCGGATCAGCTTCGCGTCGGCGCCGGTTTTGCATCAATCGGGGATCGGCACTGCCCGTACCGATTTTCTCCGCCGACCTGCGCCAGCACCACTTTCTCTGCTCGCCCAGCGGGGAGGCCCTGATTGCGAATTTTCCCCAGGCCTCCACGCTGCGTATTTTGCGCTGGTTTCTTCAGGGTTCGTGGATCTCCGAGTTAACTTTCCAACGCCGCCGACGGCGTTGCGTTTCGACATCGTCACCGTCCGTGGCGGTCGATCTCGTGGGGTTGCGCCAGCGTGTCTGCCCAGTCCGCCCAGCGAACCAGTCCTGACTTTCAACGACTCCTGCGGCTCGCACCGGCGTCGTCTGCCAGCGCCATTTGGCCGAGGGTGACCTCTGCCGATCAGCTGTCACCACCAACCGGCCCGGACTTGTTCGGGCACCAGAAGGCCGATTTCCAGATTTTACCGACGGCGTGCGCAGTTCTGTGTCCACAGAACCTGATCTGACTTTCAGCAGCGCCCACGGTCACCACCGGCGGATCCAGCGCGCCCCCTTTGGCCGGAGCGTTCCTCCATCAGTCAGCGACGCGTCCTCTCTGACGGTGCTTCAAACGGGCGTCGTATCAGCCCGTGAGACCCCCTCCGCTCAGGCGCGCGCGACACCGGTTTCGGCAGCGTTGCACCCGAACCTCCTCGCGGCCAACCCGTCACCGAGTGCGGCCCGTCAACCCGTGTCCGGCAGTCCCGAACGTATTGGTTGTAGCCTTTTACCTCCCTGCGAGGAGTGGGCCACTATTGGGTTGTATTTTATTGATCTCTGGTGTATCGGGGTTGTTGGTTCACGGCCGGGGTTCCTTCCCCACGCCTAGGCGTGGAGGTACGCGCTCCGACTCTCCTCCTTTTGCTTGCTCTTTTAGTATGTGATTGATTATGCCGCGTGAGAGAAGGTAGGCGTCTAGCCACTTTTTGCCATCACCGCGGATCGTGAGTGAGAGCATCCATCCCTAGCACTAGTCGAGCACCGAGCTAGGACTCGACTCCCCTTGTCTTTGGAGGTCGACTATACGCCTAGACACGTGCACTTCCCTCCTTGGGACGGCCGAGGTCGGAGTTTCTGTTGAGAGACGTCCCTCATTCTGTGGGATATCACGGTGGTCAGCCACTTGGCGACCCTTGAGCGTGCTACTGCTGGCCTGAGTTAGAGTCTTTTGTGAGTCTTAGTCCGTGTCGGTCCCCGTCCCGCGTCAAATTTGGTATCAGAGCTTAGGGAACCAGTTTGTTCTAACAAATTGGGGTCTTAGGTCTTTTGAGTCTTTAGGTTGTCTAGGGTGCATTGAGTCTCTTAGTTCATCTAGGTAACCAACCATTGCATTGTCATTTTAGGCTTGTGTCTAGTTAGAGTTTTTATCCTTGTCTCGTTGAGTCTTGCATGTCCAGCTCCCCGCCAGCCCCATGGTGGTTCCTCGTGCCCACGTGTCAGATTGGTCATCCCTGTTGGCCCGATTCGACGCTCTTATGGCACGACCCGTGGGTGTCGGCCCTACCACTCAGTCGTCGGGAGACCCGATCCCTATACCGATGACCGAGTCGTTTCAGCGCCCTGTCATGTCCGTGGCCATCCTACCTAATGGGTTGCATACGGAGATCGACTTCATCAGTAAGGTTTCATATAATTGTGTCTCACAGGATATTGTTGAGTCTCTCTCTAAGACTGGGGAGATTGTTCTCCGTGATGGTTTAGCTTTTATCGAGTTTCAACGGTGGTTTGGCCCCGTTAAATATTTCGATGGCGCTTGGTGCAAGATCAGCACACTTGCTGGTCCATGCCTCATTTTAGGGCGAACTTGGTTGGAGGAAAGAAGTGCGACCATCGACCTGGATAGGAGGACCTGCACCTTACACCCATCTCACCTTCCCGGTGAGTTTGTCTTCCATGACGGCGTTACGCCGACCACCTCCATGTCATCACCTGGGTTTGTTCCAGTGAGTTACGAGGCTGAACAGGAGTTGATTGAGGAGTACCTAACTGAGGTTGAGGAGTTAGGGAGTGATCCCCTCCACATCATAGAGGACTCCGTTTCCCCTCCCGAGAGAGAGGCTTCACCCTTAGACCCTCATATAGAGACATTCTTACCTTCCGAGGGTGAACTGGTCATTGGTGAGTCTTTAGCTAGCTGGCTAAGGGAGGGTCCACTTCTAGATGTCTCCATTCCTCGCTATACACCCATGGGACCAGCCCTCCCAATAATACCCCTTAACTCCTTTCACACCACTTTTCGGTCCTTCTGCTTTCTTGAAAATGTGAAGGACTTCCTTAGGAGTTTAGATTATCAATGGGAGTCGACTTATATGTTGACCTTAGGGTCTGACCAACCCTATAGTCATAGCTTTACACTCCCTGCTTTGGGGTCTATTACCTCGGTCTACACCATAGGACATATCACATCCGAGGTCCTTTTATTATTTCCCATACCCGTGGAGGTTGATTTTGTCCCCGCTTATGGTTTCACGGTCCCGAGGGAGGAACCTAGCCTTCCTTGCCTTCCTTATGAGCCTCTTGCCCCATACATGAGAGTGCCTGAAGGTGATTATCTGCACCTGGGCGAATGTCGCACATGGGCAAGTATAGTGAAGGGACCTGTCGGGAGGGGTCATCATTTCTTTGACCCTTTCGATCCTCTCCCTAGTGAGCCTCTCGACCCATATTATTTTCCCCACCTTGTCGAGGAGGTCCACTATCATACACCACCTAGGCCTTATAGTCAACACCTCACCATGCAGGCATCCAGATGCCCGAGCTTAGGAGGCCAGGGACACATGTCTCTTCCCCATGTTTCACCATGTCCATCGTCATATAGGGGAGATGTCATGAGTAAGCTTGGGATTATTCATCCTTCTGAGTCTACCATATGTCATAGGACACATGTGCATGCTAGGTTCTACTTTGGTTGTCCAGGCCCTCCCCATGTTGTCAAGTCAGGTAGACATCATAGGCATGTTAGATCCATGTTTGGATGTCCAGGACCACCACTGCATTCACATAGGTATGAGTCAACACAGCTAGTTCGGAGTCTGCATCATCACCACCTCGAGGCCAGCAACGCACGTTACAAGGAGTTAGCTGACGCGCACAGACGCACACGTGAGTTCCGCGAGGGAGAGTACGTCATGGTCCGGGTTAGACCGGAACGGTTTCCTTCGGGAGCCGTAAAGAAGCTCCAAGACCGCGGTGCAGGACCATTCAGAGTGTTGAGGCGTATTGGGTCGAACGCGTATGAGATCGAGCTACCAGACGACTACGGGATCAGTTCGACGTTCAATGTCTCTGATCTGGTAGCTTATCGGGATCCCGCGGTGATACCCAGTGAGTTATTTGGGCCTGACCCTCCTGTTGTGAGTGATACACCTACTGAGAGTCCACCTCCTCCAGCCCCATTACAAAAACGCGAGCATATAGATTGCATACTGGATGAGCAGGTGACTACTACCAGGAGCGGAGCCTACCAACGCTTCTTAGTGCGTTGGAGAGGGCGCCCCGAGTCGGACAACACCTGGATTACACGTGGAGAGCTGGAGCGGATCGATCCGGACCTGCTGGAGCGGTACCTCAGCGACCGTGACCCTTACTCGACGGGGTCGAGTTCTTCCCACCCGGGGAGAATTGGTGAGGACACACGGCGCTATCCTCGACGGAGCACCCGGCACACCGCTACCTCCTTGTGGCTCGGCGACGGCGGCACCTTCTAGTTATCTTTTCATCATGTTTAGGCCATGTTGGGCCTCAGTCTGGACTTGCTCAGGCCTTGTGGGCCTTGTCTTTTGGTCCCTGCGTGGACATCTTATTGTTTGGGCACTTATTGGGCCATATAGTGGCCAATTGGGTTGCTTTGTGGGGTAATGGATCTTGTTATTGGGTCAGGGGCTTATTGGGGCTTGAAGCCCACTTAAAAAGAGGCCCATTAGGGTTTAGGGGGCGGCCCCCTCCCCATCTAGAGGAGGAGGAGGCAGCCGCCCCCCCCCCCCTTCCTAGTTCTACTAGGGAAGGTGGGGGGCGCTCCCCTCTCCCTTCCCCTTTTCCCCTCTCCTCCTTTCCCCAACTCCACCCCTTCCTTATCCCACTTAGATTCCTTTCCTATTTTCTAAGCTTGCTGAAATTTGGGCCGCCTTTCTCTCCTTGGAGCTGGGCGCACCCCTCCCTTCTAGTTAGATTAGGGTTTTCCCATCCCCTATAAGTAGTTCTCACCTTGTACCGATTACAGTTTACACATGATTTTGAATACAAGTGAGTATTGTGCAAAGCTTTTTGCGCCCTTCTCTCTCTCTCTCTTTCTTCTCCTGCGACGGGAGAACGGCGGGGTGTGACGCCTCAGCCCTCGGTGGACTCCGGGGTTCCCTCTTATCCTCATCTTCTTCCTCAACGGTTCGTGTGCGTGATTCCAGATTTCTGCCCCGACTTGTAGCAGAGCTCGCGCCCCCTTCTTGGACGAGTTTTGCCACGATCTATTTTCTGGAGATACGTCTGCGGATCAGCTTCGCGTCGGCGCCGGTTTTGCATCAATCGGGGATCGGCACTGCCCGTACCGATTTTCTCCGCCGACCTGCGCCAGCACCACTTTCTCTGCTCGCCCAGCGGGGAGGCCCAGATTGCGAATTTTCCCCAGGCCTCCACGCTGCGTCTTTTGCGCTGGTTTCTTCAGGGTTCGTGGATCTCCGAGTTAACTTTCCAACGCCGCCGACGGCGTTGCGTTTCGACATCGTCACCGTCCGTGGCGGTCGATCTCGTGGGGTTGCGCCAGCGTGTCTGCCCAGTCCGCCCAGCGAACCAGTCCTGAATTTCAACGACTCCTGCGGCTCGCACCGGCGTCGTCTGCCAGCGCCATTTGGCCGAGGGTGACCTCTGCCGATCAGCTGTCACCACCAACCGGCCCGGACTTGTTTGGGCACCAGAAGGCCGATTTCCAGATTTTACCGACGGCGTGCGCAGTTCTGTGTCCACAGAACCTGATCTGACTTTCAGCAGCGCCCACGGTCACCACCGGCGGATCCAGCGTGCCCCCTTTGGCCGGAGCGTTCCTCCATCAGTCAGCGACGCGTCCTCTCTGACGGTGCTTCAAACGGGCGTCGTATCAGCCCGTGAGACCCCCTCCGCTCAGGCGCGCGCGACACCGGTTTCGGCAGCGTTGCACCCGAACCTCCTCGCGGCCAACCCGTCACCGAGTGCGCGGCCCGTCAACCCGTGTCCGGCAGTCCCGAACGTATTGGTTGTAGCCTTTTACCTCCCTGCGAGGAGTGGGCCACTATTGGGTTGTATTTTATTGATCTCTGGTGTATCGGGGTTGTTGGTTCACGGCCGGGGTTCCTTCCCCACGCCTAGGCGTGGAGGTACGCGCTCCGACTGTCCTCCTTTTGCTTGCTCTTTTAGTATGTGATTGATTATGCCGCGTGAGAGAAGGTAGGCGTCTAGCCACTTTTTGCCATCACCGCGGATCGTGAGTGAGAGCATCCATCCCTAGCACTAGTCGAGCACCGAGCTAGGACTCGACTCCCCTTGTCTTTGGAGGTCGACTATACGCCTAGACACGTGCGCTTCCCTCCTTGGGACGGCCGAGGTCGGAGTTTCTGTTGAGAGACGTCCCTCATTCTGTGGGATATCACGGTGGTCAGCCACTTGGCGACCCTTGAGCGTGCTACTGCTGGCCTGAGTTAGAGTCTTTTGTGAGTCTTAGTCCGTGTCGGTCCCCGTCCCGCGTCACAGAACCTGATGAGACTTACGCCAAAAGTTTGCTAACGGACCAAGGATGATCTCTGAATTTTTACTGAGCCTGGTACAGTGGTTTCTGGCCGAGGCAGAGTCTGGAACCGGACTGAATGGTTCTGCCTCTGTCTGGTGCAGAACAATGTGGCTGGTTGCAGAGGGTGCCACGATCACTACCAAGCTCTGATTGAGGCGAGGCCTGAACCGTTGGAACCGTGGTTAAGTCTTCTTTCTTTCGGCTCTGACAGAAAGGTCGGCATATGTCGGAGAAGACCGGGACGATCAGATGAGCAGAGGGGTGTTGGTTCTGGCTCCTGTAAACTGACCTGACACACTTAGAGTGGAAAATTTGTAACTTGAGATTCCGATGTCCAAATGCAGTTCTGCTTCTTGAGGACGAAAGAGGACTTGAGAGGGAAGAACTTTACTGAAGAACACTTGATCTGAATCCCAAAAGGTTCGTCGTGGTCGGGCTTCCAATCTCGCTCTGGTTCTCTGCCTGGGGTCTTCTGCGCAGTCGAGGGAGATCAGCTCCTGCGGACAGCTCCGACCTCGGAAGCCGGCGAGACCACCACCGTTGGAAAGATAACTCGCAGACAATTCCAGCAATGTAGGCCTTTCCACTTGGATCTTTGAGGGACGGTTGTAGCTGCCTCTGCAAGTGACTGCAACTCTGCTGCCTGAAACAGGGACAGAATGAGGAGAAGAAGAAGTGTGGAGAAGGGGATGGCCAAGAGAGTGAATGGGGGAGAGTGTATCTAATGGCTCTAGGAGGGAGATTTGTGATGTTTAGGGGTTGTGGAGGTTAGGGAGAAGAAGGTGGGGAGGGTGAAATGGGCTGGAGAGGGGGGCTGGAGCTGCAAGTGGTGGTGGTGGGAGGGAGAGTGGGAGGGAGAGTGAACACAAGAGAGAAGGTGAGTGTGAGTAGAGGTGGGGGCGAACTTGGCCTTGGGGGGGGAGAGAGGGGGTTCGACCTAGGGAGGAGAGGGTGAGGGGAGATGGGAGGGAGATTCAAATGGGCCTAGGAAAGAGATCCTTCAGCCTTGGGGAGGTGGGGAGGTGCTTAGGGAAGTGGAGGGTGGTAGGTGGTGGTTGGGAAGTAGGGCTTAGATTGGTGGAGGGGCCTTGGGACTAGGAGGGGAGTTAATGGAGGGTTGTGGGAAGTTGTGGTGTATTAAAGGAGGTAGGTGGGAGTTGGATTTGAATGAGAGGGGGGGGAGGAGAGAGGGGAGGTTCGCCCCTTTCCTTGTGGGAGAGAGAAGGAGAGCTAGAGAGAGAGAGAGAAGTGGAGTAATGAGAGACTTGAAAGAGATTTCTTCAATATTCATCAAAAGTTGTTACAATGAGAGGGAGGGGAGGCCTATTTATAGGCTCCATACTTTCTTATGACCATAATGACCCTGACAAGCTAACTAATGACCAAAGCAGTCCAAGGGAGGGGTGTCCCTGGGCCTAGCCCACTAGTTGGGCCCAATAGCTTAACAAACCAACATAATGACACATGACTTTGGTAGATAACCTACTAACCTAGGTACATGACTCAAATAATAGAAAATTACATTGTTTAAGACTCAAATAAAATATAAAAATTACATGACTAGACTCACAAACACATGATGAACATAATGGCATATGTCGACGACGATTCGAGCCTCAAAAAAGTGGAGGGGCAAGGGATGCCCCCATCATACCCCCGGGGTGGGGAGAACTCGACCCCGTCGAGTATGGGTCCGCCTGGCGATAGTACTAGCTTCAGAATGTCGAGGTCAAGTCGCAACAGGTCCTCCCGACTCGCCCAAGTATCCTCAATCGGGCGACGGTTCTTCCATCTAACCAGGTAGCACTGATACACCCTGTGCCTAGTAATGATACTCTACTCATTCAGTATTGCCTCTACCTGCTCTTGTCGGTCTCTCAAGCTATGAAGTGGAGTCCCACCGGGAGTGTCTCTCTCAAGGGGGGGTAAAGGCTCGAGCTCCTCACTGGGTTCCACCGCGGGGCCCTTGTAGGGTACCAGGTCCGCCATATTGAAAGTAGGGTGTACCCCAAAACCCTCAGGTAGGTCTAGCTCATAAGCATTACTGCCAAGTCGTCTCAGAACTCGAAAGGGTCCCGAACCCCGTGCCCTCAACTTGGAGGCAGGTCCCGAAAGGAGCCGCTCCGTCCTCACCATCACCGAGTCTCTCACTTGGAACTCGCAGTGGCACCGATGAGCATCTGCCCGCCTTTTGTAAGCCTCATTGCTCTTTCCTATATGCTTGCGAGAATGCGTATGCCATGCACTATGATGCGATGTTGGTGTGAAAAGTATGGTGTGCAAAGGTGGACCTGGGCAGCCAAATGTTGACCGATCACATTTTGATGCCATGAAGACTGTGACAGACTTAGGAGGGCCGGGACATCCATAGATGAACCTTTTAAGCATGGGTGTGAGAAATGTAGGGGGACCCGGACATCCATGTATGCTCCTCTCATGCTTAATACTCATGATGAATGAAGGTGGGCCAATACATCCAAATACGGTCCACTTATGCTTCCTACTTGACATGTGGGTGATGTGAATGAATGTATCCGATTTATGAATCATGCCAAGTGGTGTGGTAAGCCTAGACACATGCATGTTTATCCCAAAGGTGACTTCCATGTGCATATATGTGGGATCACCTTTGAACTTCCATGTGAATGGGTCGAAGGGATCTAAGAAGGTGGGCATTATGGAGAGGAGCTATTCCTTGTCTCCTAGGCATATGTTGTTTATGGTGATGGTTCCCTTTGTGGGGCCTGAGTCTTGGAAGAGTTGGTCTTGGTCAAACATGGTTGGTTGGGGTAGAGAAAGGTGGGTTGTGGGTAAGGTGGGCGGGTCACATGGGTAACTAGGCTCCCATTGGAAGGGATCAAAGGGGTCATGGATTGGGCTTCCTAGAGGAAGGAACTCCATGCCCACAAGGTCCATACAAGGTGGGTCATCCTCTTCTAATGAAGTAATTTGGTCGAAGCTCTTGTGAGGTAGATCGACCATGAGGGAAGAGCTTGGCTTTCTACCCGAGATAAGAAGCTCCAATTTGAGGAGATGGTCGGGCTCATCGGGTGTGGGGAGGAATAATAGAAGGTCACTAGTGTAGCAACCAATGGTGCACATTGAGGTGATAGACCCAACACATAGGTGTAGGAGGTCAAGGCTCCTAGGTTGTTCGGTCTTGGGGGTCAACATGCTAGTCAACTCTAATTGCCATGCTAAGCCCTTGAGAAGGTCCCCTAGTGTCTCCACTTGATAAGATGATTGGATGGTGGTGCAATAGGAGTTGAAGGGTACTATGGGGAGGTGTCGCTCCAAGGAAGGGTAGGCCATGATCGGGTGAGCTGGGCTCTCTTTTAACCATCTAGCCAAGGACCCACTTATGATGAGTTCACTCCCTACTAGAAGAGAGGGCATAGAGTGAAGATCGTGATGCAAGGCTTTGTCCTCATCTTGGGCATGTGTTTCTTTCAAGGTGGGAGTTGGATCCGGGGTGTTCACCACTATGGGGCTGGGTGTCAGGATTATGGGTTCTTCTTCCAAGGAGGTGGGTAGGTACTTTGTGGGTGGGGTGATGATGATTGGCGCATGGTGCATCCGGGGTGGTGAACGAGGTCGGATTTGGGTTGGGGTTGGAAGTGGAAGTAGTGGTGGCCTAGGTTGGGGTAAGATTGGGGTTGGAAGAGGAAGGTGGGGTGGGTGTGGAGGCTTGATTTGATTGGTTTTGGGAGGTGTGTCCCTTTTAGGGGGCGATAGAGGGGTAGTGGTGGGGGCCAAGGGGATTTGTGGGGTAAGGGTTTGGTGATGGATTTTGGATTGGGGGGTGGTGGCCATCATGGGCTTCGGTGGAGGGGTGGACACGGAGCACACATGGGATGGTGGAGCTATGGTTGTGGTGAGGACTTGGAGGTAGGGTGTAGATGTAGTGGTGGGAGAGGTGGGAAGTGGTGGGGATTGGGTGATTGGGGTCTTGGGTTGGCCAAGGGGAAATGAAGGAGTTGAAATGCTCTTTGGACTTTGGTGTTCGAAATGGGAGGGGAAAATATATCTAGCCCTAAGTTGTTCCTTCATGTCTCCCCATGTTGTGAGGGGAGCTTCCCTTCTAATTATCCTTAAGCCTTCAATTTTCAACCAATGAGTGTGGGCCCGTTTGGTAAGTTGTAATTTGGCAAATCGGACTTTCTCATCCTCGGACATGGGATATCAAGTGAAGTAATGATCCATGGAAGCCTCCCATTCTAAATACTCATTATGATGAGTCTCATCAAAGGTGAGAGGTGAGGGAGGAGCCCTACTATCATTCATCCTTGGGGAAGGCCAATTTTCTTCTAGTTGATCAAGTCGTCTAGATAGGTTATCAAGCTTGCCATTGGCATGGGTCAAGGTTTTCTTGAGGTAACTGACGTGGCCAGGGAAGTCATGGGTGTTAGTGGTAGGTATCCCTTGGGGTTTTGGATTCATGGTGGTATTTATAAGAGGATGGATTGACTTGATAATGGACTCCACTACGAGTGGTCATGCAAAGTTGGGTGGGCTATCCAAGGGTGTGCGGATGCACCTATGAAAGACTTAGTGTGACCCAAGACTAGACTTGTAAGGACAAGCCTATGACCGCTCTGATACCACTTGATGTGGCATAGCCCAAGCATGACTAAATATGCAATGAACAACCTAGGACCTAGATCCACAAGCATACAAGCTCTCCAATGATTCTCACAATAGCGTCTTACTCACACGGCACACGCGATCACCCGGCGGGGCCGGGGGATGATGGCAAGGGTCCGAGGGGGGACCCAATGAATCTAATGGACTTAGTGGGCTTAGGCTGACCCCAAAGAGTCTAGGATTCCCAACTTAGTGGGCGGCTGGTCCGCAGGGCGGGGTTTGGGGGTGGCACTCTCTCCCGGTCCGCGGTGGGCACTAACAAATGAACATACAAGTACGGGCCCTCTTCTCACCGTCCGACGAGCATTCAAAGCAATACTAAACTTGCAGAAGTAAGGCTATCAAGGTTAGTACCATAGCCTCACCTGATCGGTGTGAAGACACCGATCCCGCTCGGAGACGAGGGCGCGCCGGGAGGCGAGGGTATATACCCGATCGCCGCGGTGATGTAGCTTGACCTGAAAGTGTAAAGAGTACAACACTACGCCTCTCGCAGGAGGGATGATTGGGGTGGGGATTAAGTTAATTACAACCAAAACTACCTCCACGCAGGGAGGGGCCTTCAGTCGGCCAAGTGGGGTGGGGAATTATGCAAAGAGGATCAACTTTCCGAGTTCCACCGGTTCTGCCTTTCTTCTGTATTTCTGGACAGGGGGTCGAAGTTGACGCTGCCAAAAATTCCACCGAGCTCAGAACCTGATGAGACTTGCGCCAAAAGTTTGCTAACGGACCAAGGATGATCTCCGAATTTTTACTGAGCCTGGTACAGTCGTTGCTGGCCGAGGCAGAGTCTGGAACCGGACTGAATGGTTCTGCCTCTGTCTGGTGCAGAACAATGTGGCTGGTTGCAGAGGGTGCCACGATCACTACCAAACTCTGATTGAGGCGAGACCTGAACCGTTGGAACCGTGGTTGAGTCTTCTTTCTGTCGGCTCTGACATCGAGGTCGGAAGATGTCGGAGAAGACCGGGATGATTAGATGAGTAGAGGGGTGTCGGTTCTGGTTCCTGTAAACTGACCTGACACACTTGGAGTGGAAAATTTGTAACTTGAGATGCAGATGTCCAAATGTAGCTCTGCTTTTTGAGGACGAAAGAGGACTTGAGAGGGAATAACTTTACTGAAGAACACTTGATCTGAATCCCAAAAGGTTCATCGCGGTCGGGCTTCCAATCTCGCTCTGGTTCTCTGCCTGGGGTCTTCTGCGCAGTCAAGGGAGATCAGCTCCTGCGGACAGCTCCGACCTCGGAAGCCGGCGAGACCACCACCGTTGGAAAGCTAACTCGCAGACGATTCCAGAAATGTAGGCCTTGCCACCTTGATCTTTGAGGGACGGTTGTAGCTGCCTCTGCAAGTGACTGCAACTCTGCTGCCTGAAACAGGGACAGAATGAGGAGAAGAAGAAGATGTGGAGAAGGGGATGGCCAAGAGAGTGAATGGGGGAGAGTGTATCTAATGGCTCTAGGAGGGAGATTTGTGATGTTTAGGGGTTGTGGAGGTTAGGGAGAAGAAGGTGGGGAGGGCGAAATGGGCTGGAGAGGGGGGCTGGAGCTGCAAGTGGTGGTGGTGGGAGGGAGAGTGAACACAAGAGAGAAGGTGAGTGTGAGTAGAGGTGGGGGCGAACTTGGCCTTGGGGGGGGAGAGAGGGGGTTCGACCTAGGGAGGAGAGGGTGAGGGGAGATGGGAGGGAGATTCAAATGGGCCTAGGAAAGAGATCCTTCAGCCTTGGGGAGGTGGGGAGGTGCTTAGGGAAGTGGAGGGTGGTAGGTGGTGGTTGGGAAGTAGGGCTTAGATTGGTGGAGGGGCCTTGGGACTAGGAGGGGAGTTAATGGAGGGTTGTGGGAAGTTGTGGGGTATTAAAGGAGGTAGGTGGGAGTTGGATTTGAATGAGAGGGGGGGGAGGAGAGAGGGGAGGTTCGCCCCTTTCCTTGTGGGAGAGAGAAGGAGAGCTAGAGAGAGAGAGAGAAGTGGAGTAATGAGAGACTTGAAAGGGATTTCTTCAATATTCATCAAAAGTTGTTACAATGAGAGGGAGGGGAGGCCTATTTATAGGCTCCATACTTTCTTATGACCATAATGACCCTGACAAGCTAACTAATGACCAAAGCAGTCCAAGGGAGGGGTGTCCCTGGGCCTAGCCCACTAGTTGGGCCCAATAGCTTAACAAACCAACATAATGACACATGACTTTGGTAGATAACCTACTAACCTAGGTACATGACTCAAATAATAGGAAAATTACATGATTTAAGACTCAAATAAAATATAAAAATTACATGACTAGACTCACAAACACATGATGAACATAATGGCATATGTCGACGACGATTCGAGCCTCAAAAAAGTGGAGGGGCAAGGGATGCCCCCATCACGGAGTCTCGAGCGGAAAGTTCTTGGGTTTTATTGTCAGGTATCGGGGAATTGAAATAGACCCCGCCAAGATCAAGGCGATTCAAGAGTTACCCTCACCAAGGAATCTCTCTGAGCTAAGATCCCTTCAGGGCCGCCTTGCATACATCCAGCGGTTTATATCCAACTTGTCGGGGCGATGCCACCCCTTTCACAAGCTGATGATGAAGGATGTTCCCTTCTACTAGGACGAAGAATGCCAGATAGCCTTCGATAAACTGAAGGATTACCTGAAAACCCCTCCAGTGCTGGGTGCGCCAGTGAAAGGACAACTGCTGATCCTCTACATAGCAGCCACACACAATTCCCTGGGGGCAATGCTAGCCCAGAATAATGAAGAAGGAAAAGAACAAGCCATCTACTATCTCAGTCGAAGAATGGTCAGAACTGAGGAAACGTACACCTACATTGAGAAGATTTGCCTAGCATTGGTCTTCGCGGTCAAGAAGCTGCGGCACTACATGCTGTCGCACGAAGTTAAGCTGATTTCTAGGGAGGATCCGCTTAGATACATCATGTCCCAACCAGCCCTCAAAGGCCGCCTAGGCAAATGGGCGGTGATTCTTATGGAGTATAACATCTCCTATGTACCGCAAAGGGCCATCAAGGGCCAAGCTATTGCAAACTTCTTTGCTGAACAACCAGTACCCTAAGATTGCCCTCTGGAACCAGAGCTTCCTGAAGATGAAACTTTAGAGGTCGGACAGGTGCGGCCCTCCCTATGGCAGCTGTATTTTGATGGTGCCTCCAGAATTGACACCTCAGCAACGGGATCGGCCAGAGTCCGCGCAGGAGCAGACATAGTCTTGAAATCTCCTGAAAGGAAGTCATACACACGTCCTGCTCAATAAACAAGCCTTGCACAAATAATTAAGCTGAATATGAAGCCCTCATAATCGGGCTACATATTGCTCTGTCCATGGGGATTCAAATGCTAGAAGCGTTTGGGGACGCCATGCTGGTTATAAAATAATTGGAAGGGGAGTTCGAGGTGCGAAAGCAGGAGCTCGTCCCTTACTACCATCTGGCCCTGCACCTAATGGCAAGATTCTACTTTGTCAGCATCAAGCACGTCAACCGAGGATAGAACGCTCAAGCTGACGCCCTCGCAAAGATGGCAAGTTTCTTGGCGGTCCCGCCTGATACAAGCCTGAATATAACAGTCATCTACCGACGGAGGTCCCCAGTGTGACAGAAGCTTTAGCCGATGAACAAGCCAATGAAGTAGCAGTTCCTGAAGCAGTCCAGCAGCCCGACTGGTGGGAATACATCCTGCATTGGTTCCAACACCAACAGCTCCCGAAGGTAAAAGAACAAAGAATGAGACTCCTGAGAGTCAAAGATTCTTATGAGATGAGGAACAGAACATTGTTCTGAATAATGGCAGATGCCCGAAAGAAGGTATTACTTCGATGTTTATCTCCAGGGGAAGCCAGGTGATGGGGGCATCTCTCGCCCTTCACATTATTCCACAGCTTTGATTGCTCGTCGGCATAGCTCCATTGTGTCCGTCATATTTTTCTGAATCGAGTCATGTAATATTCATATTTTATTTGAGTCATGTCATTGTAATTTTCCTTTTATTTGAGTCAAGTACCTAGGTCATTGAGTCATCTACCTAAGTTTGAGTGTCATTAGGATTGATTAGGTTGTTATTATGCCCAATTCATTGGGCTGGCCCATGGGCGCCCCCCCACCTTCCTCGGTTATTCGTCATTAAGTCAAATGTCAGGGACTTTTTGTAAAATGTGGGTTGCCTATATATAGGACCCCATTCCCCTCATTTTGAACTAATGAATCAATGAATGAAAATTTGAAATTCCACTACAATTGTGAGAATCTCTCTCTCTCTCTCTCTCTCTAAGGGGTGGATTCCCCTCTCTCTCTCTCTCTTCTCTCTCTCTCTAAAGGAGGCGAACCCCATTCTCTCTCCTCCCCACCCCAATTTTGAAAATTTTCTCTCTCCTCCCTTCCCAACAACCTCCACTCCCCACCTACCCTATTAAAGCCTCTTCCCATTCCCCACAACCCTCATCAATACTCCCCCCTTCCCAAGACCCCATCCACCAATCCTCTCATCACCACCCAACCCCCAACTACCCCTCCCACTTTCCCAGGCACCCTTCCCACTACCCCAAGCACCCCTCCACCTCCCTAGGCCTTTGAATTTCGAAACCCCCCTTCCCTCCACAGCCCTAGGTCGCCCCCCCCCCTCTCTCTCATCTCCTCCACTCTCCCATTGTTCTTCTCCATCACCCCACCTTCCACCATCTAGACTGGCGACCTGCAGAGGATCACCTGCTAGAAGCGGCCACCCCCACCACCTCCCCGCGAATCTGAAGGCCCAAGAGGTACCCACGGAAGTGTCTGCCTGTCTTCTTCGCAACGGCGGTGGTTTCGTTATCGTCCGAGCACCGAGCTGCCCGAGAGAGCCGTTCTCCCTCAACTGCGTGAAGCTCTCCTGACAGAGCACCTGAACGTGATTGGAAGCTCTGCCACGACAAATCCAGCGTGAATCAGGACAAAAGTTCTTCTGAACAGATCTACTTCGACCTGTCTACTTTCAGAATCAAGAGGCGGAACTCTAATCGGCATCCGTTCGCAAGAGTTATTAATTTCTTCCTCCAGGCGCTCAGATCTACCTCCACTCAGTCTGCACCGACCCCTCCTCAGTGTTCAGAGCCCACCGGTCGACCCCGACATCAGCTGGCATCCCCGTTGGTCTTTCTTCAAAGAGGACTCATCAACAGTTCCAACGACTCCAGCGGTACCTGATTCTAAGCTCAGGAGCGGTCGTGGCACCATCTTCTTTCTGCTGCTGGGAACCTGAAACTGTCAGATCCGAGGGTCTGCCACCCTGTTCAAGCCCCCACCTCGACCAGCAGTGGTGCCTGAAGAAATTTACAAAATTCTGGAGTCACCCTGTTCCAGATACGAAGATTCTCCAAGTGGTTTCGTCCCCAACAAAATTCGGAGGAAGTCACAGCAGCAACATCTTCGACCGAATGTCAGCACTCATAGAGAGAAGACTGAACCGATCTTGGTCTTCATTCGGCATACTTTCCCCGTTTCTCCCCTCCTCGCTTGGCCGGCTGAAGGCCCCTCCCTGCGTGGAGGAATATTTTTGGTTGTAATTTGAACCCCCACCCCTAGTCCAACCCCCTTGCAAGGGGCGTAGTGCATGTAAATCTTAAATTTCAGGTTCGAAGCTTCTCTGGGGCAGCGTGCGGGTAAGCCCACGCTTCCTCGCTCGCCCTCGTCTCCGGCCGGGATCGGTGTCTTCACACCGATCAGGTGAGACACTAAACACTCCTCTTTGCTGGATTCCTTTGCTTAATTAGTATTGCATTTTAGTGCCGTCGGCGTTAAGAGAGTGCCCGAACCCGAATTATTGTTTAGTTGTGTGGCTACCTCGGGTGAGTTGTGAGAGTGATCATTCAACCCCAGCCTTCGGCGTGCTGACCGCCAGTGAATTTGGGCAACCCCTGACCCATAGGGGTCCTCCCCAAGCCAGCCGTACCCTTGGAAACCTCCGGTCCAACCTCGGACCCTCACCCCATTGCCGGTCCACCTACGGACCTGAGTGTGCCAACGCGAGTGAGTCCGCTTGTGTGACATTGCCAAATTGTTGTGTTGCTTGCAATTTAGGTCCTAGGTTGTGTCACATCAAATTGGTATCAGAGCAAGTTCACAACTTGTCTCTATCAAGTTGGTCCTAGGGCGTGTGTATGCATTTAGGGTCCTCGGTGGCATCTCTTTTGTCCACTAGCATGACCACCTCTTACCGACCTTACCCATCGGCCCTCTCCATAAGTCCAAACCCCCAAGGGATGCCTACCACTAACACACATGACCTCCCTGGCCATGTCAACTACCTCATGAAGGCCTTGACCCATGCCAATGAGCGGCTTGATAACCTATCGGGTCGACTCGACCAAATAGGAGAAAATGGGCCCACCCCATGGGCGGATGATAGTAGGGCTCCTCCCCCACCTCCCATCTTTAATGGAACTCAACCTAATGACTATTTATATTGGGAAGTCTCGATGGACCATTACTTCACTTGGTATCCCATGACCGAGGATGAGAAAGTCCAATTTGCGAAATTGCAACTTACCAAACGGGCCCAAACTCATTGGTTGAAATTTGAAGGCTTAAGAATAATTTGAAGGGAAGCTCCCCTCACAACATGGGGGGACATGAAGGAACAACTTAGGGCTAGATATATTTTCCCCTCCCATTCCGAACACCGAAGCCCAAAGAGCATTTCAACTCCTTCATTTCCCCTTGGCCAACCCAAGACCCTAATCACACATTCCCCACCATTTTCCACCTCTCCTACCCCAACCACCACATCTACACCCTACCTCCATGTCCTCACCACAACCATATGTCCACATACCCAATTGGACCCTATGTCCACCCCTCTATCGAAGCCCATGATGGCCACCACCCTCCAACCCAAAATCCCTCACCAAACCCATACCCCACAAAACCCCTTGGCCCCCACCACTACCCCTCCATTGCCCCCTAAAAGGGACCCACCTCCCAAAACAAATCAAACCAAGCCTCCGCACCCACCACACCTTCCTCTTCCAACCCCAATCTTACCCCAACCTAGGCCACCACTACTTCCACTTCCAACCTCAATCCAAGTCCAACCTCGTTCACCACCCCAGATGCACCATGTGCCGATCATCATCACCCCACCCACAAAGTACCTACCCACCTACTTGGTAGAAGAACCCATAATCCTGACACCCTACCCCATAGTGGTGAACACCCCGAATCCAACCCCCACTTTGAAAGAAACACATGCCCAAGATGAGGACAAAGCATTGCATCTTCACTCTATGCCCTCTCCCCTAGTAGGGAGTGAACTCATCATAATTGGGTCCTTGGCTAGATGGTTAAAAGAGAGGCTAGCTCACCCGATCATGGCCTACCCTCCCTTGGAGCGACACCTCCCCATAGTGCCCTTCAACTCCTATCGCACCACCATCCAATCATCTTATCAAGTGGAGACACTAGGGGGCCTTCTCAAGGGCTTAGCTTGGCAATTTGAGTTGACCGGTTTGTTGACCCCCATGGCCCACCAATCTAGGAGCCTTGACCTCCTACACCTTTGTGTCAGGTCTATCACCTCGGTTTGCACCACTGGTTGCTACACTAGCAACCTCCTCCTATTCCTCCCTACACCCGATGAGCCCGACCTTCTCCTCAATTTGGAGTTTATTATATCGGGTAGAAAGCCAAAACCTCCCTTCATAGCCGATCCACCCACTAAGAACTTCAGCCCAATCATTTCATTAGAGGAGGATGATCCAACACCATATTGTGAGTACCTTGAGGATGTTGAGATGAACTTAGAGCTCCTTTCCCCCGGGTACACTTATGTTGATCCTTTTGACCCCTCCCAATGGGAACCCGGGAACCCATGTGATCCACCCACATCACTTATCACCCACTCCTTCCTACCCTCACCCACCATGTTAGGCCAAGCCCACCTCTCCCAAGTCCCAGGCGACACAAGGGTAGCTATGACCAAGGAAGATCTACACCTAAGGAACAAGGAGGTGCCTCTCCCCATGATGTCCACCTTCCTTGACCCCTTCGACCCTTTTGAATGGAAACTCCAATGCCAAACCATACCCTAACACATCAAAGTCATTTTCAGGTTAGGAAAACATGTGACTTGGCACCTCAAACCACTTGGCATGATTCATAAGTCGGGTACATTCATTCATATCACCCACATGTTAAGTCGAAAACATGAGAGGTCCATATTCGGATGTAATGGTCCGCCTTCATTCATCATGAGTCTTAAGCATGTTAGGATCATTCATGGATGTCCGGATCCTCCGGCACTCATCACACCCATGCATGAGAGGGACACCTATGGATGCCCCGGCCCTCCCACACCCTTCAAAGCCTCCATGGCATCACTGCATGATTGGTCTACGTATGGTTGTCCTGGCCCCCCTTTGCATATCATGCATCTCCCACTCACACCGCATCATAGTACTTGGCATGAGCATTTAAGGAAGCAAACCACAACGAGCGCTGAGGTTCATAATGAGCGGGCAAAAACTCACGAGTGCCACTTTGGATTCCAAGTAGGCAACCCTACGATGGTGGCTTTGGAATGGCTCTTTCTTACGGCCACCTCCAAATCGAGGGCACGAGGACTTGGACCTTCCATGTTCCGAGTGGCTTTGGCAACCTGGCTTACGGGTTGGATTTACCGATGGGATCTTGGGATATACCTCACTTTTTACGTGGCAGATCTAGCACCCCCTAAGGGCACCGCGGTGGATCCCAGTGAGCAGTTTGAGCCTACCCTCACCTTTATGAGTGACACCCTCGGAGAGCCTCCTCATATCAGCTTGAGAGTCCGACGTGTGCACACGGAGGCAATACTAAGCAAGCAGGGTACCATCGTCAGCAAGAGGGTATGCCCGAGCCACCTTGAGAGGATGAAGAGCAGTCCCCGACTAAGGACGCGAGGTTGAGTTTGGAGGTTGTGGCTCACCCGGAGCTGCATTGGAGGATCTCTTCCCCGGCAGACCTATACTCGACGGAGTCGAGTTCTTCGCACCCCGGGGGTATGATGGGGGCATCTCTCGCCCTTCACATTTTTCCAAAGCTTTGATTGCTCGTCGGCATAGCTCCATTGTGTCCGTCATATTTTTCTGAATCGAGTCATGTAATTTTCATATTTTATTTGAGTCATGTCATTGTAATTTTCCTTTTATTTGAGTCAAGTACCTAGGTCATTGAGTCATCTACCTAAGTTTGAGTGTCATTAGGATTGAATAGGTTGTTATTGGACCCAATTCATTGGGCTGGCCCATGGGCGCCCCCCCCCCCCACCTTCCTCGATTATTCGTCATTAAGTCAAATGTCAGGGACTTTTTGTAAAATGTGGGTTGCCTATATATAGGACCCCATTCCCCTCATTTTGAACTAATGAATCAATGAATGAAAATTTGAAATTCCACTACAATTGTGAGAATCTCTCTCTCTCTCTCTCTAAGGGGTGGATTCCCCTCTCTCTCTCTCTAAAGGGGGCGAACCCCATTCTCTCTCCTCCCCACCCCAATTTTGAAAATTTTCTCTCTCCTCCCTTCCCAACAACCTCCACTCCCCACCTACCCCATTAAAGCCTCTTCCCATTCCCCACAACCCTCATCAATACTCCCCCCTTCCCAAGACCCCCTCCACCAATCCTCTCATCACCACCCAACCCCCAACTACCCCTCCCACTTTCCCAAGCACCCTTCCCACTACCCCAAGCACCCCTCCACCTCCCTAGGCCTTTGAATTTCGAAACCCCCCTTCCCTCCACAGCCCTAGGTCGCCCCCCCCTCTCTCTCATCTCCTCCACTCTCCCATTGTTCTTCTCCATCAAACCACCTTCCACCATCTAGACTGGCGACCTGCAGAGGATCACCTGCTAGCAGCGGCCACCCCCACCACCTCCCCGCGAATCTGAAGGCCCAAGAGGTACCCACAGAAGCGTCTGCCTGTCTTCTTCGCAACGGCGATGGTTTCGTTGTCGTCCGAGCACCGAGCTGCCCGAGAGAGCCGTTCTCCCTCGACTGCGCGAAGCTCTCCTGACAGAGCACCTGAACGTGATTGGAAGCTCTGCCACGACAAATACAGCGTGAATCAGGACAAAAGTTCTTCTACAAAGATCTTCTTCGACCTGTCTACTTTCATAATCAAGAGGCAGAACTCTAATCAGCATCCGTTCACAAGATTTATTAATTTCTTCCTCTAGGCGCTCGGATCTACCTCCACTCAGTCTGCACCAACCCCTCCTCAGTGTTCAGAGCCCACCGGTCGACCCCGACGTCAGCTGGCATCCCCGTCAGTCTTTCTTCGAATAGGACTCGTCAGCGGTTGCAACGACTCCAGCGGTACCTGATTCTGAGCTCGGGAGCGGTCGTGGCACCATCTTCTTCCTGCTGTTGGGAACCTGAAACTGTCAGATCTGAGGGTCTGCCACCCTGTTCAAGCCCCCACCCCGACCAGCAGTGGTGCCTGAAGAAATTTACAAAATTCTGGAGCCACCCTGTTCCAGATATGAAGATTCTCCAAGTGGTTTCGTCCCAAACAAAATTCGGGGGAAGTCACAGCAGCAACATCTTCGACCGACTGTCAGCACTCGCAGAGAGAAGACTGAACCGATCTCGGTCTTCATTCGGCATACTTTCCCCGTTTCTCCCCTCCCCGCTTGGACGGCTGAAGGCCCCTCCCTGCGTGGAGGAATATTTTTGGTTGTAATTTGAACCCCCACCCCTAGTCCAACCCCATTGCAAGGGGCGTAGTGCATGTAAATCTTAAATTTCATGTTCGAAGCTTCTCCGGCGCGGCGTGCGGGTAAGCCCACGCTTCCTCGCTCGCCCTCGTCTACGGCCGGGATCGGTGTCTTCACACCGATCAGGTGAGCCACTAAACACTCCTCTTTCCTGGATTCCGTTGCTTAATTAGTATTGCATTTTAGTGCCGTCGGCATTAAGAGAGTGCCCGAACCCGAATTATCGTTTAATTGTGTGGCTACCGCGGGTGAGTTGTGAGAGTGATCATTCAACCCAAGCCTTCGGCGTGCTAACCGCCCTTGAATTTGGGAAACCCCTGACCCATAGGGGTCCTCCCCAAGCCAGCCCTACCCTTGGAAACCTCCGGTCCAACCTCGGACCCTCACCCCATCGCCAGTCCACCTACGGACCCGAGTGTGCCAACGCGAGTGAGTCCGCTTGTGTGACATTGCCAAATTGTTGTGTTGCTTGCAATTTAGGTCCTAGGTTGTGTCACATCACCAGGCAGGTAATGCAAGAAATCCATGCTGGGTCAGCCGAGGCGCACCAGGCCGATCTGAAAATGAAGATCGAAATAAAGAAATTGGGTTATTATTGGCCCACTATATTTGATGATTGCTGCAAGTTTGCCAAGGCTTGTCAGAAATTTCAAGAGCACGCCAATGTGTCAAGAAGACCTACAGTGCCTCTACATCCTACCTTACCAAGCTAGTCGTTTGCCCAGTGGGGCACGGATGTGGTGGGGCCACTACCAGCATCTTCATCAGGGTGCAAATACATCTTGGCAGCTACAGATTACTTCTCCAGATGGGCCGAGGCAATAGCACTAAAAGAAGTCACGGGAGAATTAGTTGCGAGATTCTTCTGGCAGAATGTAATATTTCTGTTTGGGATTCCCAGCTGAATCATCTCCGACAACGGCAGCCACTTCAGAAATCAGAAGGTTTATCGGCTAGCTGACAAATACAAGATTGATTGGAGAACATCATCTCCCTACCACCCTCAGGCCAACAGACTTGCAGAGGCCTTTAAAAAGACGATGTGCACTCTGCTGGTGAAAATTGTCAAGACTAACAGAAGAGATTGGGAAGAAAGAATGTACGAGGCACTGTGGGCTTACCGTACTATCTACAAGACCCCTACTGGTTGCTCACCCTACTCCCTTGTGTACGGGTCAGAGGCCGTGGTGCCAATTGAGCTGGAGGTCCCCTCACTATGGGTCGCCATCCAGCATGGATTGGTGGGCAACGAGCAGGCCAACGCAGAAAGAAGACTAGAAGAGTTCGCCGAGCTTGAAGGAAAGCATCTCTGGGCGCAACAGAATATTCAACTCTATCAAGCCCGCATGGCCCGTGCTTTTGATAAGCTGGTCAAAGGACGGGAGTTCAAAAGGGGTGACCTGGTGATGGTTAAAAGAAGAGAGGTGATGGCCTCCAACCCCAAGGGGAAGTTGGTTGAAAATTGGGTCGGACCGTATGTCGTCCACCGAGCATATGAAGGGTTTACGTATGTCCTTGCAGATCATAAAGGAGTTATCCAACGCTCTCCCCTTAATGGGAAGCACCTAAAGCTGTATCACATGGTTCAACCGGCGTTCCCCGAATGATTTACCCCGAACTTGGTCCAGTGGCACTCCGCCCTGACCAAGCTACCTTCACCCTTGGTCCAGTGGCACTCCGCCCTGACCGAGCTACCTTCACCCTTGGTTCAGTGGCACTCCGCCCTGACCAAGCTACCTTCAAACTTGGTCCAGTGGCACTCCGCCCTGACCGAGCTACCTCCACCCTTGGTCTAGTGGCACTCTGCCCTGACCGAGCTACCTCCACCCTTGGTCTAGTGGCACTCCGCCCTGACCGAGCTACCTCAAACTTGGTCCACTGGCACTCCGCCCTGACCAAGCTACCTCCATCCTTGGTCCAGTAGCACTCCGCCCTGACCAAGCTACCCCGAACTTGGTCCAGTGGCGTTCCGCCCTGACTGAGCTACCTCCACCCTTGGTCCAGTGGCACTCCTCCCTGACCGAGCTACCCCCAAACTTGGTCTAGTGGCACTCCACCCTGACCGAGCTACCTCCACCCTTGGTCTAGTGGCACTCCGCCCTGAACAAGCTACACTTACCTCAGCCTAGTGGCATCCCGTCCTGATCGAGCTACACTTACCTCGGTATAGTGGCACTCTGCCCTGGCCAGACTTGCATAATACCCATCATTGCCATTGCGGGCCCTACACCTGAATCGGCTCAAGTCTATCCTTTGCGCTAGTATTACCTACTTGCGAACGAATAAACCCCTTGTTCGGCGCAAGACTCCGTGTCCTAGCCGACCTTTATACATCATTGCCATTGCGGGCCCTACGCCCGAATCGGCTCAAATCCATCCTTTGCACTAGCATTACCTTCTTGCTAATGAATAAACCCCTTGTTCGGCGCAAGACCCTGTGTCCTAGCCGACCTTTATACATCATTGCTATTGCGGGCCCTACGCCCGAATCGGCTCAAGTCTATCCTTCGCGTTGGCATTGCCTTCTTGCTAACGAATAAACCCCTTGTTCGGCGCAAGACTCCGTGTCCTAGCCGATCTTTATACAGCATGGCCATTGCGAGCTCTACGCCCGAATCGGCACAAATCTACCCTGGGCGTTGGCATTATCTTCTGGCTAACTAATAATACTTCATGTTCTAGCCGACTCTCTCAGCATCCTTCCGCTACATGAGTTCAAAAAAAAGAGAGAAAGAAACAGAAATGGGGTTAAAAATAGAGATACCCCGCCGGCCTTGTTCCTAAACAGGGACGAGGGCAAAAATGGCTATAACTCAGCTGCGGCGAAAACCCGAAAGGGCACTGCGGGCAAAATCGGGTACCCCGCCACGTGAAAACCTAAAAGGGTGAGTGGGCAAAAGTAAGAGGGGGCTGGCCTCGGTGAAAACCCGAAAAAGGGTGCTTAGGTCAGTAAAGTGGTAATCCAAAAGTTCCTCTTCATCCTCTTCTCAATGAGATGCTTAAGCGATAACCATCAGAAGTCCCACCGGAGATCCCCTAACAAACCTATGTCCGACCCTCATCATCATCGGCGGGATCGGTCGACCTCCATCCCATAACTTGGACCTTTCGTCCTCGTTAATGAGCATGTCCCTTGCTTCGACATGTAACCCATGTCGATGAACAAACTCGTGTTCGACGCCCGTCATCATCCGCAAAATTGGTCGAACTCTACTCCTTTAACTTGGACCTTCCATCCTGGTTATTGAATATATCCTTTGATTCGACATGTAACCCATGTCGACGAACAAACCCATGTTCGACCCTCGTCATCATCGGTGAGACCGGTCGACCTCTACCCTAAACTTGGACCTTTCGTCCCTATTAATGAATACATCCTTTGCTTCGACATATAACCCATGTCGATGAACAAACCCGTGTTCGACCCTCGTCATCATCGGCGAGACAGGTCGACCTCTACCCTTAACTTGGACCTTTCGTCCCTGTGAATGAATATACCCTCTACTTCAGCATGTAACCCACATCGATGAACAAACCCAGGTTCGACCCTCGTTATCATCAGTGAGGTAGGTCGACCTCTATCCCTTGGCCTGGACCTTTCGTCCCGGTCAAGAACCATATAGCCTTTGCTTCGGCATTTAACCAATGTCGACGAACCAAACTAGGATCTGACCCTTGTCATCATCGACAAGGCCGGTCGACGTCTAGCAAACAAGCTCTCCTGTGTTCGGATCCCCCGGGGAATTAAAAGAAAAAAAAGAGTAAAGAAACAGAAATGGGGTTAAAAATAGAGATACCCCGCCGGCTTTGTTCCTAAATGGGGACAAGGGCAAAAATGGCTATAACCCGACTGTGGTGAAAACCCGAAAGGGCGTTGCAGGCAAAATCGGGTGCCCCGCCACATGAAAACCCGAGAGGGCGTGTGGGTAAAAGTAAAAGGGGGCTGACTCTGGCGAAAACCCGAAAGGGCGCTTAAGTCGGTAATGTGGTTAAAAAAATGATGAAATGAATGAAAAAAAATGATGATAAAAATGATGATGAAATGAAAAGATGATGTAGTAACGGGTTTATCCTTGTTCGTCATTCCATCCCAAACTACCCTTTTCGACCCTTGTCACCATCGGCAAGATCGGTCGCTACCCTTTCCGGTCCTTGTCACCATCGGTAAGACCATCTACCCTTTCTGGTCCTTGTCACCATCGGTAAGACCGTCTACCTTTTCGACCCTTGTCACCAGCGGCAAGATCGGTCGCTACCCTTTCCGATCCTTGTCACCATCGGCAAGACCGTCTACCCTTTATGGTCCTTGTCACCATCGACAAGACCGTCTACCCTTTCCGGTCCTTGTCACCATCGGCAAGATCGTCTACCTTTTCGACCCTTGTCACCATCGACAAGATCGGTCGCTACCCTTTCCGGTCCATGTCACCATCGGCAAGTCCGTCTACCCTTTCCGGTCCTTATCACCATCGGCAAGACCGTCTACCTTTTCGACCCTTGTCACCATCGGCAAGATCGGTCGCTACCCTTTCCGATCCTTGTCACCATCGGCAAGACCGTCTACCCTTTTTGGTCTTGTCACCATCGGCAAGACCATCTAACCTTTTCGACCCTTGTCACCATCGGCAAGATCAGTCGCTACCCTTTCCGGTCTTTGTCACCATCGGCAAGACCGTCTACCCTTTCTGGTCCTTGTCACCATCGGCAAGACCGTCTACCTTCTCGACCCTTGTCACCATCGGCAAGGTCGGTCGCTACCCTTTTCGATATATTGTCACCATCGGCAAGACCGTCTACCTTTTCGACTCTTGTCACCATCGACAAGGTCGGCCAGCATTTCCCCAAACCGGGGTCAATAATGGGATTACTATAAAGTATATGCTATGCCTCTGAGTGGCACTCCCATCAGTTGTCCCACCAATGATAAAGCCTATCGATCCCGGGTGGACCTCTCATCAGCCAGCAGTCGTATTTCCAACGTTTCTTGTCGGCAAGAATTACATCCGCACCAATCCGGCAACCTCTGGAACCCCGTCACGCGGTGGAGCAAGGCCCCCATCCTTTCCTTGAAAGGGTGGACGCTCTCCTGCGGCACAGACACGGGTTCACTTCCAAGCAGGTCGCCAAAGTTGCCACAAGATGTGATAGAATACAAGTGCAAAGGTGGACACCTAAAACAGTAAAGGAAACTTATATTTCATTGCAAAAAAGGAAGGGGAATGAATACAAAAGTGGCCCTTTGGAGGGGGCGAATTACAAAGGCAGATCAACTAAGACCGCCTGAAAATATCTTCAAAGTCAATGAGCCCAACATGGCGAGCCGCCCCCAGTTCACGGAGCTGCATTTCTTCCTCCTGAACGCGAGTCACCTCAGTCTCTAGGGACGCGACTCGGCCCTCCAGTAAAGAAGTTTCCTCGATGCCATGGACTTCTTCAGCCTCCAGCCGTGGTATCTCAGCTTCTATGGTAGCCAACTCAGCCTGGAGTTCCTCCCGTCGGCTACGTAGAATATGTGCCCGAGCAGCAGAGGCTTCAAGATGAGCTTTGCTTTTCTGAAGATCGGAGGTCAGAGACGTCAGCTCCGCCTGACAGTCAGCTTTCTGCAGCTTTAGGGCCACTAGTCGGTCGTTCATTACCCTCCCAAGAAAGTCCCGGCGGTTTACAAATTTTAGCAGGAACAGCACCCGCTGGGTCCAGGTGTCCAAAGGACAGCCTAATGCTTGCATCCCAATCGTCAGTCGCCCGGCCGCTTCCTTCAACTAGGGGTAAGATAGTGTCGGCTGAGACTCCACGACCTGGCGTAACATCTCTAAATACTGCCAGATAAAGTCCTCTGATGAAGTAAAGCCTGTAGACACGCTATTTTCATATTTTTCGCAGGTAAATCTCATATTACACCACGATGTCCCAGAGTGGTTCACATGATTGACTTATGTGAGTGATTATCATCTTTTTAGTTTTTATATAAAAATATAAAAAATCCAAAAAAATTGAGAAAAGCTTAAAAAATAATAAATATATATATATATAATAAAGTTGTAAATACATATATATATATATATGTTTGTATATATATGTGTAATATATGATATAAATATATAGATATATATATATATATATGTATGTGTAATATATGATATAAATATATAGATATATATATATATGTATATATATATATACTTAGTTTTATCTTAGTAAACTTAAACAAAAAAAACACAAAAGATCTTAATCAACTTAAATAAAATAACATTGCATATTTTAATACATTACCCCACACCCCTAAATTTTTGGATCTGGTCTCCTTGTACCAACAACATCATCCCCCACACTTCCCCCCCACCTTATCTCTCTCTCTCATACTTCCCTATCCCATTTTCTCTCTTCTTCATCTTCTTTTCCCAGCCGCCCCGATAGAGGGAATCTCCCTCTCTCATGTCTCTTTCCCTCTGTCTCCTTATCTCTTCCTCTTCCTTCATCTCAACACACACTATCTCTCTCTCAATAATTCTCGCTTTCTAGGAACCCACGTGAACCCCCTTCTCCAACACACACACACATTAGACCTCACGAACTCCCCTTGGCCTCCCTCTCTGATCACTTACACTCATCTCCCACGACACCATCCTTCGCTAACACCGTCGCAGCAAGGTCGTTTGTCTCTCACCGACGTCAGCCCCCCTGCCGGAGCTCCACTTCCCACGCCGCCGTCTCCCTCCTCACCTCTGCAAGACCACCCTGGTGCATCTCCACGCCGACCACCACGCCGGGGAGGCCATGCAAGCCTAACCGCCAACGCCGTCCACCCACGTCCGTCGCCTGTGAGCACCGCCCACGCCCTCGACAGCCTCCACGCTGTTGCCGCCGTCGTCCCTTGCACCGGCACCGCTGTGAAGCACCGCCTCCGGACCCCCCGCCGCGGATGCCGCCAACGCCGTCCACGCCCGCTCCCCTGCGCCTCCGCCAATGCAGCAGTCACCCCACGGCACCACGCCCAGACGCTCGCGACCACCGTCGCCGCGGACGCCCAGCCGCTCGCCTCCGCCACCGTACCGGCCGCCTCTCCCTGCCACCGCACCGGCTGCCTCTCCCCGCCGCGACCACCTGCCTCCCCCACTGTCGCCAAGGTCGTCCTTGGCCGCCGGTCGCCGTCGTCGTTGCCGCCGCCCACCTCCAACCCAGAACCCGCCGGTCGACCTCTCCCTCTCTTCATCTCTTTTCCTCCACCAGCTGCCGCGTTTCTCTGCTCTCTCTCTCTCTCTCCCTCTCAGTTTCTCTCCCTGCGTCCCCCTCTCTGCTCTCTCTCCCTCCCGTTCTCTCACTCACCCTCTCTCTTTCTCTCTCTTTCTCCCACTCTCTCTCACAATCTCTCTCTCCTCCCCGCCGTGGTCTCTCTCCCCCTCACTCTTTCTCTCTCTTTCTCCCTCTTTCTCTCTCGGTTCTCTCCCTCTCTCCCATTTTCTCCCTCTCCTCTCCGGATGCCGCGGTCTCTCTCTCCCCCTCTCTCTTTCTCTCTCTTTCTCCCACTCTCTCTCATAGTCTCTCTCACCTCCCCCTCTCGCATCTCTCTCCCTCTCACTTTCTTTTCTTTATTTTTTTTATTATTTCCCTCTCACTTCCTCACCCTCTCTCTTCCTCTCTTTCTCTCTCCCTCTCACGTTCTCCTCCTCTCTCGATCCCTCTCATCCCTTTTTTTTATTTTTTTTATTACTCTCTCTCACCCTCTCTCTATCTCTCGTTCCTCCTCTTTCTCTCTCCCTCTTGATCTCCCTTTCTTTTGCTTTTTTAATTATCATTCCCCCCAACTCCTTCTCTCCCTTCTTCCTCTTTCTCTCGATCTCTCTCAGACATCTTCTTTTTTTATATTTTTTCTCCCTCTTCTCTCTTCCCCCTCTAACTGTCACGATCTCTCTCCAGAACTATCTTTCACTCTCTTCTCTCTTCACACAATCATTCTGTCTCTGTTTTTTTTATCATTTCTCTTTCTCTCTATTATTCCCTTCTCTCTCCCTTTCATACTATCTATTGCCCCTTTTCCCTTTTTCATGGTCATACACATGCGCACAGTTTCGAACAGTCACGTACATGCACTTTTCACACTTAATTACATACCATGCACGTAACCACTAGCCATACAAGACTTCTGTAGTGCTAGCCTAATCACCAGTAATGCATATATGTAGGTGTAGTTTTGGATGTTAACCCTACTATCTCTATATTTATATACACTTATAAACATATATTTAAATATCTACACATATACCTATCAAAGAGAATATATATACATATATATTAGATATACATATATATTATATACTCAAACAGATATGTAAATATTATATATGCTCTTATATGCGTATATTTAACGTATGTATGTGTGTATATTTATATACGTCAATATTGCTTTAGCTCATATTAGTTTATTGTCCACTGTACAAGTGCAGAAATAAAACTGGCCCTCGGCCCTGTTAGTGTTCCCCCGTGTTCCATTATCCTTCTCGTGTTGCTCGGAGCCACCATCGACTTTTGAATAAGCTCCCTTTACCTTTCCTCATCCTATACCATTTTTAGTCTGTTATTCAGTTATTAGTGTCTTATCCCATGAATTATTACTATATCATTATTCTGATGTAATTTTTGTGTTTGTTTGTTTTGCAGGGTAACCAACTCAAAAGCCCTCTTCTTCGGCCAGCCGAACGAAGAGGAAGAAGGAGCCCATATCATCCCGCGTCAAAGGCAAAAGCGATCAACCAGTTTGGGGCCCTCGGTCCCTAGTGATCACACCACCAAACGCGTGCTTGTAGTAATTTTTATTTTATGTCTATAATACCCGCAGATAGCTAAATCCCGCACGGGTCTGTTTGTACTATAATCGGCCGCGGTGAGTCATTTCACCGTGGTCATTTACTTTCAGCACTTCATTTCTGCACTTTGTTATATTATTGTTAAAACCCCGCAGGATCAATGTCCTGCGGTGGTCTGTTTACTCTCTGTTATATTTTTGCTATTATAAATGTGTGAGGAGTGATATGCCGTTCTAAATTCCGAGTCTACGTGTGTTTTTGTGTCCGCCAATTTCTACTACGTAGAGTCCTAGGATACGAACTCGGTATATGAAAAACTACTCTCGGAATGGTAGGTCACACCTACCAGGAAGGTGTTCAGTTTGCGTGAGAGGGTCTTCGGATACCTATCTCTGCCTTGTACCGGAATTCGATAAGTCTAGGTTCTCCGCGTTCCCCTACAGAGTGTCCTTTCAGGTCGTACTCTCCACTTTTTTCTATTTCACCCCCCTTTACGCACGTGTTTTCATCATATTTTTTTCCTTTCACTAAGAGAGGGAGAAACCCCATCTCTCTCTCTATGTCCACCACGTGGCGCATTCACATCTCTGGCGATCACGGTGGGACCTCTTTTGTTTTCTCTGGTTACCCAAATATTTTCGGCACCCACGTGTGCCCCTCCACTCGGTACCCACGTGTGCCCCTCCTGATTGCGCCCGCGTGCGCTACATTCGTGCTCCCAGTAGCACTCTTGTCATCGGCACCCACGTGTGCCCCTCCATTCGGCACCCACGTGTGCCCCTCCACTCGGCACCCACGTGTGCCCCTCCTGATTGCGCCCGCATGTGCTACATTCGTGCTCCCAGTAGCACTCTTGCCATCGGCACCCACGTGTGCCCCTCCATTCGGCACCCACGTGTGCCCCTCCACTCGGCACCCACGTGTGCCCCTCCTGATTGCGCCCGCGTGCGCTACATTCGTGATCCCAGTAGCACTCTTGCCATCGGCACCCACGTGTGCCCCTCCACTCGGCACCCACGTGTGCCCCTCCTGATTGCGCCCGCGTGCACTACATTCGTGCTCCCAGTAGCACTCTTTCCACTCGGCACCCATGTGTGCCCCTCCACTCGGCACCCACGTGTGCCCCTCCACTCGGCACCCACGTGTGCCCCTCCTGATTGCGCCAGCGTGCGCTACATTTGTGCTCCCAGTAGCACTCTTGCCATCGGCACCCACGTGTGCCCCTCCACTCGGCACCCATGTGTGCCCCTCCATTCGGCACCCACGTGTGCCCCTCCACTCGGCACCCACGTGTGCCCCTCCTGATTGCGCCCGCGTGCGCTACATTCGTGATCCCAGTAGCACTCTTGCCATCGGCACCCACGTGTGCCCCTCCACTCGGCACCCACGTGTGCCCCTCCTGATTGCGCCCACGTGCACTACATTCGTGCTCCCAGTAGCACTCTTTCCACTCGGCACCCACGTGTGCCCCTCCACTCGGCACCCACGTGTGCCCCTCCTGATTGTGCCAGCATGCGCTACATTCGTGCTCCCAGTAGCACTCTTGCCATCGGCACCCACGTGTGCCCCTCCACTCGGCACCCACGTGTGCCCCTCCTGATTGCGCCCGCGTGCGCTATATTCGTGTTCCCGCTATCACTCTTGGCATTCCAATTTCATCCCTCGTGCACTACGTGCATTACTCTAGAATACCCTTGAAGTCTGAAGAGATTTGTATCATTGTAGAAAAGGAGTGTTGTGATGTTTGTTTAATTTCTTTTATTGCATATATTTGTTGTCTATTTATATATCTCCTGTTAAATTCAGCACCGCATTGCATATCACCTCCCTTTTATTTTTATTTCTTTTGTTCCATTTTTTTTAGGATCACCTTTTCTTGGTGAAGGAAAGACTCTCCGTCGGGAATTCCTCTCGACGGACTAGGATCTCCTTCACTGGGACCTCCGTATGTCCCCGACATCGAAGGATTCCCTCTTCGTTCACTGGGCTGGTTGTACCATTGAAGTTCCCTGGAGATAGTCAACCCATTCGTGATGAGTCGAGTGTCCTTAGATCACACGGCAGAAATTAATATTGCAACTAAGGTCCCTCCTGTGGTGTGAACATTAGATTAGAAAAAAGAAAAAAAAAGGGGGGAAACCAAAAGAAAACAAAAAAGGCGTTAAACATCAACTTGTTTGTTAATCTTTGCTAATGGTTTGAGTGTGTATGTTATTACATTCAGATTAGAAAGAAAAAGGAAAAAAGGAAAAACAAAAAGAAAACACAAAAAAAGGGCGTTACACATCAACTTGTTTGTTAATCTTTGCAATTGGTTTGAGTGTGTATGTTATTGCGTTCCGGCAAAATCTTATGTTCTGGAAAAGATCAAGAAATGTCCGGAGACGGTCAGAATCCGACCCCGGGTCACCAGGGGACACATGTCCCTACTGAGGACGCATGTTCCTCCCGTGAGCCCTCATATGAGGTGCGAGCCACCGTCGGGGAAGCATTCCCGCCACAAGATATTTCCTCCTTGCTAGGTGTTCTCGCAAACAAACAGCTCAATTCCGATCAGATCCGAGCCTTTCAGTCCGTCTTAAAAGGGAAATCTGCTGATTCTACTCCTCAAAATCCAACACCAGTTGCTCTCCCTACTCAAGAGCCCGCACAGGCAATCCCTTCCTCATTCCCTCTTGTGCAGACAAGTCTGCAACCTCCCTCTTTCCAATTACCTCCCCAGTCTCAAGTTCCACCAATTCCTCATACAACATTTCAGTCAATTCCATTTACTGACATGCCACAACGTCTCCAACCTCCCTCTTTCCAATTACCTCCCCAGTCTCAAGTTCCACCAATTCCTCATACAACATTTCAGTCAATTCCATTTACTGACATGCCACAACGTCTCCAACCTCCCTCTTTCCAATTACCTCCCCAGTCTCAGGTTCCGCCAATTCCTCATACAACATTTCAGTCAGTTCCGTTTACTGACATGCCACAATGTCCCACTCATCCGGAATTCCCTTCTCAGGCTTCCGCAAGGCCTCAGTGGCCACCACAACCTGCTCCTTGCAATGAGGTCACCCAATCTCTCCTTCATAAGATGAACAAGATGGACGAACAATTCCGAGATTTCAAAAAGATTATGGATGTCAAATCCGCGCCTGAGATCTCTTTACCAATCCTTCCAGTATTCCATCACCCTCCTTCTGAAATGCCAACGTATCGACCGTACACATGCACAGGCAACCCCCTCATTCATCTGAAGGACTTTATGTATGAGTCCTCGTTTTGGCAGAACGATCAAAGATCATTGGCATACCTCTTCAGGAGATCATTAGATGGTCCTGCCTTAGAATGGTTCTATTCCCTAGAGCCGAGTGAGGCTGAGAACTTCGACATAGTGCAACGGAAATTCCTACAGAAATATCGGGATAGGGTCGGTCCCTCCTTCTCTATTACCGACCTAGTGGCTTAAAAAATGAAGCCGGATGAAGATTTCATCCCATTTGCCGATCGATGGAGATCCCTGGCAGAGAAAGTGAGAGACTCCATTTCAGAATCGGAGCAAGTAAAGATGGTCGTGTCTAATGCCACTCCACAATTTAGACACGTCCTGGCAATGAACAAGCTCACCACTATGGAGGAACTGTATGAGAGGGCTCGATATATCCAAACACAGCTGAAAGATTCTCCCCTCATGTATATGTTCGAGCCACCAAAGCCAAAGGTGTTTAGGAAGCCGGGCATGGGTGCCCAAGGTGGGGTAACAGAAGGGGTTATAACAAATGAACAAGTGGGGGCGGTTGGCTATCCCAACCAGCAAGCTAATCCTAGGCCCCCACAAGCTCCACAATTCCTCTTTCATCAGGACCAACAAGGTCAGCAACCCTTTCGTCCTCCCCCACAAAACAATCTCTTCCAGAACAATATGTCTCAACCCCTCCATCTTCAACAACAACAACAACAACAGCGACCTCCTCAATATAATCAGGTTCCGCCACCAGGGGATTATGGCCCCCAATAACAGAGAAGGCCGATCGGCCCTAGGAGAGCTCATTACCCACCTTTGCCGGAATCATTGCCAGACATCTTTAATGCTCTCATGGCTGCTAATTTCCTCACCTTGCCTAAGGAAAAAGCCATATGGCCCCCGAACGTCGACACTTCCAGATATTGTGTCTTCCATAGACAGTCGGGTCATACAGTGGAAAACTGTTTCCATTTCAGAGATTATATCTATGATATTAACGATGAACATCAAATAGATTGGGATGAAATGAGGCGATGCATCACCATGATGAAGGCCAGGAGACCTCCTCTTAGACAACAACAACAGCAACAACAACAACAACAATAGCAGCAACAACAGCCTCAGCAGGCACCACAACAACAGCCAAATATGGGCATCCTCCAAAATCCGTTACCGGTGCACCAACAACCTAACCACCAAGTCAACCCCATCTCTTCCTTCCTGGAGGTTGGAAGAGGGCAGGATTGGCATACGGAAAGCGGCTCTGTCCTTGTCACCAGTCACGTTCCTATCCAATCCCCACGCCATATTCGTCCCGCACCTGTCTATCCTCCACCCATAGCACAACCCGCAGTAATACCTTACTCATTTCCACTGCCATCACGTCCTCTCATCCGCGTCGCTACTGATGACCTCCCTTCGAGTCTCCAGCAAATACCCTCCACTTCCACCATAACACCGTTACCCTCAAAGCCTCTCATCATTTCTCACGCCTCCACTTCATCATCCACCTTCATTCCGCCTCCACTAAACAAACCCCTCATTGCCCAATACCCTTCCGAGGTGCCCTCCACCTCCACCATAACACCGTTACCCCCAAAACCTCTCATCATTTCTCACGCCTCCACTTCATCATCCACCTTCATTCCGCCTCCACTAAACAAATCCCTCATTGCCCAATACTCTTCCGAGGTGCCCTCCACCTCCACCATAACAACGTTACCCCCAAAACCTCTCATTATTTCTCACGCCTCCACTTCATCATCCACCTTCATTCCGCCTCCACTAAACAAACCCATCATTGTCCAACACCCTTCCGAGGCACCGTCTACCTCCACCACAACCCCTTTACCCTCGAAACCCCTCATTATTCATCACCCATCCGGGGGCCCATCAACCTCTACTATGTCTCCACCTTTTAAACCCCTTACATTCATCGTCCATCTGAGACTTCATCCACTCCCACCATACCTCCACCTAATAAACCACTCATCAGAGCCCCTATACCTGTCATCGCCCCTGCTTCCTCAATTGTTCCCCCACCACTACCCCTCGAACCCCTGCTAAACCCCGTATCTAACTCCATAGAGCTGCCGCCAAAACCACAAGCCATGGTGTTCCGTAGTGGAAGGATGTTCCATCGGGTTTTTCCCCAAAACAGTCAGGTCCCCGAGCAATCTCAGCCGGAGAAAGACACCGAAGAACAGCCAGAGGAGTCTATCCCCGGGACACAATATGACCTGTTCAAACACTTGGATAAAACACCAGCTCGGATCTCCATTCTCGAGCTAATCAAGAGGTCGAAAACCCATCAAGACGCCTTGATGGAGTATCTTCAGAGGGTTATGGTAAATGAGGATCTCCCAGTGGAGAAAATCTCGTCAGTATTGACGCCAACTGATACACAACCGGCTATTATATTTCACCACCATGAGCTTGCCCCCAAGGAGGCTCGAAAATATGCTTTGTGTATTGCAGTCAAGATCAATGAGGTGTCTGTAGACCCGTGTTTGGTGGACACTGGTGCGTCTATAAATGTGATCTCTATGATCACCCTCCAATCATGTGGGGTTGACACGGAACAGATAAGGCCTTCATCAATCATGGTTACGGCCTATGATAATAGCAAAAAGCCGCCAATGGGGATGGTCATCTTGAATGTAGAATTGGGCCCTGCATCAGTCTTCACGGAATTTCATATCCTTCATATGGATCCCACATTCAAGGCCATACTGGGCCGCCCTTACATTGAGGTTATGAATGCGGTGCCTTCCACCAATCATCAGTGCTTGATGTTTCCATACAAGGCTTGGATTATCAAGGTAAATAGCATGCCCATCTTTTCTACAGTGGATGCTATTAATACCTCATTGCCTTCTGTTTGGCCGACTCACCGGCCAATTCTTTCACTGCTAGATGTGTGTGACCCTCGTCGCACCCCTTTAACACAAAAGCCGTTTCAGGCATCAAAGTCATGTCACCCTTCCCATTCTAAGGGATGGGAGATCATGAAAAACATTGGCTACCAACAGGGCAAAGACTTGGGTGCACAATTACAAGGGAGACTGAGGCTGCCAAAGAAGACAAAGTTAACCCTTAGAGCCGGCCTAGGCTTTGAAGGGCCACTTGAAGCATATGAGGGACCTCTTACATGGACCTTGTACTCTCATTTCAGAAAGGGTCCGGTTATACAGTTGGGGAATTACACGCAAGAATCACATGGGAAATTGCAGATTGCCTATTTAGCTGAAAGCTGCTTGAGAACTACAAAGAAGGGGAAACACGATGACCCAGACTGTGAATGGAATAAGTGGTTCGATATACATAATATTTCCATGGCACTACAACAGATGTTCTCGCCTCCAGACTTAGAGGGGCCACTTTTGATCTCCGAGTTACCAAAAGATGTCATTGACATTGTCGAAATTCCAAGTTTTCCTCGCCGAGAGGAAGTTGCCACTGACGGATTGCTTTCCATCATTCTATCTGATCATTCTCCTCAGCCGTTGCTGCTGACTCTTTCTTGGACCCGACGTTTATCCGATGATATTCCCAGGTCCCCTTCTCTACTCACATTCTTGTGCGGGTTTTTCAGCCCGTGCCAAATTTTCAACCATGATCTGCTCAATGAGCCATGCAACCCCCTAGCTATAGTTCCCTCCTCCCATTCTCTAATTTATTTCAATTGTTTTGTAATTGAAAATGAAAATGAAAAAAAAACGTCGATTTTCAAACTCCTCAACAGTGCATCTCCTTTGAGGAGACCTCCTACATCTCTCACGAGTGTGCCCCGACTTACGGGCCACTCATTCAAGGTCCCTTGAGCGACCTTCTTTACCCCTCTATTCAGGGGTCTCTTCCTGTACATTCTTCAACTTCTTCTTCGTCTGTAGAACAAGTCAGTCAGGTTAGGAATAGCGAGTCAAGGGTAGTACCTAGAAGAAAATCCAAGGGCAGGGAAATTCCTCGTCAATTCCTTCTAGATCTAGCCAATAGGTGTCAAGCCTTTCTAGCCATTCCTTAATTGCTAGAAAATCCCATCCATCTGCCGGAGTTAGAATGTGAGGAGGATTGCACAATTGATGAGGGATACAGAGTTTATGAGCTCACAGATGAAGAGTACCCTATTGAAGAAGGGGACGAAGAATATGAGGACGCGGCCAACGCATATGCTAGCGGAATGAGGAGGTTTGAGGAACCATCAGCCGCTATAGAAGAACCCACCAAAGAGATCAACCTAGGGACCGAGGAAGACCCTAGAATCATCCTCATAAGTGACAATTTGCCACCATCTAAAGAAGAGGCATTGATCGAGGTCCTAAAGGAATATAGGGACACGTTCGCGTGGAGTTACGAGGATATGCCGGGATTAGATTCCACCCTGGTCGAACATCGCCTAACGCTAAAACCAGGGTCCGTCTCGGTAAAGCAAAGGTTAAGACGTTTCCACCCCGAAATGACTTTAAAAATGAAGGAAGAGGTCGATAAGCTCCACAAAGTCAGGTTTATTAGAGTCGTCCTATATTCTCAATGGGTGGCAAACATTGTCCCGGTCATGAAAAAGGATGGAAAGGTGAGAATCTGTATCAATTTTCGGGACCTTAACTGCGCGTGTCCAAAAGATGATTTCCCCTTGCCTCACATTGACGTGTTGGTTGATAATACAGCAGGCTATGAAAGTCTCTCGTTTATGGATGGATTTTCGGGGTATAATCAGATCCGTTTGGCAGAAGAGGATCAGGAGAAAACATCATTCACCACACCTTGGGGAACTTATTACTATTTGGTCATGCCATTTGGTTTGAAGAATGCTGGAGCTACTTATCAAAGGGCTATGATGGCAATATTCCATGACATGATGCATGTGTATTTAGAGGTATATGTGGATGATTTACTGGTGAAATCCAAGACTAGGGCAGAACACCTGAGAGTTCTAGCCAAGGTGCTGCAAAGATCAAGGGAGTTCGATTTGAAAATGAATCCAAAAAAGTGCGTATTTGGTGTCTCGTCGGGCAAATTGCTTGGTTTCATTGTGAGTAAGAGGGGTATTGAAATAGATCCCAACAAAGCTAAAGCAATTAGGGATATGTCACCTCCGAAAAACCTGAGAGAAGTTCGAGGGTTAATCGGAAGGTTACAATTCATTCGTCGATTTATGTCCCAACACTCGCAAAGGTGCAAACCTTTCTATGAGTTGACTAAGTCAGGAGTAGAATTCAGTTGGAATTCTAAATGTCAAAAAGCTTTTGAAGGATTGAAGGAATATCTGGCCAATCCACCCGTCCTAATTCCACCCACGCCAGATAAACATTTAATCCTTTACATCTCGGTCCTGGACGACTCCGTGGGAGCTGTCCTGGCACAAGCCGATGAAGCGAGCAAGGAAAGGGCGACCTATTACTTGTCCAAACTCCTCAACCCCTGTGAGCAGAAGTACACGGCTATGGAGAAGACTTGTGCTGCCCTTGTCTGGGTAGTGCAGAAGTTGAAACATTACTTCTTAGATCATGAAGTTCATCTGATTGCCCGAATGAACCCTATCAAATTACTTTGAGAAAAATCTATCCTTACGGATAGATTAGCACGCTGGCAAAGCTTTCTTTCTCAGTTTGACATCACCTACATTCAGCAAAAGGTGATTAAGGGGTATGCCATAGCTGAGCATCTCGCTCACCATCCTCTTCCCAGATTCGATCCTGTCCAATCAGAGTTTCTAGATGAGGAACTAATGCCCATTAACCAATCAGATGATTGCATGTAGACGTTACATTTTGATGGAGCTTTGAATTCCCAAGGGAAAGGAATCGGCATTGCCCTCCTGTCGCCTGAAGGCCTTACATTCCCACTTGCATATCAGCTCAAATTCTCCGTTACCAACAATATAGCTGAATATGAAGCTCTTTTAGCTGGCCTAGAACTCGCTCATTCCTTTCGTATCACCGAATTACGAGTCGTAGGTGATAGTCAACTCATTCTTCGCCAGGTGCTCACCAAATATCGCACTCGCGATCCCAAACTCAAGCCGTACCAAGAACTCACTGCTGCCTTTGCCAAATTGTTCACCAAGTTGATCTTTGTCCATGTCCCTCGTCATCAGAACATTCTGGCCGATGCCCTCGCCTCGTTGGCATCATCTTTAAGGTTCCCTCTAGGAAGATGGTTTGAGTCCATTCACATCTACAAGCGTCATGCCCCTGCAATCGATGATGCTTCCTACGTAAATATCAAGGACAGGATAGCAAGGAAGGCCCTACAGGAAGAAATCCTTGAGAAGAGGGAAATTATGTTCACAGAGTTAGAAGAAGAATTGGCTGATGAGGAGAAGCCATGGTTTTACGAAATTGCCATGTATTGCAAAGATCAGTCCTACCCTGAAGAAGCCACATCGGAAGATAGAAAAGCCATAAGGAGAGTGGCACAGAGGTACATGCTGGTCGGAGGAGTGCTATACAAGAGGAGTCTTACTGGTGTTCTTTTAAGATGTCTCGACGAAGAGGAGGTCTGGAAATGCGTCGAGGATGCACACTCTGGTGTGCGCGGTGGCCATGTGAATAGCCAAATGCTTGCCAAGAAAATCCTTCGGCAAGGCTTTTACTGGCCCACCATGGAAGAGGATTGTGCCATCTATGTCCGCAGGTGTGTCAAGTGTCAACTTCACGCTGATAAAATTCATTCCCCATCTTCTTCACTTCATCCAGTATCCTCCCCATGGCCTTTCTCCATGTGGGCTTTCGATGTCATCGGTCCTCTTGGTAACCCTAACTCCCTCACTAAGCAAAAATCATTCATCCTTACTGCAACGGAGTACTTCACCAAATGGGCCGAAGCCGAAGCTTACGTGGAGGTTAAAGCGTCAACAGTATGCAAATTTATCATGAAGAACATCATCGCCAGGTTCGGTATTCCAAGCACAATTATCACCGACAATGGGCCGCAATTCATATCTCAGGACCTTCAGGACCTCTGCAAAAGGTATAAAATTGCATTGCCTCATTCATTACCTTATTACTCACAAGGTAATGGCCAAGCAGAGGCCACTAATAAAACATTGATTAAAATCATAAAAAAGACCTGTGAGTCAAACAAGTTCTCGGATTAGTCAGAAAAGCTGATTGAAGCTCTATGGGCTTATCGCACTTCAATCCGTACTCCCACTGGGCAAACCCCGTTCGCCCTCACTTATGGGATGGAGGCGGTAGTTCCGTATGAAATCTTGGTTCCTTCTCTCAGGGTACAGTTGGACAAGGAACTTCCCCTCGACAAACGTCGTGATTCACTCCTTGCTCAATTGGAACTCTTAGATGAGAAACGGCTGGCCGCTGCTGAGCATGCATGAGTATATCAAAACAGACTCACACGTTTTTATCAAAAGAAGGTCATTGAAAGAAAATTTCAAGTTGGTGAAATGGTTGTGAAAAGAATCTTTGTAAAACCTGGCGGGCCGCGTTCTAAACTCCAACCCAATTGGGAAGGACCGTACGTGATTCAGGCTGTGCATCCTGGCAACGCCTATAGGCTAGTCAATGCTGAGGGGATCGAGTTATCCCACCCTTGGAATGGGCTTTATCTTAAGAAATACTACCCTTAGATAGGTGTACATAGTGTCAAAAAATGATGAAACGAAAAATAATAAAAAAATAAGAAAACAATGAAAACAACAAAAATATGTATATATACGACAACAAAAGCAAAAAAAATAGAAAAAAAATGAAAAGAAGAAAAAAATAGAAAATTCAAAATGCCAATGTCTGGAGATTACCATGTAGTTAAGTCATTGCGTTCAACCTCCGTGATGGGATAGGGCCCATTAAGACTTGGTAGGTTCCGGGTCTTGGTTTGCCAGAGCCGTGGAGATCCGTGTCCGGCTTGTTTGGCTTATGCCCCCCTCAAAAGGAGACAACATGCATGTACACATGTGTTCTATAAAAGATCGGTAGCATGGCTCATGGTGAGGCCTCACCTAGAAGGTCTCCAGAACGCTTTAAATCTTCGTTCTCTCTCTCTTCGACCGAATGAGACAGCCGGCGCCCTTAAAACGCTGAGCATGGGAAACACGAACACAACTCCTAGGGTGAGAGTAGGGTCCAATTCCTCAAGCATGGGTCAGAGTACGAGAAGAGGGCAGTGTCCCCGCAGGCATCCAAGAGGGATTCCATAATGTCAAGATACTATGTCCCTCGCAAAAATCTGTCAAGAAAAATCAGAAAAGAAGAACAAAATCAAAGTCAAGTGAAAAGCCTGGTCGTAACCGTGCCTGATCCCACAAATGAAACCCCTTTGACTGAAAGTCAAATTCTATACAAAAGGGGTCATGAGATGTAAACGCTCGAGATTTGGTCTGAAGTTGCCCGAAAGGGGAAGTTAAGTGCGCCCTACTGGCTCGCCGGGTTAACGGTTTTACCGGTCCTCTCAGGAGGTTTGCCCCCTATACTCTTCCTTCTTCCTCTGAAGATGAAGGCTCAATGGAGTTCCTGAAGGGTGAAACTCACCAAAGTCTGCAACCACCTTTCGACACAAACGTATGGTTGTCCATCTTGGAAAGCAGAAGTCATTATCGTGAAAGAGTCTCCGTGTTTCTGGCCGGTCAAGACCCTTATCTACCATCTTAATTTCTTCTAGTCTAACCTCGGGCTTAGACCAATGCAAGCGCGTCACCTATAGGTGCGACGGCGTCTGATTCCGGGTCAGCGTCGCGCGGTTGGTCATTTGGGTTCCAAGGTGTTCCATTACATATCATCTAGAGTTGTGAGGAAATAGACCCGGGTCAGGTAAATCATTTACCTTGAACACTTTTTGGGTGAATCCCTGTGGTCGGAAGCAACTGGGAGCCTAAGCATGGCATGACGGTATTGTCATCAGGGTAAGTCTTAGCCGGCGGGATTATCATTCGAGGAGTCTAGAGGCCCAAATCAACCTAGATGTGCACTTAGGATGCCTGGGAGGTTAGTAAGAAACCCCTATTCTCATGCAAGTCAGATGTTATATCGAGTGGTCATCGTGCATTAGCAAAAACAAAAAAATAATAAACAAACCAAAAACAAACAAAAAAAATGACAAATCCAAAAAAACAAAAAAAGCAGAAAAATGTATATGCACAAAAAAATAGAAATGTAAAAGACCAAAAAAAAAAAAAACAAACAACAAAATACAAAAAAAAAATGAATACACCTACAAAAACAAAAATCACATCTTTGCATGATCGCATCTGTATGCACCATTCATTTTAAACTCTCGTTTGCATCCGTGTGCTTGTCTGTCGCATTCATCATCCTCTTTTATCATTGCCTTTGTTGATAAAGGCTTGCCCCTTGACTCGTTATGAAGGACAGTTCAAAATCTCGTTTGCTTATTGAGCAAGGGGCAAGTCAGAGCAGAAATGCTAACTTGTTTACTTAGGTGTATGCAGGAATTAGAGTGATCAAGAAAGAAGCAGAGAACCAAGCACAAACTAATTTATTCCACTTTCAACCAAAAACAAACAAAAGATTACATCAGGTTCCACCCTCTTTCTCCACATTACTTGTCCCGCCACTCTTCGGGCAAGACGCTCTTGAGGGTGCTACCCAACCATGAAAAGTGGTACTTCTACCGCTTTGTGCTCCTCTTCCAATCTCCACACCCCGGTGTTGATCTGCAGGGGTAGCAAAAAAGCTACTAACACGAAAGCCACGCTCTCGTGCTCTTCGGTAGCGTTCCTCGCCATCCTTTAGCCACTGCTCGGTGAGGCCGAGACTGGTCCTCAATTCAAATAATTGGGCTTCCAGGGCCCTCTTCTCTTCTTTCTCGGCTGATCTCTTGGCCTTCTCTCGTTCCCTGTCCTTTTCTCTCTCGGCTCGTTCTCTTTCTCTATCTTCTCTTTCCAGCTGAAGGGTGATCCTCAGCTCCATGGCGTCCCGCGAAAAATTGTCATATGAGCGACGCTGCAATTCCTCCTCCAGCTCCGCTATCCTGGCCTTCCCTTGTGATGCATGAGCAAACATCTCTTGCATCTCTTCGGCCTGCCATATCCCTCATTTCAGGGGTGTGATGAGACATAAACAGAGAAGCTCGGATAAGAGGAACCTTCACCTGCGCGGAAAGCATTCCCTCTGCCTCCGCGGCGCGCTGTGTTACACGGGCAAGCTGCTCGTGGAGCGAATCTAATTCCGACGAAGGAATCCATAGACTAGAAGAGGCACCCTCTGCCCCTACTGCTGGTAGGGTTACGTCGAGCCGAGCGCGCTATGATAGCAAGAAGTGGCAATGAGTGGCTAAACACCAGAAACCTAGGGGTGTAATTAGGAATATGCATTTGCATACATACTCACCGAGACATGTAAAGCCTCACGGGTGTCACCCAACTCCTCCTCCGTGTCTGCCAAGCGAGCCCGCAAGTTCGCTATCATGGTATCACGTGCATCCTAAACCCATGTCATAGAGTCAGCATTACATTTAGAAAAATGATAAAAAAAATAAAAAAAATGATCAAAAAGTGAGAAAGGAGATATACCTCCACAAGTCCCTCAGGATGGAGTCGTTCTGCATACATCGCCCTATAGAGACGCAGATAATCTTCACTATCCCGGGCGTGCGACTCCACGAGTGTGCCACCCCGCTGCCAATCTTCATATTGTTCGGGGAAGCGCACCCGCCAGTCGACACAGGTTACCGGCCCACGTGTTTTCCTCCTGACGCGGGGTGGTGCGGTCATATCTACCCATTCCTGGGCAAGCCCTAGAGTCCTCATGACCAATCGTAGCCGGAGTGGCTCGATTTCATTCAGGCAGTGGACCCAAAGGTCCCGACCAAATCGAGGGTGACCTGCGATGACCCACGGTTGGTCGACATCGACCAAGCCCGAGTAAGGCCTCCAGATCACCTACATTGGCATGCGTATGTCTCCTTAATCACTCAAAAGGACCAAAAAAAGAGAGAGACAAAAGAAAATACAAAAAAAATGGAGTCCTACCATCTCTGCGGGGAACTCTTGCAGCTCACGCCTTAAAACCATCAGCTGGTAAGACAGAGAGGCTGTGCTCATAATGGGTTGCCACCACCGAGCTAGTGGTGCCACAGCCACACGCCACTGTCGAGCTCGCCCCATTGGGATGTAGTAATAACTCCATACCTGTGTCGTCACATGTCATTAGCATTTCATGAAATAGACTAGTTACATTAACAAATAAATAATTAATTACCTGGAGAAACGGTATGAAGCCACTCACAGTCACCTCTCGATCTGTCCCTTGAGACAGACTTGCGAACAGATGCGCCAGCACGGCGGCTCCCCAGGCATGTTGCCCTACCCTCTCTAGGTCCACCAAAAATTCTAGGAAACGACAATGGATGTCGTCTCCTTTGGAACCCAGCAGTAATTTTCCCAGCAGGAAGAGGAGGAATATCCTCAAGTCCATGTTTGATCTCTCCCAGCTACTGGCATCCACGCAGTACACAGCGCGGGACCCTCTTTCCGCTCTGTCCATGAACTCCTCCAAGGACTTGTTATCACGGTGACGAGTGTCAGTGAGCACCAGTGCCTCCATGATAGATGCCTTGGCTATTGACCTGTTCTTTTGGTCCTTTAATTCCAGACCAAGAAGCTTCTGAGCCACTTCGCGATAATCGGGGTAGGTGACCCCGGTCACCGCCTCACCATCCACTCTAAGGCCGGTGATTTGGGCCACATCTTCGAGACTGGGCACCATGTGCCCCCAGGGCATCAAGAAGGCACGACTCTCTGGGTCCCATCTCTCGCGCAATGCTTGGATGAGGGCGAGGTCGAGCTTAATGGGTTCAATCCGGAGGAATGCACCAAACCCCATCGCATCTAGTCGAGCTTTCTGGAAGTCAGGCAAGCCTCGATAGGCGGCCACCACTAATTCCCATGAGATGTGTGACCTCGTCATACTCTGTGGATTACACAGGAAGTGAGAAGCCGGTGCATCATTGAAATAAAAATAGAAAGAGAATGAGAAAGGAAGAAAGCGATCATGAAGAAATAGAGGGAAGAACTGGCTCGTTTACAAGCTTCGATTGGGTCCTCTCACTGAGCGGCCTTTCAACATCGGAGAATCTCCTGGAACTACCACTGGATCTGCTCCTCTTCGAGGAGCGGAAGACTCGCCCTCCACCCTGAAACTGGACTCTCCCTCCATCTCAGAGAATGAGAAACTCTTACTCCCTCGTGTCGACTTTTCACTCTTCTAACCAGTCTCCACAACTCCGTGCTTTCAAGTGAAGCAGGCGGGGGGAGTTTTTATAGGATTGAAGGGATATGATCCAGATCTCTCCCACTTCTTCTTGCAATGGGCCTTGTAACAAAGCACCCATCTTTCACTCGAAGTAAACGAGCTCGGGAGCGTAGCGGGTTGATTCACACCCTATACGTCTAGGTTCCCTGTGTTCATCATGATTCAAATAAATTTGAGATGAGGACATCTACATGGAGAAAGGACAATGCAGGTCGACCTCTTTGAATTTGGGAGTGGACTCATCTACAGGAGAAAGGACAATGGGAGTCGATATCTTTGAACCTGGGAGTGGACTCGTCTACATAGAAAGAGGACAGAAGGGCAGTTGGTATCTTTGAATTCGGTAGAACATCATTAAAATTTGTGATGGATTCTCCCGAAAGAAATGCATGGAGAGGACATCTACATGGAGAAAGGACAATGCAGGTCGACCTCTTTGAATTTGGGAGTGGACTCATCTACAAGAGAAAGGACAATGGGAGTCGATATCTTTGAACCTGGGAGTGGACTCGTCTACATGGAAAGAGAACAGAAGGGCAGTTGGTATCTTTGAATTCGGTAGCACATCATTAAAATTTGTGATGGATTCTCCCGAAAGAAATGCACAATGAGTCTGAGACACGATCCGTTATCTCAGGGGAGTTCTGTTAAACACGTCACATGGGGACGGCATGAAAAGAGGAGGCGTAGAAGAGAAGAAACGCGTGTAGGGCAAACCCGTCACATGAGAGCAAGTCGTTCCATTCATACGTCTATATACACTGTCATGTTCACCATGAGAAGAGAGCGGGTATACGAGCAACTTGCTAAATCTCGCACCACCCTCTTGGTCGTCTCTCTCCTCTCCTAAAGGGGGGGTCTCTGGGAGGCCATCTAGAGCTCTACGACGCTGCAATTATCTCATCGCATCACGCATTCCCACCCTCTTTGGTAGCACTCCTCGCCTTCCTCTGGCCTCTCTCGCGACCCCGATGACCGCAAAGCTCTTGAAGTGAGGCCGCTGGTCGAGCCGCCCTATGCTCTGCCAGTAGAGATGGTACCATCTCCAGGAGCTCTTCTGCTGCGAGCTCCAATTCTCCTCCCATCTGCAGAGCAAGTGACGCGTCTGGACGCCCTTCCTCTCAGAGTTCCATCTCCTAGGTCTCCTGTGCTGTTATGTCTTCGCCTTTCTCTCCATTATCTCTTATTTTATCTCTCCCTTCGCCATCCGGAGAGAAACCTTCAGCTCCAGGACATCTCGGGGCAGCTCCTCGACGACTTGTCGTCACACCTTCTCAGCTTTGTTGTCTGGGCATCACGCTCTGATCGAGCAACACATTCTTTCTCTGCTCAGACCACAAGAGCTAGCAAGCCCGAGATTTCCACTGCCATCCAGATCCAATCATCTCACAAGCTCAGAATAAGTGGGTGAACTGTGCAATTGAATTTTGAACCAAATCACGCCCACCTGACTTGCGAGCTCATGCTCGATCCCTTTGGCACAAGCCATCGTGCCGCGAAGTTGCTTCTGAAAGGATATGACCTCCGAAAGAGGAGCTTAAGAACCAGAAAAGACTCTGTCGGCCATCCTTTGCCACATGCTGGGCACCCTGGAAACGAGAGGAACAAATGCCAAGTAATGATTGAACACTAGAAATCCAAAACAAAAAAAAAGAGAGAGAGAAAAAGAATAAAATAACAAAAAAATGATTTGCCATTATGTGCCTTGCCAGATAAACTCTGCTTTCTATGTTTCCCTGCTTGTGTAAATTGTTGTAATTGATTGATATTCTGTACATCTGAGTGTTTATTCCTTGTGAAATATTTCTGTTTACTGATCGATGCAGGCTTTAAAAGAAAAGAGAAAAAAAAGAAGAAACAAAAAACAAGAAAAACAGATGAAAGAAAACAAAAGAAGAGAACGGATCATCACCCTCCCACATGTATCATATCCGCATTGTGTCTTGTATTATATCTACACTATTAGAGCATGTAAAGGGCTGTATGTCTTGAATGAATTTGGAGTTTGAGTTCAAACTCTGATAACTCCATGAGAGTTTGAAGCATACGGATAGGCCGTTAAGTTGTGCTAGAATGGGGACGACGGTTCCGTTTGGTGTGGCGATAAATGGGCCCGGCTCATTATCGGCTCATCGAATCGGTTTCTTGACCCAGTCTCCACAGCTTAACAATATTATCATTGGCTAGTTGGTATCATTGTGAAAATCATTCACTCAAGTCGATTGTGCAAGCCACTGTGTTTAAACACTCCGAAATGTGAGATATTCCATTCTGAGTCGAGTATTGAGTTTTCCTGAGGTCGTCTTGGGTCGGTTCTCCAGAAGAAACCATTGTTTAGATTTATCTTCAATTCATCTTTTATTCCCCTCGGACCCACCTTGGCTGTAGCACGTCCACAAGGGCTGGTAACCGCTCTGCAATGGTGAAACCTGCAGGTCTACGATGGTGCGGACACCCGAGCAGTTGATCGGCACGACACACCGAGCCACCGTAACCGCACACGGAGCACGACACGAGCCACCTCAGCGTCCATCTGACTCGGAGACAGTCTGGAGACTCCGTCTTGAGCCTCCCCATTTATTATATTTAGCTAGACTTTATGTGTGTGTAATTTGTATTTATTTCGTTGCATTCGGTTTGCCATTTTGAGTGTAATAGGGGCTTATGAGCATTTCGGACCCCGTGGGCCCCACGGCCCCCCCGGGCCCCACCACATTGGGCCACCTCAGCCTAGGGTCCCACGTGGGGCCAGTCAACATGCCACATGGGAGCATCTAGAAGCTTGACTTGTAATTGGACACATGGGGGACAATGGGCTTAAAAAGTCCAAGGAGGCTACCTACCTCCCACCTACATTTCAACCTTCCACACCCCTCCCATTCAAAGTCCGAGGGCCGCCCCCCTCCCCTTAATTTTTATTTCTTTTTTGTGTGTGTGTCACATGCCATCCCATCCCTTCATCTCTTACCCCTAGATCCTACGGTTGTGGATGGATGTGAGATGTAAGCTATTTAAACTTGTATTTTCCATTTTACTTGAATTAATGCCATTTTGAATCAAAGAAATTGTTGGAGCTCCAGCTTGGTGCGCCCCTCTCTTCCCCCTTGCAGCTGTGAAGGTTGTCTCTGGAGGTGTGACTCCTCTCCTATCAGTTCCGGTAATCCTCGCCGCCGCCACGAGCCGCTACCGCACCGCCATCGTCTTCATCGGAGTTCTGCCCGCGCAGTACCACAGCAACTCCCATGAAATTCCCAACTCAGCCAAGAGCTATGATCGACCTGGGGATTTTACTGGAGGTTCCATAGGTGTCAAGGATGTCCCAAAAAAATTGGTTTGTCATTCAGATCCCGTTTCATAATTTTTTATTTTCGTTCCCTCTTTCATTCCAGTTCTGCCAAAGTTCTGTCCAGGTTCCTATCCGCCCTGTGCTTCATGTCTTAGGTCCGTCTTTTGATTTTTTTTAGTCCCATAAATTTTAATGGAGTTTCCTTCCATCAACCCCTTCATCCACAATTTTTATAAATTTCTAGTTCGTCCATATCATATTTTCCAAAATTCGTTCTCAGTCCCATCTACAGTTCTATCCTGCTATTCCCAGATCCGACCACTAGTCACTCCAAAACTCATATCACATCTCCACCACCTCAAATACAATTCCAAAAATTTTCCCAGCTTCGTGGTTTGAATATCTACAACTTTGAAGAAGAGCTCAAAGTCTGAATCCCACTGTAAGTGGGCGGTCAACGGCCGTTTACAGGGAACTGATGTGCTGAACTGAGAGTTCTGGAACTGTGTAGCAGAGAATTAAAAATTAGTTAGGGTCCAGGTCCGCACAGGTTCAGAGGAATACACTGGCCCTATGTTGGAGGATTTTGAGACCTCTTTCCAACGGCTCTGGTTTCATCCCATTCCGGCGACGGGGCTGATCACAGCGGCCATTTTTGTCGGAGCGCGCACCTGAAAACAGCAAGCAGAAATCCGTGGGCAGCATTCCAAAAGCTTGGAGATCGGAGTTGTTCGGCCACCGGTCGGTGTTCCCGGCCGACCGCCTTCTATGGAGGCGTGCCACCAGGGGTCCCCACCACAGTGAGACCCAATCCTGCAGATCCGGAGGCCAGCGCCACCCGTGGGCCCCACGGGCCCGCAGAACCCGCCGTTCGGAAAGCACGAAAACGCGGAGTTCGGCACCGTCGGGCGACATCAAGATGCTGCCCGTCAACCCAATTTGCGTGATTCCCGGGCCCCGCATGTGACCTTTTACCTCCCTGCGTGGAGTGGGTCAAATTATTGTATTTCTGTAAAATTATGTTAACCGGGAGTCCGCGATTGGCCGGGGTTGTCTTCGCCACGCCGGGTGCGTGGAGGTAAAGTCTTAACTTCTTGGCGTTCATTTGCTTAGCTAGTATACGGTCTTTTGCCGCTGCCGAGAGTGTAGATACTAGCCCGTGTGTCCATGTCACCGCTGTGAGAGTGAGAGTGACCCGTCCCGTGACTCGATCCGAGTCCGGAAGTTGAGTCGGACTACCCTTGACCTCCGCCGGTTCCTTAACCGCGCACGGTCCGCGCTTTCCCTCGCTTGGGACGACGAGTGAGCTTCCACTTCTGTTAGTGACGTTTTGCCACTAGGAGCTCGTAGTGTCGGGCTTAGTGCCTCCATGGTGTGTGATGCTGGTCGCGTCTTCATCTAGAGTCCGAGGGTGGCACCTAATAGTGTCGTCTCCCGTGTCCGTCCCGCATCAGTTTGGTATCAGAGCAAGTCGAGTCTAGGGTAGTCGTTGCATAAGTCTTGCATAGTCTAAGGTTACCCCACACACACCTTCACTCGGTATATCCAAAGGTGTTGTCCGACCGTTAGGTTATGCCTATCGGGAAGACCGCACACTTGCGCGAGTGACCTTCGGGTCGATTACCTCCGCCGCGTACCGAGTCTTGGCCGTGTCTAGGGTGTAGTCGAGTCTCATTCTTTTCAAAACAAAAAAAAAAGTGTTTTAAATTGCATTCTTTCAAATTACCAAAAAAAGAGTGTTTTCAAATTGCAATTAGGTATAAGTGTATCATTTAGTGTGTTTGCATTAGTCGGTTGTTGTCACCTAGTCCGTACATCTTTGCATGCCCACCCGTCGAGGCACCCAATACTCGCCACCACCACCTATGGCGGACTCCCGAGCCCGTAGTTCCGATGAGTCTTCCACGGCCGAGATGTTCCGGGCCATCATGGATCGTTTAGACACGCGTATGGATGGTTTTAGTACGCGTATGGATGGCATAGGGACGCGTCTAGAAGGGAGGATGAAGGTCCTCGAGGATCGGGCCGGGGTTTCGGAGCAGTCCATTCAAGGCCTTGTTGGGAGGATTGCCGTCCTAGAGAGGGGCCCAGTAGCGGCGCAACCCGCGCCGACGAACGGCCAACAAGAGCCGGTGCAGCAACCCGCTGTGCCAAGGGCTCAGGTGGAGGATGTCGGGAGGCAACAGGCGCCTATAGTGGATGATTATGCCTCCGACAATGATCACGGGGGTAACGGTCGTCGTCATCAATGACGGAATCGTGATGACGAGGATGACGACCGCATTCTTAGGGGTGTGCGTGCGGACCCTCCCACTTTTAGCGGGTCCTTGGACCCTAGGGTGTATTTAGATTGGGAGGTCGGCATGGACCGGTACTTCGAGTGGTTTGAGATGACGGACCACCGAAGAGTCCGATACGCAAAGATGAAGTTGCAAGGGCAGGCCCAAACTTATTGGATCAATGTGGAGAGCCTGCTCAACTAGCGACGTCAACCCCAGATCGGTACTTGGGATGATATGAAAACCAAGTTGAGGGAGAAGTACCTTCCCGCCTCATATCGCCAACGTCTCATAGACAAGTGGCAAAGCATCTCCCAAGGGAACCGATCCGTGACCGAGTACACCGCCGAGTTCGATGAGTATTATTTGCGGTGCGGGGTCACGGAAGAGAGCACCATGACGATATCCCGCTTTCGGAGAGGTTTGCGGCCCAATTATCAATATGAACTCTTTCACCGCAATGCCACCACTTTGGAGCAGGCATATCAGATTGCTCTCGAATTGGAGCAGTTCGAGGCCGAGTTTGAGTCACCCCATCGGTTGGGCTCCTTTCCCCTTCGTAGTGTCGAGTCCCGTGGCTCATCTGGCACGTATCCGAGGGCCCCCATGGCACGACCTCAGGAGCCCGCTCGCCCCGAGCCCTTTGCTCCTAGGCCTTGTCCTCCACCCCCGAGGGACCTTCCTCGTCCCCAGCATCTTACGGCCCCACCCATAGCCCGTCCACCGGCACCCGCACCTCCTGCACGTCCTTTGTTGCCTACGCCTCCTATCCGTCGGGAGGATAAAGGTAAAGGACCTATGATTGGGGAGCCTAGTGGATCACGGCAGCAGTGTTATCACTGCAATGGGATTGGCCATTTCGCCAACCAGTGTCCCACCCGCCCATCTCTTCACATTGGGGACACACAGGCCGAGGATAACACCCCTACGGGCCTCGAGTTAGTCAGCTATGAGGCACATGAAGAGCTAGCTGACGAGTACTATGAGATGGGAGGTGAGGCCCAGGATGTCCAGAAGTCGGACGATACCCGCGTGGGGGTCGTCAGATGTATCCTCACCCAGCCACAGGTCAGTGATGACTGGCGTCGGACCACTATCCTTCATGTATTCTGTAGGCTGGGAAAGCAAATTTGCAAGGTGGTCATCGATAGCGGGAGTTGTATCAATGCAATCTCCACGAACGCTGTCACTCGTCTTGGTCTCACACCCGTAGACCACCCTTGCCCCTACCAGGTATCATGGGTGGATACCACTTCCATTTCGGTCAGGCTGCGGTGCTTGGTCCCGCTGCAGCTCCACTCCTACCGTGACGAGAACTGGTGTGATGTTCTTCCCATGGAAGTGGGAAGTATCATTCTTGGTAGGCCGTGGTTATTCGACCGAGATGCCACACTCCATGGTCGGTCGAACACCTGTACCTTCGACCACAATGGCCAGCGGGTCACCCTCCAACCCGTTCGGCCCAGGAGCCCATCTGTTAGGGGTCCTACTGGCCCTAGTACTCCAAAGCCTTCCGTTCCCGGGCCTAGTACCCCATCCCCAGCTCGGGCTATGACCGTTACCTCTGGTCCAGGAGAGCACTCGACGAGGAGATTGATGATGATTAGCTCCCGGGAAATGGAGCAAGAGCTTAGTCAGGGCTGTCCGGTGTTTGCCATTACGGTCTGAGAGGTGGAGCGGGACTCCGAGGGTGAGCTCCCACCCGAGGTTGTTCCCATTCTGCAGGAGTATGCTGATGTATTCCCCGATGAGCTTCCCGAGGGACTCCCACCTATGCGGGATATTCAGCATGCCATCGACCTTGTTCCGGGCTCTTCTTTGCCCAACCTTCCTCATTATCGAATGAGCCCCACGGAGCATGCCGAGCTTAAACGGCAGGTCGATGAGTTAGTCCAGAGAGGATCTGTCCGGGACAGCATGAGTCCATGTGCTGTACCCGCATTACTCGCCCCGAAGAAGGATGGCACGTGGAGAATGTGCATTGATAGTCGTGCCATCAACAAGATCACCGTGAAGTACAGGTTCCCTATTCCCCGCCTGGATGACATGTTAGACATGATGGCAGGTGCCACTATCTTTTCAAAGATTGATCTTAAGAGTGGCTACCATCAGGTGAGGATTAGGCCAGGTGATGAGTGGAAGACCGCATTTAAGACCAAGGACGGTCTATATGAGTGGTTGGTCATGCCTTTTGGGTTGACCAATGCCCCTAGCACTTTCATGCGGCTCATGACACAGGTCCTTCGACCTTTCATTGGAGTCTTTGTAGTGGTGTATTTTGATGATATCCTTATCTATAGCCGCACCACAGGGGACCACTTAGACCACCTTCGGCAGGTCTGTCTACTTCTTCGGCGAGAGCAGTTGTTTGCGAACCCACAGAAGTGTGCCTTCATGACACCTCAGCTTACCTTCTTGGGTTTCATTGTGTCTAGTACTGGGGTCTCCGCCGATCCGGAGAAGGTCCGGGCCATTGTTGAGTGGCCGGAACCCCGTACGGTTCATGATGTCCGCAGCTTTCATGGCCTTGCGACGTTCTATCATCGCTTCATCCGCGGATTTAGCTCCATCACCGCCCCGATCACGAATTGCATCCGTAAGGGCACATTTGTATGCACGAAGGCCGCATCTGCCGCCTTCAAGGATATCAAGGAGCGCATGACCCAGACACCTATCCTTCGATTGCCTGATTTCTCGAAGGTGTTTGAGGTCTGTTGTGATGCGTCGGGTGTTGGGATTGGAGGAGTTTTGAGTCAGGAGTCCCACCCGATCGCATATTTCAGCGAGAAGCTGAACGACGCGAAACTGCGATATTCCACATATGATAAAGAATTCTACGCAGTTGTTCAGGCTCTTAGGCATTGGAGGCACTATCTTTTACATCAGGAGTTTGTCCTATACTCCGATCACGAGGCATTGAGGTACCTCCATTCCCAAAAGAAGCTTAACTCGCGTCACAGTCGTTGGGTCGAGTATCTCCAGCAGTTCACCTTTGTGCTTAAACATAAGGCTGGAGTGGAGAACAAGGTGGCTGATGCCTTGAGTCGGCGAGCATGCTTGCTTACCACCATGAGTTCTGAGGTCATAGGGTTAGAGAAGATGAAGGAGGCCTATGTTGATTGTCCTGACTTCGGTCAGATTTTTACCACCCTCCAGGCCGGACCCTCGAGAGACCTTGATGAGTATATGCTTCAGGAGGGTTACCTCTTTCGAGGTAGCAGGCTATGTGTTCCCCGAACTTCGGTTCGAGATTTCTTAGTGTGGGAACTACATGCGGGCGGTCTAGCCGGTCACTTTGGTCGGAACAAGACTATTGAGGCAGTGGAGCATCGATTTTATTGGCCGAGCTTAAAGCGCGATGTTGCTAACATCGTGGCTCAGTGCCGTACATGTGCTACGGCCAAGATGAAGAAGCAAAGCTCAGGCCTTTATACGCCTCTTCCCGTGCCTGATGCCCCGTGGCAGGATGTTAGTATGGATTTTGTTTTGGGATTGCCACGTACCTCTAGGAAGCATGACTCGGTCTATGTTGTTGTTGACCGTTTCTCGAAGATGGCCCTCTTTATCCCTTGCTCAAAGACTTCGGATGCTTCTAGGGTAGCCCGCCTTTTCCTTACTCATGTGGTGTGCAAGTTCGGGTTGCCTCGCACTATAGTGTCTGACCGTGATGTCAGATTCACTTCCTACTTTTAGAAGACACTATGGCATATGATGGGTACTCACCTCAAGTTTTCCACTGCATACCACCCCCAAACAGATGGTCAGACCGAAGTGGTCAATAGGAGTCTGGGAGATCTTTTGAGGTGTCTAGTTAAGGATCGCATTGGGGATTGGGATCTCATCCTACCCATGGCTGAGTTTGCATATAACGATTCGGTGAATAGGTCTACCGGCATGAGCCCATTTGAGATAGTCACAGGTCGTAGGCCTAGGAAACCCGTTGACCTTGTCCCCATGCCTGTCCATGCTAGAGTGTCGGAGTCGGCTGAGTCATTCGCTAGGCATGTTAGGAGTTTGCATGACGACATCCGTCGTCACATTGAGGCCAGCAATGCACGGTACAAGGAGTTAGCCGATGCCCACCGACACCACCGAGAGTTCCATGAGGGCGAATACGTCATGATCAGGGTAAGACCTGAACGGTTTCCCTCTGGAACCGTTAAGAAGTTGCAAGCTCGCGGAGCCGGTCCATTCAGAGTGTTGAAACGCGTTGGATCCAATGCGTACGTTGTGGACTTGCCCGAGGAATATGGTATAAGCTCTACCTTCAATGTATCGGATCTTGTTGCATATAGGGACCCAGCGGTGATCCCTAGTGAGCCTTTTGAGCCATCTCCTCCCCTTGAGAGTGATCCCACACCTGAGTGTCCACTTCCACCTCCAGCCCTTTTTTCACGGCAGCGTGAGCATATCGATCGTATACTGGACGAGCAGGTGACAGTTACCAGGAGTGGATCTTACCCGCGCTACCTAGTGCGATGGAGAGGACGGCCCGCTACTGAGGACACATGGATCACACATGACGAGTTGCAGCAGATCGATCCGGACCTTTTGGAGCGATATAGGAGCGATGCCGACCCTTACTCGACAGGGTCGAGTTTCTCCCACCCGGGGAGAATTGGTGCGGACACCCGAGCAGTTGATCGGCACGACACACCGAGCCACCGGTACCACACACGGAGCACGACACGAGCCACCTCAGCGTCCATCTGGCTCGGAGATAGTCTGGAGACTCCGCCTTGAGCCTCCCCATTTATTATATTTATCTAGACTTTATGTGTGTGTAATTTGTATTTATTTCATTGCATTCGGTTTGCCATTTTGAGTGTAATAGGGGCTTATGAGCATTTCGGGCCCCGTGGGCCCCACGGGCCCCCCGGGCCCCACCACATTGGGCCACCTCAGCCTAGGGTCCCACGTGGGGCCAGTCAACATGCCACATGGGAGCATCTAGAAGCTTGACTTGTAATTGGACACATGGGGGACAATGGGCTTAAAAAGTCCAAGGAGGCTACCTACCTCCCACCTACATTTCAACCTTCCACACCCCTCCCATTCAAAGTCCAAGGGCCGCCCCCCTCCCCTTAATTTTTTATTTCTTTTTTGTGTGTGTGTCACATGCCATCCCAGCCCTTCATCTCTTACCCCTAGATCCTACGGTTGTGGATGGATGTGAGATGTAAGCTATTTAAACTTGTATTTTCCATTTTACTTGAATTAATGCCATTTTGAATCAAAGAAATTTTTGGAGCTCCAGCTTGGTGCGCCCCTCTCTTCCCCCTTGCAGCTGTGAAGGTTGCCTCTGGAGGTGTGACTCCTCCCCTATCAGTTCCGGTCATCCTCGCCGCCGCCACGAGCCGCCACCGCACCGCCATCGTCTTCATCGGAGTTCTGCCCGCGCAGTACCATAGCAACTCCCATGAAATTCCCAACTCAGCCAAGAGCTCTGATCGACCTGGGGATTTTACTGGAGGTTCCATAGGTGTCAAGGATGTCCCAAAAAAATTGGTTTGTCATTCAGATCCCGTTTCATAATTTTTGATTTTCGTTCCCTCTTTCATTCCAGTTCTGCCAAAGTTCTGTCCAGGTTCCTATCCGCCCTGTGCTTCATGTCTTAGGTCCGTCTTTTGATTTTTTTTAGTCCCATAAATTTTAATGGAGTTTCCTTCCATCAACCCCTTCATCACAATTTTTATACATTTCTAGTTCGTCCATCTCATATTTTCCAAAATTCGTTCTCAGTCCCATCTACAGTTCTATCCTGCTATTCCCAGATCCGACCACTAGTCACTCCAAAACTCATATCAAATCTCCACCACCTCCAAATACAATTCAAAAAATTTTCCCAGCTTCGTGGTTTGAATATCTACAACTTTGAAGAATAGCTCAAAGTCTGAATCCCACTGTAAGTAGGCAGTCAACGGCCGTTTACAGGGAACTGATGTGCTGAACTGAGAGTTCTGGAACTGTGTAGCAGAGAATTAAAAATTAGTTAAGGTCCAGGTCCTCACAGGTTCAGAGGAATACACTGGCCCTAGGTTGGAGGATTTTGAGTCCTCTTTCCAACGGCGCTGGTTTCATCCTATTCCGGCGACGGGGCTGATCACAGCGGCCATTTTCGTCGGAGCGCGCACCTGAAAACAGCAAGCAGAAATCCGTGGGCAGCATTCCAAAAGCTTGGAGATCGGAGTTGTTCGGCCACCGGTCGGTGTTCCCGGCCGACCGCCTTCCGTGGAGGCGTGCCACCAGGGGTCCCCACCACAGTGGGACCCACTCCTGCAGATCCGGAGGCCAGCGTCACCCGTGGGCCCCACGGGCCCGCAGAACCCGCCGTTCGGAAAGCACGAAAACGCGGAGTTCGGCACCGTCGGGCGACATCAAGATGCTGCCCGTCAACCCAATTTGCGTGATTCCTGGGCCCCGCATGTGACCTTTTACCTCCCTGCGTGGAGTGGGTCAAATTATTGTATTTCTGTAAAATTGTGTTAACCGGGAGTCCGCGATTGGCCGGGGTTGTCTTCGCCACGCCGGGTGCGTGGAGGTAAAGTCTTAACTTCTTGGCGTTCATTTGCTTAGCTAGTATACGGTCTTTTGCCGCTGCCGAGAGTGTAGGTACTAGCCCGTGTGTCCATGTCACCGCTGTGAGAGTGAGAGTGACCCGTCCCGTGACTCGATCCGAGTCCGGAAGTTGAGTCGGACTACCCTTGACCTCCGCCGGTTCCTTAACCGCGCACGGTCCGCGCTTTCCCTCGCTTGGGACGACGAGTGTGCTTCCACTTCTGTTAGCGACGTTTTGCCACTAGGAGCTCGTAGTGTCGGGCTTAGTGCGTCCCTGGTGTGTGATGCTGGTCGCGTCTTCATCTAGAGTCCGAGGGTGGCACCTAATAGTGTCGTCTCCCGTGTCCGTCCCGCATCATACGACCCAGGTACTTCCGCGCCGTGAAGTTGGTCCTCCTTTTAGTTGTCAGTGCCCCAGAGCACATTTTGTCATTCCTTGTATGTTTATCATCCAAACAATAGCTGACTTCGGAGGCCCTTTCTTCAAGGTTACTTCGGTGAAACTCGGGAAAGATTCCCATCAGCAAAATGATGAAGGCGTGTCTCATCACACCTTGGCATATGTTTTTCACTTCACTCCATTTCATTCCATACATTTCATTCCATTCCATTACATGTCATGTCCCTATAAAGCAGATGCCAAGGCGGGGCAGCTGTAGACACGCTATTTTCATACTTTTCGCAGGTAAATCTCATATTACACCACGATGTCCCAGAGTGGTTCACACGATTGACTTATGTGAGTGATTATCATCTTTTTAGTTTTTATATAAAAATATAAAAAATCCAAAAAAATTGAGAAAAGCTTAAAAAATAATAAATATATATATATAATAAAGTTGTAAATACACACACACACATATATATATATATATATATGTTTGTATATATATGTGTAATATATGATATAAATATATAGATATATATATATATGTATGTGTAATATATGATATAAATATAAATATATATATATATATATATATATATATATATATATATATATATATATATATATATATATACTTAGTTTTATCTTAGTAAACTTAAACAAAAAAAAACACAAAAGATCTTAATCAACTTAAATAAAATGACATTGCATATTTTAATCCATTACCCCACACCCCTAAATTTTTGGATCTGGTCTCCCTGTACCAACAGCATCATCCCCCACACTTCCCCCCCACCTTATCTCTCTCTCTCATACTTCCCTATCCCATTTTCTCTCTTCTTTATCTTCTTTTCCCAGCCCCCCCGACAGAGGGAATCTCCCTCTCTCATGTCCCTTTCCCTCTGTCTCCTTATCTCTTCCTCTTCCTTCATCTCAACACACACTATCTCTCTCTCAATAATTCTCCCTTTCTAGGAACCCACGTGAACCCCCTTCTTCAACACACACACACATTAGACCTCACGAACACCCCTTGGCCTCCCTCTCTGATCACTTACACTCATCTCCCACGACACCATCCTCCGCTAACACCGTCGCAGCAAGGTCGTTTGTCTCTAACCGACGTCAGCCCCCCTGCCGGAGCTCCACTTCCCACGCCGCCGTCTCCCTCCTCACCTCTGCAAGACCACCCTGGTGCATCTCCACGCCGACCACCACGCCGGGGAGGCCATGCAAGCCTAACCGCCAACGCTGTCCACCCACGTCCGTCGCCTGTGAGCACCGCCCACGCCCTCGATAGCCTCCACGCTGTTGCCGCCGTCGTCCCTTGCACCGGCACCGCTGTGAAGCACCGCCTCCGGACCCCCCGCCGCAGACGCCACCAACGCCGTCCACACCCGCTCCCCTGCGCCTCCGCCAGTGCAGCAGTCACCCCACGGTACCACGCCCGGACGCTCGCGACCACCGTCGCCGCGGACGCCCAGTCGCTCGCCTCTGCCACCGTACCGGCCGCCTCTCCCTGCCACCGCATCGGCTGCCTCTCCCCGCCGCGACCACCTGCCTCCCCCACTGTCGCCACAGTCGTCCTTGGCCGCCGGTCACCGTCGTCGTTGCCGCCGCCCACCTCCAACCCAGAGCCCGCCGGCCGACCTCTCCCTCTCTTCATCTCTTTTCCTCCACCACCTGCCGCGTTTCTCTGCTCTCTCTCTCTCTCCCTCTCAGTTTCTCTCCCTGCGTCCCCCTCTCTGCTCTCTCTCCCTCAAGTTCTCTCACTCACCCTCTCTCTTTCTCTCTCTTTCTCCCACTCTCTCTCGCAGTCTCTCTCTCCTCCCCGCCGCGGTCTCTCTCCCCCTCTCTCTTTCTCTCTCTTTCTCCCTCTTTCTCTCTCGGTTCTCTCCCTCTCTCCCATTTTCTCCCTCTCCTCCCCGGCTGCCGCGGTCTCTCTCTCCCCCTCTCTCTTTCTCTCTCTTTCTCCCACTCTCTCTCACAGTCTCTCTCACCTCCCCCTCTCGTATCTCTCTCCCTCTCACTTTCTTTTCTTTATTTTTTTTATTATTTCCCTCTCACTTCCTCTCTTTCTCTCTCCCTCTCACGTTCTCCTCCTCTCTCGATCCCTCTCATCCCTTTTTTTATTTTTTTATTACTCTCTCTCACCCTCTCTCTATCTCTCGTTCCTCCTCTTTCTCTCTCCCTCTTGATCTCCCTTTCTTTTGCTTTTTTTTTTATTATCATTCCCCCCAACTCCTTCTCTCCCTTCTTCCTCTTTCTCTCGATCTCTCTCAGACATCTTCTTTTTTTATATTTTTTCTCCCTCTTCTCTCTTCCCCCTCTAACTGTCATGATCTCTCTCTAGAACTATCTTTCACTCTCTTCTCTCTTCACACAATCATTCTGTCTCTGTTTTTTTTATCATTTCTCTTTCTCTCTGTTATTCCCTTCTCTCTCCCTTTCATACTATCTATTGCCCCTTTTCCCTCTTTCATGGTCATACACATGCGCACAGTTTCGAACAGTCACGTACATGCACTTTTCACACTTAATTACATACCATGCACGTAACCACTAGCCATACAAGACTTCTGTAGTGCAAGCCTAATCACCAGTAATGCATATATGTAGGTGTAGTTTTGGATGTTAACCCTACTATCTCTATATTTACATATACTTATATACATATATTTAAATATCTACACATATACCTATCAAAGAGAATATATATACATATATATTAGATATACATATATATTATATACTCAAACAGATATGTAAATATTATATATGCTCTTATATGCGTATATTTAACGTATGTATGTGTGTATATTTATATACGTCAATATTGTTTTAGCTCATATTAGTTTATTGTCCACTGTACAAGTGCAGAAATAAAACTGGCCCTCGGCCCTGTTAGTGCTCCCCCGTATTCCATCATCCTTCTCGTGTTGCTCGGAGCCACCATCGACTTTTGAATAAGCTCCCTTTACCTTTCCTCATCCTATACCATTTTTAGTATGTTATTCAGTTATTAGTGTCTTATCCCATGAATTATTACTATATCATTGTTCTGATGTAATTTATGTGTTTGTTTGTTTTGCAGGGTAACCAACTCAAAAGCCCTCTTCTTCGGCTAGCCGAACAAAGAGGAAGAAGGAGCCCATATCATCCCGCGTCAAAGGTAAAAGCGATCAACCAGTTTGGGGCCCTCGGTCCCTGGCGATCACACCACCAAACGCGTGCTTGTAGTAATTTTTATTTTATGTCTATAATACCTGCGGATAGCTAAATCCCGCACGGGTCTGTTTGTACTATAATCGGTCGCGGTGAGTCATTTCACCGTGGTCATTTACTTTCAGCACTTCATTTCTGCACTTTGTTATATTATTGTTAAAACCCCGCAGGATCAATGTCCTGCGGCGGTCTGTTTACTCTCTGTTATATTTTTTCTATTATAACTGTGTGAGGAGTGATATGCCGTTCCAAATTTCGAGTCTACGTGTGTTTTTGTGTCTGCCAATTTCTACTACGTAGAGTCCCAGGATACGAACTCGGTATATGAAAAGCTGCTCTTGGAATGGTAGGTCACACCTACCAGGAAGGGGTTCAGTTTGCGTGAGAGGGTCTTCGGATCCCTATCTCTGCCTCGTACCGGAATTCGATAAGTCTAGGTTCTCCGCGTTCCCCTACAGAGTGTCCTTTCAGGTTGTACTCTCCACTTTTTTCTATTTCACCCCCCTTTACGCACGTGTTTTCATCATTTTTTTCCTTTCACTAAGAGAGGGAGAAACCCCATCTCTCTCTCTATGTCCACCACGTGGCGCGTTCACAAAGCCCAGGGAGGCTGCCGGAGCCACCTCGAAGGTCACCTGCCTGTCTATGGAAGCCCATAAGCCAATATCTGGCTCGGAAGAAGAAGATGGAACGGCCACCAAAGCCGAAGTACCAGGTGCCGCGGCAGCATGCTCTTACTCCATCGGGCTCCTTGAAGAACTCTCTTCTACAGGTGTTGGAAGAGGTAGAGGTTCCAACTCTATCTCTGGCACGGAGGGAGCTATAGGGTCAGGCACAATAGTCATTATGGCCGCCGGGACGAAGGCAAAACCTCTTGACGGGTCAGCTTCAGCTCTTAATTCTGTTACCGGCACCAGGGCGAGACTCTCTCCCAGCGGGCCCGGCTCCATTGATGGTACTTCGGCAGCTGCGCATATTCTTACTGGCACAGGGCGAAGTATAGTAACTGCCCCTAAAGAAGACACGGTGGCCAGTGGTAGCATATCCGAAGCCTTCGATGAAACCACGATAGCATCAGAAGGTGATACCAGAGGGTGATTGGCTGCGTCAGGCTCCTGGAACAAGATTCCAGTAAGCACCAAGATGGCAAAAAAGAATGAAAAGATATGCGGCTCTGCAGAGGGGCGGGCAGAACTTACTATGGCCGCAGCATCCATCTCTTCAAGTACCTGTATAGAAGATTCTAACTCTACAGATGAAGCAACAAAAGGAGGGGTTATCTCCACCTCCATGTCTAGCCCGGTGAATTGCTCCGGCAACATTCCCTCAGATGATGTCACCGGAAACCTCGGAGGACTGAAGATCAAAGGACCGCTCAACGGTATGAGGGGTGTCGCCGCCCCTTTGATGGCTACCGCAGGTGCTCGTTCGTCACCTTCTGAAGAATAATAGTCAATTTTTTCGTCAGAAGGGGTGGCAGAGCTACTGGAGGAAATATCTATGCTGATCTCGGGTTGGCCCGCCTCCTCTATCGCCTGGCGGGCCGCCGAGCGGGTGATTACACACCGCAATGGGATAGCACCTTTCATTAGCGCAGTCTTGTGTCCTTCAGGCTGTGAAGGAACATCCACGGCAGGCATCTCAACCATTATGCTAACCACTCCTACCACTACAACAAACATACACATAAGGCGGGGCAAAAGGATCAATAAGAAGGAAGAGTCAGAAGGATGGCAGTCACTTGGCTCACCCTCGGTCTCACTGGCAGGTGTGGGAGAAGGGAGTCTGACATCCTCCTCAGTAGCGGGGAGACTCTCCCCTGCGGCTTCAACTATTTTTGTCACCCCTGTCGTGGCTGTGACAGAAGACCCTATGTCTTCCATCTCCGGGACGACCTCCTCAGCGCGTGTGGTGGTGCCAACTGCTCCTTGAGCTGAGGTCAAACAAAGAAGGCGTCAAAGGAGCGAAGACATCATGAAAAGAACACTCCTTTAGACCGCGAAGAAAAGTGATGTCACCTTCAGCTGCTTGCTGAGTGGCCTCTTTCTGAGCGGCAAACTACTCAAATGATGGCACTTCAGGCAGAGGAGTCTTAGCCGCATCAATCGAAGGCTGCTTGGAAGAAGTTTTCCGAGCTTTCTTCGCTCGGCCTATTGTAACTTTCATCGCGAAGGCCGCTCTCTTTTTACCAGGTGGCAGTGGAGTAGTGGTCGGCACCGGTGCAGGAGCCTCAAAATATTCCGGCTGCGGAGCCTGGGAAATGATTTTCCTATAAAGTCCCTGATGCTTTATATTTGGACGGTCTGTCAAATGAAGCACATGCCATTATAAAAGAACTTAGCAACAAACTATACATGTCAACTGAAGAAGACTTACCTGCCCGGCCGTTGTAAAAAGATGAGAGGGGCCAATACTGATAATTAACCTCCTTGCTTCGGGATGCAGCCTCCCGAACGAGCCAGTAGACGTCACCAATCTTCTTGCACTTCTCGACTAGGTCGGCCAAGTCCGCATGACCATGAGAAGCTATGCAATGATATAAGCCAAGGTGGTAGAAGCCCCAGACATCGGCATAATGAAAGGATACAAACAAAGGCTTGTCCAGAATACTTGCTACGGGACTGTCAAGGGTCCGTGGATGTTCATCAAGATAAACAGCCAAGACGTATGTTGATAATATGTCAGGGTTCTGTCTTCTCTATTAACAAACGCCTGGTACGGGTAAAAGCGGTCAACCTCACACTTCCATGAAACTGTTTTGGAGAGCGGCTCTTCAATAGGGAATGGATACTGCTGAAGCTCCATGCGGGAACCACCAATCTGGCACAGATGTTCTAAATTCTGCGTGAAAGTATCCTCATCTATGTCAGCAAGCACATGCACCAGTTGTTCAGTTGCTGCCTCTTTTGCGGCTTTCCTGCGTGCTATATATGCCTCTACCTCCTTCGGATGTTGGGAGAACAGCCTCTTCAAATGGGCTTCTTCAATATCAAAAACTGGCCCAGGCTGCTGGCTCAGAAAGGTGCGCTCAGCTACATCCCAGCATGCCACACTAGCATTGCGATAAAAGCCCGTTCGAGCATTCCACCACTTTACATACTCTGGAGTGACCCGGGGAACGTGGTTCGACACCGGCACTCTGAAGACATTGGCGTCACGGCGGTGAAAGTAGTCCCACCAGGAGCGACCCTCAGCTACAACAGTCGAGCCGTGCTTCGACCTGCTATCCAGAGGAAACAGGGCAACCGAATGCGAGATGTGCTGATCATAGCCGAAATTTCGGCCAAACCTAAAAGGATAGTAGGGTTCTAAATGAACCACGCCCCCCTTTCTAAACACTAAGACACTGGGGTGAATTGATAAAGCCCAGTGAATGAGCTCAGGCTCCAAGATTGGTCGGGTCACGGTGTTGCCTGAAATGAAATGTGTGAAAGTCTCCACTGCCTCAAGCTTACATTCACGCTGGCGATTCACCAATGGAGCGGAATGTGTGGCCAAATTCCAAAAATGGATGGTCCCCGCCGAATCCATCGGAACCCTTGTCAGCCGGCCTCGGATGGAGAAAAGCTGATGAGACACTTGACCGGGTTCAGCACTAGCAAACTCCAGCATCCTGGGATACAATGTCGCTGTCTGCAGAGTCCTGGGAGCCAGCTCTGGGAACAAATTGCACACCCAGGCATTGAAGAAATGAAACGGCCCCACTGTTCTAAAAGAGCGGGGGACCCGATGCCTATGAATATCTCCAAGAGATTTGTAGATTAGGCAGAGTGCTGCTAGACATAGTGCAAGCTGCATGCCCCAAGCCATCTGATAAGCCGGGTATATTGCCTCCGGCCTAATGACTATCTCGTCTCCCTATGGGAGGGCAAAAGTGCACAACCAGAAAGTGAGGTAAGCCGCACAATGCGTAAGGGGATCCGCCCCAGTGGGATTCGATCCTCCGCGACTAATCCGTCGAAGGGAAGCGGGCAGCGCCGACTTGAACTTGGGTGGTCTGCCGGGCTTACCTGCAATAGGAGCTACATGGGGCAACTCCCTGTACTTCAGAGGGCCGCCGAAGAAATACTGAATCCAATGTCCTACTCGGACTCTCAATTTGCTGCTCTTCTCTCGGGGCTGATACCCCCTCGAGGATCCCCTATTCAGTGCCAAGCAGAGGGAGCGGTACGCTTTCATCAAGTACCGGTATGAGTAGCCGAAGTAATACTCACCTTCACCATCTGTCTCGTCCTTGATGAAGTCATGAAGACAAACCACCTCATAGGGCTCTCCATTGATCGGCAGACCCGACAACTGTGACAGGCTCTAGAGGTCTAGAGAAGTTTCACCCTTCGCTATATAGAAAGTATTGAACTGTGGGCAGAACACTTCAAACATGCCGCAGCACAACCCTTTCGAGACGGGGTACCTGAAACAGGACGCATACACATTGTGATACACCCTAGCCCTGACCAGCAATGGCGCATACTCCTTCAGAACATATTCTGTGAATTCTACCCCTCCTACGCGGAAGAGATGGGCGTCGGTCACCTTCGTGTCGGCAAACCACCCAGTAGCCAACTGGAATTTGAACTGGACAGCCAAGCAGTTCAGGACGAATGGTTCGTCTCTATAGCCCCACTTGATAGGCGCCAAGAATAAACCATAGCCGGGTTTCTCTTTGTTGACCCGACCTGCAGTGGTGTCCCACCTAGCTGGTGTGAATTCTGGAGCCCGTGTCAGCATTTTCTGCTCTGCCTCCAACTCTGTTACCCCCAAGATGGCATTCCACTTGCGCTGCTCCCACAGAAGATAGATGGTGTCTCCGTGATACACGGAGCCTTTCAAGCTGTCCCGGTCCACCAACATGGCCCGTTCCACCATCCGAGCCAGCATGACGTCTCTCTTCCCCGAGACACTGAAAGTGCGAATGAACGGTCCTTCGAGAAGTCCGGGCGATACCCGTCATCACGATTGAAGTTCAGCCCTCCCTCAACAGTCACAACGCGAGATAAGGATACTGTATCTGTTTCGGAGTCGAAGGATTCATCGACTATAGCATTCCTCCCAAGACCCTGGTCCAGCTGTCCGATCTTCCTCCAAGTTACAACAGGGCCAGACATCCTACCCTGGGAAGAATCATCGACATCAGCAGCGTCGGAAGCAACACGGCTGGAAGAGGAGGCCATTTCAGCAGCTGCAGACAAAATCAAGGAAAAATAAGATGATATGAAGAGGAAAATAGAAAAGAAAATTTCAAGAAAATTTTGACAGCATCTCCCCTTATTAGGAGCATGCCCAGAAGTCAAATAGGAGAACACCCACCAAGAGGGGGTGACTCCGTAATGAAGAGGGACGTAGTCCCAAATGAGAAGGAAGTGAGGGAGAAACTCCCCACGTCGATCGCCGATGCAGTGGAAAATGAGGAGGCTGAAGAGAGAGAAAGCTCAGTATAAAATGAGCTTTCTCTATCCTCTCGGCGCCTAAATAGGCAAGGCCAAAAGGGCGCACCGAGACGACCCCCGCGCCGAGAGAAGAACGGGCCAAAAGGCGCGCCGAGGAAGCACCGCGCTGAGATCACGTGTGACAAAAGGCACGCCGTCACCCGACGGCGCCGAGCACCCCTCTGGGAGGATTCACACGCCGAGACAATGGCTATACCGAGATTACCATTCCGAGGCCGCCAACGGCACCGATTGGCTCGCCCAGGGCTACTGCAAACATCAGGTCAAGCCAAGGATGCTGACGTCCGTCCAAATATGCTTACAAAGCACCGGGATTATGCCAGCAGAATGAAGGTTCAGAGTCATAATAATGAATAATGAACAATAAGCAGGAGCAGACCTGAAGATGTCACGTGGTGCGGTGCAGTGCACACCCGCATGTCCCGTGTCACTCACCCTTCGCTTACGCCACCTGCGGCTGGGGGGCATTTGTTGACACCTAAAATATGTCAGAAAAGACCAAAGCAGACTCAGGGCGCTGAAGGCTGATCAGAGGTGCGGCTCCTGTGTCGTCCCTGGAAGTTCTGAGAATCATAATAGAAGAGATCCACTACCCCTAACACTTTGTCCGGCTAAAACTATCTCTGGTTAGGCCACTGCCCAGTACTGCTATCATTCAGATAGTCAGGCTGATAAAACTATAACAAAATTCAAGCAACCATCTGCCTGCTGGAAAGGATCTTCAGATAATTCGGATGCTCGTAGAAAGGGATTCACATAGCCTCACAGCTGGGGGTAAATGCGAGATGTTAAGCAAGCCTCGAATGAAACAGATATCTACTCTGGAAGCCCACTAAACCGGTGAGGAAGGCCCTTTAGGTGAACCCTCACTTGGCGCCGGATGATGAAGAAATGGGCCAAGCCCAACACAAGCTGAGGCGCGCCGAGAAGCTTCTTGCTGGCGCGCCGGGGAGCTAGTGCCGAGAGGCTGAGGGCCATCCCTCTATAAAAGTTGTTGCCCTTCGAGACAAAAAAGAGGGAGAATAGGAAGAGGAGACAAAAAACAAAGAGAGAAAAAAATAGAGAGCGGTAGCCACTGAAGGAAAAGGGAGCTCGAGAGCCCTCTAAGAAAGCTGAGGAGAAGAGAGGTTTGTAGAGATTCGAAGGGAGAGTCAAGGTGGGATCAGTTCCAAGATGCCTGAGGGGCTACAACTTCCCTTTCCCCTGTCCCTTATTTGAATATCCCTTTCTCCTTTTGTGTCTATTTTTAAGCATCCTTTTTTTTTATCTCAAACACAAAGTCATCTAGCGGCCGAAGGGAGAGTGCACCCCCATTCCAGAGGAAGGGAATGGTCTCACTCCACCAAGCAAACCCCTAAATGCTGATTTTATTACTTTTCTTTTTGTGTAGAATCTGTACAGATCAATAGAGACCGAAGAGACCAAGTCTCTAGTACAAATGAGTATGAAAAGAGGCTATACAAAAATTCTACAAAAATTAGGAACAGAAGATGCATCCGCTAAAGCATAAGCTTTGGCTAGTATGGGCAAATCTTTGAAAGAATAAAACTCCTTGTTGCGGCCAATGATTATTGCATGATTGGCAAGGGCATCAACAACCTGATTAATCTCTCTGTAGGTGTGGGATATGGGGCAGCCACACGACTGAAAATCTTCTTGAATATCTGCCCACCATGGAAGGAGGGACCAAGGGGGATCTTTCTTCTTGGTAAGCATATCAACCATAACCATAGAATCTGTATAAATGATTGACAGAGGGATAGAGTGCAGGCTGGCTAGGCGTAAACCATCCAGGAGAGCTCTTCCTTCAGCAATCATATTTGTGTCATTCCCATAGAAATAAAAGAAACTTAATAGAACTTGACCATAATAATTTCTTATGCAGCCACCCCCTCCAGCCGGGCCTGGGTTTCCCTTACAAGCCCCATCAATATTAAGAGAATAGTTAACAGAAGGGGGCATCCATCTAATGATATTAAATGCCGACTGTTTGATGTTAACCTCAATACCAAATTCATGAATCAATTTCTTGTGACTATGACTAATTCCTTGTCTGAACTGGGAATGCTGCACAATTTGTTTAATCTACAAAAGAATGATATCAGCCACCCTTAAAATATTGGAAGAACTACCTTCATACCTGACCAAGCATCTGTATTTCCAAATCTCCCAAGTTATCAAAATCACCATCATAAGAGATATAAAACCTTTAGGAGAAGTAATTTGAATTTCTGAAATGAATTGCTTTAGCCACAATCGGAAATTAGATGATGGTTTTAATTCTGGTAAGAGGGGTCCAAACTTATTCCATAGTAAGGCAGCAGGTTCACTTTTCAGAAATAGATGATCATCATGTTCATTATTCTTAGTGAATTGACAACAGGAGCAACAAGATGCCATCTGTACACCACTTGATTGTACTCTGCTATCAGTGGGAACCGCCTGCTGTATGAGCTTCCAACAAAATAAAGCTGCCCTTGGAGGAAATTTGATATTCAATAGCTTGCTAAAACCTGAGCTGTCCTGTTGAGTTGTTTGCCCCTTTATATATCTGTAAGTAGATTTAATGCTGAATTTTCCAGAATTAGATAATGACCAGATGGGAATATCCCTACCATTTTGTAAAATAATGTTCTGAAGATCCCCTCGGGTCTGCTGATCAGTAATGAAACTCCAAGCATTATGTTGTACTTCTGTTAATACAGCCCTTGCAGAATAATCCTCCACAGAAGATTGAGAAGGAGCCTGAGCTGTTAAGGCTTTATCTTTGTACCAAATATCTTTGAAGAAGTTTATAGATGAGCCATCTTTTATGATCATCCGAAGACCAGAAAGAAGAATAGTTTTAGCTTTTACATAATCTCTGGTTCTAATTCCTGCTGGATATGGGGAGGTGCAATCTGAAATGTGACAGCCTTGCAAATATTTGCATCTAATAAACCGAGCCCAAAGAGAATCACTGAATATAGAAAGCCACAGGAGTTTTACTTGACAGCAAATCTGAATATCAGCAATACTTCTAATGCCCAGACCTCCATTGACAATAGGATTACAAATTCTGTCCCATGAAACCCAATGCTTCCTGTGAGAAGTGTCGGTCCCTTGCCAAAAAAAATTGGCACACAATTTTTCAATTTGTCTCTGGATGGTGCAAGGAATTGAAACAGCACTAGCTGAGTATATTGCCAATGATGACAGCACAGAACGAATAAGGACAACTCTGCCAGCCTGAGATAAAAATTTACTCTGCCAACCTGCTAGTTTGTTGTTCATTTTATCAATAAGATATTTGAAATGAGTAACCTTAGTTTTTCCTTTGAACAAAGGAATACCCAAGTAAGTGATTGTATTTGTTCTGTGCTGGTACCCAGACAATTGCTTTAATCTGTTGATAGATGAGGCTGGCATTCTTTTTCCAACAATAAAGCAGCTTTTGGAAGCATTAACTCTTTGTCCAGAGGACATTTCATATTTTGCAAGGAAAGACAATAGCTGCTTAACTGAGGGAATGCTCCCATTCAGAAAAATAATTACATCATCAGCATAAAGGATGTGAGATAACTGAGGCGAACCTCGAGGCAAATGATAAAATTTGCATTTACTAGAAGAGAATAAGAAACTCAACCCTCTACTCAATACTTCCTCTGCTAAGATGAACAATGCAGGTGCTAAAGGATCTCCTTGTCGAACCCCTCTAGATGACTTAAAATAGCCATGAATCTGTCCATTCAAAGATATAGAGAACCAACAATTCATCAAAAGTTGAGCAATGAGGGACACAAACCTGTTAGAAAAACCAAATTTTCTCATTGTATGGAGAAGAAAATCCCATTCAATGCGGTCATAGGCCTTAGCCATGTCAAGTTTAATAAGCATATTATGCCCTCTAACCGGTCTGTCTAACTCCATAAAAAGTTCTCTGGCCAGAAGAAAATTATCAGTTATCAGTCTTCCAGTGATAAACCCACTTTGCTCACTTGAGATTATCATAGGAAGGATATGCCTCAGCCGGTCACTCAGTATTTTAGACACTATTTTATAAAGAAAGTTGCATAGACTTATAGGCCTAAAATCTGCAAATGAAGATGGATTCTTGACTTTAGGGATCATGCACATAATAGTGGAGGTGATTCCCTGCAGAAGACCCCACCCTTGGAAAAAACTCTGAACAACTTTAATCACATCCAAGCAGACAATGTCCCAACAAAAGGTGAAGAATCCTCCTGTAATTAAAGCCATCTGGTCCTGGAGAACAGTTTCCTGACAGAGAGAAAACCGCAGTCTTGACCTCATCAGCAGAAGGAGTTGAACATAGTGAAGTGTTCTGATCATCAGTAATCAGAGAAGGAATAGCTGAGAATAAGTTTTCATCAAGATTGTGATCCTCTGAAGCAAGCAATGACTTAAAGTAATCAACTGCCCCGTCAAGTAAGGAGGCTTGAACTTCCACCCAGATATTATTCACCTTAAGTTTTTGAATGAAATTCCTCTGCTGTTTGACTTTGGTATAATGGTGAAAAAATTGTGTATTTCTATCTCTGGACTGCAACCACTGAACTCTGGATTTTTGTTACCAATATATCTCCTCCCTAGCCAATAACATCTTCATTTCTGCATTTACTTTGTTAAGTGTGCCTCTGTTCTCAGCAGTAGGGTTTTCATCATAACAAGCCTGAGCTCTTTCCACAGCATGATTAGTATCTTCTTTAAGCTTGTGAATGTTGCCAAAAATATCTTTGTTCCAGCTTTTAAGATGAAGTCTTAAACTTTTCAGTTTACTTTGAAGAGCATGAAAAGGATGAACATCAGTCTGAATGACCTTATTCCACTAAACCTTAACAAAATCTAGAAATTCAGGATGAGTGTGCCACATATGTTGGTAAATAAACCTCCCCGGGGTTAACCTGACAGAGCTTGTCGAAATCAAAAGGGGAGCATGATCAGAGGGGCCCCTAGGAAAGTGTTTCACTGACAAACTAACTCCTTTTTCCAACCAAGAGGAGTTGTAGAGAATTCTATCCAGCCGAGCTCTGATGTGAGTGGGGCCTAACTGATTGTTTGACCAAGTGAAATTTGAGCCTGAATAACCAGCATCAACAAGACCAACAGCTGATAGGAAGCCTTGAAAATCAGACATTGCAACCACTGATGGAAGATTACCCCCAATTTTCTTTTCAGGAGACAGGACACAATTGAAGTCACCTCCTATTATCCATGGGATTGAGACCCCTTGACTAAAAGTCATTAAGGAGTCAAACATTTCCCTGCGAATATCACAACTACACGAAGCATAAATGGCAGTGAACAGCAAAGAAGTGGAGCCTTCTTCCTGAATGCCCACAGTCAAATACTGAGGATGCAGCTGCACTATTTGCAAATTTAAACTAGAGTTATAAAATAACCAAATTTTAGAAGAGTCACCATTATTTCCAATCACAGACTGCATTTTGATTTTCCTGGCTACTCTAGGAGCACGGTTAAAATTGATGCAAGGTTCAGATATAGCAGCCAATTTAACATCATGAGCTCTAACTAGCTGAGCAAGGCTCCGAATAGTGGCCTTATTTCCAATTCCTCTGACATTCCACACCAATGCTGATTTAATCATTACTAAAAGAAGAGAATGGATGAACAGCCAATACCTTGGCTTTGGCCCTTGTCAATCGAGCATCACTAAATAAAACTCCAGGCAGAACAGAATCAGAATTTGATTTCAGAGGTAAATTCTTTGAACAGTCACCGAATTGATATACCATTTTAACAATCTCAGCAGCTGATAATTTTGAAACCACATCAATATTGACAGCCTTAAGAGTTATCTGATCCATAGCTGAATTTTCTAGACTATGATCAGGGAAAGTCCCCTGCGTCTTCCCTGAAGATTGATGGATTGAAGGCAGCTCCTCAGATTCTGAAATACAGGGGAGGAAGACAGGATTTGAAGTTGAGGAAGCTTTGCAACATTTCCTAGGCTTAGAACCATTAATTTCATCATCTTCCAATAAATCAGGAGAAGCAGAAGACAAATCATTGCAAAATCCTTCTGTTCCTGAAGGAGCTCTATCAACTTTCTTAACTTGGATATTCACAATCTCCGAATCAATTTCCTCAGCAACCAGATTGAGGATTGAAAATCTATTTGCATCTGTAACTGGAATTTCATCTGTTATGACCTTCTTCGGCTTATAAGCTTGCCGTGTATTCCTCTGTTCTTCATGAATTTCTGTAATTTTCTTGAAGGGAATTTTACCTTTTTTCTTTTTGCATTCCTTGTCCGAATGACCAATTTTATGACAGAATGAACATAACTGAGGGACTCTATGGTAATTAACCGGCTGCCAGAATCCTCCATTGCCAATACCAATTCAAATCCTATCTCTCCTTTGTTTGTCAAGATTCAGTTCTATACATACCAGGGCTTCTGAAGTATTCGTCATCGCAGCTGTGGTTTCATGAATTCGTAGCACCTGACCGATATTGCCAGCTATAGATCGCAGCATGTCATCATGATAGAAATTAACAGGAAGCTCCGGAAAACCAATCCAGACTGGAATAATTGGCGGATCAGACAAAAAATCAAAATCCTGCTGCCATTTGAAAAATCTGAACATGAAACCTTTTATGAAAAAATGTTTCTGTAAGAGAACCCTCAAGTAGTCATTCTCGTTTCCCAGACGAATTAGTAAATGTCTAGGGTTCATACGACTGATGATCGGCTCGGCAGTCAGATGAAGGTATTGAGCTAAACATGCCTTGACTTCAGGAATCGAAGGACGGCCATATGAACATTTAGCAATTATAGCATACTGGAGATGATCGCAAGATACCTGAATGTCTTCCTGCGAGAAGAACACTGTCGGCTCTCCCTGGTCAGTGAACGCAGGGGGCTTCACCGAAATGCGATGCTGAGGCATTTGACGAGATTCCAGAAGAGATTGAGCATAAGACTTCCGAGGTATAGTAGGAGCATTTTCTACTGGAGATTCGGTCCCAATTCCGAAAGGTTGTGCCTCCCCCGCCGCACTCGCCATGGCCGGCGGGGAGGGAGCTCTGCGATGCAAAAGGGAAAATGGAGCGGGAAACGCTCAGAGCTTCTCTCACTAGAAACGAAGAGAGAGAGTATTGTCTAATGATCCCTTCATCGTATAAGCACTATAGTTTTGTATTAAAACCTTGATTTACATTTTTTAAGCATCCTTGCTCCAGTAGCATCGAATGCTAATGTAACCCCGCTATCGGGGATAGAATCTATGTATGATTTTCTCAGTTGGGTTTTCTTCTGAGCTAGATGCATGTATGATGTTCGGATGAATAGTTAATAAAAGTGGGCTGAGTTTTGCCCTCTCATTATCTTGTTCTCTTCCCCTGCGTCCGAGGTTTAGTATATGTAACGGCTATCGCAAGATACATAGATCTTATAGTTTAATCTTCAAAGGTTTCTCTGCTATTTTTCCTCACCACCTCGTATCCACATCGAGGGCCTGAGACAGTCCATCTCATGACTTCTCGTCGGTGAAATGAAGAGGGATAAATTCAAAACTGGCCATCCGTGGTTCTTCCCCCAGTGAGGCCCCAGAAGGAAGACTACCATCCCCTTGGATTGTACCCTCTCCATAACCCCTTTAGTGGTCGTCAAACCCTTGAATAAACCTTCTTTGCAAATCCCTGAATAAACCCTCCTTTAAGACTCTCAAAGCCCCTTGAAGCCTTCACCTCAAAAATCCCTTCAAAAAATAGTACTGAGACCCTCATTTCAGAAGCCTTCCCAGCCTCCCGGCGCTAGCCCCTCTCGACGTGAGTCTCGCGCCGAGGATTGCCCGCGCCGACTGAGCTTCTTGTGTTGCGCCGAAACCTATTCTCTTTGTCGTGCCGAGACCTCCACACCTCTGGTGCTGAAGCCAGCCATGCCGATAGGTTCGTGCCGATACCCTCAACACTCCCGAGCTATGCCATCCTTGGTCACGATACCCTGTCCTTCTAAGGAGAAATACTATCCTTTTCTCGATCCTCATGGGGGCTACATCAAAGGGGTCAATTCCCCCCTACATTCTGTCACCCCATCAAGTCATGGAGGTCTGCCACTGTATGTTCTCCATTGACTATACAGGGGATATCAATAAATCCCACAATAGGTGGATGAAGTCCCATAAGATTCAGATCCTCCTGGATCTCGGGCTACGCCCGGCTCTTCTTTTGGTTTCCACTCCGACATTTCGTGAGCGGATGACCTATGATACCCTTTTGGCACACTCCAAAATAAGGGGAGATGCTGTCAAAATTCGTCTCCGAGCTTTACTCTGTCGTGCAGTATAATGCTTCCATTGAAATGATGAATTTAACCCCAATTGTGTGGCAGAGAGCTGAGCTATACTATCTCGTGACACTTTGGCCACCACCGAGAAAGGGGAATATAGACATTACAGTCACATGATCGTCTTAGGCCTCATGTGGATGAATCTACCCTCACCTTCCACCTCACCCAAATACTACCATGGACAAACTCATGAAACCCCTATTGAACACAAAGGACCCCTTTGAATCCATAAAAGCCCTCACAATACTTGAAAAACCAACAGAAAAATAGCTATCGGCGCCACAGTCCCCGGCGCAGCCTCTTCCCGACGCCACTTTCATGTCGGGTGAAGAGCGCGCCGGCATGAAGGGCGCACCGGGGAGCTTGCCGTGCCGACCTCCCTTCATTCCCGGTCGCACCGGTTGGCCTTCGTACCGGAACCCCTGCCGCACCGTTTACCTTTGTGCCGAAACACTTGCCGCGCCGTTTACCTTCGTTGTCGGCCACTTGTCATATACCCAACTTCCAGAAGCCCTGCCGAGTCCACCATCATCCTGGATTTAGGACCTCGACCCCCCCCCCACAGGCCATTATACCAGTCCCCATCACATCACGAGGGTTGCATGGCTCTTCATCCACGTCTAAACGGAGCTATATTGACGGGGTCTTACCCCGATATTCTATGCCATTAACCGTCGGGTTTTTCTTCCAACCCTGCCGACCCTGGGAGTCTTGCCATTGCAAGCCCTCTAGTGGTCCCTAAAGGGGAACATCAACAAACACCATGGCAATGGACACTGTCCCGTCATACTCAAATCTTTTTTGGATTAGGGCTACGCCCGCCTCTCTTTTGGCTTCCATCCCGGCATTCCGTGAATGGATGACCTATATTCCCCTTTGGCTTAGTCCAAAATATGGGGATATGCTGCCGGATTCACGCCATAACATTGTTATCATGTCCCGCATAGCACGGTTTTCTACGCATGTCTCGCATCCCGTTAGCGGAGTTTGCATAATAGTCTTATCTCGTTTTGCCCCCGAGGCATCCTTTCTTGGCAACTAATCAAGGGTTGTCCTTCTTTGGAAGGACGTAATTAACGTCATAGCCTTTATGGTATGACGGACTCTGGGTCCTGACACGAATATCACAATCGACTGACTGAGCCAGGTCGAGCGCACAATAAAATGTCACTCCTGTGACTGGCACGCCTAATAAACCCAATAAAACAAAGGATAAAAAAAATCATCCCTACAGACCCCCACCCTCTCTCCCATTGGGCCACCTAGACTCTCTAGGGCCCATGTGGGGCTGGTCCATGCTACAAGATGGCATCTTGGACCAAGCCTCTCTTGTTGACTCCAAGAGGGGGGCGCCCCCTCCCTTGTCCCCATGTGGGAATTAAAATAATTCCCCTTTAGAATTGTTTATAATTATTGTAATTGGCCACGTGGGAGAAGATTCTTCTCTCCCCTAATTACCCCTCTCTAACCCTAGATCTAAGGTTAGTTTAGGTCATTTACATTTCATATAAAACCCATGTATTTTTCATATTTTCATATTAAAGAGAAGAAAAAGCATTTGTGCACAATTTGCCCAAGGGCCCCCCCTCCCTCTCCCCTTCTTGCAGCAGAGATTGCAGCAGAAATCCATGGTGTGATGCCATAAACTTGGTGGATTCCAAGGTCTACCTCCTCCCCTGGGTGTGAAGCTCAGCCACCGCCGCCGCCGCCGCCGCCATCAAGCCGCCACAACTCCATCTTCCTCCTGCTGTCCAGATATGCAACCTGTAGAACTGAACCCCAAAGAATAGATTGGTTCTCCCAATCCGATTATCTGATGGTCATCAAATTTTGATAGATCATCCCCCTTGTTATTACCTCCTCCCAGTTTAAATTTCGTGTCAATCCGCCACCGTTTGCTATTTTTTTCAAGCTATTTAGTTCCACCCGCGCAATCTACCAGTTTGCAGATCTTTGAGACAGTGTCTTGTTCTTCTATTTTTCCGACCCGTTAAACCACTCCATGAAATTACCATAAAAATTGTGCACGTCCCCCACACCCCCCTATATCCTCCATAAAATCCCCAAGGCCCAGATCCACCACTTCCTTGTCAGTCAAAATTCATTTTCAGGCAGATCCTTGTCTGTCCTGACTGTTAGTAATCTGACCTAGAAGCAACAGTTGTGCCATAGAGTTTTTCATTTCCAATCAGTTTACTAGATGATTTTGAAATTAATATATGGTGTATCCCTTTGAGTCCTCTTTCCAATGGCGCCAATTTTGCTCCGATCCGCCTCCGGATATGGGCGCAACAATTATTTTTGTGGAAGTGCGCAAATCTGTTCCGTGAACAGGCCAGCAGAACAGTCCGCCGGTTAATTCTTGCAAAATACGCCGGCTCAGACTCGGCCTTTGCCGACCTCAGTGATCGAAGAGGGACCTCCCGCCAACGTCCCAGCCAACCGCCGTGGCCAGAAGGTGATCGGAAGCCACCATCCTAGCAGCCGAGTTCACCTGCTGTCTAGCGAGTTTGAACAGTACCGAGTCGGACCAACAGCCCGCCTCTGACCCGAAAGCCCGTCCGGCTTGCTGCCCGTCAACACGAGTTCGCTACTCCTGGGTCCCACTGTAGCCCTTTACCTCGCTGCGTGGAGTGGACATAAAATTCACTGCTGTAACTATTATTTAATTACTGTACCGAGAGTATGAGTCTTGGCCGGGGTCGTCTTCCCCACGCCCGAAGCGTGGAGGTATCATGTCTGCTCCCCACTTTGGCATTTACTTTCCTCGTATATATTCATATGCCGCTGCTAGAGTGATAGGAAATTAGCTCGTTCAATTTTAATCACTACTGTGAGAGTGAGTGGGAGACCTGTCCCGTGACTCGATCTGCGCATGGAAGAGCCAAATACCCTTGACTCATTGCCGATTTCTCAACTGCGCACTTCCACATGTTTCCCTCGCTAGGGACGAGTCGCGAGTTTGCGTAGAGTCTCAGGTTCGCATTCAAATTGGCGTCGAGTCGCGTCCCATACCGCATCAAAGGCCAAGACCGCCACTTGGCGGGGCCGACGTGCCCTCGGTGGGCACGACGATGCACTTTTCGTGGGGCCCCCGAGGTTGTGGCCATCCCAGACCGCATCCTTCAGATGACGGTCTGGAGATGACCCTCTTCTGCCAGGTACCCCTGGCAGGTAGCAGTCCATATTGGACCGCACCTGAGGTGACAGTCTGGAGATGACCGTCTTCTACCAGGTACCCCTAGCAGGTAGCGGTCCAATGGGGACCGCTACTTGATGGTAGCGGTCCATATTGGACAGCCACCTGAGGTGACGGTCTGGGGAAGACTGCCACCTAGTTTTCACATTGACCGAGGTTCCATTTGTGTAGTTTTAACCTCCAGTTGAGTCAGCTTTCCACCCCTTTGTTGCCCTTGGGCTTGATGGATGCCCCAAGCTTTCTGGGGGTGTCATGTGTGTGCCAAGGGGTCCCGGAGGACCAGTTTTATCTTGATTAGCATGCCAGTGAGTTTTGAGGGTCTGAGTGACCCCGTGTGTTCCGGGCGTTCGTGTTTCGCTATATCGAGTCACCGTGTATCAGTATGAGTGCGGAGGGTTGTTCCCGTAAGATTCTAGCTTCTTCGAAAAGTGGTTTCCGCGTAGGCCACGCGTGTGGCCTATGAACTGTGAATTCCGTGACCCTGCCTGGGGATGGGGGTTTCCTTGGGTTCCCTTGGAAAAGGGAATGAACTCGGCGGTTCCAAACCGTTTTGAGGCTTCTTTTCACCGTGGTTTCTGACCCTGGGATTAGGGCAGATTGACGACATGGAGCCGTCCCTGTACAATGGTCTTGACCCGAGTCTCGTGACTCAAGGACCATTGTATTTATTAGGTCTAGTTGCCTATCTACAGTTTGGTGGCCCCGAGCCACATGGTACTCCATGTTACTCGCAATGGGTGCTTGTGTGACCTTTCGTGTTCACGTTTGGTGACTCTACCCACTAGACGTATTTGACTTGGGCACGTTGTGTGCCGACCCACCTCGGAGTGGTAGAGGCTTGTTTTGTGTAGAGGTTTGTGGGCTGGTTACCTGAGGGCCCCTTGCCTTTGCAGCCTGAGTCTGGCTTGGGGGAGAATCGGCTAGAGGACCGACCGAGAGCAGATGGTCTGTGTGTGCACACGTAGTCGGGGATAGTGGACGCATGCTGACGAGCGCGACCTCGGCTAGTCCTTGTTCTTTGGTACAGTGTATCATATCTCATTTCCGTTGGAGGGTGAGTAGGGAGACACTTGAGGCTGCAGTGTAAGTTGTTAGAGGACGCATCCGGTCTCGTTGTTAGTGGGGTAGTGCTCCTGTCACCTGAGGTTTCAGTGCGGGTTTCTCTTCGGCGTAGTTACTGTTCTTGTGGTTCGGTCTGTTCCACTTTGCATGGCCTCTCGGCTGTTGGTATGGTGTTGCCCTGTGCGTGTGTGGGGCGTGGTTCTTCCGCTAGTTCTAGTTCGGGATCGAGAGATTCTCTCAAGGGTGTTGGTTCAGCGTGCGGTCAACCGTGTGGCCTTGCTTGTGGCTCCGTCGGCTAGGACGGACTGTCCGACCGTGGGGTTGGGGTTGCGTAGAGGGTCTGTGTGTGTTTCCCTTGGTTGACCGTCCCTAGTTCGAGTCGACATCATCGTGTCGTACCGACGTTCTTACTCTGTTGCTTCTGTTGTTGCTGTTCTTATTGTCTTTATTTTTGTTACTACTTTCGTTGTGGTGGGGACCCGTGGGACCCCTACTGAGCCAATGAGATGAGGCTCACCCCCTGCTTTTAAGGTGTGTCGTTCTCCTCGGAGTGGAGCGTTCCGGTCGGAGGTTCGTTAGTGGCCAGGTTGCTAGGTCGTCGGGGTGTGCCTCGGGGCAGCGTACGTTTCTATTCCCTTACTGTACTTGTGGACTAGACTCTGTAGTTATTTAATTGTTATAAAAAGAAATTTTATTTCCGTCAGAACTGCAGATTAATTCTGTAGATTTACATGCATGCTATTGTTTAGAATTTCAATGCATGACCGCACCAACCCTTTAACCCTTCCGAGCCTTCCGGCTCGTGGGTGGCGGGCCAGTATTCGAATGGTATCGATTTATTCCCGGTATCGAGATCTTGGGTCGTTATAGTTGGTATTAGAGCATGGTTGTGGAAATGCATGGGAATTCGAGACAATGCAGTAACTATGAGTCCAAATAGTCCAGTACAGTCGGCAGCTGTCTTAGGCTATTTTGTTTTATTCACCCCTCCCTTATCATTTTTCGCATTGTGTTAAGGGTTAGTTGGTGCCGAGGAGACGAGTTCGAGCTTTGTCAGGAGTGTCGGCGGGGGCTCAGGAGGAGCCTAGTGGCGAGTCTTTTCCTCTGGAGGTAGAGGCCCCCGGTGTGCCGGGTCAGGCCGAGTTTTATGCGGGCATGTATCAGTTTGTGGTGCGGCAGATGAGTCAACGCCGTGGTCAGGAGGCTAGAAATGGCAGTTCGTCGCATGGCGGCCGAGGACATCTCTTGCGATGGTTTTTATAGTTTCATCGCCGACGTTTGGAGGCCAGTCGGATCCTGATGCAGAGAGATAGTGGATTGGTGCGTTGAAATAGGTGTTCCAATCTATGGAGTGTGCTGAGGATGAGAAGGTGCTTCTGGCGAGATATCGGTTGCAGGGTCTAGCCTCTTCATGCCAGATCGATGAGTGGGAATCGATGTCTCTTCCATGTCCTGGTTTGAGTTCATTCCCTTTGGGGTTAAGGTTCAATCGGATGTCTAGGTTGTTAAGGAGGAGCAGGCTTGGCAGGAGGTGCTAGGACCAGGAGGAGTAAGTGTCTACAGTGGCTACTCAGCATCCCGAAGTTCGACCACTGCAGCATGGTGTGAGTAAGCAGCCAGGATAGTGTTCGAGATGTGGCGGGTTTCGCGCGGGCGGGCCGTCTGCCGTGGATGAAGTCAAGCTAGACTGTTGCAGGTATGGTCAGGTTGGTCTTGTTGCTCGCGATTGCCTATGGCGGCCACCGCAGTTCCAACCATCTTTTACAACGTCCCACTAGCCTGGCGAGTCAGGGTTCCCGGTGTGCGCGAGGCACTTGACCGGGTGGGGTTGTCATGCTCACTCTGTGGAAGGCGCGCGTGGATTTTTGGTTTTCCTATGTCGTGTTTGTATTTAAGTCTACTGTTTTCCCTGTTGTAATTGTGCTTCCTTGTGCTCATGATTTTCGAGGTGCGTTCGGGAGTCCTCGAAAGTGTCTTGTCCGTTGGCAGTGGAGCTGCTAGTGAGGGCTATGCGGTTGTCCCTTGTCATGTTTTGGTACGTAGGCATTGGCAGGTTGTGCTGAATCGAGCGAGTAGAGTCACCGGCCGTGTTTGGGGTGCCGTGTTGTAAGGCTGGTGTGGGGGTCTCTCTAGGTGCCCTATTGTTTAAGGCATGCGTTTGTAGGTGGATTGTCTTGGCGGATGTCAGTTTTTCCTCCGTTTCTGTAACACGTTGGCATAGAGTTGCGCAGTGGAAGTGTGGTGGGTTGATAACCCACGGGCTCCAAGATCGGATCAGGAGTGGATTATGGCGTGTGTTTCGTGTTAAGCGGGTCCTGGAGGCCCTGGAGTCGGTTGTAAATAGTTGCTCTTGGGTGAGGAGATGTGTTTGGACGTGTGAATGGCCTTGGTTACCGTGCGTAGGCGGCAGTATCGTGCTGAGTGGTGCTGGTAGCCTTGAGAATCGGGAAGCTTGACGGTGAAGTGGTCGGATGAAATGGGTTGTTGCGCTAGTTTTCCCTTGAATTGTGTCGCATGGCGTAGGGTGGAGCCAGTTGGTGGTTGGTAATTGAGGCATGTCATGGCCTTTTGGGCCGATTGTTTGGCACTAGTGTTCAGAGCTCCAAAATGGGCATGAGAGTTGACCAACTTTGGTCGGTGTGGATGTGCCGGAGGTGGATCCGAGAAGTGAGAGGTGTCGACATTAGTAGTGAGATCTCGTGCGGATGCCTTGATGAGTAGTCGAGAAGTGCTGGAATTGTTAAGCGCCCTGATGAGAGGTGGTTTATTATACCGGTTGTTCGGCGGCGCCGGTTGTTCGGCAGGCGTGAGGTTCGAGATCGAGCGAGAGATGTGGCTGTTTTGGACGGAGTGCTTATCTGTGGCAAGACTCGAGAGAGTTTGGAGTAGGGTGTATCTGGTGGTGCCGTGGTCTAGATTGTGGTGTTCCCTTGGCACGGAGGGAGCTGTGCAAGGGATTGATGTGCATGCGTGGGTGCTGAAAGTTGGCTGTTGTGCATAGTGGTTTCTGATTGGTGAAGCCCGGGTGGTAGTTTGTAAGGTGCCCTTGGTGTGCAGGATGGTGAGCTGATGGAAGAGTTGTGGCCAGATGTGCACGATGGTGAGATTGCCGTCTGAGTATATGGTGTAAGGTGCTCCTTGTGGGGAGTGCTCGGGGTCCTGTAGCTGGGAAGCTATCAACCCGAGTTGGTGCTATTTGCAATCTTTCCGTTATGGATCGTGTGTTTCTCTGTGTGCGGCATGTGTTGGGGGTGCTATGCCCATGGTTGTTTTGAGGGTGCTAAGGTGATGCCGGACTTTTTGGTTTCATGTACCCCGGTCGGTGCGGGGTCTGGCGTGATTAGTGAGGTGGAGAGTGAGGGCTCTTTGATTGGACCGGTCCGGCGGTGTCCCTCAATGTTGGTCTTGCGGTGCGTAGCATGGTGGTGCTGTGACCACGAAGCCCTACCCGTTGGGCGAGTCCTTCCTCTTGAGTTTTGTGCCTTATCCTAATTTCGAGGATGAAATTTCTATAAGGAGGGAGGGTTGTGACGCCCTGGATTTTTGGATATGGTTCCGCGGGTCGGGGATCGTGTCCGAGTGGGTTTCAGACTTTTTATAATGATTCTTCAGAACTGTTATGGGTGTGTTTGTGGCTTATTTTGGGTCAGTGGTTGTGTGTAGGCGGTCCTACACTTTTCCTTGAATTTTTCTAGGTTGGTTTCCATTTTTTTGGATTTTTATATGAATAAATGAATTTCATGTTAATAGAATGGGCATTTATATGATTCTGGTTCTGGGAGGGTTAGGGAGCAATCCTTAATTCTCTTTACTAACCCTCCCGTGAGCGCCCCCCACCCCATCCGACTGTTGCGAGCTCCTCTCCCCTATTCGAGCGCACGCGGCTTCCTCCCTCTTCGGTTGTAGACGGCGAGCCGAGGTGTTGGCGTGGTGGCGACGATGGCAGTGAGGCATGCGTGAAGGTGGTGGTTTGTGACGAGCTCGTGGGTCGTGGGTGTTCGTGGTTTCGTGCGTGGAAGCGAGATCGGCGTCGATTTTGGAGGATTCTCGCGTCTTTGAGGTAGGGGGATGGATCGTTACCTCCCTTCCTACATCCCCCGTGGTTTCTAGGCCGTGGAGAGGTCGAGAGGGGTATGCTTTGTGTCGGGTGGGTTAAATGCATGTTTAGGGTTTGAGCGCCAGATCTAGAAATTCTCTAAGGTTTTGATGGCTTGGAGGCCTTCTTTTGATGCTAGAGGGGTAGGGGGTTGAGTTCCCCTTATTTTCCCCATCACCTGGGGGTGATTGTGGCGTGGAATGGGTTTTCCTGCGGAGTTCGCCGTTTTCGGCCTCGGAAGGAGGTGGCGGTCGTACCAGAGACTACGTCCTTCCACAGCAGGCTTTGGGGTGGTCAGCTGGGGACCGCCATTTGGCTGGGAGTCGTTTCTAGGTAGCGGCCTTGTGACTAACCGCCACCTGATGGTAGCGGTCAGGCCAAGACTGCCACCTGGCGGGGCCAACGTGCCCTCGATGGAAGCGTCGACGCGCTTTTCATGGGGCCCTCGGGGTTGCGGCCATCCCCAAACCGCATCCTTAAGATGACGATCTGGAGATGACCGTCTTCTACTAGGTACCCCTGGCAGGTAGTGTTATGTCCCTGTGATTTTGATGATGTCAAACACTGTGACTCATCATGAGTCTGAGTCTGCATATGCATACGTGGGATTGATTCATGTTTTGATGATGAAGTGATATGTTTGATATTGGTAGTCATATTTTTGATATCGGTGCATTGGTGCATTAAGTTTGATGAATTGCTTTTATATACACTAGTTTCATGCTTTGATGAAGTCCTATATTTTGATGATAGTATACATATGTGTGCAACACCCTTGAACTTTGTGAAGAATAGGTTAAGCAGTAGCACAATATCAGGTGAAGAGGAAGTCGACTTTAGCAGTCCACAAGTCGACTTGGGCAGATAGGTAGTGAAGAAGTTGATGAACTCAAGAACATTAGTCAACATAATTTAGCAGTGCAGCTACAACAAAATTCATGATAGCAGTGAAACAACAGCAGTGGTACAAGCAAGAAGTTGGTGTTTGAACTCGAATAATTACAGGTCTCAAAGGATCTATGAAGAGGAAGTCGACTTGAGAAGTTATGAACTCGACTTGACCTTTCCCAGAACACCCGCTAGAAGAAAGTAGCTATAGCGACAGATTAAGGGTGACAAATAGCTTCTAACGGTAACAAATAGGTCACCAAGGTGTAAAATGCCTTGTAAGGGTGAAAAATGGACAATAGAGCTGAAAGCATGAAAAGTGGTAAAGCTGCGTGGACGCAATGAGGCCCTTGGGTCGACGCAGGTATGTCGAAGCTTACAAAAGTGAAGTTCAGTTTGAAGGCGACGGGTATTGAGGAATATGGGTGAAAAATAGATCATTAACAGTGACAAATAGCCGTTATCTATGACAAATAGCTCCTTAGAAGTGAAAAATAGCCCTTAGCAGTGAAACATGAAGAGCTATCAAGTCTCCTCGAAGGAATCAACTGAGCATGGGTTTTCTAACCCTTCTATCTTGAATCTAGAGTTCTCTCAAGCATTGGACAAGCTTGATTAACATCATTCAAGATCAAGAAACATGATTGCTCAATTTCTTGCAGAAAAGCAACTGCTCAATGAAATGCCAAGTTCAAGGCACCAGCGATACACTTAAGTTCTTCCCTTCAGCAAGCCATGTCCTGACGCCATAGCATGCAAGAAGTCAACAAACTGCGTAGCACAAGCTAGCAGACCAACAGAACTCATTCCAGGAAGAGTAGCCTTATTCGATCAAGCCTCTTCTATGGATATTCATGAACTCATTCCAGCACCAAGAAGACAAGGGTGAAAAGGAGCTAAGCAGAAGCTTTCATCTTGATGGAGTCTACGCCAAGGCCACTCACGAGCCAAAGGAGGAAAGGTGATGGCTCACTTGAACTAAGGGTGAAAATATGTTCTTAAGGCAGACAAATAGGCGTGTAAGGGTGAAAAATAACTTGTTAAGGGTGACAAATAGGTCACATGTATAAACAATATGCAAACACATGTGGATCACTTGGGCTCTCTTCATGTGATGTGACACGACCCCTTGGACCTAAATTCGCAAGCAAAGATCGACCCGGTGATTTCACTCAAGTGGACTCACCCGCGTAGCGCGCACTCAGGTCTGTAGGTGGACCGGCGATGAGGATGAGGGTCCGAGGTTGGACCTTGAGGTTGCAGGGGTTATGCTAGCTTGGGAAGGACCCCAATGGGCCAGGAATGCCCAATCTCGTGGGCGGCCGGCATGCCAAGGGTGTGGGGATGTATGGGGTTGCTCTCGCCTCACTCCGCGGTAGACACACGATAGATGGTCTTTGGACCGAGCACTCGCTCACCGTCCGACGGGCATTTAGAAACAATATTAATCAAGCATAGGAAATGAAACCAGTAGAGGATGGGGGCCCGGAGCTCACCTGATCAGCGTGAATACACCGATCCCGGCCGGAGACGAGGGCGAGCGGGGAGGCATGGGTACGCACCCGCACACTGCGTCAGTGTAGCTTCAACCTGTTTAAAGGATTACAACACTACTCCCCATGCAAGGGGGTTGAACAAGAGAAGGGGAAGCAAAATTTACATTCAAACACTACCTCGCATAGGGAGGGGCTGTAAGCTGGCCAGGCGGGGAGGGAAAAGTTAAGCTAGGAACTAATTGAGAGGAGGTCGTTGGTTCTATCCACTCTCTGGAACAAAGGATATACAGTCATTGTTGGCTCTATTGCGGACTCCCCCGAACTCCATTGGCGACAAAACCAGCGCCAAATCCTCCGGAGTTAGCCCAGGAGGTCGTCAGAATTTTTGGGGATTTTCTGGTTGACGGCGGTGGTCGGGGAAGAGGCGTGAACAGGGTTGTAGGCTTCTGATTCTGATAGCTTCTGGGTCACTACAACAGGAAGGCGAGGCCACCACAGATGCTCCCGAGCTCTGATTCATGCAAGGCCAGAGTCATTGGATTTTTGGTCAAACCCTCTTCGAACGGAGACCCTCGGGGATGCCGGCGGAGGTCGAAGTAGATGGAGAGGACCTGAACAGTGCCAGGGTGTCAGATCAGTTCTAGAAGAAACTGATCAGTGCACCTAAGGGAGAAAATTAGGAACTCACTGGTCCGGGGTCCAAACGGAGAGTCGCTTCATGGTACTAGAAGGAGACGTGTAGTATAAGTTCTCAGCCAAGCCCCGCTTCAAGAACTTCATGTGGATGGCCGTGGGAGCCTCTGCAATGTGCCTCTGGATGACTGCCAGGGAGATGATGCGTAGACCGGCGGTGAAGACTCCTCCGGGCAGCCACGAGATCAGACGAAGGTGAGACCACCACCGTTGCAAAGAGGACTAGGAGACGCTTCCGATGGTACCTATTGTGCTTCCATAGGCTCCAAGATGAGGGCGTGGCTGGCTATGCAACTTGCTTGATCTCTGCAAGTCCTCAACTATGAGCAGGTTCGCCGGTGCAGCTCCGAGTGAACTTGAGATGGGATGGGGGTTGCCGAATGGTGAAAGGAGATGGAGGGATGGTAGGAGGGGATGTGAGGGAGGTGTAGAAGGGTGCTAGGGTGGAGATGGAGGTGCTGGGAGAAGGGAGGGACGCAGGGGGCCTGCTGGTTCTCTGCACAAGGTTGAGGGGGAGGGATGGAGGTGGAGGATGAACTAGGTTGATGGAGGGGGAGAGTGGGGCGGCCAGACCAAGGGACTCTGATGTGACACCAACCCTTGGACCTATGATGATGTGATGAAGATGTTTTGATACACTTGATGTGAGACCAACTAGGATGCTATGATGATGATACCAATTGATGTGAGACCGACCTTGGACCTAAGTATGCAAGCATTCGGGTTAGGCAGCGGACTCACACTAGCGACTCACTCGCTTGGCGCACGTTAGTGCCCGAAGGTGACACGGTGATGATGGAGAGGGTCCGAGGCGGGACCTTGGTTCTCCAAGTGTCGGCTAGCTTATTGCGGACCCCAAATGGGCCAAGGGAAGCCCAAATCATGGGCGGCCAACACACCAAGGGTGTGGGTTGAGTGGAAGCTCTCACAACTCACCCGCAGTGGTCACTCAATTTGGTGGCAATTTAAAATCGGACACTCTCTCACCGCCGACGGAGTAACTATAGCAATACTAAGCTAAGCAAGTCCATTACAGTAATGAGAGATGTTCAGGAGCTCACCTAGCCGGTGTGAAGACGCCGACTCCGGTCGGAGACGGGGGCGAGCGGGGAGGCGAGGGTATGCACCCGCACGCCGCGTCGGTGTCGCTTCAACCTGAAATTGAAAGGAGTACAGCACTACACCCCATGCAAGGGGGGGGGGGATCTTGGGGAAGGGAAACCAAAGAATACACCCAATTACTACCTCCACACAGGTAGGGGCCTTCAGCCGGCCACGCGGGGAGGGGAGAAAGCGATGAAAACACAAGAGAAGAAGTCGATGCCGAATCTGTCCAGTTCTGTGAGTGCTGATAGGGGACTGAAGAATTGACTGATGCAACTGCTACCGAATTTTTTTGGGGACGAGACCACCTGGAAAATTTTCTTAGGAGGCCGGGGAAGTCGTCCAAATTTTGTTAATTTCTTTTGTCGCCGCTGCTGGTCTGGGTGGAGGCCCGAACAGGGAGGCAGAGTCTCGGACTGGCAGCTCCTAGTTTCCAACAGCAGGTTGCAGAGATTACCCCGACAGCTCCCGAACTCGGAATCAAGCACCGTCAAAGTCGTTGGAACCGTGGATGAGTCCTCTTCGCAGAAAAACTGACGGAGAAGCCAAAAAATGCCGGAGAAGACCAGGGGACTCTAAACAATGCTGACAGGTCGGTGCAGACTGTGGGTAGCAGACCCGCGTAGCTGAGGGAGAAAATTGATAACTCTGGATCACGATCGCCGATCGAAGTTCCGCTTCTTGATTCTGAAAGTAGACAGGGCAGGGAAGAACTTTTCAGAAGCACTCTTGAACTGATTCTTCCAAGGGTCATCATGGTGAAGCTTCTACTCCGGTTCTGGTACTCAGCAAGGGCAGCTCTACGCAGTTGTGGGAGAACGGAGCTCTCGGGCAGCGCACAGCTCGGATGAAGATGAAACCACTTCCGTTGCGAAGAAGATAGGAAGATGCTTCCGTGGATAGCTCTTGGGTCTTCAAACTCACTGGGATGTGGTCGGAGTCGCTGCTGCAAGTTGCTGGTCTTCTGCAGGTCGCCAGCTGCAACCTAGTAGTATCAAATGGTGTTGGAGTGGGGCAAGGAAGAATGGTGGAGATGAGAGAGAGAGAGGGGGGGTGCGACCCTAACCAAGGGGAGGGGTCTTGGGGGTGCCCTAGGGCTGTGGAGGGAAGGGGGATTTGAATTCAAATGGCCTAGGGAAGTGGTGGGTTGTATGGGGGAGAGGGAAGGGTGCTTGGGGAAGTGGGTAAGGTAGTTGGGGGTTGGAGGGTGGCCTAGTGATTGGGGGATTCCACCTTGGGGATGGGGGGGAGTTAAATGAGTGTATGGGGAAGGGGAGGGGTCTTAATGAGAGGTGAATGGGGAGGAGAGAAAAAATTATGAATTTTGGGGTTGGGGAAGAGAGATAGAGAGAGAGAGAGAGAGAGATCTAGTGGGATTTGGAATTGGATTTCAATATTCATGTAATGGTTCATTAGTTCAAAATGAGGGGAATGGGGTCCTATATATAGGCAACCCATATTTTTACAAAAGTCTGGCACTTGACTCAATGACAAATAACCGAAGGGGTAGGGGCGCCCTTGGGCCAAGCCCAATGAATTGGGCCCAATATCCTAACAAACCAACCTAATGACACAATACTTAGGACAATGACTCACTAACCTAGGTACATGACTCAAATAAAGGGAAAATTACATGACATTGACTCAAAGAAAATGTGAAGATTACATGACTAGACTCAAAAATACATGACTAACATAATGGCGCTTGCCGACGAACAATCCGAGTCCGGAGAAAATGTGGAGGGGCAAGGGATGCCCTCATCATACCCCCGGGGTGGGGAAAACTCGACCCCGTCGAGTATGGATCCACCAGGGAAGTAGTACGTCGAACTGCGGCTCTGTGCGATCCACGATCTCCATACTCAACCCGCGACCATAGTCGGGGAACGGCGCTTCAGCTCGACAAAGTGACTCGGTCATACCCTCATGCTGGCGATGGGATCTTACTTGCCTAGTATTGCCGCCGCGTGCTCACGTCGGGCTCTCAGGCTATTTGTGGTGGCACTCCGAGGGTGTCTCTCACAAGGGGAGGTGTAAACTCGAGGCACTCACTAGGATCCACCGCGGTGCCCTTAGAGGGTGCCGGATCCGCCACATGGGAAGTGGGGTGAATCCCAAAACCCATTTGAAAGTCCAACCCATAAGCTGGGTTGCCAAAGCCACTCAGATCTTGGCAAGGTCCAAGTCCTCGTGCCCTCAGATTGGAGGTGTCCCTAAAGTAGAGCCACTCCAAAGCCATCATCACCAAGTTGTCAACTTGGAACTCAAAGTGGTGCTTAGGAGTTTGTGCTCGCTTCTTGTGAATCCCACCGCTTGTTGCTTGATACTTGCTTGAATGCATATGCCATGCACTATGATGCGATCTGAGTTGACAATGTATGGTATGCAAAGGTGGTCCAGGACAACCACATATAGACCTATCATGCATTGATGTATGAGGACGTTGAATGATTTGGGAGGACCGGGACATCCATAGGTATGCATGGTGGTGACAAATGCTGGGGGACCCGGACATCCATGTATGCTACTTTCATGCTTATGACTCATGATGAAAGAGGGTGGACCATTACATCCAAATATGGTCCACTTATGCTTCCTACTTGACATGTGGGTGATGTGGATGAATGTACCCGACGGACTAATCATGCCAAGCGGTGTGATGTGCCAAGACATATGAATTCCTTTCCCAAAGATGACTGCCTCATGTGGGATGGTGGGGTGGCGTTTGAGCTTCCACTCAAAAGGGTCGAAGGGATCTAGGTAGGTGGATATGGGGTGGGGCACTTTCTTGATCTCTAGGCGGGGTGTTGCCTAAGGTCATGATTTCTATGGTGTAACCTGGGTCATGGATGAGGTGGGCTTGGCCCAACATGGTGGGTGGGGGTAGGAAAGGGTGGGTGGTGGGTGATGTGGGTGGGTCACGTGGGTACCCATACTCCCAAAGGAAGGGATCAAAGGGGTCATGGACTGGGTTTCCTAGAAGAAGAGACTCTATGCCCACATGGTCTTCACACGGTGGGTCCTCCTCCCTAAAGGTAATTGGACCAAGGTCGTTAGTGGGCCAGTCGATCAAGGTACTTGGGATCTCAATGGAAGTGGAGTGGATCATGATGGGTTTTTCATACATAGGGAGAATGAGAAGGAGGTCACTAGTGTAGCAACCAATGGTGAAGACCGAGGTGATAGAACCATCACATGGGTGGATGAGACTAAGGCTTTTTGGGTGGGCCTTTCCTAAGGTCAATAAGCAAGTCAACCCTAGTTGCCATTCTAAACCCTTGAGGAGATCATCCCAACCTTCTACCTCATAGAAGGATTGGATTGTGGTGTGATAGGAGTGGAGGGGGGAAATTTGGGATGGATATCCCAATGGTGAGAGAGGTGGGGGTGAGCTAGGAAGGGTGGGTCCTTGTTTGAGCCATTGGAGTATGACTTCATTCATGGTGAAGGTGTGTGGCTTTTGAGGATCCGGACTAGGAGAGGTGGGTGGAAGTGGAGGTTCTTGGATTTCCTCTAGGGTAGGTTTTTGTTCGGGACTAGCATCTATTTCCATGTGGATGGGTGTGTGGGTTTCAATTCCTAGTGTTAATGGGTTGGGTAGGTCTAATGCGGGAGAATTGGTGATAGCTGGAGCATGGTGCACTTGGGGTGGTGGGCAAGGGTGGACTTAGATTTGGATAGGAAGGGGAAGTAGAGGAGGCCTAGGTTGGGGAAAGATTGGTGTAGGAAGCGGGAGGTGGGTTGGGTGAGGGGTTTTGGGTTGGGGGGTGATGGCCATTATGGGCCTAGGTGGAGGGGTGGTCATGGGGTCCACTTGGGTTTGAGTGGTGAAGGTTAGATGAGTGGTGGTCCTTATGGAGGAAATCGGGCCGGTTAAGGGTCTCTTGCCCTTGGGATCGTTTGGGGTGGAGGTGGGGGTTAAAGGGACTTGACTAGTGTAGGTTAGGGGAGGGGGTTTTGGTTGGGGTGTGGGGGACCTTATGGGGTTGGGTGAGGAGGTGGAGGCCTTAGATACTTGGGTTTTAGGGGTGAGGTTTTGGACGGGTGGGGTTGAGGGAGTGGGAGTGCTCCTTGGGCTTTGGTAACCCAGGTAGGAAGGGGACATATATTTTGCCCTAAGTTGCTCCTTCATGTCCTTCCAAGTGGTGATGGGAGTTTCCCTTCTAAGTACCTTTAGCCCGATAATTTGCATCCAATAAGTTTCTGCCCGTTTGGTAAGTTGCATTTTGGCAACCCATGCCTTTTCATCCTCGGACATAGGATACCAAGTGAAGTATTGGTCCATTGTAGCTTCCCAATCTAAATATTCTCTAGGAGAGGTTCCATCAAATGTGAGAAGTGGGAAAGGGACCATCCTATCGTCCGTCCTTGGGGCGGGCCTATTTTCTCCAAGTTGGTTGAGTCGGCCCGATATGTTATCAAGCCGCTCATTGGCATAGGTCAAGGCTTTCATGAAGTAGTTGACATGGCCAGGGAAGTTATGGGTGTTAGTGGTAGGCATCTCTTGGTGGCTTGGACTTATGGAGTGGGCCGATTGGTAAGGTCGATATGAGGTGGCCATACTAGGGGACAAGAGTGATGCACTTGAAGACTCTAAATGCATAGACATGCCCTAGGACCAACTTGATAGAGACAAGTTGTGAACTTGCTCTGATACCACTTGATGTGACACCAACCCTTGGACCTATGATGATGTGATGAAGATGTTTTGATACACTTGATGTGAGACTAACTAGGATGCTATGATGATGATACCAATTGATGTGAGACCGACCTTGGACCTAAGTATGCAAGCATTCGGGTTAGGCAGCGGACTCACACTAGCGACTCACTCGCTTGGCGCACGTTAGTGCCCGAAGGCGACTCGGTGATGATGGAGAAGGTCCGAGGCGGGACCTTGGTTCTCCAAGGGTCGGCTAGCTTATTGCGGACCCCAAATGGACCAAGGGAAGCCCAAATCATGGGCGGCCAACACACCAAGGGTGTGGGTTGAGTGGAAGCTCTCACAACTCGCCCGCGGTGGTCACTCAATTTGGTGGCAATTTAAAATCGGACACTCTCTCACCGCCGACGGAGTAACTATAGCAATACTAAGCTAAGCAAGTCCATTACAGCAATGAGAGATGTTCAGGAGCTCACCTAGCCGGCGTGAAGACGCCGACTCCGGCCGGAGACGGGGGAGAGCGGGGAGGTGAGGGTATGCACCCGCACGCCGCGTCGGTGTCGCTTCAACCTGAAATTGAAAGGAGTACATCACTACACCCCATGCAAGGGGGGGGGATCTTGGGGAAGGGAAACCAAAGAATACACCCAATTACTACCTCCACACAGGGAGGGGCCTTCAGCCGGCCAAGCGGGGAGGGGAGAAAGCGATGAAAACACAAGAGAAGAAGCCGATGCCGAATTTGTCCAGTTCTGTGAGTGCTGATAGGGGACTGAAGAATTGACTGATGCAACTGCTACCGAATTTTGTTGGGGACGAGACCACCTGGAAAATATTTGTAGAAGGCCGGGGAAGTCGTCCAAATTTTGTTAATTACTTCTGTCACCGCTGCTGGTCTGGGTGGAGGCCCGAACAGGGAGGCAGAGTCTCGGACTGGCAGCTCCTGGTTTCCAACAGCAGGTTGCAGAGGATGCCCCGATAGCTCCCGAACTTGGAATCAAGCACCGTCAGAGTCGTTGGAACCGTGGATGAGTCCTCTTCGCAGAAAAATTGACGGGGAAGCCAAACAATGCCGGAGAAGACCAAGGGACTTTGAACAATGATGACAGGTCGGTGCAGACTGTGGGTAGCAGACCCGCGTAGCTGAGGGAGAAAATTGATAACTCTGGATCACGAACGCCGATCAAAGTTCCGCTTCTTGATTCTAAAAGTAGGAAGGGCGAGGAAGAACTTTGCAGAAGCACTCTTGAATTGATTCTTCCAAGGTTCGTCGTGGTGAAGCTTCTACTCCGGTTCTGGTACTCAGCAGGGGCAGCTCTACGCAGTTGTGGGAGAACGGAGCTCCCGGGCAGCACACAACTCGGATGAAGATGAAACCACTTCCGTTGCGAAGAAGATAGGAAGATGCTTCCGTGGATAGCTCTTGGGTCTTCAAACTCGCTGGGATGTGGTCGGAGTCGCTGCTGCAAGTTGCTGGTCTTCTGCAGGTCGCCAGCTGCAACCTAGTAGTATCAAATGGTGTTGGAGTGGGGCAAGGAAGAATGGTGGAGATGAGAGAGAGAGAGGGGGGGTGCGACCCTAACCAAGGGGAGGGGTCTTGGGGGTGCCCTAGGGCTGTGGAGGGAAGGGGGATTTGAATTCAAATGGCCTAGGGAAGTGGTGGGTTGTATGGGGGAGAGGGAAGGGTGCTTGGGGAAGTGGGTAAGGTAGTTGGGGGTTGGAGGGTGGCCTAGTGATTGGGGGATTCCACCTTGGGGATGGGGGGGAGTTAAATGAGTGAATGGGGAAGGGGAGGGGTCTTAATGAGAGGTGAATGGGGAGGAGAGAGAAAATTATGAATTTTGGGGTTGGGTAAGAGAGATAGAGAGAGAGAGAGAGAGAGATCTAGTGGGATTTGGAATTGGATTTCAATATTCATGTAATGGTTCATTAGTTCAAAATGAGGGGAATGGGGTCCTATATATAGGCAACCCATATTTTTACAAAAGTCCCTGACATTTGACTCAATGACAAATAACCGAAGGGGTAGGGGCGCCGTTGGGCCAAGCCCAATGAATTGGGCCCAATAGCCTAACAAACCAACATAATGACACAATACTTAGGACAATGACTCACTAACCTAGGTACATGACTCAAATAAAGGGAAAATTACATGACATTGACTCAAAGAAAATGTGAAGATTACATGACTAGACTCAAAAATACATGACTAACATAATGGCGCTTGCCGACGAACAATCCGAGTCCGGAGAAAATGTGGAGGGGCAAGGGATGCCCTCATCAGACTCCCTTTTGGGGGGGCGACCTAGGGTATGGGGGGGTGTGAGAGGAGGGAAAAATTTTAAATCTCCCATGGGAGTTGGTGGGTTGTATGGGGAAGGGGGAGGGTGGTGTTGGGAAGGCCAAGATTCTCCTAGGGAGGGGAAGAGATTTGGTGGGAATTGGTGGGAGGGAATGAATGCACCTAGGGAAGTGAAAGGGTGGGTGAGGTGGCTAGAGGGGAATGGATGAGGTGGAGGAGAGAGTGGGAATTTTGAAATTTGGGGGGGGAGAGAGAGAAAGGGTCGCCCCCTTCTAGAGAGAGAGAGAAGAGAGAGAGAGGAGAGAGGGAGAGAGGGGGAGCTTCTAACTCCAAGGAAATCACTCAAATTTCTGGAAATACTTCTATTACAATTGAACATCAAGAGTTACAAATGAGAGAGGGGAGGGGGCTATTTATAGACTCACATAATTCTTATGACTAGAATACCCCTGAACAAATGACCTAATGAGTCATCTGCCCAAGCGAGGGCGCCCCTGGGCCAAGCCCACTTAATTGGACCCATTAAACCAGACTAATTAACCATATGACATCTGACTTAGGTAAATGACTCAATGACCTAGGTACTGGACTCAAATAAAAGGAAAATTACATAGTTATGACTCAAAGAAAATATGAAAATTACATGACTTGACTCAGAAAAGTGTGACGGACACAATTGAACCATGCCGGCGAGCAATCGGAGTTGTGAAAAAATGTGAAGGGTGAGAGATGCCCCCATCATACCCCCGGGGTGCGAAGAACTCGACTCCGTCGAGTATGGGTCCACCGGGGAAGAGGTTCTCTAATGCAGCTTCGGGCGAGCCACGACCTCCAAACTCAACCTCATGTCCTCAGCTGGGGGACGGCTCTTCAGCCTCTCAAGGTGGCTCGAGCACACCCTCTTACTGGTGATGGTACCATGCTTGCCTAGTATTGCCTCTGTGTGCACACATCGGACTCTAAGGCTGATATATGGAGGCTCTCCGAGGGTATCACTCTCAAAGGTGGGGGTAGGCTCAAGGTGCTCACTGGGTTCCACCGCGGTGCCCTTAGAGGGTGCTAGATCCACCGCGCGGAAAGTGGGGTTTATTCCAAAATCCCTTCTGTAAGTCCAACCCGTGAGCTAGGTTGCCCAAGTCACTCAGAACATGGAAGGTCCAAGTCCTCGTGCCCTCGATTTGGAGGTGTCCCAAAGGTAAGGCCACTCCAAAGTCACCATTGCCAAGTTGCCAACTTGGAATTCGAAGTGGCGCTCGCGAGCTTTTGCCCGTTCATTGTGATTCTCACCGCTCGTTGCTTGATGCTTGCTTAAATTCTCATGCCATGTAATACGATACGGTGTGAGTGAGAAATGTATGATATGCAAAGGGGGGCCAGGACAACCACATTTAGACCAATCATGCAGAGGTGCTATGGAGACTTTGAAGGGTGTGGGAGGTTCGGGGCACCCATAGGTGTCCCTCTCATGCGTGGGTGTGATGAGTGCCGGAGGACCCGGACATCCATGAATGCTCCTATCATGCCTACGACCCATGATGAATGAAGGAGGATCATTACGCCCAAATATGGATCACTCATGTTTCCTACTTGACATGTGGGTGTTGTGAATGAATGGACACAACATAGTGTTCATGCCAAGTGATGGGAGATCCCAAGACATGCATTCCTACTCCAATGATGACTTCCATGTGTGGGGTGGCAGGATGGCTTTTGAGCTTCCATTTAAAGGGGTCGAAAGGATCTAGGAAGGTGGACATCTTGGAGAGAGGCACTTCCTTGTTCCCTAGGTGAAGATCTTCTCTCGTTATAGGTTCCCATATGAGGCCCGAGTCTAGGAAGGGGTGGATTGGGTCAAACATGGTGGGTTGTGGTAGGAAAAGGTGGGTGGTGGGTAAGGTGGTCGGGTCACATGGGTATCCTGGTTCCCATAGGAAGGGATCGAAGGGATCATGATAGGGGTTACCAAGGGAGAGGAGCCCTATGTCCTCAAGATCCTCAAAAGGTGGGTCATTCTCCTCCAAGATGATTGGGCCAAGGTTGTTAGTGGGTTGGCCGATCAAAGCACTTGGGATCTCAATGGGAGGGGAGTGGACCGAGATGGGTTCAACATCCATGGGGAGAAAGAGAAGGAGGTCGCTAGTGTAGCGCCCAATAGTGCAAACTGAGGTGATAGACGCGACACATAGGTGTAGGAGGTCACGGCTCCTAGGTTGTTCGGTCATGGGGGTCAACATGCCAGTCAACTCCAATTGCCATGCTAAGCCCTTGAGAAGGTCAGCTAAGGTCTCCACTTGGTAAGATGATTGGATTGTGGTGTGATAGGAGGGAAAGGGTACTATGGGGAGGTCTAGCTCCATGGGAGGGCAAACATGGGTCATGATCTCTCTAATTGGGTTCTCCTTTAGCCAACTAACAAGGGGTTCTCCTAAGATGAGCTTGGCCCCAACTAGGGAGGGTGGGGTAAGGTGAAGACCACTGTGCGAGGCCTTTCCTTCATCTTGGACACGGGTGGTCTCCATGGGGGGAATAGGGTCTGGAGTGTTCACCAGTATGGGGTCGGGTATGGGTTCCTCTACCAAGGAGGTGAGAGGGTCTTTTGAGGGTGGGGTGATGAGGGTTGGTGTATGGTGCAGCCGGGGTGGAGGGTAAAGGGAAACCTGGTTTGGGATTGGTAGGGGTAGCAGTGGAGGCCTAGGTTGGGGTAGGATTGGAGTTGGGAGGGGGAGATGGGTTGGTTGAGGTAGCTTGGGTTGGTTGATCTTGGGGGAAGTGTCCCTTATGGGGGATGGTGGAGAGGCGAAGGCCACTTGGGCTTGGATGTGGGTTGGAAAAGGGGGAGTGGGTTTGGGGGTGGCGGCCTCCATGGGGGGAACCAAGTCGACTAGGGGTCTCTTGCCCTTGGGATCGGCCGATTGTGGAGGAGTGAGGGTGGGGGCCAATTTGGTTTGAATGGTGGAGGTTGGGTGGCAAAGTGTAGAGGTGTTGATTGGGGTAGGAAGTGGTGGGTGTTGTGGGGGTTGGGAGATGTAGAGGGCCTTTATGGCGGCCTTGAACTGGCTGGGAGAGAAGGGAGGAGTGGTAGTGCTCCTCGAGCTATGGCTCTCTGAGTAGGGAGGGGAACATTTGGGGGCATAGATCTTCCTAAGTTCTACCTTCATCTCCTCCCATGTGAAAATGCGCTCTTGTCTCCTAACCCTCCTTAAGCTCACTATGTGTTCCCACTTAGTCTTGGCTTGACCCCGAAGTCACCCCTTGGCAACGCAGACTCTCGCGGGTCCATAAACCATAGTCCTCTCAAAGTCTTTTTCCTCGGTAGCCTCCCACTTTAGGTAGGCACTAGGGCATGTTCCATCGAAGAGGAGATCCTTAAAAGAGATTATGTCAAAGGGGGGGTTGATCGGACCCTTGTGGAGGGCCAAGTGGGATGAATATGACCAAAGAGAGGTAGCCATGCTAGTGGTTGATGCACGGGTGACAAATGTAATGGCCCAAGGACAAGACTAAGTAGAGACAAGTCTAGAACTTGCTCTGATACCAATTGATGTGACACGACCCCTTGGACCTAAATTCGCAAGCAAAGAACGACCAAGTGATTTCCCTCAAGCAGACTCACCCGCGTAGCGCGCACCCGGGTCCGTAGGTGGACTGGCAATGGGGATGAGGGTCTGAGGTTGGACCTTCAGGTTCCAGGGGCTATGATAGATTAGGAAGGACCCCAATGGGCTAGGGATGCCCAATCTCACGGGCGTGCGGCACGCCGAGGGCGTGGGGATGTATGGGGTTGCTCTCGCCTCACTCTGCGGTGGTCACACGATAGATGGTCTTTGGACCGAGCACTCGCTCACCGTCCAACGGACATTTAGAAACAATATTAATCAAGCATAGGAAATGAAACCAACATAGGATGGGGGCCCAGAGCTCACCTGATCAGCCTGAATACACCGATCCCGGCCGGAGACGAGGGCGAGCGGGGAGGCGTGGGTATGCACCTGCACGCCGCGTCGGTGTAGCTTCAACATGTTGAAGGGATTACAACACTACTCCCCTGGCAAGGGGGTTGAACAAGGGAAGGGGAAGTCAAATTTACATTCAAACACTACCTCCCACAGGGAGTTGCTGTAAGCCGGCCAGGCGGGCAGGGGAAAGTTAAGCTAGGAACTAATTGAGAGGAGGTCGTCGGTTCTGTCCACTCTTTGGAACAGAGGATAGACAGTCGGTATTGGCTCCGGTGCAGACTCCCCTAAACTCTGTTGGTGATGAAACTAGTGCCAAATCCTGTGGGGTTGGCCCAGGAGGTCGTCACAATTTTTGGGGATTTTCTGGTTGACGGTGGTGGTCGGGGTAGAGGCGTGAACAGGGTTGCAGGCTTCTGATTCTGATAGCCTCTGGGTCACTACAGCAGGAAGGCGAGTTCACCACGGATGGTCCCGAGCTCTGATTCAGGCAAGGCTGGAGTCGTTGGATTCGTGGTCAAACCATTTTCGAACGGAGACCTACAGGGATGCCGGAAAAGGTCAGAGTAGATGGCGAGGACCCGAACAGTGCTGGGGTGTCAGATCAGTTCCAGAAGAAACTGATCAGCGCACCTGAGGGATAAAATTAGGAAATCACTGGTCCGGGGTCCAAACGGAGAGCCGCTTCATGGTATTGGAAGGAGATGTGTAGTAGACGTTCTCAGCCAAGCCCCGCTTCAAGAACTTCAGGGGGATGGCCGTGGGTGTCTTTTCAATGTGCCTCTGGATGACTGCTAGGGAGATGATGTGCAGTCCGGTGGTGAAGACTCCTCCGGGCAGCCACGAGATCAGATGAAGGCGAGACTACCACCGTTGGAAAGAGGATTGGGGGACACTTCCAATGGTACCTCTTGTGCTTCCAGAGGCTCCAAGATGAAGGCGTGGCTCGCTCTGCAAGTTGCTTGATCTCTACAGGTCCTCAACTGCGAGCAGGTTCGCCGGTGCAGCTCCGAGTGAACTTGAGATGGGGTGGGGGTTGCCGAATGGTGAAGGGAGATGAAGGGATGGTAGGAGGGAATGTGAGGGAGGTGTGGAAGGGTGATAGGGTGGAGCTGGAGGTGCTAGGAGAGGGGAGGGACGTAGGGGGCCTGCTGGTTCTCTGCACAAGGTGGAGGCGGAGGGATGGAGGTGGAGAATGAACTAGGTTGATGGAGGGGGAGAGTGGGGCAGCCAGACCAAGGGACTCCCTTTGGGGTGGCGACCTAGGGTATAGGGGAGGTGAGAGAGGAGGGAAAAACTTCAAATCTTCCTTGGGAGTTGGTGGGTTGTATGGGGAAGGGGGAGGGTGGTGTTGGGAAGGGCAAGATTCTCCTAGGGAGGGGAAGAGATTTGGTGGGAATTGGTGGGAGGGAATGAATGCACCTAGGGAAGTGAAAGGGTGGGTGAGGTGGCAAGAGGGGAATGGATGAGGTGGAGGAGAGAGAGGGATTTTTGAAATTTGGGGGGGGGAGAGAAAGGGTCACCCCCTTCTAGAGAGAGAGAGAAGAGAGAGAGAGGAGAGAGGGAGAGAGGGGGAGCTTCTCACTCCAAAGAAATCACTCAAATTTTTGGAAATACTTATATTGAAATTAAACATCAAGAGTTACAAATGAGAGAGGGGAGGGGGCTATTTATAGACTCACATAATTCCTATGACCAGAATACCCCTGAACAAATGACCCAATGACTCATCTGCCCAAGGGAGGGCACCCTTGGGCCAAGCTCACTTAATTGGACCCATTAAACCAGACTAATTAACCATATGACATCTGACTTAGGTAAATGACTCAATGACCTAGGTACTGGACTCAAATAAAAGGAAAAATACATAGTTATGGCTCAAAGAAAATAAGAAAATTACATGACTTGACTCAGAAAAGTGTGACGGACACAATGGAACCATGCCGGCGAGTAATCAGAGCTGTGAAAAAATGTGACGGGCGAGAGATGCCCCCATCATCGTGGCTTCAACTCCAATGATTGGCACGTGATCCTAAGATGGCGGGTTCGATTCAAGATGATTCCAAGGATGGAATATTCTGCTTTGCCAGTTGGACCAATTGAATATCAGTGGATTAATCAACTTATCCAAAGAATTACGGAGCCCCTATTCTATAAAAGGAGGTATTCTTGTTTGTGGAAGGGGCTGCGAACAGTGAGGTGAATTGAGAAGAAAGTGTTGAAAAGAGAAGAGAAAATAGAAGAGAAAAGAGAGAGAGCTACAAAGAGTTGATTAAGAGGGAGATCATGAGAAGAAGTAGATGAAGAAGGGAGCTCGTGAGAAGAAGAAGAATAAGAAATGAAAGAGAGAGATCGAGAGCCTGTTCGTGAGAATTAGAGTGCAACCATGATTCAGATTGAAGATCTGTTTGTGTTCTGACTCGTGGATCAGATCCAGAGTCATTTTGCTCTACGGAGCTAAATTGTTCTTCATTTTCCTTTTGTGTTTTTGCTTGTTACTTTTCCATTTCTACATTGTTCTTCCGATACCCTATCCTGGGATCGGGTTCCTTCTGAGTGTTCAGAAGAACGGAGAAGTGTTTCTCTAGGTTCCCTCTGAGGTTTCGGAGGAAGAGATGATCACATCCTCTGGGTTTTGTGAGCAGGGGGTTGCTATTCACGGTCCTTCTGTGTTTACAGAATAAGGGAGGATTTATTCCTCCAGTCACTACCCGTGGTTGTGGGTCTTGTCTTGCTGGGTGTGAGATCAGGTTGAGGGATTTGTTTCCCTCGAGTTTAAGCTGTTAGTCAACGTTTGTTGCAGACTGAATCTGCGGTCTTGCATCTGCAAGAGAAGCCTCACTCGGGTTTGAGTGAGGGGTGGACGTAGATTTTTGGGTAGCAGACCGAACCACCTAAAAATCCTATCCATCGTGGTTTGGCTTGTGCACAATTTCCTTTTCTTCTATCTCCCTTCGTAGGTTGATCAGTAAGCTGAGTATATGTCAGACTCAATCGCGTTTAGGATACATTTGTTCTGCATTGCAATCTTCCCTACACATTAAGTGCTTGAGAGTAGCTTTGTGAGTGAACTATTTTCACATTGCATTTCGTTCATATGGTAAGTGCGCGAGTCTAGTTCTGTGAGAGCTGATGGAGTTTGTTTGGCTTAGTTTACTCGTGTGCTTAAACCTGAACATTGAATAGATTGCTAAGTCTACAGTGTTATTTTCTTTATTGGTTTCAATCATAATTTGAATTAACTGTGAATTCTATTTGAGCAAAGTTTTTGTAGGGGATCTAATCACCCCCCCTCTAGATCCCACATTACACCCAACAGGTAGCGGTCCATATTGGACCGCCACCTAAGGTGACAGTCTGGAGATGACCGTCTTCTATCGAGTACCCCTGGTAGGTAGCGGTCCGGTGGGGACCGCTACCTACTACCTGATGGTAGTGGTCCATATTGGACCGCCACTTGAGGTGACGGTCTGGGGAAGACCGCCACCTGGTTTTCACATTGACTGAGGCTCCATTTGTGTAGTTTTAACCTCCGGTTGAGTCGGCTTTCAACCCCTTTGTTGGCCTTGGGCTCGATGGATGGCTCGAGCATTCCGTGGGAGTCATGTGTGTGCCAAGGGGTCCCGGAGGAGCGATTTTATCTCGATTAGCATGCCCGTGAGTTTTGAGGGTCTGAGTGACCCCGTGTGTTCTGGGCGTTCATGTTTCGCTATATCGAGTCACCGTGTATCGGTATGAGTGCAGAGGGTTGTTCCCGCATGATTCTAGCTCCGTCGGAAAGTGGTTTCCGCGTAGGCCACGCGTATGGCCTATGAACTGTGAATTTCGAGACCCACCCTGGGGCTAGGGGTTTCCTTGGGTTCCCTTGGAAAAGGGAATGAACTCAGCGGTTTCGAACCGTCTTGAGGCTTCTTTTAACCGTGGTTTCTGACCTTGGGATTAGGGCAGATTGACGGCATGGGGCCGTCCTTGTACAATGGTCTTGACACGAGTCTCAATACTCAAGGACCGTTGGATTTAGTATGTCCAGTTGCCTGTCCAGAGTTTGGTGGCCTCGAGCCACCTGGTACTCCGTGTTACTCGCAATGGGTGCATGTGTGACCTTCCGTGTTCACGTTTGGTGACTCTACCCACTAGACGTAGCTGACCTGGGCACGTTGTGTGCCAACCTACCTGGTAGTGGTGGAGGCTTGTCCCGTGTAGAGGTTTGTAGGCCGGTTACCTGAGGCCCCATTGCCTTTGCAGCCTAAGTCCGACTGGGGGAAAACCGACTAGAGGACCGACCTAGAGCAGATGGTCTGTGTGTGCACACGTTGTATAGGATAGTGGACGCGTGCTGACGAGCTCGACCCTGGCTAGTACTTGTTCTATGGTACATTGTACCGTGTCTCAGTTTCCGCTAGAGGGTGAGTAGGGAGACACTTGAGGCTGCGGTGAAAGTCGTTAGAGGATGCATCTGGTCTCGTTGTTAGTGGGGTAGTGATCCTGTCACCTGAGGTTGCAGTGCGGGTTTCTCTTCGGCGTAGTTACTGTTTTGGTTGTTCAGTCTGTTCTACTTTGCGTGGCCTCCCAGTTGTTGGCCTAGTGTTGCCCTATGCGTTTGTGGGGTGTGGTTCTTCCGCTGGTTCTAGTTCAGGATCAAGAGATTCTCCCGAGGGTCTTGGTTCAGCGTGTGGTCAGCCCCGTGGCCTTGTATGTGGCTCCGTCGGCTAGGACGGACTGTCCGACCGTGGGGTCGAGGTTGTGTAGAGGGTCTGTGTGTGTTTCCCCTGGTTGACCGTCTCTGGTTTGAGTCGTCGTCATCGTGTCATACCGGCATTCTTACTCTGTTGCTTTCGTTGTTGTTGTTCTTACTGCTTTCCCTTACTGTCATTATTTCTGTTACTGCTTTCATTGTGGTGGGGACCCGCGGGACCCCTACTGAGCCAATGATATGAGGCTCACCCCCTACTTTTCAGGTGTGACGTTCTCCTCAGAGTGGAGCGTTCCTGTCGGAGGTTCGTTAGTGGCCAGCTTGCCAGGTCGCCGAGGTATGGCCCTGGGCAATGTACGTTTCTTTTCCCTGATTGTACTTATGGACTGGACTATGTAGTTATTTAATTGTTATAAATTGTAATTTTATTTCTATCAAAACTGTAGATTAATTTCGTAGATTTACTTGCCTGCTATTGTTTAGAATTTCAATGCATGACCACACCAACCCTTTAACCCTTCCGAGCATTCCGGCTCTTGGGTGGCGGGCCAGGATTCGAATGGTATCGGGTTATTCCCGGTATCCGGATCTTGGGTAGTTACAACTCAGGAAAAGGAAAGATGAATGAAAAGAAGAGGAAGAAATAGTGGACCCTCAAGTGCACAACGGGCGGCCCTTGAAGTTTAGCTGCCGCCTCTTTTTTGCAGAAATTTCTTGATAACGGACCCGCCTGACGTGGACTTGGACCTTGGGGCTTCTTGATTTGCAATATGTCCTTAAATAGCGGGCCCACCTGGCAGATGGCCTAGCCCAGTTATGAACATACAACCTTGTTGGGGTGGTTGCCCCTAGACACCCGGTGCTAACAGTATGCAGACACTCTTGCACAGGCAACTCCTTAGGATCATGAATCCGTGGAGTTTTGTCACTTGGCACAAGGATCTTGAGGTTTGGCAACTCAACCCGGTAATCAGGCATGAGGCATAGGTCCCTTGATAGAGGGGAAAGATGAAACTGAGGGAAAGCAATGCGCGGTGTTGACATGGCCAGCTCACTGATAAACCGAGAAAGGTTGCATAAAAATTGTAGAATGTCCTTGGAAAACCTTGAGAATACGGCAAACTGCCCCTTAAACATGGAGTCCATAAATCTTTTGGCGGTCGTATGTGTTAGCACAATCCGGGCAGAGAACCCCTCCTGACTAGTTATCTGAACACCAATAGAGCGAGAGGTGATAAGAGAATCAATGGTGGACCTTCCGGCGAGCAATGTGATTGACACCGGTCTCGCATGAGAAGAAACTAGCCTCAATGCGAGGGAACTCTTCTTGACAACCGTCTTCGGGAGTGCAGGCACATCATCCCCAAAATAGCCCAAGACTAGGACATGTATCGGCATGCAACAGATAAAATCCTGAATCTTGAAATGCACGACTGGCACCGAATCGTCTTGAGTCAGCTCATCCTCTACCTGGGGACCAAAACCAAGGGGCACCAAAGGCAGCGCACACCTGCTCTATGGGGTGGAAGTGGATGGAGAAGAAGCGGAGGAAACATGTGATGAGTGTCCATTCTTCTATGATAATTCACGTCACACACACAATTTTAAGTGTATATAGTTAGGCGATTATGCATGTATTATAGTTAACCTTAACTCCCCGCATAAATTGGGCATTTCACGTAAATTAATTAGTTTGGTGTTCTCATTCAATAAAGGGAGTTTAGGGTCATGAGCATTAATTTTCCATTGCATAATTATGAGCATTCTTAATTTATATGCATAGTGTGATACTTTTTATGGACCAAATCAAAATTATGTGCGTGTAGGACATTGAAGGTAATTACAGGACAAGCCATGGGCAAAATGGTCTCAAGACCAAAGGAGGGACACCCTAGGGCGCCCCCATCTCCCTTGACCAAGTCAAAGGCAGCCGTCATCCATTTTTTGTGAGAGGAGGAGATAAGGAAATGATTTAAATTAGAGATAATTGAGGAGAGAATCAAGGAGAGGAGATTAGGAGGATCGCCACCCAAATAGGAAAGGGAGAGAGGAGGGTGCCCCAAACCCTAGAAGAGGGGGTGGCTAGCCCTCTCCCCCCTTCCTTCATCTCATTCCCTCTCAATCCTAGCCCTCCATCTTCCAATGCAATCTCCACCCTCCATTGCACTCATTGCCCCTATAAATAGTCCATTGAAGGGAGAAAAAGGGGAGTTCTTGTTTTTCAAAAAAAAAATTATCTTTCTCCCTCTCCCTAGGTCACCCTCACCTCTCTCTCTTCCCCTCTCCCTTCATCTAGTTAGGTTGCCCCTCATCTTTGCTCTTACTTCTTCCACCCTGCACCATCACCCTTTGATGCGGGACGGAGACGCGACCTGGGACTCTAGCTCACGGTCGCCCCTAAGCGAGGGAAACGTGGGACCGGGCGCGGTTGAGAAACCGGCCGTGAGTCTTGGGTATCGACTTTTCCGCGTTAACCCGGATTGAGTCACGGGACGGGTTACACTCACTCTCGCTCTCTCGTAGCGGTGATAAAAATAGATATCAAGCTAGTGGCCTATAACATGCAGTGGCATTCAAAAATATACGGGTAAAGCAAATGCGATAAGAGAGAGGGGCGAGTTTACCTCCACGCGCCTGGCGTGGGGAAGATGATCCCGGCCGATCTCGTACTCCCGGAATAAAAAATTACAGAAATTACAGTAATGACTTTACTGCCCACTCCATGCGGGGAGGTAACGGGATACAAAGTGGGACCCGGGGGTAGCGGGTTTGGGTTGACGAGCAGCTTCTTGTGTAGCTTCGGCGGCACGCGTACTCATGGTCGTGGGACCCACGTGCTAGTCCGTGGGGCCGTGTGGGCCCGAAGCGGCACCACTGAGATGGGGACATCTGGAGGGGCGCTCCCTGGGAAGGCGACGTGCTGGTTCACCTCGCGGAAAGCGAGGAGGCTCCGATCGGTGCGGGTTGGAGTTGCTGCCCATGGATCTGAATTCTATTTCAGACCCGCTCGTCCCGACGAAATCCGCTGCTGCGGTCACTCCCGGTGTCAGATCGACGCACAAGAGGTACTGTTGGAAAGCTAACTCAAAATCCTTCGATCTATGGCCAGAGAAAGAAATTTTAATTCCCCGTAGGTGGCCTTTGTCGAATTTTCAAGCTGCTGGTTGACAGGACCCGAAATCTCAAGATAGAAGTGCTTTTTCTGAGAGTTGGTGTTGACCGCATTGTAGACCTCCGTTCCAGCTATTGACCCCTTCATGAAAGTGATAGATGGCGAAGAGAGGAAAACAGGGATAATTTTTATGTAAGGTTTGGTGGAGATTTGACTGGGGAAAGATATTTTCTAGTATCAGATGGTCGGATCTGGACAGCAGAGACAGAACATAAGTTGGGATCTAAAGTGAATTTTTAGAAAATATAAACGAGATTATAAATTCACAAGAAAATTTTTGGATGGTGGGGGTGGTGGACAGAACCTCCAATAAATTTGGAGATTCAAAAAAAAATCAATAAGGGGATCTAAACCTTGAAATATAGAGCTGCTGTTATACAGATCTGAACTGGGATAGAACTGAAAGGTGGAAATACATGAAATTAAAAAAATATAAATAGAAATGTAAATGACAGGATTATTTTTGTGGAGGTTGGGGATCAAGTGGGGAACCAACCCTGAAAATCTCAGCTCTAGATGATGTCGGGGTTGGGAGATAAAATTCTTGGAGTGGGACTCTGTCTAGCAAAATAGAACCTTGGACAGCACTTCGGATCTTGCTTCGCGGTGGCTCGATGGCAGCACGAACGGTGGCGGCGGCGGCAGAGGTAGAAACCAGATGTAGAGGGGCTAAGATAGAATGAGTTTATACCCTGAAATGTAGAAGGAGGAGGAAGGAACTAGAGAGAGAGAGAGGGGGGCACAAATCTGCTCCAAGGCAATCAACTTTTTTTTCTCATTAATTCAAGAAAAAAGGAAATACAAGCCTTATATAATAAAAGGAAAATGACCACATATACCCTCAGATCTACGGTTAGGGAGGGCAAACTAGGGAGGTCAAAACTAATTATCCCATGTGGTTTGGAACCACATTAAACAAAAATAAAAATGGTTAGTGGGGGGGGCGCCCCCTTGACCAAGGGAGTTTCCAAATTAGACGTTTTGGTCCATTTGTCTCCCATGTGTCCAATTGATCTTCTAGATGCCACCTAGGCTTTTGACCAGCCCCACATGGGTGGGGTGGACCAATGGGGAAGGAGTGAGGGCCCTTTTGCTGGACCTACTGACATTTTGCACAAAAACCTAAACAATCTAAGGGAATGACACATTGGCTTATAAAGTCTTACAATTGCACATATACTTTCCCAAGGATATAAAAATAAACTAAAGGACATAAATGTAAAATAAAAATGTCAATGCTCGGCATCGATTCCCATCAACTCTCCCCGGGTGGGAAGAACTCGACCCTGTCGAGTAAGGGGTGAGGATGCTCGAGTAGCTCCGGTGGATCCGTCATCGTACCTTGAAGCACGGAGTACGCTCCACTCCAAATAATCGACACCTGCTCATCCCGTATAGATTCGATATGCACACGCTGCCGTGGGAATGAGGCTAGAGGTGGACACTCTGGGGTGGGGTCACTCTCAAATGAAGGGAGGCGGCTCGAAGACTCACTAGGAATCACCGCTAAGTCCCTTATGTGACTAGATCTGAAATGTAGCGTAGAGTCAATCCCAAAGTAGGATAAGTCTCATACTCGAAAGGGACTAACAACTCGAGCGTACAAAAGACCGACTCGACTCGATGTATGCACCGACACACAATACCCTAGACACACCTAATGTTAGTCCGACCTACGCATGGGCGATGGTGGACCAGGACACCCGAATATGTGCCATGCTTACACTAGATGTACTCGATGGTTGACGGAATGGTGGACTCCTAGACACCCTAAGATGTACCACTCATGCATTGGTGACCTATGAGATTTGGGTGGGGAAGGGCTAGGAGATCCAAAGCTACCCTCGTCATTACCCCTAGACATAGGTACGGCTTGCCAACTAGACCGTGGGGTAGGGGTGGGATAGTGAACTCCTTGGAAGAAGTGGAGTGAATATGATGGCTCGGGAGGTTCACTAGTGAAGGGGTCAAAAGGGTCAAAGAAGGTATGACCCCATGAAGTGGGTTCCCCCATGACTCGATCCCATTTTAAGAATTCATAATCACCACCATACATTGTGGTCGGTGGGACGACGGTCATGTCTAGAAAATAGGATTCCTCCCTTGGGCAAAAGGGAACGATGTCGGACTCGGCCGGCATCGAGAGGAATAGAAGAATCTCCGTGGTGACACAACCCACAGTGCACACGGAGGTAATGGACCCTATGGCTGGATGGGTGAAGCTACGACTAGTGGGTTGGTCGAAGCCTCGGGCCAATAAGTGCATCAACTTCCATTTCCAACCTAAACCAATAATAAGGTCACCTAATGTATCAACATGGTGATTAGACCGGAATGTCGTGTGGTAGGAGTTGACAGACACTAGAGGTAAGGTGGGGTCCATAGATGGGTAAGGAGGTGGGACCAAGCCATCCTTGAGCCAACTAAGAAGCGGCTCGGCTATGTATAGCGTACCCATTAGAAACACGGGTGGCTCGGGCTGAGGTGGCTCCAAATAAGATGGTTTCGAATAAAGTTCGGAAGTAGAGAGTGGTGGCATTGGAGCTCTCGTGGGTGGTGAAGGTATGTCCTCGAGGAGGGAAAGAGGCCCTTGGGACCCCATAGGTAGGGCCGGGTTGGTGCTACGGGCTATGGCCTCCCTAGGCTCGAGTATGGCTACCTCCGGTCGCGGAGGTGGGCAAGGGGAGACTAGCGATTCAATAAAAGTGCACCTCATATCCACCCGATCCAAAAGCATTTGCACAAGTTTGGCAAGGGTGTGGGTTGGAGTAGGGGTATCGCGGTGGACGTGCTCGTAATCAACCGGCCTCGGCTTGGGTCGGGGCTCGTCAAAGTGTGGGGCTCCTTGCCTCTGACTAGGACCCACTTGATTTGAAGCGCTTGTGTAGGATGGGTTGGGGGTGAATGGGTGCGGTTGGTTGGAGGTGTGGCCCACTTGCTTGAGGGTGATGTAGTGGGGTTGGCTCGTGGCATGACCCCCATGGTTGGAGGTAGATGGGTGGGGCGCGTAGACCTTCCTAAACTCTCTCTTCATGTCCCACCATGACTTGATGGGCCATTACCTCCTAACTTCTCGCAATCGTTCAATGTGGTCCCACTTTTCGGCGGCCTTGTGTAGAAGCCGCTCCTTGGCATAATAGAACTGCCCGACTTCAGACATGGGATAACAATCAAAGTAGGTGTCCATGGTGGCCTCCCACTTGAGGTAGATGCCCAGGTCATTGGAGCCATAAAAATCCGAGGCTTCGGGCCTATGGAAGTGGAGAGGATGGTTGCTAAGCCCATGGGTGGGCCAATGGTCATATCTCCTGGGCGATGGGGAAGCCATGGGCATTAGGGGAGCTATAGGGTGACCATACCAACCGTGGACAAGACACTAGACACGACTCCAAAATGACGACAATGCAAGGTTGGAATGAGACTCGCCTACACCTAGACACAACTAAGATTCGGTACGTGGCGGAGATAATCGATCCGAAGATCACTCGCGCAAGTGTGCGGCCTTCCCGATACACGTAGCCTAATGTTCGGAGAACACCTTTTGATATACCGATTAATGGTATGCAAATGCAACCTTAGACTGACTTACACTTAGACTCGACGTAAATGACTCTTTTTTTTTGTTTTTTGACCAAATACTACCCTAGACTCAACCTGTCTCTGATACCAAATTGATGCGGGACGGACACGCGACCTGGAACTCTAGCTCGCGATCGCCCCTAAGCGAGGGAAACGTGGGACCGGGCACGGTTGAGAAATCGGCTGTGAGTCTTGGGTATCGGCTTTTCCGTGTTAACTCGGATTGAGTCATGGGACGGGTTACACTCACTCTCGCTCTCTCACAATGGTGATAAAAATAGATATCGAGCTAGTGACCTATCACATGCAGCGGCATTCAAAAATATACGGGTAAAGCAAATCCGATAAGAGAGAGGGGCGAGTTTACCTCCACACGCTTGGCGTGGGGAAGACGATCCCGGCCGATCTCATACTCCCAGAACAATAAATTACATAAATTACAGCAATGACTTTACTGCCCACTCCACGCAGGGAGGTAACGGGCTACAAAGTGGGACCCGAGATGATGTGATACAAAAAAACCGAGTCTGAAATTTTCTTTATTCCTCTTTCTCATTTTTTTCTTTTTATTTTTTAATTTCCTTTTTCTCTCATTATTTTTTCTAAAAAAATATCAACCTTTTTTGCATCTTTCTTTTTTTTCACCAATCTTTTTTTTCTCTTCACCGGAGATAACTTCTCTTTTTTTTATCACCTTTTTTTTCTCCACATATCTTCATGAGAGAGAGAGAGAGAGAGAGAGAGAGAGAGAGAGAGAGAGAGAGAGAGAGAGGGCTGGGGGGGTCGACCCATCCTTCCCTTGGATGGGACAGAGAGAGGGATGGGACAGTTGCACCAAATGGTGCTATGTTCTGAGCCCATTCTCAGTGGACGTCTGTGCTGAGCTTTCTCTGATGTTTAAGGGTTGTAAAGGGTAGGGGGTGGAGAGGAGTGGAGGAGGGATGGTAGTTATAGCTCGGTTGCTATGAGAGTAGGAAAGGGAGAGGACATGGGGAATGGAGGGGTAGTATGCAACACCTTGTTTTAAGATTTATCTGCATTTTTTTTCATATCTGGGGCAACCGTAGGGCAGGGTGTGGAGTTGTAGGATGTTGTAAGATGAGGGAGAGGGTGAGGGAGCATGTGGTGGGCAGCTTGTCTAAGAGGGAGAGGGAACATTGAGGAAGCATTACAGGGCTGTTGTAAAAGGGAGAGGGAACATCCGCTAATGGCCTAGATCAAGGGGAGGCGGAGATGCACGCCCATGTGGCTCAAACCGACGTGTTCGATGGGGGTGCCAGCGTCGTGCTCAGAAGCCAGGATGCATGGCCGGTTGCCGTGCTCGCCCCGCTCGGAGGGGACAACGCTCGAGACGACGACCTCATGGAAATTGACGAATGGCCGGTGGTGACCATCGCAGCGGCCTCGGAGGTGCAGAAGGTGGCGCTGGGTGGTTGTGGGCGAGCTCGGCAGGGTCCGACGATGGCAGTGCAGATGCGGCCGGTGACGTAGAGTGGCCGGCTCGGTGGTGTGTGGTCGCAAGGTGATGGTGGCAGTGGGCTTGATGCTGTGGAGTGGGGCGGTGTGGGTAGTGGAATAAAGGGAGTAGTAAGGGGGGCCCGGGGTGGCTGTCCGCAGGTGGTGGAGTGGGGAGGCTGGGGTGGCTGTCCGCAGGTGGTGATGGTGGAACAGGGGGGTCCGGTGGCCCTGTTCGTGTTTGCAGGTGGGAGTTAGAGAAGTGGGGGGGGTGGGAGGGTGGGGCCAGGGAAAGGTAGGAGACGTTTTACTTGTGGTGGGATGGTGTATGCTGGTATGGAGGGGGGGGTTGTGGGGCATGGTGGGAGGGTGACTGGGTGGGAGAACAGAGAGGGGGGGTTGGGTCCTCACATCTGGCATGGTGCATGGCGATGGGATGAAGGAGGCGGACGGCAAGAAGGAAGGTGGGAGATGGCTACAGGGCCGACGGTGGCTGGAGAGAGGGCAACGATGGTACCGGGGTAGGAGGACGTGGGTGGGGCTTCTCACCCGTCTCTGTCACTGAGACAATGCACCCATGTTTCCAACCTAAGACCATTGTGGGAGTGGCTGTGGGAAAGAGAAATGGGCAGGGGCATGCAATGGTGGGGAAGGGGAGAGTGGTGAGAGGGAAGATGGTGGGAAGGAGGTGGACGGTGGTTATCCGGGCATCTCAACCGGGGGGGAGGCTTCTCACCTCATCCCCTTCTCGGAGAAGAGCACGAAAGGCTTCTCACCTCACTTGGGATATGTTTCCAAAAATTCTAATCACTTCATTGCTTAAACAAAGATTACAAGACCTTTTATAGACTCCACAAAGAAGACCAAAAGATAACTCACCTAACACCTACTTCCTACCACTCATAACTCCCTTAGGAAGACTAAAAGACACAAATAAAAAAAGACTCTTACATGATAGTTGGGGACATAATTACTACAAAACATAAAACATGGCCCATTTGGCCCAAACATGCGACCCAACTAACAAGAGACGATTAAACATAGATATATATTTAATACTTTTGTTGAAGTCGATTCCGTCAAACCCCTCCACTTGGAGAAGGTTCGACCTCGAACCTTGATTCTTGAATCTCGAACTGCAGGACCCCGGCTTGTTGGGACAAATCGGACGACTGGCTCTGATACCATTTGATGTGATACAAAAAAACTGAGTCTGAAATTTTCTTTATTCCGCTTTCTCATTTTTCTTTTTATTTTTTAATTTCCTTTTTCTCTCATTATTTTTTTCTAAAAAAATATCAACCTTTTTTGTATCTTTCTTTTTTTTCACCAATCTTTTTTTTTCTCTTCACCAGAGATAACTTCTCTTTTTTTTATCACCTTCCTTTTTTTTTCTCCACATATCTTCACGAGAGAGAGAGAGAGAGAGAGAGAGAGAGAGAGGGCTGGGGGGGTCGACCCATCCTTCCCCTGGATGGGACAGTTGCACCAAACGGTGCTCTGTTCTGAGCCCATTCTCAGTGGACGTCTGTGCTGAGCTTTCTCTGATGTTTAAGGGTTGTAAAGGGTAGGGGGTGGAGAGGAGTGGAGGAGGGATGGTGTAGACACGCCAAGATTGACGCTTTGTTGATCAAATCTCATGTCACTATGATAACGCCCCAAAGTGAACTTCAATATTTTTATAATATAAAGTTTTTCTATTTTTGTGTGGTTTTATGATTTATTCTTGCATTTTTGGTGATTCACGATTTGAAGAGGGGCGTGTTTTAAATAGCGACCTCATCTGGGGTGTGTTTTTAAGAAAGGATGACCACAGACATGGGCGTCAATTACTGGTATTTTACGAGTCCCACTCCGATTGAAAATTAATGATTAGCGTCCTTCCTCAGGGCGTGTTCTTAATCAACGCCTTTGCTTCAGGCGTCTTTTTGTAATTTTCAAATAAGAAGGTTTTATTACCAAAATTGAATCCAGGAAGTGACGCCCTGATCCTGGTCGTGTTTTAAATTAACGTCCTTGGGCAGGTCGTCAATTGTTGAATTGACGCCCTTCGGTAGGTCGTGTCTCACCTTTTTTGTGTCCTTCTTAAACTCGTCTTTCCTGAAGAGTTCCCTACCTTTCTTGGTCACCTTGCTCGATCTGGGAACTAGAGTCCTTGCCGTTGATAACCACTGCCTGTTCTTATCTTCCGAATCTATGTCTATCTTTGATCGAAACCTTATAAAAGACTCCCTGGTTGATCTCGCGCGAGTTGACGGAGCACACAGCGAGGAAAGGTAAGGTTAGATAGACATACAGGAAGAAGAGAAAATAGAGAGCTGTTGTTATTGTCACAGAGGTTATTACGCAGAGAAGAGTTTCTCTTCATCCGTGTGATTCTTCATCATCTTCCTCTGCTTCCTGCTGCTCCGGTGGTTCTCCCTTTACTGTTTATAGGAACAGCAAGGGTTTCTCTCCTTTGTTTATATTTGTCTTCATCGTATCATTGTCTATCATCATCGTTTTTCTTCTTTTTCATTAGTGTTGCATCTCCTCTCCTCACCCTATTTCTCTAGGGGTTTTAAAACCAAACAAAAAGGTGCGCATGCTATATTTTTATTTCACCATCATATTGTTTATTTGGATTGATACTACACTCACTCTCGGCTGATCCACTTTTCTTTTGTTTGTTTGTTCTTCGTTTCAAGGTAATCAACAAGGAAAACCCCCTTAATCGGCCGGCCGATAGAAGGTGGAGGAAGCAATTCACATCCATCCCGCATCCTATTATCACCAGGTATTCGCGATCATCTTTTCTTCTTATTGAGGTAACCCCTCTGGCGATCACTCTCCTTCTTAGCACCACGTGCTCTTTTACCCCCTCTTTCATTATTCTTCTTATTATTCTTCATATTCTTATTATCAATCTTCTTCTTATTTTTCTCCTTTAAGAGTGGATTTTTCATGATCCACAAATTGGCGATCATGGTGGGACTTCCATTGTTTTTCTTTTGATTACCATCTCCTTTTGGCACCCACGTGTGCCCTTTCCCCTTTGGCACCCACGCGTGCTCTTTCCCTTTGGTACCCACGGTACCGCTCCTTTGTGCCCCACGGGCACCCTCCACTGTGCACACTACACACTCCCCGGGATTAGCCAGTTTGTGATTAATCTTTTGAATTAACGCCTTTCACAAAGGTGCCCTTTTATTTAACGCCTTCATCCAGGGCGTCTTTTCTCTGTTTAACGCCTTCCACGAAGGCGTCTTTTATCATATCTGCTGCTTCTGTGAATTTGCGCCCTCTTCTCGGGCGTCTTTTTATTTGGCAAGCGCCTCACACCAAGGCACGTTTTTCTTCAATCGTGCGCACCACTTATAGTTGACGCCCTCTGTCCGAGGCGTCTTTATCATATTTAGCGCCCCACATCAAGGCGCGTTTTTGCATTGTCCGAGAGCCCCTCCCAGAATTCACGACAGCCACGATGTCGTCTCTTTTGTTAATAGCGACGGCCTACAGGTCGCCTCTTTCCTGTGTGTTTGTAGAGCCTCACTATTTCTGTCTATTCATGCTGGATTCATATTTATATTGAGTATTTGATTATATTGCTGTGATTGGTTTATCTTATACTGCATTTTGTGGCATTTGGTTGAGAGACCTCCTCTCTCTACACTAGGCTTCCACACACCTTTCTTGGAATCGGGACAACCCTCCATTGAGCATTCCGTCTCTTTGGACCGAAAATCCCTTTCCAAGACCTCCGTAAGTCCCCGCACCCGTTGATTCCCTCACGGACGCTGGGCCGGTTGTACCCTTGAAGTACCCTGAGTTTAGAGAACCTATCGTTGGTGAGAAAAGAGAAAGAACCTAGTTGACACGGAGGCCACACTTGGATCCAAACTAGGTTTCACCTTGCAAAGAGGAGTGAATTATTCTGCAATTTAACTCACTCTAATCTCAAACATAACACTGAAATCTTGCCTTCATCTCAACTTGTTTGCATAACTTGATTGAGTTGAATTGTTTAAACTTGTTTGAGTTGAAGGATTGTTGTGTGATAATTCATTCATAAAGCTTTCTCTCTTTTTAAGTATACAACTCCGTTCAGGTAAGATTGTCAACATGACAAGCTACGGATATTCCTATGATGATGTGGAAGAGAACGTTTTCGGTCAATCATATGAGGTTCCCCAAGATTCTATCTATCATGAAGGGAATTACCCTCCCCCTCATCCTCATTATCCTCAAGTTCATGTGGTTGATACCACTACTCAAGAGGTTGTGCCCTCTTCTCAGACTTTACCCTCCAACACTTCGGGGAACCCCTCCCCATCCTTCAATGTTACTGATTTGATTAATGCTCTATCTCAATTAGATGACTCCCAGCGGCAGGCAGTTCAGGCCGCTTTGAAAGGGAAGTTTGTTCCCTCTTCATCCTCCAATCCCCCTCCGACCGAGAGTGGCCATCACCTCACTAATGACCAAGCGGTCTTGCACAAACCCCCCTCTTGTCCACCAACACCTGGTGCGGCCATGCCGGCCCAACAGGCGAGCTACTCAGCGGCTAGGCCCCAATTCTTTCAACCTCCCCAAATTCTAAGGACGCCTATGCCAAACACCTTCATTCCAAATTCGGCCCCGGTCGAGTCAGACACTAATGCTTTACTCCTTCAGAAATTGGCTAGCATGGAAGAAAAACTCAACAAGGTTACTGCCGCCAAGAATGCCCCAGAAATCTCTCTTCCTACATTGCCAGTTTTTCACTTACCACCTTCTGAGATGCCGAACTTTCGGCGATACAATGGAACTGGTAATCCCTTTATCCATCTGAAGGATTTTATGTATGAAACGTCCTTTTGGCAGGGCAACAAAGCCTCATTGGCTTACTTGTTTAGAAGATCTTTAGAGGGGCCAACCCTCGAATGGTTCTACTCCTTGGATCTGGTAGATGCTAGTGATTTTGATGTGGTTCAAAGGAAATTCTTGCAGAAATATAGGGACCGGGTTGGACCCTCCCTTTCAGTTACAGATTTGGTTGCAGAGAAAATGAAGCCCGAAGAGGACTTCATCATATTTGCTGATAAATGGCGGTCAATGGCCGAGAAGTTGAAAGATACCTTATCAGAACCAGAACAGGTTAAGATGATTATATCCAATGCAACCCCTCTGTTCCGGCATATACTGGCTATGAACAGATTGACCACCATGGAGGAGCTTTATGAAAGAGCTCGTTATATTCAGACCCAAATGAAAGATTCACCCATCATGGGCATGTTTGAGCCAAAACCAAGGTTGGTTAAAAAGAATACGAATATCAACAATAGCGGGCCCACGACTGAGGGCACCGTCATCAATGAGCAAGTCGGTGCGGTCGGTAACCCCACACCTTTTCGCCAATCTAACCCACGACCTCCGCCACCTCCATCACAAGGCACCCTCTTTACTTCACCCCCACAACACCAATTTACACCTCAACCTTCCTTTGCTCCACTATAAAACCAAGCGCCCCGCGCTGACCCTCCAGCTCCGCAATAATACCACCAAGTACCGCCACACACTAATTATGGACCGCAACAACAACAGCAAAGGAGACCACTTGGCCCCAAAAGGGCCCATTATCCGTCATTGCCAGAAAGTCTCCCGGATATTTTCAATGCCTTAATGGCCGCCAACTTGCTCATGCTACCAAAGGAAAGGGCAGCGTGGCCCGCTAATGTTGACACATCCCGCTACTGTGTCTTCCACCGCTCTCCTGGTCACAACATTGATCGTTGCTTCCACTTCAAGGATTACATTTATGATTTAAATGACCAGGGTGGCATCAAATGGGATGAGATGAGGCAGTTTATCGCCACTATGAAAGAAAGAAGGCCTCCTCGGCAACAGCAGGCTCAGCAGCCACAGCAACCGGCTCCACAAGTACAACAGCAAGCTCCAGCACCTCAGCAAGATATGGGGATTGTCCACAACCCACTGCCAGAGTACCCACCAAATCAGCACGTGAATCTTGTCACATCTCTCCACGACGTGGAGAGAGGACAGGGATGGCATGAAGAAAACGCCTCTGTCGGGGCATTTAATCATAATTCAAATCAACCTCCGCGCCTTTTGCGCACGCTTCCTTCTACTTCTACTCCCCAATTGAGCCGGGCTCTTCTACGCCCCGTTAATCCACCTGCTCCCACCAATTCTCCATCCTTGCCAACCCGATCCCTCCTTACTCGCCCTCCACCATCACAACCTACCACGCAGCGAACTCCGCTATCCACCACCAACCCTTCACCTTCGCCGTCTAGACCACTCCTCAACCGCCCGTCGCCAACGCCCGCTACACCCACCACCACTACTCCTCCACCGGCAAGCATCCCCTCACCATCGGCTCACCCATCTTTTATACCCAGATCTCTCCTCATTCCACCCCCCAACTCTCCTCGCATTCGAGTATCCCTTTCTACTCCTACGCCTCCTGCGGGGGCATCTTTGTCAAACTCTTCATCAATGCTTCCTACAGGGACTCCCTCTTAAAACACCCCTCCACCACTTCTCAATGCCAATACACCCTCTTCCTCTTCCAACCCTCCTCCTTTACTTGCCCCGATAGAGGCACGACAAAACGTAGCACCACTCCGCAGTGGACGAATGTTCCAGCGCATCTTTCCCCTAAGAGAGCAAGAGCCCGCGCAGGGGCCGAATGAACAAGAACAGGAGCAAGAGTCCGTACCCGGCACTCAGTATGATTTGTTAAAGCATCTTGACCGAACTCCAGCAAGAATTTCCATTTTAGAACTAATCAAAAGGTCAACCACTCATCAGATGGCCCTGAAAGAATATTTACAGAAGGTCATGGTCAATGAGGACATTCTGGTTGAGCAGATAACCACAGTATTAACGCCCGCTAGCAGTCAGCCGGCAATTACTTTTCATGAGCATGAACTGGCACCACTCTCAGCAAGGAAATATGCTCTATGCATCAGATTCGACATCAATAAGGTGGCGGTGAAACAATGTCTAGTGGACACTGGGGCATCTATCAATGTATTGCCACTGAGCACTTTGAAATTATGTGGCATTCCTGAAAATCTGATTCGGCCGTCTACTATAACAGTCACAGCATATGACAATACCAAGAAGCCTCTTCTAGGCATGATCACACTAAAAGTCAGTTTGGGTCCGGCCACAATCACGATCGATTTCCACCATTTGGACATGGATCCAACATTTAATGGCATTCTAGGCCGCCCCTACATTCAACAGCTCGATGCAGTGCCCTCTACAAATCATCAGTGCCTTAAGTTTCCACACAAGGGCCGCATCATCAAAGTTACCAGTATGCCAATTCTGCCAGAGGAAGATATACACTTGACTTCATCAGTTCCTTCTATTTGGCCTGCCAACAAGCCGTTGCTATCAATACTAGACCTCCCTTACCCACGGCCAATGTCGCCCGAGACAGTCACGACAGTTGCTATGACACCCTTGCCTTCCAAGGGGAAAAAGAAGAAAAGCATGATAAACACCCCTGGTTGGAAAATTCTAATGAAAATGGGGTATCAAAATGGCAAAGGTCTGGGTGCCAGTTGTCAAGGTAGGACCAGGCCTATTAAGCCTCAGAAATTGATCACACGAGGCGGCCTGGGCTACAAAGGGCCGGGCAAAAATGAAGATGAATCATGGGTAGTTATGACATCCACCTTGAAGATAGATCGCCAGCCGCTTACTTGGACATTGAAGACACATTTTGTCACGGGTGGCGTTCAGAATAATGAGCAGACTACAATAATCACCTCCATTCTAGACTGTCAAGATGTTCATGCAAGACAGTTTGCTCGCCATATTACACCATTGGCCACTTATAAAGCCCTGGAGTCCCTAAGGCCCGATAAAAGAAGGAAAATGGATGATCCAGAGTGTGACTGGTATAGATGGTTCGATATGTATGATATTACTATTGCTTTGAGCCGTCTCTTTATGCCGACTGATCCGGAATGGCCGCCACTAATACATGAATTAATTGAAATGCCGGCTGTGATTACAGATAAGAGGCAGTTGCTGAGTGATTATACGGACACTGGAGAGCCAGATGTTCCGTATGAAGAAGGATTTACAATAGACATGCTGTGGGCAGGCCTCTTTTCCCTCACTTCTATGCATCCGTCTCTTCTAGCTTCCCTACATTCTTAATTGTTCTCTCGCGTGCCGAGACCGCCGCCAATTATGGTCAGCTTTTCTCCAGATTCACTACAAATTTCTCTCCCGATTCCTCCCTTGCTCCTCGAGCAATTCTCCAAACTCTCCATCACACCCCCGCGCGGGTCACCCCTGATTCAATCTTTCTCCAAGCTTTCAATCTCCACTCCTCCTGTTATTCTCCCTTCACATTACTTTCTTCTAGAAAAAGAAAATAAAAATGAAGATAAAGATAAAAACGAAAAAAAAAGTCAAAATTCCAACTCTTCAATCCTCCATCTTCGTTGAGGAGACTTCTTATCTCTTTTCCGAGTGTGTCCCAAGCCAGGGGCCACTCTTCCATGATTCATTGATAAATCCTTTCTTACCCTCTAGAGAGGGGTCTCCTTCTGTATCACCTCCTGTATCCACTTTTTCACCTCCTTCCTTCAATCAAGCTAGTTGCTCTTCCTCCTCCAATAATAAAATTCATGGGGTAGATCTTCATAAGAAATCCAAGGGTAGGCAGATTCCGCGTAGATTTCTGTTGGAGTTAGCCAGAAGGTGCCAGGCTTGTTTAGCCCTTCCTGAATTCGTGGAGAATCCGGTTATCCTGCTAGAGTTGAAATATGAGGATACTTATGTTTCTTATGAGGGTTTAGGTGTCTATGAAATCATGAATGATGAAGACCCTATTGAAGAAGGGGATGAAAGTTATGAAGAATATGAGGACGAGGCTGATGCCTTTGCCAGTGGCATGAGAAGATTCGACGAACCATCAGCCTCTATAGAAGAGCCTACCAAAGAAGTTAATTTGGGTGCGGAAGAAGACCCTAGGATTGTCCTCATCAGCAAGAATTTGCCGCCCTCCGAAGAGGAGGCGCTTATTTTGGTACTTCAAGAATACAAGGACACGTTTGCGTGGAGTTATGAGGATATGCCTGGATTAGACCCTGCGCTCATTGAACATCGACTTACACTTAAGCCAGGGTCTATCCCGATCAAACAACGGTTGAGACGTTTCCACCCTAACATGGCTTTAAAGATGAAAGAAGAGGTCGACAAGCTCCACAAGGCTAGGTTTGTTAGAGTGGTCCTCTATCCCAACTGGGTGGCTAACATTGTCCCGGTCATGAAGAAAGATGGAAAGGTACGGATTTGTATAGACTTTCGGGACCTCAACCGTGCGTGTCCTAAAGATGACTTCCCCCTCCCTCATATTGATGTTTTGATTGATAATACATCAGGATTTGAGACTCTCTCTTTCATGGATGGTTTTTCAGGCTACAATCAAATTCGTTTGGCTGAGGAAGATCAAGAGAAAACATCATTCACTACACCATGGGGTACATATTGTTATGTGGTCATGCCCTTTGGACTCAAGAATGCTGGAGCCACCTATCAGAGGGCTATGATGGCAATTTTTCATGACATGATTCATATTTATATTGAAGTGTATGTGGATGACTTGGTAGTGAAATCAAGGACAAGGATTGAGCATCCTGGGGTTCTAGCTAAGGTCTTGCAAAGATCACGAGAATATCAGTTGAAAATGAACCCCAAGAAGTGTGTATTTGGCGTATCATCAGGGAAGTTGCTTGGATTCATTGTCAGCAAAAGAGGAATTGAAGTCGATCCCAACAAGGCGAAGGCCATCAGAGACATGCCTCCTCCCAAGAATTTGAAGGAAGTTCGAGGATTAATCGGGAGGTTACAATTTATCCGCCGCTTTGTCTGCCAGCACTCACAAAGATGCAGGCCGTTTTACGAGCTTACTAAGTCGGGAGTCAAGTTTAATTGGGATGACAAGTGTCAGGCAGCTTTTGACGGATTGAAGGATTATCTGGCCAATCCTCCCGCCGCTTCCAGGCAAACCGCTTATTCTCTATGTTTCTGTCCTGGATGACTCTGTAGGTGCTGTCTTAGCTCAAGTGGATGAAGAAGGTAAAGAGAGGGCAGCATACTACTTGTCTAAACTTCTAAACCCTTGTGAGCAGAGGTACTCAGCCATGGAGAAGACTTGCGCTGCTTTAGTCTGGGTAGTTCAGAAGTTAAAACACTATTTCTTAGCTCACGAGATTCACCTCATTGCACGCATGAATCCGATTAAATTCCTTCTTGAAAAATCTGTTCTTACTGATCGATTAGCACGCTGGCAAAGCTTCCTTTCACAGTTCGACATCACTTACATTCAACAGAAAGCTATCAAAGGTTACGCCATTGCCGAACATCTTGCTCACCACCCTCTACCCCGATTTGATCCTGTCAATTCGGAGTTTCCAGACGAAGAACAAATGTCCATTAATCAACCCCACGATCCTATGTGGACGTTACATTTTGATGGAGCTTTAAATTCCCAAGGAAGAGAGATCGGCATGGTTCTTCTAACACCAGAAGGGGTCACCATCCCATTTGCTGCTCAGCTCACTTTCCCTGTCACAAATAATATAGCTGAGTATGAGGCCCTTTTGGCTGGCCTTCAAACCGCTCATCAATATGGTGTTACTCACTTGCGAATTGTTGGTGACAGTCAGCTTATTCTAAGCCAGGTGCTTGTCAAATGCCGCACCATCAATCCTAAGCTCAAACCCTACCAGGAGCTTGCTTCAGCTTATGCCAAACTCTTTACCAAATTGGTCTTCGTTCATGTCCCTCGAAGCCAGAATATCCTAGCCGATGCTCTTGCATCTTTGGCCTCTGCTCTAGTCTTCCCTCCTGAGCGTGATTTCCATGTTCCTCTCATTCATCAGCGTGACACTCCAGCTATTAAGGATCGTGCATTCCTCGATATTAGGGATAAGGTGCTCGAGAAGGTCAGGCGGAGTGAATCTCTTAAAGGCAAAGAGGTCATGTTGTTAGATTGGGAAGAAGAATTGGCTGATGAAGAGAAACCTTGGTATTATGAGATTGCCAGATATTGCAATGATCAGTCCTATCCCGAGGAAGCCACTGCAGAAGAGAAGAAAGCAATTAGAAGAGTGGCTCAACGTTATGTTTTGGTTGGAGGTGTGCTCTATAGGAGAGGGCTCACAGGTGTTTTATTAAGATGCCTCGACGATGATGAATCTTGGAAAGTTGTGGAAGAGGCGCATTCAGGAGTGTGTGGTGGTCATGTGAACAGCCAGATGTTAGCTAAGATCCTTAGGCTAGGCTTCTATTGGCCAACTCTAGAAGAGGATTGCTCCATCTATGTTCGAAGGTGTGTTAAGTGCCAACTGCACGCCGACAAAATTCATTCTCCTGCTTCTTCACTCCATCCTATGTCCTCCCCATGGCCTTTCTCCATGTGGGCTTTTGATATCATTGGACCTCTTGGTGATTTGAACCTCCTGACCAAGCAAAAATCATTCATCCTGACGGCAACGGAGTACTTCACCAAGTGGGCGGAAGCGGAAGCTTACGTGGAGATGAAAGCATCAACAGTCTGCAAATTCATAATGAAGAACATCATCGCGAGGTTCGGCATCCCGAGTACCATCGTCACGGACAATGGACCTCAATTTATCTCTCAAGAGCTCAAGGATCTCTGCAACAGGTATAACATTGCATTGCATCATTCTTCTCCCTATTATCCGCAGGGCAATGGCCAAGCAGAGGCCACTAATAAAACTTTGATCAAAATTGTTAAGAAGACGTGTGAGGCTAATAAATTTTCGGATTGGCCAGACAAGCTAGTTGAAGCTCTCTGGGCCTATCGCACTTCCATTCGTACCCCTACTGGGCAAACCCCTTTCGCCCTCACTTATGGAATGGAGGCAGTAGTCCCTTATGAGATTCTCATTCCATCTTTGCGAGTACAATTGGACAAGGAATTCCCTATTGATGAGCGTCGCGATTCGCTCCTTGCTCAATTGGAACTCCTAGATGAGAAGCGTCTGGTCGCCGTCAAAACAGGCTATCACGTTTTTATCAAAAGAAAGTAATTGAGAGAAAATTCAAAGTCGGTGAGATGGTAATCAAGAAAATTTTCTTAAAACCTGGTGGACCTCGCTCAAAACTCCAACCAAACTGGGAAGGACCGTTTGTTATAAAAGAGGTTTATCCTGGCAATGCTTATAAACTGATTAATGCTGAAGGACAAGAGCTAACTCATCCTTGGAATGGTCTGTACCTTAAGAAATACTACCCCTAATCCAAAATCTAAAAAAATAGAATTTTCCAAAATCTAAAAAAATATATATAATTTCCAAAATCCAAAAATAATATAGAATTTTCCAAAATCCAAAAAAATATATATATATTGAAAAGGGTTGCCGGGGCACACAAGGGCTCAAGGTCTGAAAGGTCAAAATTCAGAATTCATTCATCAGTCTTGTTAAACTCAAAAGGGGGTTGACACCCGCACACATTACACACTTAAACCGTGAACTCAAGTGGTGCAAAATCCGATGGGAAGTCAAAAACCTGACTAAAGGTGAAGACGATGCCCATTCTTTTCTCTTCGGCCCATAAGGGAGGAAAGGAAGTCTCGGGGTAGATCCACCAAGCCTATCCGCCGCCCTAGTAGGTGGAAGTCGGGGCCCAAAAGGGAACAAATGTCACAAAAGCCCAAGTACAATTAGGTTTATTTTTCAGCAATGCAAATCGTTCCAAAGTGAAAGTCAAATCATGAAAAGAAAAGCATGTCAAGAGGGCAAAGTCCCCGCAAGGAAAACCTTGGGCGTATGTATGCAATAAATGAGGCAAAAGGCAACAAAGTTTCCCTACGCCGAAGACCGAACCCTAACAGGCATAGGGTAAGGGGAAGTGGTTTTATCTAGAGCTTCTCAGAATCTGTTATGGGCTTCTTTTTATCTTCATTTTCTTTGTGGTAAGTCATAAACCAGCAGAATGGTCAAGGCTGACCTAGGAGATTGCACCATGCGAAATCTCAGGTATAAGTTAACTATTATCACGTCGCACCCCTTTTTGATTAATCAAGAAAGACCAACGAATTTTAAATGGTGACCGTGTAGGATTAGGAGCCCGGGTGGCTTTGTCAACCCAAAGAAAAAGAATTACCGCCTTTGATTAAGGCACTTTTTATTGAATTCACGCCTTCCTGAAGGTCGTCATTTTTTTAATAACGCCCTTGTAAGGGTCGTCTTTTCAACAAAATTCAAAAAACGTTTTCAAATTCACGCCGTCCCCTAGGGCGTCTTTTGTTTGAATAACGACCTAATCTAAGGCGCGTCTTTTGAAAATGAAAAAAAAAATAAAAGAAAAAATATAAAAGAAAAGAAAAGAAAAAAGGAAATGGGGTTTATTCTTCATGTGCATGTTTGCATTATTGCATAGGGCATCTTGATTATTGTTTGCATACGTGTGCTTGCGTGTTGTATCTCCCTTTATTGGTTATTTCATTCGCCTTATTTGATTAAAGGCTTGGCCCCTTGACCCGCTATCCAGGTCAAAAGTAAAGGCACCCCTTGCTTATTGAGCAAGGGGCCAAGTCGAACAGATGAATTAACCTGTTTATTTAAGTGTGAATGACAGCTACAAGTACAAGGCAAAGTAAAGTGAACACAAAGAACGTGGAAAGAAGCAAAGTACACAACCACAAGTACACAACTACACAAGTGCGCAGCTAACAAAAATGTCAACCTCATATATCTATACATCATGAATATCTGAGTACAGGTGTGAGGGTGGAGAAGTACAAGTAAGTCTCTCAGCTCTCGCCTCCACCCTCCTCTCTCCTACTCTCTACCTCGTCCTCGCCGTCCCGAGGAGGCACTGGTGAAGGGGGCATGGGCCCCCGAGAAGAAGCTGGAACTCGAGCATGGTCCCCTGCCTCGCTCCTCTCTCGAAGAGAAGAACCCACAACAAAAGTGGAGCTAGTGAAGGAGTACCCTACAGCACGAGCTCGCTCACGCCCTCGCTGGAGGCGCTCCTCAGCAACTCGTAGCCGCTCCTGAACAAGGACCAGCTGGGTCCTCGAGTCTACCAGCTCACGCTCGTGTGCTACCACCAGCTCCTGGTACCGGGCACGCTCTGACTGCTGTAGTTCGTGGTAACGGGCACGGTCCGCCAGGTGCTCTCCCGCTCTCGAGCACGCTCTCGTCGCTCCAGCTCGAGGGCAACCCGCAGCTCTGCCACGTCCTGAGGCAGCTCCTCCTGTCGCCTCACGGTCCGCTCCAGCTCTGTAATCCGCTGCTCGCAGATCGCCAGCTCTGTAATCCGCTGCTCGCGGATCGCCAGCTCTGTCCCGGCCAGGGCAGCCTGGGTACGTGCGCCCATAGCTGTGCAGCCTGCAAACAGGTAAACAAATCATCAGTTCCATAGTTCAATAATTCATGAAATAAGCAATACATGACGGAAAGTAAATCACTCACCTGGGCAGTCATCACCTGCTGTCCCTCGCAGACGCAAGCAAGAGCGGCTCGAAGCTCCTCAGTCTGAAAAATAAATTTTATCAGTGCATAATTATATAATCAATAATTGAATGAGGTTTGAGTTCTGTAATTTACCCGTGAGGCGAGGTCGCGCTCTATAGCCTCGGCCCGTGCCACCGCTCCCGCTAGCTGCTCCGCTAGTGCGGTCACCTCTGCACTGGGTCCCCTCGAGCTGGAAGCTTCCCCTACATCTCTCCCTACGGCTCCCTGCTGGGCACGCTGCATTCATTGAGATCGTCAGTGGCTAATCATCAATAATTCAATAAAAATTCATTTGCATATAGAAATAATTTAAACACTCACCAGGGTCTCAAGGTCGGCCCGTGTGGCAGCTAGCGGGTCCTCCAGGCTGTGTAGATGGGCCTGGGCATCCATCGCTGCTATGTCCCGTGCATCCTGCATTCATTTCATTTAGTCACATAATAGAAACATAAGCACTTGCATTCAATTTAGAAATAATTGCATTCATACATACCCCTAAGACCCTCATCTGGGGTCGGCCGGCGTAAACCTCCCAGTAGCGCCGGAGGTACTCGGAGCTGTCAGTCGCCTGGGAGGTGACTCTGGTCCCGCCTCACCGCCAGTTGGCGTACTGCTACTCGAAGCGCACTCTCCAGTCGATCGCCTTCGTGCGACCGCGTGTCTTCTTCCCGATCCCTCGCGGCTCGCCTACCTCTATCCACTCCTGGTGTAGGCCCAGGGTCCTCATCACCAGCCTAAGCCGTAGCGGCTCGATCTCGCTCAGGCAATGAACCCAAAGCTCATGCTCAAAGCGAGGTCGCCCCGCTACGACCCACGGCTGGCCCTCATCGGTCATCCCCTCATAGGGCCTCCATCGCACCTGCATCCACAAACATACATTCGCATCATCATCATCATATCAAAATATTTTGCACAAAAATAAACAAAAAAGGCATAACATTCATGCATACCAACGAGGGAGGGAAGTCTCGGAACTCTCTCCGTAGCACCCACAACTCGTAGTCGAGTGGGGCTCCGAACACAATCGGCAGCCAGCGCCGTGCTAGAGGGAAAGCACCCTCACCTCCTGGCCGTGGGTCAGCACGCCCCATGGGCATGTACAGATGGCTCCAAACCTGCATCCATGCATTGCATTAGTGAGGCATTCACATGCATAAAGTAAAATAAAAGAAATAAAAAAGATATGCATACTTGAAGGAAAGGTGAGAAGCCACTGACGGTCGTCTCTCGACCTGTCCCCGTGGACAGGTCGGCTAGTAAGTGCACCAGTAGCGCCGCTCCCCAGGCGTATCTGCCGACTCCCTCTAAATCCTCGAGGATCCCTAGGAATCGACAGTTGATGACGTCGCCCTTCGTGCCGAGCAATAGCCTCCCGAGAAGCAGCAGTAGGAACCTCCTCAGGTCTCGGTCTGCCCTCTCCCTGTCGGCTGGGTCCTGGCAATAGACTGCCCTAGCCCCGTCTATAAACCTCTGTGAGAACTGCTCTAAGGACTCCCCTGATCTATGCCTAGCATCCCCTAAGCCCATCACTGTAGTCAGGTCGGTGCGGAAGATAGTCCTACACTCGCTAGGTGTCTCGTAGACCATCTCTAGCCCTAGCAACCTCTGGGCAAGCTCGGTGTAGTCTGGTAAGGTGATCCCGCTCACCGCCTCCCCGTCTACCCTCAGTCCAGTGATCCTAGCTACATCCTCCATGGTAGGGACCATATGCCCCCAAGGCATCAGGAATGCCCGGCTGGTCCTATCCCAACGCTCCCTCAGGACCTGGATAAGTGGTAGGTCGGGTCTGACTGGCTCTATGCTAAGGAAGGCCCCGAACCCCATGGCATCTACCCTGGCTCTCTGGAACTCGGGGAGGCCGTAATATGCTGCTCGGACCATGACCCAGGAGATCCGTGTCCTCATCAACCCCTACACGCATAAAGAAAGAAATTATGGTTTAATTGTTCAATTATTCTTGTTGAAATTCACTTAATTGCCTATTTTGATGTTTGATTTAATTGACGACCATCCCCAGGTCGTGATTTGTTTAATTGGCGCCCTTGAGGAGGGCGTGGTTTCTAAGTCAGCTCTGAATTAACGACCTACCCTAGGTCGTTGTTTATCTAAGAGACGCCCCGATGGGGGGCGTGGTTCTGAGGTTAATTTCTAAATTCCTAAAGGTTTTTCAATTGACGCCCATCTCAGGGTCGTCATTTGTTTAAGTAACGCCTCTGAATGAGACATTTTTCTTAAATGGTTTTTGGGTTTTAATAATTTATTCTGGAATTAATGAAATGGACGACCATCCCTATGGTCGTTATCTATTGAATTGACGCCTCGATGGGGGGCGTTGTTTTCCAGGGTTGTGAAAATAAAATAAAAACAGCATGCGATATTAATCATGAAAAAAATATATAATTAAACAAGTGCATGGAAATTAATTGCATGATATGAAAAAAAATGATAATTTAAATGGACGACATGCTGCAGGGCGTGTTTTCAAGAGGATAATTATTTTTCAGAAAATAATTTGAATTCACGACCCAAGATTGGGCGTCTTCTTTTTAATCCGCGACACCCCTGGGGGCGTCTTCTTTCTGAGTTGCAGGTTCTCTAGCCCGAGGGCTATGGAAATTGAAATAAAAATAAAATAAATTTCAAAAAAAATGGAAAAGAGGGGTTGGGGCCTACCTTGTGTCGCCTGGGTTATGCTAATCCTCCCCGGAGTTGGGGCTGTGGCTGTCGTGGCCGACGGAGTTGGCCGGGGTGAGCAATGGCCGCCGCCGTGGCCGGCCGTTCCTCATTCCTTTCTTCTCCTCCTTGTTCTTCTTCTCCCTCTTCGCCTTCGTCTTCTTCTTCTTCACTTTCATCTTCTCCATCTCCCACGGCCTCGTCGTCGCCGTGTTCTCCCTCGTCGCCGGTCGCCGCCGTCGGTGCCTCCTCGGCTGCCGTAGGGGGAGCCTCCTCCTCGACATGGGCGTCTTCACCCAAGTCTACGACCTCCGGTGCGGCCACCCTCTGCCGTTTGAGTCCGCCGGCCATGGTTAGGGCTAGGGTGTAGGGTGTAGAGAGAGAGAATGAGAAGGATGGGGGGGGTTACGGTTAGGGTTTGTAGAAGAGAAGAGAGAAAGAGGGAAAGAGGACGAAGGAGGAAGAAGAAAGGAGGGAAAGTTAAGTCGAACGGTCAAAAAGAATTAACGACTTAAGGAAGGCCGTGTCTTATGGAATTAACGACCGGAACAAGGGCGTTTCTTACTAATTGACGACATTTCTTAAGACGTTATTTTTGTTTGCATGGGGAATGATAACCGTCGTCAGACGCATTCAACGAGGATTGATTGATGTGATGGGAGTGATCATTACTGTTTCTGAGTAACGACTACGTCTGAGGCGTTACTTATATAAGACGTGGCTTTGCGGAAGGCGTTACTTTTGGAATTTCAACGAATACTTTTTGGAATATAAATCGAATTAACGCCTTGTCTTAAGACGTCATTCATTTAACGCCCATATCTGAAGGCGTCAATTATGAGAGATCAATCATTGAAGACGACGTACGCTGAGGCATCATTTATGGAATTAACGACATTGACTGAGTCGTTATTCGCAACAGAACCGCAGGTTATTGAAAGATTCGATCAAAAACACTGTGTTATTGGCTCAATCAGGATATTATCATTGATTTTTTGGAAGAAAGATTACATTGCTTCAATGAGCCATTTTGGGCCTCAAGCTTCTTAAAGCTATTACATAAGACTTCCACTGATCTCTGTCTTCTTCTAAGTTTTTCACAGGATGATGAGCCTTGTTGATTTTCCACAGAGCTTGGATAGTTGTGCATTCTTCTCCATCCTCATTGCTACCAAGGTCTCGTGTCTTGATCGGAGGGAGATGAGATGGATCTTCGAATACTTGCCGTGGAAGCCCGAGTTGAGGAAGGCACCGGTGTGAGTTGTACAAGATAAATTCTGAAGCGCCTACGAGTCGAAGGTCTGTCTCGGGAGAAAATCTTGCACGGAGTTCTTGAGTCTTGAGTATTCCCGGGGCGCAAGTGAAGAGGTTCTTTGGCATTACTTTGAGGTGTTCTCTCCATTCCGCTCTCTTCTTAATCTGGGGAATCCGGTTCGTCACCCTATTGCTTATTCCTAATGAGCCGGTCATGTAAGAGAGTGGGCTTTTTGAAAAGATTATTGAGGATTGTTGGGCCTCATCACATGGATCGAACTTGAAGTGGAGATCTACCCAACTAGAGAGAGCTAGCATGCATTCGTAGATGGGCCTTCCCATCGCCGCTGAGGTAAGCCCACTATAGAGATAGGCTAGGATAGTCGGTCCAACTCTCTCTCCTTCCCATAAGCTCACTATTACGCTTAATTGGACCTCCTCTAGGAAATCCTCCGTGGATGGGAATAAGAGTGCTCCCGCTAAGCATACCACGAAGGCCTTTGTCACCCGTTCGATCTCTTCTTCTTCTTTAGCTTGATCCGCTCTCTTGTATACCCATGAGGCAAGCTTTAGAAGATTAATTCCTTTAGTGACCTTGATTTGGTTCACCAAGTTTGGGCTAGGTATCAAGGTGGTTAATAGTTCATGTGAGGAGACTGGTTTTGGCATGATGGCCATCTTTTCTTCATCCCCTTGCTTCATCCTCTTCAAGCCCAAGATCAACTCTAATTCTGCCAATAGGATGGTGGCTTCAAAAGTTGAGAAAAGGAATGTGTGAGTGGAAGGGTGCCATATTTCAGTTAAAGCTCCTATGGCAGCCCAATCGAGGTGGATTTGATCATAGTGTTTGGCATGGGTAACTAGACCTAGAAGATGCCATCTTGCTAAGTACACCCTCGTATCTAAAGAAAATTTGGAGAGAATAAGAGGCAGCCACTTAATCTTTGTGAATCTCCTAGCACCTGGGACATTTGGGTAGTCCTGAGGAAGAAGGAAAATAAAGAAATAGAGACAGACATGAGCATACATAAGAAATATGAAGAAGCAGTTTGAAAGAGCAGTAGTTCGGGGAAGATATAAAAGAAGGAACAGAGAATCAATTTTTACCTGATTCATGGCAATCCGGTTGCTTATGTGCCCATTGATTTCAGTAAGCCTGGGAATAGAAGTTTTGGATCTTTTAATGGCTCTCTCCATCTTTGGTATGCAGGAGGAGTCGAGCGATTGCAGTGCCTGCAGAAGAACACGAGCAGTAGCAGAAGCAGAAGTAACAGAGATTTGATGAATTTGTTTTGATTGATCTACAGAGGTTCCCTCCTTTTATAGAAGTCTAAAGGGGCTTAAGGCTGTTTGGAGTTGGAAGATTGATTGCCATTAGGATTGGGTTTTGCTTTCGATTTGGAATCGGAAGCGGGTGGTTAATTAACGTCTTTTGTTGGGGCGTCAATTGTTGAATTGACGACTGAACAGAGATCGTGTTTTATTTTGCGCCCCTTGATGGGTCGTCTTCTTCTTGAACGTTCGGTGCATTTAAACGTCTTAATGAAGGGCGTGTTTTATGTTTTGACGCCCTAATGTCAGGCGCCTTTCATGTTTTTAACGCCTTTCCCTCCAGTCGTGATTTTATTTTGCTCACATGTTTAACTCCTCTATATGCTTTAATGAACTTAAGTGCTATTCTTTGGTTGGAATTATTTTTTTATTATTAAGCACTTATGATCATATCTTGAGGATTATTTCTGGGGGCTAATGAGTTTTTCAGTGCAGAAGATTGCAGGGTTCGAGATGCATGGATCATTCGTCGGAGTAACATCATCCTATTTCTTGTATTTCTTTCCTGTAAGCATTGTTACTATATGGTATTTTATATTATTATAGCATATCAAGGACCTTGTGGTTCTGATGAACCTGGAATTTGAGTTCCCCTTCATCAAAAACAGTGATAGTTCCAGGAGAGTCTTGATCACACGGACAGGCCGTTGAGTCATTCAAGGTCTGGGACGATGGTTCCACTTTCTGGGTTCATGCGCGGACAAACGGGCTTCGGCTTAGTGTTAGCTCAGAGATCTGGATTCTTGACCAAATCTAGATGGCTTAACAATATTATCCTTGATTACTTTCTATTTTTAGTTTGTTTTATCTTTTTCTTTTAGCCCAGCATGCATCATGTAGGACTTTGAGCTTCATGCTGAAAATCTTCATATTATGGCAATAATGAAGGTCACTCGCTCTAGATTGAGTTGACATGAGATATTCCATTCCAAATTGAGTACTTTATTCTCTCTGAAGCCGCTCAGGCTATTTCCTTGAAACTGTTCCTTTGCTGGGTCTTTATCTCAATTCTCTTTATTTTTCTACAAATCCACCTTGGTTGTAGCATGTCCACATTGGCTGGTAACCGCTCTCCAATGGTGTCTCTCTGTCGTGCCCACGTGCACATTTCATTTACTTAGTTTAGTCTCCTTTATCCAGTAAATCGATGCTTCCTTGGAACTATTCGGAGTTGTTTCACTTTGAATCTTGGAAAGATTTTCCAATGATTAGTGTCTGAGGCGTGTCACATCACACCTTGACATCTACTTATCAGTTCGCTCCACTTCATTCCACTTGTTGCACTTTCTCTCCATTTTGTCTCACTCCCTTGCAAAGCAGACGCCAAGGCGGGGCAGCTGTAGACACGCCAAGATTGACGCTTTGTTGATCAAATCTCATGTCACTATGATAACGCCCCAAAGTGAACTTCAATATTTCTATAATATAAAGTTTTTCTATTTTGGTGTGGTTTTATGATTTATTCTTGCATTTTCGGTGATTCACGATTTGAAGAGGGGCTTGTTTTAAATAGCGACCTCATCTGGGGCGTGTTTTTAAGAAAGGACGACCACAGACATGGGCGTCAATTCCTGGTATTTTACGAGTCCCACTCCGATTGAAAATCAATGATTAGCTTCCTTCCTCAAGGCGTGTTCTTAATCAACGCCTTTACTTCAGGCGTCTTTTTGTAATTTTCAAATAAGAAGGTTTTATTACCAAAATTGAATCTAGGAAGTGACGCCCTGATCCTGGTCGTGTTTTAAATTAACGTCCTTGGGCAGGTCGTCAATTGTTGAATTGACGCCCTTCGGTAGGTCGTGTCTCACCTTTTTTGTGTCCTTCTTAAACTCATCTTTCCTGAAGAGTTCCCTGCCTTTCTTGGTCACCTTGCTCGATCTGGGAACTAGAGTCCTTGCCGTTGATAACCACTGCCTGTTCTTATCTTCCGAATCTATGTCTATCTTTGATCGAAACCTTATAAAAGGACTCCCTGGTTGATCTCGCGTGAGTTGACGGAGCACACAGCGAGGAAAGGTAAGGTTAGATAGACATACAGGAAGAAGAGAAAATAGAGAGCTGTTGTTATTGTCACAGAGGTTATTGCGCAGAGAAGAGTTTCTCTTCATCCGTGTGATTCTTCATCATCTTCCTCTGCTTCCTGCTGCTCCGGTGGTTCTCCCTTTACTGTTTACAGGAACAGCAAGGGTTTCTCTCCTTTGTTTATATTTGTCCTTGTTTTCAGATTTATCTGCATTTTTTTTCATATCTGGGGCAACCGTAGGGTAGGGTGTGGAGTTGTAGGATGTTGTAAGATGAGGGAGAGGGTGAGGGAGCATGTGGTGGGCAGCTTGTCTAAGAGGGAGAGGGAACATTGAGGGAGCATTGCAGGGCTGTTGTAAAAGGGAGAGGGGACATCAGCTAATGGCCTAGATCAGAGGGAGGCGTAGATGCACGCCCTTGCGGCTCAAACCGACGTGTTCGATGGGGGTGCCAACGTCGTGCTCGAAAGCCAGGATGCATGGCCAGTTGCCGTGCTCGCCATGCTCGGAGGGGACAGCGCTCGAGACGACGACCTCATGGCAATTGACGGATGGCCGGTGGAGACCATCGCAGCGGCCTCGGAGGTGCAGAAGGTGGCGCTGGGTGGTTGTTGGCGAGCTCGGCAGGGTCCGATGATGGCAGTGCAGATGCGGCCGGTGACGTAGAGTGGCCGGCTCGGTGGTGTGTGGTCGCAAGGTGATGGTGGCAGTGGGCTCGATGCTGTGGAGTGGGGCGGTGTGGGCAGGGGAATAAAGGGAGTAGTAAGGGGGGGACGGGCTGGCTTTCCGCAGGTGGTGGAGCGGGGGGGCTGGGGTGGCTGTCTGCAGGTGGTGATGGTGGAACAGGGGGGGCCGATGGCCCTGTTCGTGTTTGCAGGTGGGAGTTGGAGAAGTGGGGGGGGGGGTGGGAGGGTGGGGCCAGGGAAAGGCAGGAGACGTTTTACTTGTGGTGGGATGGTGTATGCTGGTATGGAGGGGGGGTTGTGGGGCATGGTGGGAGGGTGACTGGGTGGGAGAACAGAGAGGGGGGCTGGGTCCTCACATCTGGCATGGTGCATGGCGATGGGATGAAGGAGGCAGACGGCAAGAAGGAAGGTGGGAGATGGCTACAGGGCCGGCGGTGGCTGGAGAGAGGGCAACGATGGTACCGGGGTAGGAGGACGTGGGTGGGGCTTCTCACCCGTCTCTGTCACGGAGACAATGCACCCATGTTTCCAACCTAAGACCATTGTGGGAGTGGTTGTGGGAAAGAGAAATGGGCAGGGGCATGCAATGGTGGGGAAGGGGAGAGTGGTGAGAGGGAAGATGGTGGGAAGGAGGTGGACGGTGGTTATCCGGGCATCTCAACTGGGGGGGAGGCTTCTCACCTCATCTCCTTCTCGGAGAAGAGCACGAAAGGCTTCTCACCTCACTTGGGATATGTTTCCAAAAATTCTAATCACTTCATTGCTTAAACAAAGATTACAAGACCTTTTATAGACTCCGCAAAGAAGACCAAAAGATAACTCACCTAACACCTACTTCCTACCACTCATAACTCCCTTAGGAAGACTAAAAGACACAAATAAAAAAAGACTCTTACATGATAGTTGGGGACATAATTACTACAAAACATAAAACATGGCCCATTTGGCCCAAACATGCGACCCAATTAACAAGAGATGATTAAACATAGATATATATTTAATACTTTTGTTGAAGTCGATTCCATCAAAGTGAAGAAATTCTCCCCTTCCCACACCTTCAAACCCTCCCTCCTAGACCCCCTCACAGCTGGGGGTCGCCCCTACACACAACCACCTCATTTCCTCTCCCATCTACCCCAATCCCCGTTACCTATCTCCACCCTCTCAAGTTCTGGTTGCTGGCAGCAGATTGGCCGCAGGTTGCAGAGGCCACCCCGTCGTCCTCTGGGAGCTTCAGGTGGCATACCATATATTGACGGAAGCGTCTGCCTGTCTTCTTCGCAACGGTGGTGGTCCTGTCCCATTCCGAGTTCGTGATCGACCAAGAGAGCCATTCTCCCACAATTGCGTAGATCCCCCTGGCAGGAGACCAGAGCCGGATTGGAAGCTCGACTGCGACGATTGTGTTGGGAATCGGATCAAGAGTTTTTCTTCAAACATCTTTTACTATGAGTCTTCTAACATCTCCAAGAAGCAGAGCCCGATTTGGCGACCGGACCTGAAAGTTATCAATTTTATCCCTCGGGTGCTCGGTTCTGCTTCCACTTAGTCTGCACCGACCCCTCCTCAGTGTTTAGAGCCTACCGGTCGACCCCGACATCAGCTGGCATCCCCGTCGGTCTTGCTTCGAAAGGGACTCGTCAACGGTTCCAACAACTCTGGCGGCACCTGATTTTGAGCTCTGGAGCGACCGTGGCAACCTCTGCTCCCTGTTGTTGGGAACCTGAAGCTATCAGATCCGAGGGTCTGTCACCCTGTTCAAGCCCCTACCCCGACCAGCAGCAGTTCCCGAAGAAATTTACAAACTTCAAGCATCATCCAGATCCAGCTACGAAGAATCTCCAAGTGGTTTCATCTGCAACAAAATTCGGGGCTGACCACAGCGTCTAAATACCTGACGGTCTATCCTGAGACACAGTCAACGGGCAGATTCGGCTTCGACTTCTCTCTCTTCACTTCTAGCTCGAATTCCCCTCCCCGCTTGGCCGGCTGAAGGCCCCTCCCTGTGTGGAGGTCGTATTGAGTGTATTCATTGGCTTCCCTTCCCCGAGATCCCCCCCTTGCATGGGGGTAGTTCATGTATTATTTACACTCACAGGTTTGAAGCTTCATCGACGCGGCGTGCGGGTGCTTCCCCTCGCCTCCCCGCTCGCCCCCGTCTCCGACCGGAGTCGGTTTCTTCAAACCGACTAGGTGAGAACTCGTCCCTTGCTCTCAATTATTATTGTTCATTTAATATTCTCCAATTGCGCCGTCGGCATGGAAGAGAGTGCCTGATCTTAAGGCGCCACGCACTTGTGCGACCCCCGTGGGTGTGAGTGAGTGATCCGTGTCCCTCGGCCAAGGCTAACACATTGAGTTGAATATCTGCACCTCAAGGGGAGGTTTGACTTAGACTTTGCTGGCCCTCTACCAGCAAGGGGCTTGTCCCATTTCCTCAACTCGGCATCCCCGAGTTACCCCCGGGTTAAGTGTGTGCGCCATACGAAGGTCCGCTTGCGTAGGCTTCATAGCCTTGTGGTTATGCTTGTTAAATTAGGTCCGAGGTTGTGTCACATCATGAGAGTAGCGGGTTCGGGTTGACGGGCAGCTTCTTGTGTAGCTTCGGCGTCACACGTACTCACGGTCGTGGGAGCCACGTGCTGGTCCGTAAGGTCGTGTGGGCTCGGAGTGTCACCGCTGTGATGGGGACGTCCGGAGGGGTGCTCCCTGGGAAGGCGGCACGCTGGTTCGCCTCGCGGAAGGCGAGGAGGCTCCGATCGGTGCGGGTTGGAGTTGCTACCCACAGATCTGAATTCTATTTCAGACTCACGCGTCCCGAAAAAATACGCTGCTGCGGTCACTCCTGGTGTCAGATCGATGCACAAGAGGTACTGTTGGAAAGCTAACTCAAAATCCTTTGATCTATGGCTAGAGAAAGAAATTTTAATTTCTCGTTGATGGCCTTTGTCAAATTTTCAAGCTGCTGGTTGACATGACCCGAAATCTTAAGATAGAAGTGCTTTTTCCTGAGAGTTGGCATTGACCGTATTGTAGACCTCCGATTCAGCTGTTGACCCCTTCATGAAAGTGATAGAGGGCGAAGAGAGTAAAACAGAAATAATTTTTATGTAAGGTTTGGTGGAGATTTGACTGGGGAAAGGTATTTTCTAGTACCAGATGGTCGGATCTAGACAGCAGAGACAGAACAGAAGTTGGGATTTGAAGTGAATTTTTAGAAAATATAAACGAGATTATAAATTCACAATAAAATTTGTGGATGGTGGGAGTGGTGGGAAGAACCTCCAATAAATTTCGAATTCAAACAAAAATCAATAAGGGGGTCGAAACCAAGAAATACAAAGCTAATGTTATACAGATCTGAACTGGGACAGAATTGGAAGGTGGAAATACACGAAATTGAAAAAATATAAAAAGAAATGTAAATGATGGGATTATTTTTGTGGATGTTAAGGATCAAGTGGGGAACCAACCCTGAAAATATCAGCTCCATATGATGTCGGGGTTGGGAGCTAAAATTCTCGGAGTGGGACTCTATCTAATTAAATATAACCTTGGACAGCACTTCGGATCTTGCTTCGCGGCGGCTCGATAGCGGCACGAACGGCGGTGGCGGCGGCAGAGGTAGAAACCAGATGTAGAGGGGCTAAGATAGAAGGGATTTACACCCTGAAATGTAGAAGGAGGAGGAAGGAACGAGAGAGAGAGGGGGGGCGCAAATCTGCTCGAAGGCAATCAACTTTTTTCTTCTCATTAATTCATGAAAAAAGGAAATACAAGCTTTATATAATAAAAGGAAAATGACCACATATACCCTCAGATCTAGGGTTAGGGAGGGCAAACTAGGGAGGTCAAAACTAATTATCCCATGTGGTTTGGAACCACATTAAACAAAAATAAAAATGGTTAGTGGAGGGGGGCGCCCCCTTGACCAAGGGAGTTTCCAAATTAGACTTTTTGGTCCATTTGTCTCCCATGTGTCCAATTGACCTTCTAGATGCCACCTAGACTTTTGACCGGCCCCACATGGATGAGGTGGACCAATGGGGAAGGAGTGAGGGCCCATTTGCTGGACCTACTGACATTTTACATAAAAACCCAAACAATCCAAGGGAATGACACATTGGCTTATAAAGCCTTACAATTGCACAAATACTTTCCCAAGGATATAAAAATAAAATAAAGGACACAAATGCAAATTAAAAATGTCAATGCTCGGCATCGATTCCCATCACCCTTCCCTCTCTTAGATCTCCTTAGTTAGCCCTCTTTTCTCCACATCTTTCCCTCTCTTTTCTCACCCTAGATCTCTCCTCTTCACTCCTACAATCTCCATCTCACGGCGGTGTCCACTCCAAGGAGGGGTGACATTTAAACGTTCGGCGGCGTGGACAATGACGTCTTCCTCATCTTCTTGGCTACACTTTCTCTCTTCTCTTCTTGCTATTTAGATTTCATTTCGAGTTGTAATCTTTCTTTTCTCAAGCATAGTGTAAACATTTATATTTGAAGCAATAAATTTGTTTGAGTAATTTATTTCTTTCTTGATCTTCTTACTCTCTCTCTGTATATTTCTTTTCCTCAACCCTCCACATTTCTTTAGCTAGATTTACTTTGTGCAATTTTAATTTCAACATTAAAACTCATTCAACAATCTCTCGTTTTAAGTAACATAAGGTTTTCAACTTTAAAAGTTCTAACCTCCTTATGAGATCGACTAGTATTCACCACTACGCTTTAAATCTTAATTTTATTGTGTGTGAGTGTGGAATTTTAAAATTGTGCGTGCAGTGTTTTTAACGACGAGCATCTGCTCGCATCAATTTTTGGCGCCGCTGTCGGGGAAGCTTTGGATTTTTGGTTGATAATTTTGTGTTTCCTTTTGTATGTATTAATAACTTTTGTTCCTTTTATCTTACAGAAAATTGGACATGAAATTATTGAAAAAAAATCTGTCAGGAAAAGCGTCGCAGAAAGTGGGCATCTGTAAGCAGAAAGATAGAATTATGAAAATCCAAAGAAATAAAGCGTCGCAGAAAATAGAAAACTATAAGTGAAGGTCATGTTCAGAAAAAAATCTAAAAAATCACAAAAAGGGGCTTTGAGGTAAGTCTTTTATCATTTTTCTTTGTTAATTTATGTCATAAAAAGTAAGAGGGATTGCTCTCCAAGTAAGTATCATAACCTTCCCTCTTTTCATTTAATCTCCTTTCTTTCATTTCTATATTTGGTTAGATAGGGTCATTAAATAAAAAAAAACTTGAACAAACAGAAATCTTCGCTTCAAGATTAGCAACCACACCTTCTTGTTTTAGGACATGCATCATTTAGAATTGCATTTTTAGTTGTTTCTATTTTTGTCAACTTTCTCTTTGTTGAAGATTGCGGGGGGCAAGGTGAGATCTCTAACTTTCCTAAAAGCATGCTCATGCATTTCCATGCTTGCATAAAACCCTTCTTTGAACTTTGTTTATTGCACATCATTTCAAAATATCTTAAGGGCACTACCCCTAAACAACATGAGGTGGGGATTTGATCACTCTTCCTTAGCCCAAAAATCACAACCACTTGCATCTCTTGCATCACCTAAGCCCAATAAAAATCCAGTAGGCATTGGACCTAGGGTCCACTTTGCAACATAGTCTTATCTTGGGTCCATTATCAATTTTAGAAACTGGTGTCTAGGCTAGATGTCCAATGACAAATGCCTTAAGCGGGCTTGTGGTTATTTAATTAGGTCCCTACGAGAGTAGGGAGAGCCTCCCACAACCTCACCGCTTACCTGGCCAGTGGATGATCTTGAGAGTGGACTTGAGTGGTCTTAGGTTGATTTGTGAGAAATCTCACTCATAAGTGTAGGTCCTCCACTTAGTGATAAGTTAATTGTTTGATAACTTATTTGCGGTTGTTAAAAAAATAAAAAAATAAAAAATGTGAGGTTTGTTTCTTTCTTTTTCACTTTTTTATTAGTATTTTTTAAAAAAAATAAGATGAGGGATTGTTATCTAGGTTAGTTTTATCTTTCCCTCTTTGATTTTATCTCCATATTTTGTTAATTTTTTTTCACTTTCCTATTATCATATCTTGCATAAAAAAACTAACAAAAAACAAAACAAACAACAACAAACAACAACAAAAAATTCAAAAATGAAATTTGAAACAAAAAAAAATCTTTTGTGTCTCATTTATTGCAATCAACATCAATGGCTATCCATCAAGGAGGGAAACTCACGCCTATGAAGGAACACTTTATTCCTTCTACTTATAAACCCTCAACCTGCATTGAACTTCCTGGTATTCTTGTGGACCATTATGAGAGTGGCCCTAATATCATACAGATGCTCCCATCTTTTTATAGCAATCCCAATGAAAATCCTTATAGACATGCAGATGACTTTCTAAAAATTTGCTCCCAAGTCAAAATCCGGAACTTTAGTAATGATGCCCTTAGGTTGATCTTATTTCCGTTCTCATTAAAAGATAAAACAAAATATTGGTTAAGGAGTTTTGGAAAGACCATTAGGACTTGGGAAGTTATGCAATTAGAATTTTTGAAAAGATTTACCCCAGAGTCCGGACCAACATTATGAGAAGGGCGATTGTAGGCTTTACTCAGCTTCTGGGAGAGCAGATTCATGAATCTTGGGAAAGGTTGAAGGATTTGTTACGTCAATGTCCACATCATGGGTTACCCAAATGGCAAGTTATGTATGCATTTTATGAGGGGTTATCTAATTATGATATGTTGGCCCAGTTGGCGAGCGGACAAGAAGGGGGGGTTGAATTGTCCCCCAAGCCATATGGAAAATTTAAAAATTTCTTTGCACAATTAGTAGGTTTAATGAGATTGATGAAAATAAATTGAACAGAGTAAACTAAGATCTCTCAATCTCGTCGAGCTCACTCGATCATGACCGAAAGAATAAGCGATCAAACACACAACAACTAGGCTAACCATAAGACACAAAGATTTTAAGGTGGTTCGGGACCACAACAGGCTCCCTATGTCCACCCCTTACCAAACAGGTGAGGTTTCACTCGCTGAAAAATAAGCACGGGGATAACTTCCCAACATGGAGCCAAGCTCCAACACACACGCAGGATGACGCCTACACACACATGGGGAACAACCTCTCAACGAGGAGAACTCTCCTCACGCTGTTAACATAGCAACAACGGTGACGAACCCCAAACACTCTGGATCTTAAATCCAGGAGCACACATACACAAAGGCTGCAATAGTCGTAGCACCAACCACACACATCATCGCACGCAGGCAATCAAACCACACACAATACTTCTGAGTTCAGAAAATTAAGATGAATGTTTAAAACATGCTCAGATCTAAATATAACTCATGAAGAACACCACAAATAAGTAGATAAAGGATGTAGAGTTTATCCCCCTTGATTTCCAATGCCGATAGATGACGTTACTTGGAGCTCAGGTCGGAGAGAAAACGAATGATGATGATTTCAACATCCTCTTGATCCTCTCTTCATTTTGCTTCTCTTTTCTTTCTTCCTCAAACTCTAAAAATGCCTTGGAGGAGATGAAATCTCCTTCTCTTCTTCCCATTTTCTTCTTTTCCCCTTTCTTCACCTGCAAGGCAAGAAATATTAGCTCAAATGGAGTTTTTCACACACAAATTCGGAGCTCATGTATATATATATCCAAGGTGTTGTCCCCGATGTAGACACGCCAAAATTGACATTACTTTGAGTATTTCTCATATTGCCTTGTAATGCCCCATTTGACCCTCAAATTAGCTTATTTGAGTGTTTTTTTCCATTTTTCATGGATTTTCTCCCCTTTCCCTCTTTTTTAAAATTAACGCCCTGGAGAGGGGCGTGTTTTAAAAAAAAAAACGCGGCCTGATCCAGGGCGTGTCTCCCCATTTTATCTATTTCTCCCCATTTTACCTATTTTATAAATTCGTGACCTCGTGAAGGGCGTGTTTTAAAACACGACCTGACCTGGGACGTTTCTTTATGAAAGGACGCCCTGAGATGAGGGCGTCAATTCCCGGCATTATCCAATTTTCGAAAAAGAATAAATGTTTTGAAAAATGTTAATTAACGCCCTTCTTTGGGGCGTGTTTAAATTAACGCCACTCCCGGAGGCGTGTTTCAGAATTTCCAAATAAAAGAAATATTTATTTCCAAAATTGATCTGGGAGTTAACGACCTGACCCAGGGCGTGTTTTAAATTAACACCCCTTGACAGGTCGTCAATTCTTTAATTGACGCCCTGACCAAGGGGGTGTTTCATCTTCTGGCTTCGCAGCCCTTTCCCCAGAGAGTCCTTGCTTCGTTAGATACCTGCTGGGTTTGGGCTCTTGCCCATTCTTATCATTTCCCTCTTGGGACTCTTGCCCATGTTTATCTCTTCCTCAACCTATTTAATAGAGCCATTGGCTCTGTTAATGAGGTTCGGATTCCTCTTCTCCCTCTTTCTCCTCCCGCCGTTCTTCTTCTTCTTCTATTTTTATTTCTTCTGTTTTTTTTGTTTTCTTCTTCTTTTCTTACGCAGGTGCTGTTCTTGGCTAAGGAGGGGCTTCTTCACGGTTCACCTCTTCATCCAACTGAAGCTTTTCTCCCCATTGAATATCAAAGCCAAGCTCAACAGATTTTTCTTCTCTCCCCCTCTATTCTCTATTGTTTTGTGTTTATTATATGCATGCATGTTCATATTTGATTATTTTTAATATCTCTCAACTACGTTGGGAACCTCCCCATAGTGCATCTATTGCACTCTTTCCCCTCATTTGCATGCATTCCTCATTCATTTTTCCCACACCCTTTTGCATAGGGGTTTAAGGGCAACCACCCTTAAGGTGTGTTCTTGCACACGTTTTCATACTCATATATTTTTATGAATTGATGCTACACTCACCATGTTTCTAATCCATATCTTTGTTGGTGTTTGTTTTTGTTTACAAGGGTAATTAATTGAAGAACTCTCTTCATCGGCCGGCCGATTAGAAGAGAAAGGAGCACCTACAATCAACCGCACTTTGAGGTATTTTCGCGATCATCCTTTCCCTTATTATTTTCCACTCGAGACCCTCGTGTCTCTGGCGATCACACACACTCCCCTTGTGCACCTCGTGCATGTTTCATCTCCACTATTGTTTATTGTTTGCTTTTCATTATATTTTCCTTAAGTGGATTTTAAAGGAATCTACGAATTGGCGATCACGGTGGGACCCTTTGTGTTCTTCTTTCATTACCCCTTTCCCCTTAGGCACCCGCGTGTGCCATCTCCCTTATTTGCACCCTCGGTGCGTCTCCCTTTTGTGCCCCTCGGGCACCCTCCATTGTGCTTTGCACTTTTCCCTAAGTGATTGGTCAGTTTGTTGTTGTTTTTCTTTAGAATTCCACTTATTCAAGAAATTGATGAGCATGCTTATTCTGTTGATTGCCATGATCACGTGATTGTGAGTGTTTGTCGTTTCTGGCCGGGGAAGATTTTCTGGAAAAGAGTGAATTAACGCCCCTGTCAGAGGCGTGCTTTATTTAACGCCCTAACCAAGGGCGTCTTATTCATATTTTACGCCCTCTGACAGGGCGTTTTCCAGCATATATCCTGATTTCTCTTGGTTTTATTACGCTACCTTTGAATTCACGCCCTTCTCCAGGGCGTTTCTTTATTGATCAGCGCCGCACATTAAGGCGTTTCTTGTGATTTGACGCCCGCTGGCAGGGGCGTCCTTTTATTGATAGCGCCTCAGTCTAAGGCGCGTTTTTCTGCCCCTGGCCCCTCGCTTTGATTCACGACAATCACACTGTCGTGTCTTTTGTTAGTAGCGCCCCCTGCCAGGGCGTGTTTTTACTGTGGGTTTCCAGAACCCTTCCCGTGGGTGAGTTTTCATGATATTTCATATTGATTGATCATATTGTGTGGTTGGCCTGATTTCTCCTGTTGCATTCATTCTTTGCATTGGTTTGGGAGCCCCCTCCTCTTCATTAGGATCCACACACCCTCTTGGAATCGGGACGACCCTCCATTGAGCATTCCGTCTCTTTGGACTGGAAATCCCTTTTCCAAGCCTCCATAAGTCCCCGCACCCGTGGATTCCCTCACGGACGCCGGGCAGGTTGTACCCTTTTGAAGTCCCGAGTTAGTTGGCCTATACGTGGTGAGAGGGGGTTCCTAGTTGGCATTGGAGTTCAAACCATATTGGAACTAGGTTTCCTCCCCTTGTGTGAATCATCCCAAACTTTGCTAAAATTCATTAATTCACCAAGGATCGAACATAAGAAATCAAGGTAACCATCACAACTTGTGTGTTTCTTTGCAAATTGTTTGCACACTAAAATTGCTTGAATGGCTTACTTTGATAGATAAAATAACATGTTCAATTCAATTAATGTTCATGAGGGTGATCAACCTAGCACATCTTATTCCCCTCAAATTCAACATGTTCATCATTCTCACCATACTTTCAAGGGACCACGTCCTCATTCTTATGGTGTTGCCCGACCCATGGGCAATGTCCATCCTTATGGTCCCCCTACTCAATCACGAGCCACTATCCCTTCGGGACCCTCTCGTCCCAATAATGAGAAGGTCTCCCAAATTTTGCATGCATTAGATCATCTTACCCCTCAACAGATCCAAGCCCTTAAGGCCGCCGTTGAAGGTACATCTCATTCATCTCATCCTCCTTCTAATCCTATTCGGGTAGCCCATCACCCACTTCCCTCTTCCACTCATGTTCCTAATCGGGTAGCCCATTACCCATCTCCTTCTATTCACACTCCTCCTCGGGTGGTCCGACACCCGCCTCCTTCTATTCCTCCTCCATCACAGCCCTGAGGCCCATTTACTCCTTGCAATCCGGCCCGTCCGGGTTCTTTTACAGGTCATCCCGTCAACTCCCCTCCACGGCCTTTTTATGCTACCCCTCCTCCTTCAAGGCCCTGCCAGCCCTCGGTTGTTCAAGTCACACCCCTCCAACAATCTCTGCTTGATAAGATTACTTTGATGGAGGAACAAATAAAGAGGGTCACGGCTCCTCCTACTCCAGTCAATCCTCTCCATGCCGCCTTGGACGAAATTACAAAGATGGAGAGAGAATGGAAAGACAGGAGGGATGATTACGGCGTCGGCGGCTCAAGCAAGCAGGAGCCGGCATTCGAAGAATCCGAGGCAGTGTACGATGATGATGAAGCTCCGCAGGCACCCCTTCCGAGTTTCCTTAATTTCCCGCTTTCCCCATTTACATTCGATGAACCCCCTGCTCAGGATGAAACCATCCCTGATCCAACCCCTATTTATGAGACTAATTGGTGTTACGATGATGGGTCGATACTTCAATCACCCACACCGGCACATTGTAAGTCTCCTCCTATCCTTGACACCGCATACATTACACCTCCTCCAGTTACACCATTAACCTCCGCAACACTGGCCTCCCCCAAGCCTTCCACTATTAAACCTCCACCCGTTAAGCCATCTACCTCCACACTATTAGCCTCCATCGAACCCACCATTGAACCTTCCCCAATTAACCTCCCATTACCGCCACCTCGGCCTTCTATTATCCCTTTAAAACCCACTTTGCCCATTCCACCCTTTAACCCTTTACCCTTACCCATGGCTAATCCTGAGCAGGATGCACCCCTTTTTGCACCCGAGCCAATCCCAACTGATTCCGAGCAAAGGGAGAAACTCGGCGTGTCTGAACCTCCACCTCCACTTACGCCAACACTTTCCATTATACCTCCACCACTCACAAAGCCTTCCGCCTCCGCTTCACCTCCTTCTACTACTCGGAATGTGGGTGCTTCTGCAAGTATATGTGCCGAAGATGATCAAGAGCCGGGCAAGACAGATTTGGCCATGGCCGTGATGTTCAAGACCCAAGAATTTATTTGCCGGATGCCAATCCGGGTTATTGTGCCAAGCACGGTCGAAGAAGCCAAGTCGCCGCCATGCCAAGCATTGATGCTGTGTAAGGGCCGGGCAGGGCACCCTTTGTTCCAATTTCCAAATTTTGAATCTTTGGGCAACATAATGCTTCCGAGCCCAACTTTCCAACTCCCTCACACCATTACTTTGCACTCTCCAAGGGAGTTGACATTCACCATTGAAGCTTCGGCAGGGGCTATTTCTCATACACTTTCACTGCCGTGGAGGGGCAGTTATCTTAATGCTAAGGGGCCATCCCTTATTTGTTCCACTTTCTATTCACCCATCTCTATCACTTTTTCTTCATGGGCCATTCCCAGGGTTAGGAGGAGGATCTCATCCTCTCGCCCTTCACATTCTTCATATTCTTTGCATTTCATCCATTCATCGCATCCATCCCATTGCATGCATTTGCACCTCCTGCTTCTCGAGTTTCCAAACCCGTATCTTCCCTGCCTTCCGGCACCTCCGGATATTCCGCACTTCCCATCTTATTCATCTTCATCTTGTTATCCACTATCCCTAGGGCATCGCGTCCCTTTTCCTGCTATCTCCCTGGAACCTCCAGGAATTTTATCCCTCCTCTTTGGGCATCTCGACCTTTCTGATTCTCCTTTTCCGGAACCTCCGGATTTTCCCCTTGGGCATCGCGCCCCTTCTTATTTGCCTCCTCCGAAACCTCCGGATTTTCTCCTTGGGCATCGCGCCCCTTCTTATTTGCTTCCTCCGGAACCTCCGGATTTTCCCCTTGGGCATCGCGCCCCTTCTCATTTGCTACCTCCGGAACCTCCGGATTTTTCTCCTGATCCTCTTTCATTCCTCTCTCTTGGGTATCGCGCCCCTTTCTATATTCTTCCTCCGGAACCTCCGGATTCTCCACCTGATTGTCTCAATCTTTTCCCCGGGCATCGTGCCCCTTTCCATTTGCTTCCTCCGGAACCTTCGAATTCTCCGTCTTATTCTCTCTATCATCTTCCAGGACATCGTGACCCTCCTGATTTCATTCCTCCGGAACCTCCGGACTTTTCCCTAGGGCACGACGCCCCTTTCCATCTTCTCCTTCCTAATTTCATTCCTCCGGAACCTCCGAATTTTTCTCTCCTCCCTGGGCATCGCGTCCCTCGGCATTTGCTCCCTCCGGAACCTCCGGACCCTCCATCTATTCTTCGATTCATCTTTCTGATTTTTCAGAACATCACCTCCTTCATTTTTTTCTTCCTTTTCCATCATCTTTTTCCCTATTTTGTCTCAGGGCATCGCGTCCCTTCTTTTGTCATCCCTCCGGAGCCTCCGGATGATTTCTCCTCTCACGATTCTCCTCTGCCTCTGGACCCTCCGGATCCGCCTCTTTCTATCTACCAATTTCTTCTTCTAATTCCTCCTGATTCTGGGTCTGACCCAACTTCTTCCACATCCACTGCCTTGGGCATCTGCCCTTTCTCCCATTGCTTCCGAGGCTTTAGTCCTCATTCCTCCTTCTAATTCCCCTCTCCTTCTGTAGACTGTTCCATGTGATCAGGGTCTCCGCGCCTTAGTGAGGGAGTTCTAGCCCTCGCCTCTTTTCCTTTTTTTCCTTATTCGTCTAAGTCTGGTCTTGGCACCACTCCTTCTTGTTAAGCCACTCCCAAAATCCTTTGCTTCCAATCCTTTTGACTGCCAAAGAGGACAAATCCCACGATGATCAACCTCTCGCGGCAGCTACTTTAACAAAGGTTGCAAGGTAACATATTGGCGTAAGTACGCATTTTTATAATATCATTCCCTCATTACTTCACGCATGATTTTCAAAATGAAGTGCTTCTTAACGAGATTAAGAGTGGTGTTTTAAACCTTTATCTTAAGCTTTTGTTTAATTGAAATCATTGTTAAAAAGAGTCTTTAGGCTTGCTTTTGCAGCACTCTTGGTTAATAAGAATCCCGTGCTGGGAATTCAACATTCTCTCCCTGCTTGTTAAGATCAACCCTCAGCTGGGCACCGCACACACTTCACGGCGTCCTTAGCCGTCTCCTTGGTTAAAACACCGTTGCTACCTTGGCCATGCCATGAGAATTCCTGAAAGTCTTTTTCTCTTCTTTACTCGGCCACGTGCAGGGGCAAGAGGTTGACGGATGAGATGACCAACCTTGGTAATCCCCAATACGAGAGGAGTCTCAAATAGGGGCAGTCTTGACCCAAACTAAATATGAATTTCATGATATACATCTCGCCAAAAGGGCTATTATGAAAATCAAGTCAAAACTTTGATAAATTCAAAATAGTGAATTATGGCATGACAAGAGTGGCAAAGTCCCCGCAGGGAAAATCCTGGTCGTATGCATGTCAAGGGTCTAAAAATTAAAGGCACAAAGCCCCGGCACAACAGACTACCTCTTTGAAGGGAACACCTTGGAAGGAATTCAAGTCCCGATATCTCCCATCCTGCATAAAGCTTATCTCCAATTATTCTTCTCATCTCCCTCCAAGACCGCATGTTTCTCGGGTATGGCCTTGGTAGGGGCACCGTTGATCAAAGACGGTCGGTTATAGGATGCCACTTTCGATGCACGTCCAGCTTTGGGCAGTTTTAGCGAAAAGGGAAGGAACAAGGACCCCTAGCCAGTGGTTCAAAATAACCCTTTGATGCTGCATTAACAATGTCTAAGCCAAAATCCAAAAAAAATTGAATATTTCCCGTTCAAAATCCCAACAAAAATTCAAAATATTTTCCAAAAATCTCCATAAAAATTTGTATATTCCAAAACTCATAAAAATTTGCATATTTCAAAACTCCATAAAAATTGCATTGTGTTTTCTGATGGTGTTTTGCAGGAACAGCTTTGTAGAGACCAAAAGCACGGGATGGGTCCCCTCTCTACTTATTGCTATCAATCTATTGATTCTTCCCAATATTCTCATGACATGCCACCCAGGGGCATCATCTCCCTATATCATTCTGATTATCATATCTCATGATTACTCATCTCCAAATCTTTCAATCAATTCCTGCTTGTTTCATCTGATTACTCTGCCGATGGGCATTATCAGATCCTGATTATTTAACTCCAAAACTTGATTAGCCAGATTGTCATCCTCATGACAAACAACAAATAATGATGCTTTGCTATGTCATGATTTGACTTATCCTGTTCATGATATATGCTATGATTGGTTGCTTTGATTCATGCTATGCATGCTATGATTAAATGCATTAGTCATTGCTTGTTATATCTTGGCTAATGAATTTTTGAGCGCAGGAGGAGGCTCTTGGTCCCGCCGACAGGGCATCATCACTCAAAGTCCCACGGTGCTTGCAGCTCATTTCTCAGTTCCCATGCTTATTGATATCACCATCTCCCTGTATGCATTCTACTATATGTTACATATGTTACTAGATTATATCAAGGACCTTGTGGCTTTGGTAAATTTGGGATTTGAGTTCCCCTTCATCAAAAATAATGATGATTCCAGAGAAGTCTTAGTCACACGGATAGGCCGTTGAGCCGTCCAATACTGGGGACGATGGTTCCCTTTTTACGAGTTGGTGCGTGGATAAACGGGCTTCGGCTTAGTATCAGCTCGCAGAATTGGTTTCTTGACCCAGTCTGGGCAGTTTAATAATATTATCCTTGATTATATTATATTTTCATTTGTTATTTTCCCTTTAGCCCAGCATGCATTCATGTAGGACTTTGAATTAACATTGGAAAATCATTCTGATAAGCTGATGTTGAGAGTTAAATTGATCTTAATCTTTCTCGATATGAGATTTTCATTGCCGAATTGAATCTTCAGTTCGTTTTGTTGCTATTTTGGGTGATTTTCTCGAAAACTCCTTATTTGCATTTTTATCATCTTATTTCAATCCTTTCCTTTGATCCACCTTGGCTGCAGCACGTCCACATTGGCTGGTAACTGCTCCCCAATGGTGAAACTTACAGGTTTGTGACCTGGGGTACTTCCACCACGCTAGAAGTTGATCATTTTATTTTATCTCCTTCGTGCACCGCGTGCATATCTCCCCTTTTATCCAAACATTGTTGATTTCGTTGGATTTCCCGAGATTTGCTTCATCTCGAGCTTTTGATTTGATTCTCATCAAGTGATGTTGATTGCGTGTCTCATCACACCTTGGCATCTACTTTTCAGTTTGCTACGCTCCCTTGCAAAGCAGACGCCAAGGCGGGGCAGCTGTAGACACGCCAAAATTGACATTACTTTGAGTATTTCTCATATTACCTTGTAATGCCCCATTTGACCCTCAAATTAGCTTATTTGAGTGTTTTTTCCATTTTTCATGGATTTTCTCCCCTTTCCCTCTTTTTTAAAATTAACGCCCTGGAGAGGGGCGTGTTTTGCACATGTTTTCATACTCATCTATTTTTTATGAATTGATGCTACACTCACCATGTTTCTAATCCATATCTTTGTTGGTGTTTGTTTTTGTTTGCAAGGGTAATTAATTGAAGAACTCTCTTCATCGGCCGGCCGATCAGAAGAGAAAGGAGCACCTACAATCAACCACACTTTGAGGTATTTTCGCGATCATCCTTTCCCTTATTATTTTCCACTCGAGACCCTCGTGTCTCTGGCGATCACACACACTCCCCTTGTGCACCTCGTGCATGTTTCATCTCCACTATTGTTTATTGTTTGCTTTTCATTATATTTTCCTTAAGTGGATTTTAAAGGAATCTACAAATTGGCGATCACGGTGGGACCCTTTGTGTTCTTCTTTCATTACCCCTTTCCCCTTAGGCACCCGCGTGTGCCATCTCCCTTATTTGCACCCTCGGTGCGTCTCCCTTTTGTGCCCCTCGGGCACCCTCCATTGTGCTTTGCACTCTTCCCTAAGTGATTGGTCAGTTTGTTGTTTTTTTTCTTTAGAATTCCACTTATTCAAGAAATTGATGAGCATGCTTATTCTGTTGATTGCCATGATCACGTGATTGTGAGTGTTTGTCGTTTCTGGCCGGGGAAGATTTTCTGGAAAAGAGTGAATTAACGCCCCTGTCAGAGGCGTGCTTTATTTAACGCCCTAACCAAGGGCGTCTTATTCATATTTTACGCCCTCTGACAGGGCGTTTTCCAGCATATATCCTGATTTCTCTTGGTTTTATTACGCTGCCTTTGAATTCACGCCCTTCTCCAGGGCGTTTCTTTATTGATCAGCGCCGCACATTAAGGCGTTTCTTGTGATTTGACGCCCGCTGGCAGGGGCGTCCTTTTATTGATAGCGCCTCAGTCTAAGGCGCGTTTTTCTGCCCCTGGCCCCTCGCTTTGATTCACGACAATCACACTGTCATGTCTTTTGTTAGTAGCGCCCCCTGCCAGGGCATGTTTTTACTGTGGGTTTCCAGAACCCTTCCCGTGGGTGAGTTTTCATGATATTTCATATTGATTGATCATATTGTGTGGTTGGCCTGATTTTCCATGTTGCATTCATTCTTTGCATTGGTTTGGGAGCCCCCTCCTCTTCATTAGGATCCACACACCCTCTTGGAATCGGGACGACCCTCCATTGAGCATTCCGTCTCTTTGGACTGGAAATCCCTTTTCCAAGCCTCCATAAGTCTCCGCACCCGTGGATTCTCTCACGGACGCCGGGCAGGTTGTACCCTTTTGAAGTCCCGAGTTAGTTGGCCTATACGTGGTGAGAGAGGGTTCCTAGTTGGCATTGGAGTTCAAACCATATTGGAACTAGGTTTCCTCCCCTTGTGTGAATCATCCCAAACTTTGCTAAAATTCATTAATTCACCAAGGATCGAACATAAGAAATCAAGGTAACCATCACAACTTGTGTGTTTCTTTGCAAATTGTTTGCACACTAAAATTGCTTGAATGACTTACTTTGATAGATAAAATAACATGTTCAATTCAATTAATGTTCATGAGGGTGATCAACCTAGCACATCTTATTCCCCTCAAATTCAACATATTCATCATTCTCACCATACTTTCAAGGGACCACGTCCTCATTCTTATGGTGTTGCCCGACCCATGGGCAATGTCCATCCTTATGGTCCCCCTACTCAATCACGAGCCACTATCCCTTCGGGACCCTCTCGTCCCAATAATGAGAAGGTCTCCCAAATTTTGCATGCATTAGATCATCTTACCCCTCAACAGATCCAAGCCCTTAAGGCCGCCGTTGAAGGTACATCTCATTCATCTCATCCTCCTTCTAATCCTATTCGGGTAGCCCATCACCCACTTCCCTCTTCCACTCATGTTCCTAATCGGGAAGCCCATTACCCATCTCCTTCTATTCACACTCCTCCTCGGGTGGTCCGACACCCGCCTCCTTCTATTCCTCCTCCATCACGGCCCCGAGGCCCATTTACTCCTTGCAATCCGGCCCGTCCGGGTTCTTTTACGGGTCATCCCGTCAACTCCCCTCCACGGCCTTTTTATGCTACCCCTCCTCCTTCAAGGCCCTGCCAGCCCTCGGTTGTTCAAGTCACACCCCTCCAACAATCTCTGCTTGATAATATTACTTTGATGGAGGAACAAATAAAGAGGGTCACGGCTCCTCCTACTCCAGTCAATCCTCTCCATGCCGCCTTGGACGAGATTACAAAGATGGAGAGAGAATGGAAAGACAGGAGGGATGATTACGGTGTCGGCGGCTCAAGCAAGCAGGAGCCGACATTCGAAGAATCCGAGACAGTGTACGATGATGATGAAGCTCCGTAGGCACCCCTTCCGAGTTTCCTTAATTTCTCGCTTTCCCCATTTTCATTCGATGAACCCCCTGCTCAGGATGAAACCATCCCTGATCCAACCCCTATTTATAAGACTAATTGGTGTTACGATGATGGGTCGATACTTCAATCACCCACACCGGCACATTGTAAGTCTCCTCCTATCCTTGACACCGCATACATTACACCTCCTCCAGTTACACCATTAACCTCCGCAACACTGGCCTCCCCCAAGCCTTCCACTATTAAACCTCCACCCGTTAAGCCATCTACCTCCACACTATTAGCCTCCATCGAACCCACCATTGAACCTTCCCCAATTAACCTCCCATTACCGCCACCTCAGCCTTCTATTATCCCTTTAAAACCCACTTTGCCCATTCCACCCTTTAACCCTTTACCCTTACCCATGGCTAATCCTGAGCAGGATCCACCCCTTTTTGCACCCGAGCCAATCCCAACTGATTCCGAGCAAAGGGAGAAACTCAGCGTGTTTGAACCTCCGCCTCCACTTACGCCAACACTTTCCATTATACCTCCACCACTCACAAAACCTTCCGCCTCCGCTTCACCTCCTTCTACTACTCGGAATGTGGGTGCTTCTGCAAGTATATGTGCCGAAGATGATCAAGAGCCGGGCAAGACAGATTTGGCCATGGTCGTGATGTTCAAGACCCAAGAATTTATTTGCCGGATGCCAATCCGGGTTATTGTGCCAAGCACGGTCGAAGAAGCCAAGTCGCCGCCATGCCAAGCATTGATGCTGTGTAAGGGCTGGGCAGGGCACCCTTTGTTCCAATTTCCAAATTTTGAATCTTTGGGCAACATAATGCTTCCGAGCCCAACTTTCCAACTCCCTCACACCATTACTTTGCACTCTCCAAGGGAGTTGACATTCACCATTGAAGCTTCGGCAGGGGCTATTTCTCATACACTTTCACTGCCGTGGAGGGGCAGTTATCTTAATGCTAAGGGGCCATCCCTTATTTGTTCCACTTTCTATTCACCCATCTCTGTCACTTTTTCTTCATGGGCCATTCCCAGGGTTAGGAGGAGGATCTCATCCTCTCGCCCTTCACATTCTTCATATTCTTTACATTTCATGCATTCATCGCATCCATCCCATTGCATGCATTTGCACCTCCTGCTTCCCGAGTTTCCAAACCCGTATCTTCCCTGCCTTCCGGCACCTCCGGATATTCTGCACTTCCCATCTTATTCATCTTCATCTTGTTATCCACTATCCCTGGGGCATCGCGTCTCTTTTCCTGCTATCTCCCTGGAACCTCTAAGAATTTTATCCCTCCTCTTTGGGCATCTCGCCCTTTCTGATTCTCCTCCTCCGGAACCTCCGGATTTTCCCCTTGGGCATCGTGCCCCTTCTTATTTGCTTCCTCCGGAACCTCTGGATTTTCCCCTTGGGCATCGCGCCCCTTCTCATTTGCTACCTCCGGAACCTCCGGATTTTTCTCCTGATCCTCTTTCATTCCTCTCTCTTGGGTATCGCGCCCCTTTCTATATTCTTCCTCCGGAACCTCCGGATTCTCCACCTGATTGTCTCCATCTTTTCCCCGGGCATCGTGCCCCTTTCCATTTGCTTCCTCCGGAACCTCCGAATTCTCCGTCTTATTCTCTCTATCATCTTCCAGGACATCGTGACCCTCCTGATTTCATTCCTCCGGAACCTCCGAACTTTTCCCTCGGGCACGACGCCCCTTTCCATCTTCTCCTTCCTAATTTCATTCCTCCGGAACCTCCGGATTTTTCTCTCCTCCCTGGGCATCGTGTCCCTCGACATTTGCTCCCTCCGGAACCTCCGGACCCTCCATCTATTCTTCGATTCATCTTTCTGATTTTTCAGAACATCACCTCCTTCATTTTTTTCTTCCTTTTCCATCATCTTTTTCCCTATTTTCTCTTAGGGCATCGCGTCCCTTCTTTTGTCATCCCTCCGGAGCCTCCGGATGATTTCTCCTCTCACGATTCTCCTCTGCCTCCGGACCCTCCGGATCCACCTCTTTCTATCTACCAATTTCTTCTTCTAATTCCTCCTGATTCTGGGTCTGACCCAACTTCTTCCACATCCACTGCCTTGGGCATCTGCCCTTTCTCCCATTGCTTCCGAGGCTTTAGTCCTCATTCCTCCTTCTAATTCCCCTCTCCTTCTGTAGACTGTTCCATGTGATCAGGGTCTCCGCGCCTTAGTGAGGGAGTTCTAGCCCTCGCCTCTTTTCCTTTTTTTCCTTATTCGTCTGAGTCTGGTCTTGGCACCACTCCTTCTTGTTAAGCCACTCCCAAAATCCTTTGCTTCCAATCCTTTTGACTGCCAAAGAGGACAAATCCCACGATGATCAACCTCTCGCGGCAGCTGCTTTAACAAAGGTTGCAAGGTAACATATTGGCGTAAGTACGCATTTTTATGATATCATTCCCTCATTAGTTCACGCATGATTTTCAAAATGAAGTGCTTCTTAACGAGATTAAGAGTGGTGTTTTAAACCTTTATCTTAAGCTTTTGTTTAATTGAAATCATTGTTAAAAAGAGTCTTTAGGCTTGCTTTTGCAGCACTCTTGGTTAATAAGAACCCCGTGCTGGGAATTCAACATTCTCTCCCTGCTTGTTAAGATCAACCCTCAGCTGGGCACCGCACACACTTCACGGCGTCCTTAGCCGTCTCCTTGGTTAAAACACCGTTGCTACCTTGGCCATGCCATGAGAATTCCTGAAAGTCTTTTTCTCTTCTTTACTCGGCCACGTGCAGGGGCAAGAGGTTGACGGATGAGATGACTAACCTTGGTAATCCCCAATACGAGAGGAGTCTCAAATAGGGGCAGTCTTGACCCAAACTAAATATGAATTTCATGATATACATCTCGCCAAAAGGGCTATTATGAAAATCAAGTCAAAACTTTGATAAATTCAAAATAGTGAATTATGGCATGACAAGAGTGGCAAAGTCCCCGCAGGAAAAATCCTGGTCGTATGCATGTCAAGGGTCTAAAAATTAAAGACACAAAGCCCCGGCACAACAGACTACCTCTTTGAAGGGAACACCTTGGAAGGAATTCAAGTCCCGATATCTCCCATCCTGCATAAAGCTTATCTCCAATTATTCTTCTCTTCTCCCTCCAAGACCGAATGTTTCTCGGGTATGGCCTTGGTAGGGGCACCGTTGATCAAAGACGTCGATTATAGGATGCCACTTTCGATGCACGTCCAGCTTTGGGCAGTTTTAGCGAAAAGGGAAGGAACAAGGACCCCTAGCCAGTGGTTCAAAACAACCCTTTGATGCTGCATTAACAATGTCTAAGCCAAAATCCAAAAAAAATTGAATATTTCCCGTTCAAAATCCCAACAAAAATTCAAAATATTTTCCAAAAATCTCCATAAAAATTTGTATAGTCCAAAACTCATAAAAATTTGCATATTTCAAAACTCCATAAAAATTGCATTGTGTTTTCTGATGGTGTTTTGCAGGAACAGCTTTGTAGAGACCAAAAGCACGGGATGGGTCCCCTCTCTACTTATTGCTATCAATCTATTGATTCTTCCCAATATTCTCATGACATGCCACCCAGGGGCATCATCTCCCTATATCATTCTGATTATCATATCTCATGATTACTCATCTCCAAATCTTTCAATCAATTCCTGCTTGTTTCATCTGATTACTCCGCCGATGGGCATTATCAGATCCTGATTATTTAACTCCAAAACTTGATTAGCCAGATTGTCATCCTCATGACAAACAACAAATAATGATGCTTTGCTATGTCATGATTTGACTTATGATGTTCATGATATATGCTATGATTGGTTGCTTTGATTCATGCTATGCATGCTATGATTAAATGCCTTAGTCATTGCTTGTTATATCTTGGCTAATGAATTTTTGAGCGCAGGAGGAGGCTCTTGGTCCCGCCGACAGGGCATCATCACTCAAAGTCCCACGGTGTTTGCAGCTCATTTCTCAGTTCCCATGCTTATTGATATCACCATCTCCCTATATGCATTCTACTATATGTTACATATGTTACTAGATTATATCAAGGACCTTGTGGCTTTGGTAAATCTGGGATTTGAGTTCCCCTTCATCAAAAACAATGATGATTCCAGAGAAGTCTTAGTCACACGGATAGGCCGTTGAGCCGTCCAAGACTGGGGATGATGGTTCCCTTTTTACGAGTTGGTGCGTGGATAAACGGGCTTCGGCTTAGTATCAGCTCGCAGAATTGGTTTCTTGACCCAGTCTGGGCAGTTTAACAATATTATCCTTGATTATATTATATTTTCATTTGTTATTTTCCCTTTAGCCCAGCATGCATTCATGTAGGACTTTGAATTAACATTGGAAAATCATTCTGATAAGCTGATGTTGAGAGTTAAATTGATCTTAATCTTTCTCGATATGAGATTTTCATTGCCGAATTGAATCTTCAGTTCGTTTTGTTGCTGTTTTGGGTGATTTTCTCGAAAGCTCCTTGTTTGGATTTTTATCATCTTATTTCAATACTTTCCTTTGATCCACCTTGGCTGCAGCACATCCACATTGGCTGGTAACCGCTCCCCAATGGTGAAACTTACAGGTTTGTGACCTGGGGTACTTCCACCGCGCTGGAAGTTGATCATTTTATTTTATCTCCTTCGTGCACCGCGTGCACATCTCCCCTTTTATCCAAACATTGTTGATTTCGTTGGATTTCCTGAGATTTGCTTCATCTCGAGCTTTTGATTTGATTCTCATCAAGTGATGTTGATTGCGTGTCTCATCACACCTTGGCATCTACTTTTCAGTTTGCTACGCTCCCTTGCAAAGTAGACGCCAAGGCGGGGCAGCTGTAGACACGCCAAAATTGACATTACTTTGAGTATTTCTCATATTGCCTTGTAATGCCCCATTTGACCCTCAAATTAGCTTATTTGAGTGTTTTTTCCATTTTTCATGGATTTTCTCCCCTTTCCCTCTTTTTTAAAATTAACGCCCTGGAGAGGGGAGTGTTTTTAAAAAAAAAACGCGGCCTGATCTAGGGCGTGTCTCCCCATTTTATCTATTTCTCCCCATTTTACCTATTTTATAAATTCGTGACCTCGTGAAGGGCGTGTTTTAAAACACTACCTGACCTGGGGCGTTTCTTTATGAAAGGACGCCCTGAGATGAGGGCGTCAATTCCCGGCATTATCCAATTTTCGAAAAAGAATAAATGTTTTGAAAAATGTTAATTAACGCCCTTCTTTGGGGCGTGTTTAAATTAACGCCTCTCCCGGAGGCGTGTTTCAGAATTTCCAAATAAAAGAAATATTTATTTCCAAAATTGATCTGGGAGTTAACGCCCTGACCCAGGGCGTGTTTTAAATTAACGCCCCTTGACAGGTCGTCAATTCTTTAATTGACGCCCTGACCAAGGGCGTGTTTCATCTTCTGGCTTCGCAGCCCTTTCCCCAGAGAGTCCTTGCTTCACTAGATACCTGCTGGGTTTGGGCTCTTGCCCATTCTTATCATTTCCCTCTTGGGACTCTTGCCCATGTTTATCTCTTCCTCAACCTATTTAATAGAGCCATTGGCTCTGTTAATGAGGTTCGGATTCCTCTTCTCCCTCTTTCTCCTCCCGCCGTTCTTCTTCTTCTTCTGTTTTTCTTTCTTCTGTTTTTTTTGTTTTCTTCTTCTTTTCTTACGCAGGTGTTGTTCTTTGCTAAGGAGGGGCTTCTTCACGGTTCACCTCTTCATCCAACTGAAGCTTTTCTCCCCATTGAATATCAAAGCCAAGCTCAACAGATTTTTCTTCTCTCCCCCTCTATTCTCTATTATTTTGTGTTTATTATATGCATGCATGTTCATATTTGATTATTTTTAATATCTCTCAACTACGTTGGGAACCTCCCCATAGTGCATCTATTGCACTCTTTCCCCTCATTTGCATGCATTCCTCATTCATTTTTCCCACACCCTTTTGCATAGGGGTTTAAGGGCAACCACCCTTAAGGTGTGTTCTTGCACATGTTTTCATACTCATATATTTTTTATGAATTGATGCTACACTCACCATGTTTCTAATCCATATCTTTGTTGGTGTTTGTTTTTGTTTGCAAGGGTAATTAATTGAAGAACTCTCTTCATCGGCCGGCCTATTAGAAGAGAAAGGAGCACCTACAATCAACCGCACTTTGAGGTATTTTCGTGATCATCCTTTCCCTTATTATTTTCCACTCGAGACTCTCGTGTCTCTGGCGATCACACACACTCCCCTTGTGCACCTCGTGCATGTTTCATCTCCACTATTGTTTATTGTTTGCTTTTCATTTTATTTTCCTTAAGTGGATTTTAAAGGAATCTACACCCGGTAGATGGCAATCAAGAGGGGAGGAGTGAATTGATTGACCTTTAAAAAAATTTCTTAGACGATTCGATAAAAAATGCAGATACAGAAAATATTAGAAGATGTGACCACACTCTTCTCACCCGAGGATGTACCACACGAATAAAGAAAAGTTCAAAGAAGATTATTGCTAGAATAACAGTGAAGCAATTTGCACTCTCGACAAGAAGCCCACATGAGAAATACGCTAACAGCAAACCATGATGAACATGAAGATTTTAGGTGGTTCGGGTTCACAACAGTGCCCCCTACGTCCACCCCTCACAAAGTGAGGATTCCTTCCACTATATAGTGAAAAACCACACACACACACACACACACACACACACACACACACACACACACACACACACACACACACACACACACACACACACACACACACACACACACACACGTTGTGATGTTCACAGCCACACACACACATGCGCTGTGACCTGTAGACGCACACACACACACAGTCTATGATGAGAGAAAATATTCAGATAAACAACATGCTCTTTGAACTGGAAGAATATGATCAAGATATAGACAATATCAACTCTAAGGATGCTAGAAATCTCCCTTTCGACGATGAGCACTTAACATATCTTCTTCTCTTGGATGACGATGCAGGATGAGAGCAGATTCCATAAGAAGAAGGCCGGAGGATGATGCTTAGCCCGAGATGTGCTTGGCTCAACTTTAAACCAGGAGGAGGAGCTTTGAATCCTTTAGGAATAGCATCAAATCTTCAAGGAACTCAGATGGTTTTCATGCTTGAGGCACCTCTCCCGTGTTTCTTCTCCTGCAAGCATACAAAGATGAAAGAGTAAAAATATTTCCTTCTCCTTAACTTTTGGGTCGCCCCAATCATGGGTTTTATACCCCCAAGTCTGGGGGACACGTGTATGGTAATGGGATCCTCGGATCCAACACTTTTAGGGCAAAAGATGGGAGAAAAAGTAACATCGATCCGGATTCGAAACAGGTTCGGCGACGGATAACGGAAAGGGTCGACCCTCGTGGCTGACCGAGCAGAAACCAGAGAGGTCCAAAAAATATAAACACTCTGGGTCGACCCATGGGGTCGACTCTTGAGACCAACAACTAAAAAATTGAAAACCCGATGGCTCGGAAGGACCCAGGGGTCGACCCTTGTGGTCGACCCTTCTTCACAGACTCAACAGAAAATAAACTAAGTGCTAGATACAGCCAAGGGGTCGACCCTTGGGGTCAACCCATCCACAGGGTTTATTTCTAAGACATGTATGAGTGAATTTGAAGATCAAAACCATATCGAGTTGACCCTTGGGGTCGAAGCAATGAAATCTATCATGGAAAGTCAACTTAACAAGGGAAATGAGTTTTGTCTAGATCTCACCATGCATCCTCGAATTTTTTAGGAAGCGAGCCTCATTCCTGAGTTCTGCAAAAACACCAAAATCAGAGTTAGATTTAATCTTGACAGTTTCAACTCAAAAGACTTACTCAAAAGGGGAATTTCTTGATCCTGCGAATTTCATCCTTTGACTGCACTAGAAGATCATGATCTAAGGAAAAACAAGAATCAAATACATGTTCTTCATACTAGAGCAGTTGAAAAATTAGTTTGTTCAACTTTATTCACCCGACAATTATTCTAGACTCATATAGTGTTTGGTCATCATCAAAATCTAACAAATAAGAGCTTTCACTCAAGGGGGTTCAACAGTCTCCCCCTTTTTGATGATGACAAAATACTATATGCTAGATTTAAGTTTAACAAATGAACTTCTATTTACAATGGAAATCTGAATTATGACCTTAACACAAAGATAGATCAAGCTAATCGTTGTCAAAGCCCATACAAGAAACAAGAGATCCACTTACACAGCTTCATTCCACAACCTCAATTATGAGTTCACATTTCATTCCATGCACCAATCTGAATCAATTAAGAAGCATATCAAAAGAAGACACACATCTTCATTCAAACATTCTGCGATTGACCAATCATGAGCATCATCCATAGTTTTTCCGACAACAAGGTTTTAAGACATACAAAGTCTGAGTTCATGAGTTTTTAAAAAGAAACTACAATGCAAACATATGCAATGCCATGTGATGCAACATTACTAACTTACATGACTGATGAACGCAAACATGTAGGCAAGCACACATCACACGTATCTAGTCAGGCACACACATCATATTACAAAATGTCTCCCCCTTTGGCATCATCAAAAAGGAGGCGGTGAAGATGGGATAGCAAGAGTGGAGTGCTGTTGGAGTGCAATTATCTAGTTCGAATCTGGAGAGGGTGGAGATGGTGGGCGTCTAATGTAATCTACAATATCCTGAAACATTCTGGTTTGAGCGTCCAAAGCTTGCGAATTTGACTCAAGATAAGTGGTTACCCTTTGAAATTTCTGAGTGTAATCCGCATGGGAAAGCTTCAAATCTGAAATATCTTTGGCAAGAACATCCATAGTCTCCCCAAACTTGTCTAAACGCCCATCAATGGAATCCAATCGGTCTGTGACCATCTGAACCACCTCAGAAGGTATCCCCTCATGATGAATATTTTGCTGTTGGTCGCCTATAAGAGCCTCATCATCATCATCATCTTCAGAGATAGCAGCTTTTCTAGAACTCTTCAAAGTTCAAACCCAAACGCCATTTCTAACAACATAATTCATATTGTGGCAGATGGTATGAATGGAGTCGATATCCGCTTCTCGTATGGTCTGATAAGGTTCTTTAGACATATCAAAATTCATGAACTCAAAAATTGTAGTTAACAAAGCCGCATATGGAAGAGTTCTATTTTTGTGCTTCATGCTCATATAGATGTGATCAAGCATAATTGATTGAAAATTAATGCGAAGACCACCTAGAAGACAATAGAACATAAACATGTGAATCTCTGTAACTTTATCATGACCTCCTCCTCTAGGTAGTAAAACTGTTGTCATCATGCGATGTAAAATACGCTGCATCGGAGGAAAAGGATTTGCATTAAGACCAGCGGTCGATCTATCGTCCATATCTTCTGAAGCCATCATTTGGTAAACAACATCTTCTCGCACATGAATGTCTCCAAAGGTGTAGCATTCACTAGGCAGTCTGAAAGCTCTGCCTAAAAATGCGGGTGTAAGCTTAATCATGTGGGCATTGACTATAGTGTACTGATTGTTGTCAGCAACTGATAGATTGCTATAAAACTGATGCACAAGCTTGGGAAATACATGGCGAGGAGCAGACATAAAAGTATCCAAATTTGACTGACTGCAAATAATATCCACTAGAGCTGGGAGATTTTTGTTTATTTTTTGGAAATCTACCGCCTGAGGGCGAAGTACCTTTCTGTCCAACATCTTGCTGGAGGAAGAGAGTGAGTCCCTTTTCATGAATGTAAGCTCATTGTTCTTCGACCTTTGTTCTCGAGCTCTGCTTGATTCCTCCCCCTTGCGAGAAGGACACCTCTTTGGGGGCATCTGGAACACAAGACAAATAAGAACCCTAGATGGTGTTGCAGATCACGTTGGTTTGAAAATGGGATGCCTTTACCTTAGATATTCATATTCTCTACATACCATGGCTTACCTCAGAGGAGATTGGGAGTAAAGATGAAGCTTTTAGATGCAATGGAAGGGGGTTGCGAGTTGCCAGCGGTTGGATCTTGCCTTGAGACCTCGGACGTGTTAGGGTTGCAAGTAGTGGTTTTAGGGCTTGAAAGAGATGGTGGTAGGTTGTAGAAGGGGGCTAGAGTGTTTTTATAGGCATGAGGGAGGGAGTTAGGTCAAAATCCCTCTTTGTGAATTGGCCAGAGGGTCGACCCTATGGGTCAACCCGTCCCCTGTTCTTTAACAAAAAATTATATAAATATCATGTGAAGTCCATGGAAGTTCGGCCCTATTCCCCAATGATTAAAACATGTGAGAATCATGGAAAATGAGAGTTTTGAGGCTAAACATCAATTGGGGAGAATATTTCAAGGAAGTTAAGATCACATTTAAACGCTTATTTTCCAACTCTCCAAAATGCAGATTTTGAAAATTTTTGCTCCATTGGTAGGCACTTGAATGTATTCAAGGTGACATTAGCCATAAAAGAAAGCAATGAAGGAGTTCATACTAAATAAATAGAAGAAACGCAATTCACGCACATGATGATTTTTCATACAAATTAATTTTATGTAGTTCAAGCGATATGATATGCATGAAGAAGGAGACTTATTAATGCAAATGCGTTCAAGGCACATTGATACTTGGTACGATGGCGGAGTATGGTCTCACGCATGATGAATGCTTTCAGATAGACTTAATCCACCTTTCCACAATTCACCATTTTATATACTAAGTAATCTTATAAACACTGATGCACAATATGCAAGTAAACAACTTATTCATAGAATGTAATGCATGATGTGGAAGTTCATGAGTCAGACTCCTCTATCCTACAAACCCCTAATTCTCTCCTAAATGACGTGATTTTTTCTTCATTTAGAGGTTTGGTAAAAATGGCAGTAATTTGATGGTTGGTTTCAATAAAGTTAATTTCAACATCACCCTTACTAACATAATCTTGAATAAAATGATGTCTAATTTCAATATGCTTCGTGCGAGAGTGATGAATAGGATTTCTTGATAAATTTATGGCAGAGGTGTTATCACACAAGATTGAGGTGTTTTTAAAGGAGATGCCATAGTCAATCATTTGTTGTTGGATCCATAGCACCTGGGCAACACAACCGCCTACAGCCACATACTCAGCTTTGGCTGTTGATAATGTCACTGAATTTTGTTTCTTGGAGGCCCATGAGACCATGCATCCCCCAAGAAATTGGCAGTACCCGCTGGTGCCTTTTCAGTCCACTTTACAACCCGCATAATCGGCGTTAGAATAAGTAACTAATTCAAAGCTCGAATTACGCGGAAACCACAAACCCAAACGAACTGAACCAGCAATGTATCTAAAAATCCATTTCACGGCCGACATGTGTGATTCTTTCGGATTGGGCTGAAATCTCGCACATAAACAAACAACAAATTGAAGGTCGGGCCGGCTGGCAGTCAAATACAATAAAGATCCTATCATGCTTCTAAAAAGTTTTTGGTCCATGGTTTTACCTTTAACATCTTGATATAGCTTGATTGAGGTAGACATGGGTGTAGGTTGAGGTTTCACCTTACTGAAGCTATACTTTGTAAGTAGATCTCAAGCATACTTCCTTTGACATATGCATATTCCATCCGCCATTTGCTTGACCTGCAATCCCAAGAAGAAAGTCAATTCTACCATCATGCTCATCTCAAATTCACCTTGTATTAGTTTGGTAAAGTTCTCACTTAAGGTGCATGTCATAAGTAGAACCCAATATGATGTCATCCACATACACTTGAACAATTAGAATTTTCTTACCATTTACTTTGGTAAACAAAGTTTGATCAGTGTTACCACGTTTCAACCCATTGTCAACAAGGAAGGAACTTAGCCTCTCGTACCAGGCACGGGGAGCTTGTTTCAAACCATAAAGCACCTTGTCCAATTTGTAAACATGATTTGGATATGAGTGATCTTAAAATCCTGGAGGCTACTCCACATACACGTCCTCCTGTATGAAACCATTCAAAAATGTATTTTTCACATCCATTTGAAAAGGCTTAATATCATTGTGGCATGCAAAGGCTAATAGAATTCTCACAGCCTCAAGTCTTGCCACAGGGGCAAAGGACTCATCAAAATCAATTCCTATTTCTTGGCTATAGCCCTTGGCTACTATCCTGGCCTTATTCCTAATTATCACTCCTTGATCGTTTAATTTGTTTCAAAAAATCCACTTGGTTCTGATCATAGAGTGGTTTTTAGGACGAGGCACAAGGAACCACACTTTGTTCCTTTGGAACTGGTGTAGTTCTTCTTGCATAGCTAAGATCCAAGAATTGTCCTTTAAAGCACCATCAACAGAATGTGGTTCAAACTAAGAAAACAGTGCAAGATAGTCCAAACTGTCTACTTCCCTATATGAAGATCGAGTGGTCACTTTATCTTCTACATTTCCAATCACATTTTCGGCTGGATGGCTTTTGTGGAATGTCCATTGCCGTGGAAGCTGCTATCCTTGTTGATTTTCTTGATCCTCAACTTCTAATCCTTCTCCTTGAGTTACTTGTTCTTGTGCTGCCTTTGGCGCATTTTCTTCACCAGTTTCTTCTTCGTCATCCCGTGAATTTGAGTTTCTGTTAACATTCATGTTGCATGACTCATCTACTACGACATGTGTGCTCTCCTCTACTACAAGAGTTCTCAGGTTATAAACTAGATAAGCTCTAGAGATAAGAGAGTACCCAAGAAAAATTCCATGATCACTTTTTGCATCGAATTTGTCCAAATCAGATTTTCCATTATTAAGAATATAGCAAATAGATCCAAATGGTTTCAAATAAGAGATGTTGGGCTTCTTACCTTTGAAATGTTCATATGGTGCTTTTCTCAAGATTGGTCTTGCCATGGCTCGGTTTATAATGTAGCATGACGTGTTAACGGCTTCCGCCCAAAAGTATCTAGGTAGGTTGTTCTCGCTTAGCATCGTCTGAGCCATCTCAATGAGGGGTGTGTTCTTTCTTTCTACAATGTCATTTTATTCTGGAGTTCTTGGTGCTGAAAATGTATGCGAGTATCTATTTCTCCTGCAAAGTTCATCAAAGCCATTATTCTCGAACTTCTTACCATGATCACTTTGTATTCTCTTGATGAAATATCCTTTCTCATTCTGCACTTTCCTGTAAAAACCTTCAAATTCTGTCAAAGCATCATTTTTATGTGACAAAAAATATACCCAGCAAAATCGTGAGAAATCATCTACAATGACAAGCCCATATAACTTTCCACCTAGACTGTGAGTTCTACTAGGTCCAAATAGATCAATATGAAGAACTTCAAGGGGCCTAGAAGTTGTCACATCATTCTTGCTTTTAAACGAGGTTCTTGTTTCTTTACCTTTGCTGCACACCTCACACACCTTGTTCGTTTCAAACTTTAGCTTTGGCATTCCAATGAATAAATCATTTCTCGAGAGCTTTGTTAGAACATTAAAACTGGCATGCCCAAGATGGCGATGCCACAACCAAACAATATTTGAATTATTAGCAACTAGGCAATGATTATTGTGTGATGTATCATCTAGGTCTATCATATATACATTATTTTGTCTAATCCCTATGAACATTATTTCATGTGTATCTTTATTTACAATAGTGCAGTGTATGGAGTCAAAAATCACATTGCACCCTTTATCACATAATTGACTAATACTTAGTAAGTTGTGATTGCAAAATATTTTCGACACAATGAGTAGATCCCTTACCAATCATACCTTCGTCGATGATTTTTCCTTTGTCCTTGCCCCCAAAAGCAACAAATCCACCATCCTTTTCTTTGATGTCTACAAATATTTCTCTATTCCCTGACATGTGTCACGAGCAACCACTATCGAGGTACCATTTATTTCTTTGTGCCTTCATGTAGACTTATAAAACCATCAAGACAAGAAAACTTCTATGACTTTGGTACCCAAGCTTGCTTGGGTCCATAATGGTTAGAAGTTCTTGATCTATTCAACCACTTTGATTTTCTCGCAAATTTGTCATCATCGGCCAACATTAATATGCACGTATACATAGTGTGGCCATACATTCCAAAATAGAAGCATGAAACAACTTTCTTGTTAGGATTTTTTTTCTTCTTTTCATTCGTGAAGGGTTTGTGAACATGAGTGCATTTTTATTTCTTTTTGTGTGAAGAACATGATGAAGATGAAGCATTCACATCCACATAATAAGTACGAATCTTATTTTCAAATGCTTTCTTGTTACATGGCTCATATCCTAACCCTTCCTTTCTGAAATTCACTTTCATTCCTAGCATGGTGTCTAAAGTTTGCTTCCCTTTGACAAATTTTGCTAATGTTTCATTTAGATCTTGCACTTCACCTCTTAGAAGCTCATTAGCTTTTTCAAGTTCCATTATATTCTTTTCCAAGCCTTGTACTCTAGCATTCACTTCCTCAATGACTTTCTTTAGCTTCCCATTTTCTTCAATTTCTTTCATGGACTTTTCATCATTTTGTTGTTCTTCTTTTAAACATGCTAGCTCTTCTTCAAACAAGATGACTTTAAAATTAAATAATTCATTCTCATAAGACAATGTTTCAAGCTTGGAGGTAAATTCAACACACTTCACACATGAAGATTCATTGAGCATGCTTTGGTCAATCTTTTTCTTTAACATTCTATTTTTAGACTTTAACTTTCTACATTTTTCATACAAAGCTTCATAGGCTATTTCCCATTGTTCACATGAGAGAGCCTCAGTTTCAGAATGTACCTCAATGGAGTCTTCATCATTAGCCATTAGACACAAGGTTTGGACAAGCTCATCCATCTCATCTTCCGATTTATCATCGACGTCATCTTCATCACTCCAGGTTGCCACCATTGCCTTGGTTTCCTTGAACTTCCCATTTTTGAATTTTTTCTGAAGTTTATGGCACTCTCCACGCATGTGCCCTGGTTTTTTTACATTCATAATAGATGACTTCTTCCTTTTTGTTGTTTTCTCCCTTCTTAGCTATCATCTTCCTTAGTGCTCTTCTGAATGGAGCTCCTGCTCTTCTGGATTTCTTAATGAATTTTCTGGCCCTTCGTGTTATCATGGCCACCAGCTCTTCGTCGTCACTATTTGAAGCAGATCCACCTTCACTGTCATCTGAACCTTGGAGGTTGGTCCTTAAGGCCATGCTTGTGATCGGCTTCTTTTTCTAGGCATCTTCCTCATTCCTTTTTATATTCAGCCCATAGGTCATCAATGACCCTATGAGCTCATCAAGCGTCAGTGTACTAAGGTCCTTTGAATCTTCAATGACCGTGGCTTTAGTGTGCCACTGTGGTGAGAGGGACCTTAATACCTTCCTTACTAGATCATGGTTGGAGTATTCTTTCCCGAGTGCTTTCAACCCATTGGTTATCTCCAACATTCTAGCAAACATCTCTGAAATGGTTTCGTCTAGCTTCATCATGAATAATTCATCGTCCCGGATGAGCAAACTTGCTTTAGTCTCTTTCACTTCCGATGTTCCTTCATACATCAACCAGAGTTTGTTTTGCATTTCTTGCGCAGAAGTACACATAGAAATTCGTGAGTACTCATTCGGGTGAATTGCACATTGAATTATATTCATTGCTTTGAAATTAGCTGCACACTTCTTGATATGTTCTTCTTCCCATTCATCATCATCATCAGGTAACTGGTAAGGACCTCTACTAATAACACGCCAAACATCGAATTCCTGGGCCCTCAGAAATACATACATCTGATTCTTCCAATATGGGTAATTCGACCCCTCGAAGAACAGAGGCCTATGAATTGAGTGCCCTTCGGGCAACATCCCCTTGTTCGCCATATACTGGATCTTACTCTTAGATCGTGAGATCAGTAAAAATTATAGACCGGGCTCTGATACCAATTGTTCTCCCCGATATATAGCAATCAAGAGGAGAGGGGTGAATTGATTGACCTTTTTAAAAAGTTCTTAGATGATTTGACAGAAAATATAGATATAGAAAATATTAAAAGATGTGACCACACTCTTCCCACCCAAGGATGTACCACACGAATAATGAAAAGTTCGCAGAGGATTGTTGCTAGAATAACAGTGAAGCAATTTGCACTCTCGACAAGAAGCCCACACGAGAAATACACTAACAGCAAACCACGATGAACACGGAGATTTTAGGTGGTTCGGGTTCACAACAATGCCCCCTACGTCCACCCCTCACAAAGTGAGGATTCCTTCCACTATATAGTGAAAAACCATGCACACACACTGTAATGTTCACAGCCACACATACACACGCGTTGCGACCTGCAGACGACACACACATTGTCTATGATGAGAAAAAATATCCAGATATACAAGATGCTCTTTGAACTGGAAGAATGTGACCAAGATATAGACAATATCAACTCTAAGGATGCTAGAAATCCCCATTTGGATGATGAGCACTTGACAGATCTTCTTCTCTTGGATGACGATGCAGGATGAGAGCAGATTCCACAAGAAGAAGGCCGGAGGATGATGCTTAGCTCGAGATGTGCTTGGCTCAACTTCAAACCAGGAGGAGGAGCTTGGAATCATTCAGAAACAGCATCAAATTTTCAAGGAACTCAGATGGTTTTCACGCTTGAGGCACCGCTCCTGTGTTTCTTCTCCTGCAAGTATACAAAGATGAAAGAGTGAAAAATATTCCCTTCTCCTTAACTTTTTGGTCACCCCAATCATGAGTTTTATACTCCAAGTACACGTATATGGTAATGGGATCCTCGGATCTAGCGCTTTTAAGGCAAAAGAATGGAGAAAAAGTAACATCGATCCGGATTTGAAACAGGTTCGGCGGTGGATAACGGAAAGGGTCGACCCATGGGGTCGACCCTCGTGGCCGACCAAGCAGAAACCAGAGAGGTCCGAAAAATAAAAACACTCAAGGGTCGACCCATGGGGTCGTCCCTTAAGACAAACAACTAAAAAACCGAAAACCCGATGGCTCGGAAGGACCCAGGGGTCGTCCCTTGTGGTCGACCCTTCTTTACAGACTCAACAAAAAATAAACTAAGTGCTAGATACAACCAAGGGGTCGACCCTTGGGGTCAACCCATCCACAGGGTTTATTTCTAAGACATGTATGAGTGAATTTGAAAATCAAAACCATATCGAGTCGACCCTTGGGGTTGAAGCAATGAAATCTATCAAGGAAAGTCAACTTAACAATGGGAAATGAGTTTTGTCTAGATCTCACCATGCGTCCTCGAGTTTTTTAGGAAGTGAGCCTCATTCCTGAGTTCTACAGAAACACCAAAATCAGAGTTAGATTTAATCTTGACAGTTTCAACTCAAAAGACATACTCAAAAGGGAATTTTCTTGATCCTGCGAATTTCATCCTTCGACTGCACTAGAAGATCATGATCTATGGAAAAACAGGAATCAAATACAAGTTCTTTATACTAGAGCAATCCAAAAATTAGTTTGTTCAAATTTATTCACCCGACAATTATTCTAGACTCATATAGTGTCTAGTCATCATCAAAATCTAACAAATAAGAGCTTTCACTCAAGGGGGTTCAACACAAGGGAGTGCAAAACACTAAGAAACCACTTCTAGAACCCTCCAAAATGACCCTAATATGTCTATCAAGAACCGAGGGGCAAATGGGTATGTTTAAAGGGTCTAATAAGTTGAAACAATCGGGTTTCAAATAGGATTCGCAAAGCCCATTCCGGAGCGACTCAGCGGTTGGTCGACCAAAATTGACCATCGGTCGACCAAACTCTGTAGACCTGTAAAACATTTAGTTCTGGGAAGATTGGTCGATCGAAACTCCTTGGTCGGTCGACCGAACTTTGTAGACATCCAGTTTAGATTCAGTTCAGTCCTAACTAAGGGAAGATCAATGAATTAGGAAAAGGTTAATTGACACAACACACAACCAAGTATTCCTTGAAGTTTAAGCAATATGAAAGCACATTTCAACCACTTTCCACCAAGATTCACATGAATAGTTTAGAACACTTTGCTAGCTCAAGAGCCCTATTAAGAACATGCATGAACATACCAAATGTGTATATTTCTAGCTTACCAAATTATATATGAAAGTCTCAACCAGTTCTCACCATCATGGCTTTTAATACCCCATGAAGAATAGGCATGTAGTACATTCTAAAGTATACAAAAGTCCCATGAACCTTCATTTTAAAATAACCATACTTCACAATCTCCACAACCAAGACATTGGTTTGAATCATCATGTATCTCTGCAATATAAGACTATTATCATCACAACTTCCACTAAGATATGCATGAGGATCCTAAACATATGACAAGCCACAAAAGTCCCATGTGGAAAATGCATGAAGCACATACAAGCAATTTACTTCAAGACTTATGTGAACTACTTAAGCACATTGTGAGCCTTAATAATCATGAAGAATATACATGTAAACTCAAACAAAACTCAATTTTCCTCAACCAAAAATCAAGAGCAATTAGCCATGTATTTAACCAAAGTGTGAACACCATTCACACCACATTCAACAAGTTTTATATAAATAGATTGAGCATATTGCAAGCCCAAAGATCTCATGTAGAAAAATGCCTGAAAGCCCATTCAAGACTTTGAAAACCCATGTATGAAGTGCATGAAACATAGAAGGGTCGACTCAATACAAAGGATGCGTCGACTCCTTGTTAGACAGCATGAAGAAAATTGTGTTAAAAGCACATGGTGAGGTCGACGCAATGCATGGGGTGGTGTCGACTCCACTGAAGAAAAACCTACAAAAATGCTCATCCAATCATTCATTTGACTTCCAAGTGTGATCCTTGAAGCCATTCTTTAACTCATTAAACAAGGTGCAAACATGTTACTCAATGATACACACACACAAGCACACTCGGTTTGTTATCATTAAAACCCAACCACCAAAATCAACTAGGGGATGCAACAATCTCCCCCCTTTTGATGATGATAAAATGATGTGTGCGTGAGTTCCAAATGATAGAGTAGAAGCATTTCACTCAATGAAAAACCATTATGAGCAGTGTGAACGGTTGTGAACAATTTTGCAATCATCTTAACCAAGCATTTCACTCAATGAACCTATTTGTGAGAATGTTGAAAGATTAAGCATTAAGCACTTAAGCATTAAGTATAGTGATGGGGACATCAAAGCAAGACCGCTCATATTTTGTTTACATTTATGTCCTTTTATATTTGTATGTATACCCTTGTGTTATATTTGTATACAATTGTGAGTCTTTGTGGGTTTTTGTGCAAAATGTCAGTAGAACCAGCAAGGGGGCCCTCACTCCTTCCTCATTGGTCCAAGTGGCACCATTTGGATCCATGTGGGGCTGGTCAAAGTCCTAGGTGACATCTAGAAGGTCAATTGACACATGGGGAGACAAGTGGTTTAAAATTTCAAAGGAGGCCACCTACCTTACCTACCTTATCCCCTTGGTCAAGGGGGCGCCCCCCCCTTTTTGGTCCAATTTAATTTTTGAAAAAAAGGTCTATTAGAACTAATTAGTTCTATACCTTGTATACCCCTCCCAATTCTAGATCTGAGGGCATTTTGAGTCATTTTCCATTTATTATATAAGGCATGTATTTCCATTTTTTTGTGAATTAATGAAGAAGAAAATCATTGTGTGCATTGGAGCAACCTGCGCCCCCCCTCTCTCTCCTCTGGTTCCTTCCTCCTTCTTCAAGAGTTCAGGGTGTAAACCCCTTCTATCTTAGCCCCTCTATCTCTGATTTCTATCTCTGCTGCCGCCGCCGCCGTTTGTGCCACCATCGAGCCGCTGCGAGCATCCTTCTGAAGTGTTGTCCAAGTTCTATTTTGCTAGATAGGGGTTCACTCCGGGAATTTTATCTTGCAACTCCAACATCATCTGGAGCTGAGATTTTCAGGGTTGGTTCCTCTCTTGATTCGCAACCTCCAGTAAACAAATCTCGTCATTTAGACTTCTTTTTATATTTTTCCATTTTCATGCTTTCAAGTCCACCAGATCTGCCAGATCTCAGTCCTATGTCACAGCCACTCTGAGTTTCACCCTTTTTACCCACTTCTTGATTTTTTTTTGAATCCCCAAATTTTTTGGAGGTTTTGTCTACCATCACCATCCTCCACAAATTTTCTTCGAGTTTCAAAAGCCCTCTACCTATTTTTTGAAATTGTGTCTTTTCCCCAAATTTAGTTCTGTCTCTGCTATCTAGATCCGACCCCGGGTCAGTATAAAATCCACAAAACATCGAAACTTCAACCAAAACTTTCATAAAGTATATCCCTGTTTTCCTCTCTTCGGCCTCTACAATGTTCATGAAGGGCTTAAAAAGCTGAATCGAAGGTCTACATCACAGTCAATGGCAACTCTCAAGAAAACGTACTTCTATCCTAAGATTTTAGATCTTGTGAACCAGCAGATTGAATATTCGATAAAGGCCATCAAAGGGAAATTCAAATTTCTTTATCCAGCCATAGATCGAAGGATTTCAAGTCAGATTTTCATTGGTACCTCTTGAGCATCGATCCGACGTCGGGAGTGACTGCAGCAGCGGATTTCGTCGGGATGCGCGGGTCTGAAACAACAGTTCAGATCCGTGGGCAGCAACTCCGACGAGTGAAGATCAGAGCCGCCCGGCCTCCGACTGGCGAACCAGCATACCGCCGTCCCAGGGAGCGCCCCTCCAGGCATCCCCACCACAGTGGTGCCACCCCAGTCCCACACGGCCCCTCGGACCAGCACGTGGGCCCCACAGTCGTGAGTACGTGTGCCGCCGAACCAACACACGAAGCCACCCGTCAACCCGAAACCGCTACTCCCGGATCCATTGTGTCGCCCTTTACCTCCCTGTGTGGAGTGGGCAGTAATTTATCTTGCTGTAATTATTGTGTATTTACTTTTCTGGGAGTACGAGATCGGCCGGGAAGTCATCCCCACGCCCGGTAGCGTGGAGGTATCGTATTCGCTCACATCTCGACATTTGCTTTATTTTGTATATATTTCTTTATGCCACTACTAGAGAGCATGCTAGGATCATAGCTTGCTATACTTTTTATATCACCGCTGCTGCGAGAGAGAGCGAGACCGTCCCGTGACCTGATCCGGACACAAATTTGTGAGTTGACCACCTTAGCACTTTGCCTGTTTCTCAACCGCGCACGTCCGACGCTTCCCTCGTTAGGGATGATCGCGAGCTTGCTTTTAGTCCGAGGATCGCATATCCATTTGGAGTCGAGTCGCGTGTCCGTCCCGCATCAGTTTGGTATCAGAGCCGGGTTGAGTCTAGGGTGTCAAAAAAAAATAAAAAAAAGTGTGATTTACGTCTAGTCATCGTCTAAGTCGGTCTAGGTTGCATTTCATCCCAATAACCCAGTATATAAAAAGGTGTTGTCTGAACATTAGGCTACGCCTATCGGGAAGGCCGCACACTTGCGCGAGTGATCTTCGGATCGATTAACTCCGCCACGTATCGAGTCTTGGTTTAAACCTAGGCGCATCATCCTTGCATTAGTCCGTGTCTCCTAGTCCTTGTGTCATTGCATGCCCACTCGGCGAGGTACCCAATACCATCGCCCTCCACCTATGGCCAACCCACGGGATACCATCTCGGGAGACCTTCATGCCATGCACGAGGCGATCATGGCCCTCGTAGCCCGGATGGGCCAATCTGAGGCCGCCTTTAAGAGCTTCTCGGACCGCATAGATGGCAGTTTTAACGCCATGGAGGAACGGATGGAGTCATCCGACAGATCCGTCCAAGGTCTGGTCGGACGGTTGGATAGGATGTCACACGGAGACCCTCCTATAGTGGCCCAAGGCCCACCCACACCAGCTCAGGCAGCTGCCCAAGGCCAAGCCATTCCCATAGCCCAGGTCCAGCACGTCCATGTGGCCCAGGACCCGGCCGCACATGCTCCTCAGCCACCACAGGCTCCTCCACCCGCCCCTCCTCGGGTCACCAAACTACCGCGACGTGACCTTGGTCTCGAGGACTATGGGTCTGATAACGCCTATGAGGGGTATGGTCAACACCGTCGTGGCCTCCAACCACAAAGAGATGAGGAGGACGATAGGGTCCTTAAGACCGTGCGATCGGATACTCCCATTTTTCATGGGTCTTTGGATCCGAAAGTCTATCTAGATTGGGAGTTTGGCATGGACCGATACTTCGATTGGTACGATATGTTGGAGCATTGAAGAATCTGATTCGCTACCATGAAGCTCATGGGACTGGCGTAAATCTATTGGAAGAATGTAGAGAGCCTGTTATTTCAGCGGCTAGAGCCCCCGATTGATACATGGGGTGAAATGAAAATTAAGCTTCGACAAAAGTACCTTCCTCCCACGTATCGTCAGTGACTCATCGATAGGTGGCAGAGTCTTAGCCAGGGAGACCGGTCCGTCTCCAAATACATCGTTGAATTTGATGAGTACTTTCTACGATGTGGTGTCACGGAGGAGAGTACCATGCCCGTTTCCCACTTTTGACGTGGTTTGAGGCCCCACTACCAGTATGAGCTTTTTCGCCACAATGCCAAGACGTTAGAAGACGCATATCAGGTTGCTCTCGAGTTGGAGCAATTTGAGGGAGAGTTCGAACCTAGCCATCGGTCGGGCCCCACCCCTCTTCGTAGTACCGAGCCCCGTCACTCTTTAGGCCCACCTCAGTGGGCCCCCATGGCTCGATCTCAGGAGCCCACCCGTCAGGAGCTTTTCGCTCCAAGGCCTCACCCTCCCCCACCCCGGGATCTACCTCCATCCCAACCCCCGGCACCCATTGCCCACCCTCAAGCACCGACACCCCCACCCCTGTTGCCCACGGCACCTACACCTCCACCCCTATTGCCTATACCCCCTACCCGTCGGGAGGATAAGGGTAAGGGCCCTCTTATCGGAGAGACCAGTAGGTCACGGGTGCAGTGTTTCCACTGTCATGGGTTTGGCCATATCGCCAACCAATGTCCCACTCGTGCCACACTAGCCCTAGGGGTTGGAGAAGCCTCGCCTTCTGGGCTTGTGTCTGTCAGTTACAAGGCTGATCCAGAACTCATTAATGAGTACGAAGCTCTGAAGGAGTCTACCGATGCTCAGGATGCGGCCACTTAGTGGGGTTGATGCCATTGCATTAAGTCTAGGGTCAAGCATGAGTCAGTTTTGTTTCTTTGTGTGGTTTGTTTTGTGTGGTTTGTTTTAAGTGGTTTGTTTGTGTGGTTTGTGATTTTTTAGGAGTATGCATGTGTCTTGTGCGAGCTCGTTGATGTTAGTCCCTTACAAGGCGAGTGGACTCGCTCGAGGAGTATGGGATCAGCTCTACATCTATGCCCCAGATCTAGTCACCTATAGGGACCCAGCGGTGATTCCTAGTGAGTCTTCGAGCCGCCTCCTCCCCTTGAGAGTGACCCCACCCCGGAGTGTTCCACCTCTAGCCTCTTCCCATAGCAGCATACGCATATCGAGTATATACAGAATGAGCAGGTGACGATCACTTGGAGTGGAGCGTACCCGCGCTACTTGGTACGGTGACGGATCCGCCGGAGCTACTGGAGCAGTCACCCCCTTTACTCGACGAGGTCGAGTTCTTCCCACCCAGGGAGAATTGATGAGGACATCGAAGCAAGACCGCTCATATTTTGTTTACATTTATGTTCTTTTATATTTGTATGTATACCCTTGTGTTATATGAGTACACAATTGTGAGTCTTAGTGGGTTTTTGTGCAAAATGTCAGTAGGACCAGCAAGGGGGCCCTCACTCCTTCCTCATTGGTCCAAGTGGCACCATTTAGGTCCATGTGGGGCTGGTCAAAGTCCTAGGTGGCATCTAGAAGGTCAATTGACACATGGGGAGACAAGTGGTTTAAAATTTCAAAGGAGGCCACCTACCTTACCTACCTTGTCCCCTTTGTCAAGGGGGCGCCCCCCCCCCCCCCTTTTTGGTCCAATTTAATTTTTGAAAAAAAATCTATTAGAACTAATTAGTTCTATACCTTGTATACCCCTCCCAACTCTAGATCTGAGGGCATTTTGAGTCATTTTATATTTATTATATAAGGCATGTATTTCTATTTTTGTGAATTAATGAAGAAGAAAATCATTGTGTGCATTGGAGCAACCTGCGCCCCCCCCTCTCTCTCCTCTGGTTCCTTCCTCCTTCTTCAGGAGTTCAGGGTGTAAACCCCTTCTATCTTAGCCCCTCTATCTCTGATTTCTATCTCTGCTGCCGCCGTTCGTGCCGCCATCGAGCCGCCGCTAGTATCCTTCTGAAGTGCTGTCCAAGTTCTATTTTGCTAGACAGGGGTTCACTCCGGGAATTTTATCTCCCAACTCCAACATCATCTGAAGCTGAGATTTTCAGGGTTGGTTCCTCTCTTGATTCGTAACCTCCAGTAAACAAATCACGTCATTTAGACTTCGTTTTATATTTTTCAATTTTCATGCTTTCCAGTCCACCAGATCTTCCAGATGTCAGTCCTGTGTCACAGCCACTCTGAGTTTCACCCTTTTGGCCCACTTCTTGATTTTTTTTGAATCCCCAAATTTATTGGAGGTTATGTCCACCATCCCCATCCTCCACAAATTTTCGTCGAATTTCAAAAGATCTCTACCTATTTTTAAAAATTGTGTCTTTTCCCTAAATTCAGTTCTGTCTCTGCTGTCTAGATCTGACCCCGGGTCAGTATAAAATCCACAAAACATCGAAACTTCCACCAAACCTTTCATAAAGTATATCTCCGTTTTCCTCTCTTCGGCCTCTACAATGTTCGTGAAGAGCTCAAAAGCTGAATCGAAGGTCTACATCGTAGTCAATGCCAACTCTCAGGAAAACGTACTTCTATCCTGATATTTTAGATCCTGTGAACCAGCAGATTGAATATTCGATAAAGGCCATCAAAGGGAAATTCAAATTTCTTTCTCTGGCTATAGATCGAAGGATTTCAAGTCAGCTTTCCATCGGTATCTCTTGAGCATCGATCTGACGTCGGGAGTGACCGCAGCAGCGGATTTCGTCGAGACGCGCGGGTCTGAAACAACAGTTCAGATCCGTGGGCAGCAACTCCGACGAGTGAAGATCGGAGCCGCCCGGCCTCCGACCGGTGAACCAGCATACTGCCATCCCAGGGAGCGCCCCTCCAGGCGTCCCCACCATAGTGGTGCTACCCCGGTCCCACACGGCCCCTCGGACCAGAACGTGGGCCCCAAGGTCATGAATACGTGTGCCGCCGAAGCAACACACGAAGCCACCCGTCAACCCGAAACCACTACTCCTGGATCCCATCGTGTCGCCCTTTACCTCCCTGCGTGGAGTGGGCAGTAATTTTTCTTGCTATAATTATTGTGTATTTACTGTTCCGGGAGTACGAGATCGGCCAGGAAGTCTTCCCCACGCCCGGTAGCGTGGAGGTATCGTATTCTTTCACATCTCGGCATTTGCTTTATTTCGTATATATTTCTTTATGCCGCTGCTAGAGAGCATGCTAGGATCATAGCTCGCTATACTTTTTATATCACCGCTAATGCGAGAGAGAGCGAGACCGTCCCGTGACCCGATCCGGGCACGAATTTGTAAGTTGACCACCCTAGCTCTTTGTCGGTTTCTCAACCGCACACGTCCGACGCTTCCCTTGTTAGGGATGATCGCGAGCTTGCTTAGAGTCCGAGGATCGCATATCCATTTGGAGTCGAGTCGCGTGTCCGTCCCGCATCACATAGAAATCTATTCTCCCCTTTTTTGTCATAAACAAAAGACAACTAACAATGGGGTTACTAGAAATGATATGAATATGTGAGGCCTAAAGATATGTGCAAAAATGAAGTGTTCAAAATGATGCAGTTTAAAGTATACACTACATGAATGCTAAATGTTGGGTTCGGTGTAGTATTCAGAGGGGGGGTGAATGAATATAGCCTATAAAAATTTCGCCCAATTAAAATCTAAAGCAATCAGAGATGCGGAATTAAAAACTATTGCAGATATATATAGAGCGAACCTAAGCAAGTCTAAACATTAGACTGAATCAAATCAAAGGAGCTTGTGCCTTAAAGCATTCAGACAGAAAACCCAATTGAGGCGCTCCTAACATTCATCTATCAAAATTAGATAAAAGAGATCAAACCACAGTCAAACATATAGTGTGTGCAGCAAATGGATGAACACTTATAGAACATCAAACCAAAGCGCCCCTAAGCATTCATCTAGCGCCAACCACACAAGAATTCAAACCACTACACAATTGTGGACGTCAAAAAAATGATGATGATCATACGGCATGCACGTCTCAGCACTCGAGAGCGAGTCAAAGACGGAAAGGCCGAATAAACCCCATACTTCCTCCAAGCAGGACGGGCGCGTATTGGGTGCTCCGCTACACAACAAAGAAGCCCCTCGGGCAGAAGAGATGGCCCCAGCTTTCCAGTTGGTGGTGCCGAAGGCCTAATCAAAAGAAACGCGGGAATTCAAACACACATTTGGCATGCACCGGAAGTCACTCAAAGTCCTGAACCGGGACTCGGAGGCTCACAACTAAAGTAACATGGAGGGCAAGTATCTGTCTGAATCGCCACAAAGCTGGGAGGGAGCCATTTGACCCTTAAACCGGCGCGCCCCTTCAAGGGGCCTTAAACCGGCGCGCCCCACCCAATGGGCTTTAATCAGGCGTGCCCCCCTTACTTATGCTTAATCCGACGCGCCCCTTGCTGATGCTAGACCGGCACGCCCCTTTGTATGTTGTTAATCCGACGCGCTCAACACCACGCCGATTTAACTCAAATAACATCCCATCCGCCAGCCGATGCCCTGTTTTTGCATCAGCCTGGTGCTAGAGGGCATTCAATGCTCTGAAGCCCTGTCTCCATGGGCATTCAATGCTCTGAAGCCCTGTCTCCACCCCCGTTCGACAACGCAGCTGCATCGACGGTGAAGAGAAGCATCGATGGGGGGAGTAGCAGCAGCAAACATCCCTTCCTCGGATGAATGCCAGTGTACTGTGCAAATCAACGGATGACACCGCAGACGAATGAAGTGGCAGGAGTTCCTTCCGTCCGAGCGAAGAAAAGGCAACCGACTATATATACTCTGCCTATTCGACAGAGAAGGAGGAATGGGCTATTGAAGAGAGAACCCCCATGGCTGGCCATTGAAGAGAAGAGAGAAGGGAAGAGAGACCGGCTGAAGAAGAAGAGAAGGCCACCCAAAGAGAAGGAAGCTCCACCCATCCACGCCAGAGAGGTGAAGAAAGAAAGAGAAAGGAGAGTGAGAGTGAGAGGTGAGCTCGGAGGGGGAAGAGCTTGTGCTTCGTTCCCCCTCCCCCACCGACGTATTTCTTTTCCTCTTTCTGATGTGTTTCCATTGCTTCGGGGTAGATCCCCTCCTGTATCTCTTTTCCCCCTTTCCCTTGCGGATGAATAAAAGGAATGATTTTTGATGGGCATGAGTAGTGTTCTACTGCCGTGATCTCCTCCCCTTTCTCTCGGTTCTCTTGTCATCCAGGGACCTTGGAGCCCTGCCTCGCTGTGGCATGGCCTTCAGGGGAACCCATCGAAGGGATGAACATCTAAAGCCTCTCGTGGCACACATTCGTCCCCCCCTTACGAAACAATTACCCGTGAGCTATGGGAGTTCTTGAAGGCTAGTCCTCGAGCTCCATACACTCACCTATGGGTTATAGGACCGCCGTGAGGTCTGGATTTGAGGTTCACCCTGGAGCAATCCGTTTGGTGTTCCCCATTCTTCTCTGGCAAGCCTCAGTCCGGGGGAGGTGCTGCCCATTTTTCGCCAGGAACAAACGGGACAAACTATTCTCTGAGGGCCAGAACATCACATGCTTGAAGCCTCTGATCACGACTGAACCTTCGAGTTCCTGCAACAAACCCTCCTAATAAAACATCCAAACTTTCATGCCAATTCACATTAACAAATGATCAAACACTTTCTATCAACTTAATCCACCAATTCGGTGAACAAACCAATCAAAAATTAACTTGCAGTTGAAAGAAAGAAGAACAGAGCCAAAAGAATGGAAGAAAACCTCATAGAAGCTTAACCCGGCGCGCCCTAATCCGGCGTGGGCTAATCCGGCGCGGTACCCCCCCACGCCGGTTTAGCTTCACACTCAAAACCCCCTTTCATTTTCCTTGCACCTATCCGGCGCGCCCCTCTTGCTTCTTGGCCATTAACCGGCGTGCCCCCTTGGCATCCCTTTATCCGGCGCGCTCCTTTGGCTTCCTTAAACCGGCGCGCATCCCACTCTCCTTTAACCGGCGCGCCCTATTACACTCCCTATCTCAGCGCGCCCACTTGGCATTCTCTTTAACCGGCGAGCCCCTTGGCATCCCCTTATCCGGCGCCCCCTTTTGCTTCCTTAATCCGGCGTGCCTAAAAGAGAAAGAATGATTAACCAACGAGAGAAAAGACTTGAAGATAATGAATAAAACTAAACAAAAGTTCTCCCCTTCCATAATCCAAATTTTGTTCCGGGGGCACTGCCCCCGGAAACCCCCGCAAGGGGCGTTACCCCCTTGACCCCCACGACCTGACCGGGCAGGTCGAACCCTGCGACCTGATCGCGCAGGTCGATCCGCGTGCGAGGGCGCACGTTGGTGAGTTCGGGCTTCGCACTTAACAATTCACACCCCCGGGCTGGGTGCAAAGAGAAAATCGATGATGCCTTGTGGTATCGGATGTGGACCTCGGAACCTCAGACATGGTCATGATCCGAACATATCTCGGGCCAATAGTTCGTTAACTCGACCCGAGTCTCCCGGGATCTAATCCCGCAACCCCGCATTAAACTTGCCGTACTCACGGCAGACATTTGCACGGATTTGCTCCCGTCACCGTCTTATTTTTTACACGGACCTTCGTCCGAACACAAAATGGTCCATGAGTGACCGACAAAACCCGAATGGAATGGGGCGGCTCTCGTCCTCCCCGAACCCTACGCATAGGGACATCAATAAGACCGTCGTGAGTCATGCTCGGACCTCGGGTTCGCCCCAACCATGGTCATCGCCTGACCCACATCCTAGGCCTATAGCCGGCTATCTCTGCACACCTCTTTGTTTTGGAATATAGTCCCGGGACACTTTCCCGCTGCCCTTCGGCACCGGAAATATTAATGATGCCCACGCAAGCCTCGTTTGGACCGCGGGAGGCGCCCCCGGAATGGTCCTGACTCGATCTTGCACCGGGCCAATAAACTCACCGATTTCTGACCGCTCTAACTGGGATTTAACCGAATGCTTCCAGTTCCTGTGAACAATAAATTTGTCGTACCCGGCATACATATGCTCCGGTTTTCCTATGACGATTACTCGTTTCTCAAACCGGACACTCGTCCGAACATCAAATGGTCAACAAATGACCGACATAATCTCGAATGCTTTCTTCTCACCCTCGCACGGGGATTTCAATGCTTCCTAATAGACTTTTCACGTAACTAATTTTTTGGCCATGAGGCCCCTTTTCCCGGCGATTAATCAAGGGTGTTCCCCTCTCCGAGGGGATATAAATGACGCCGTGACCTTTATGGCTCGGCGGGTTCTAGTCCCGACACGAACTACACAATCGTCTGATTAGTCAGATCGAGCGCACAATAAATCGTCACTCTGTGACTGGCACGCCCACGCACTTAATAAACGCCAATAAACAAATAATAAACAACGATAAATTAAATAAAAAGTGCGTCCACAACAATGGGTTTTTAGGTGGTTCGGTCCAGCAGACCTACATCCACCCCACACTCAAACCGAGTGTGGATTCCGCTGACTCACAGCTTGAACAGCTAGGCATCACAGCTTGCCTTACAACCGCTGGGCAACACAGCTTGCCGTCCGAGGAATCCTCCTCGCCCCGCTGAGCAACACAGCTTGCTGTCCAGTGGAATCCTCCACTGCAAACCGCTGGGCAATACAGCTTAGCCGTCCAGAGGCAGCACCTCTGCAATCCGCTGACTAACAGCTTGAACAAAGATGTAAAATAGAAAACATAAAATAGAACAAGATAGAAATCGGAAAGCTGTAAGCAATGAAGCACAATGTGGCTCTTAAAGAGCTGGATGGCCTGGATTTGATCCACGGTCCATCAAGAACAGATCTCCCTCGATCTCACTCTCTTTCTTCACTCTCTCTCTTTCTCTTTCTTCTCTGCTGCACTTCTCTTCTTCTCTCGATCTCTGTTATCCTTTTCTCTCTTTCTCTTTTTCTTTTCTTCTGCTGGATCGTGGAAGCTCTCTCTTCTTTTTCTCCTTTTCTTCTCTCAGCTTCTACTCTCTTCACGGCTTCTCTCTTCTATCTTCGATCATCTTCTTCTGTGGAAGAAGTCTTGTATATATAGCAGCAGCAGCAGGCACACTGGGCGCGTGTGGCTTCCACATTTCCTGCCCTAAAAATTCGGACCACGTGGCAGCTCTCCAGCAAGCTTCAGCACACGTGTCACGATCCTGGGCCTTTATCCATTCTTGGATCACGTGCTCTCCATTAGCCTCTTCAGTCCGATGTATAGAGTTCTCAGTTCACGTGCTCAATGACAGCAATCTGACTTGCTGCGTCGACGCTTCTTGCTTGTGGCGTTGACGCAGTGGAAGATATCGTGAAGGCTTCGTCAACTGATGTGTGGACGCTTTAAGCTCCCAGCGTCGACCCTGTTCCCTTCAGCAACAAGAATGAAGTCATAAGATTTAAGTATGTACATTGCAGTGTATATACTTCGTTGTATAGACTTGTGAAGGTGAATGCAACGTACAGACTTGCCCAATGTGTTGACTTCAACAAAGGAGGCAACGGCTGTATAGACTTTAAATCCTAAAGGCAGTGTATAGACATTGAAGAACAACAACCAATGTATGGACTTTACAATGCAAACAACAATGTATAGACTTCATGTAAAAGCCCAATGTATAGACATTGAAGAACAAGCAGCTACAGTCCAATGTGTGGACTTGTCATTCACTGGTGAGTGTACAGACTTCGAATGAAAACCAATGTGTAGACTTACCACCGACCATTGTGTAGACTCGATTAGCATAAGGCACAGTATAGACATCAACTCTGCACATCGAATGTATAGACTTCAAGTGTGAAGACCATTGTACAGACTTGCCGATGCGAAGCCACTGTACAGACTTAGAGTGTAGCTGAAGCCTTGATCGTAGGAATAGGCTGGAGTGTATAGACTTCAGGCTTCAGAAACGGATGTACAGACTTCACTTATGAAACGTAGGGAAAGACCCCAACGTATAGACTTTGCCTAATGCATGAAGACAGACGCTGTACGGACTTGGATAGCGTGAGATGCTGGAAGAGACAGTCCAATGTATAGACTTATGAAGCCTTCGACTCATACATGCTACAGTCCAATGTATGGACTTATGAAGACTGATGCATGAACAGTAATGCATAGACTTGTATGAGATGCTCGAATGTATAGACTTAGGAGCATATGACACGGCTGTACAGACTTAGAATATGAAGACTGATGTACAGACTTCATTAACAATGGATGAAACTGACGCTGTACACACTTAGCCTAGGAAAATGTGTGGACTTTATCTATCATGGATGATGTATAGACTCAATCAATTGGAAGAGATTCCAGTGTATGGACTTGAGTTCTTAAAAATGCATGACTGCTGAAGGAGTGAGCGATGTATAGACTTGGAGGAGAAGACCAATGTATGGACTTGTATAAATCTGATGAATGAACTGAGGGGTCGACCCATCAGCACCAGGGGTCGACGCACCACAGACCAGACCAATGAATAAATGCAGCAAAGTTAAAGAGGCACCAAGCGTCAACGCATTGCCCAAGCAGCGTTGACGTAGCATATCAAATATTTCTTACTGCTACCTCTGAAGTGCCTTGGCAGCGTTGACGCTGCAGTTCGATGGGTCGACGCTGCAGTATCAAACTGCAGTCTAAAGAGCAACAGTAACATGACTGAACATAATCAAATATGCAATGCCATATCAGAACTTATGAAGAACTGCATTATGATCAGAAGGTGAATAATAGCATGATGACTAACACAGCAAGATGACTCACAGTGAATAAATAACTCACTTCAAAGTCCAAATGAAGTCCAATGTAGAGACTAGCACTTACTGCTATTCAGACTTTGCAGTTACATGCAGAGACATGATATCTGACAAAATGCAATTCAGATATATAAAGAACAAATGCCATCAATGCTAAACATCATCATTCATGTTGTTATCATATGCAGAATGCTCAAGGATAAGAATGCACAGAAATGCACTTTGTTTATTGCAATCATCAAAATATAATAGCATTGCAATCATCAAAATACAATATCAAATGCACTCAAATGCACTCACTGTCTTGCTATCATCAAAACCAAATAGCATTGCTATCATCAAAGCAACATAGCACATGCTTGTGCCTAAGGGGGATAATATTCTCCCCCTTTTTGATGATGGCAATAAACAGTGACATTGAGTCACACACAAAATTTTCTCCCCTTTTGACATAATCGAAAAGGGAAGAACAATAAGAACATGAATATGAAGACTGATGTATAGACTTCATTAACAATGCATGAAACTGACGCTGTACACACTTAGCCTAGGACAATGTGTGGACTTTATCTATCATGGATGATGTATAGACTCAATCAATTGGAAGAGATTCCAGTGTATGGACTTGAGTTCTTAAGCATGCATGACTGCTGAAGGAGTGAGCGATGTATAGACTTGGAGGAGAAGACCAATGTATGGACTTGTATAAATCTGATGAATGAACTGAGGGGTCGACCCATCAGCACAAGGGGTCGACGCACCACAGACCAGACCAATGAATAAATGCAGCAAAGTTAAAGAGGCACCAAGCGTCAACGCATTGCCCAAGCAGCGTGGACGCAGCAGATCAAATATTTCTTACTGTTACCTCTGAAGTGCCTTGGCAGCGTTGACGCTGCAATTCGATGGGTCGACGTTGCAGTATCAAACTGCAGTCTAAAGAGCAACAGTAACATGACTGAACATAATCAAATATGCAATGCCATATCAGAACTTATGAAGAACTGCATTATGATTAGAAGGTGAATAATAGCATGATGACTCACACAGCAAGATGACTCACAGTGAATAAATAACTCACTTCAAAGTCCAAATGAAGTCTAATGTAGAGACTAGCACTTACTGCTATTCAGACTTTGCAGTTACATGCAGAGACATGATATCTGACAAAATGCAATTCAGATATATAAAGAACAAATGCCATCAATGCTAAACATCATCATTCATGTTGCTATCATATGCAGAATGCTCAAGGATAAGAATGCACAGAAATGCACTTTGTTTATTGCAATTATAAAAACACAATAGCATTGCAATCATCAAAATACAATATCAAATGCACTCAAATACTCACTGTCTTGCTATCATCAAAACCAAATAGCATTGCTATCATTAAAGCAACATAGCACATGCTTGTGCCTAAGTGGCACAACACTAAAGATGCCAGATATGCAGATATGCACAATATGACTTCTATCCTTCAATAGCAAAGTGTATGCACTATGCTCAACCTATTCTACCTATGCACATGAGGTGCCAAAGTGAGCATACTAACTATCTTGAAAAGACTATGCACATGATATATCAAGATGAAAATGAGCACCCTTACTTTTTCTCCCCATTGGTTGTCAACAAAAACAAAATCAACGGGGAATTTATGAATAGGCAAGCACACAAGCACAACTATCATGCATGCAAATCGTACTAATAGTAACACCTCCTGAACATGGCACGGGTTAAGAAAAGAGCAGGTGATTCAAGATCAAAATGTAAGACATGAAGCATAACCAAAAGAGTTATGCATTCATAACTAGAGGTATTGCATAAACCATGAATGTAAACAAATTCATAGTATACATTCACACAATGATACCCAAAAGTGAAAGGTGATGCAATGAATAATGAGCTTCAAAATATATGTATATTCAGATTTTCTTAAGAATAGTAGAAGTTAATCTCCTATCTACACTTTCACTTTAGATCCTCGACTATCGATAGCTTCGCACAACCCCGTTTATATTTCTTTTTAATGGACTTCACCATTCAGCATGAGTTTCCTCATATGTCTCAATGTGGATTTCTGGCTACTAGGATTCGTCACACATTTTGATTTTTCTTGTGGATTTTGCTTCACCGTTCGGCGCAAGTTTCCTAATTTATTTCAGTGGGGATTCCGACTACTAGGTTCAACATTCCACTTATTGATTATTGTGGGGAGGCAGCTTTTTCCTCACGATCACTCTTTAATGTCCACGTAGTGATTTAGGTTCCCTTTAAAATATTGGAAAGAATTTCTAAAATCCTTATCAATTAAAGCCATTAATTTCATTATGTGTAGAGTGTGGGGGTAATGTTTTGCATGCATATAATGAATTTGTCAAGACATAATTATGACTCCCCCTAAATGTATGCACGGTCAGAATCAAATCCTCCCCCTTAGTATATATCATGTATCACACATGATCAAAATCACTACATTGTTATTTAGGAAGGAGGTAAGGCCTTAGAATAGTCAAGAAACAATTTTATAAACTAAATATATGCAATCATGCAAGGATTCAAAGAAACATTCATGCAAGCACTCATGAATCAAGGTATGCAACTTGTAGATGCCAATATGTGCAAAAGTGTGAATGATATGCAAGAGTACCAATGAAATGTCCAAATCTTTCGACTGTCCAACCTGTAAACTCAAGCTCTCTACTTATATCTGAAATGCATTGCATGAGATATGAGCTTCAGTTTGAACATGATATGCCCTATATGCATGAATATGCAATATGCATCTTTTTGTGTATGTTCGGATGTTCAACCATTTATTCAGCTGAAAGAGATTCATTGCAATTCAGTATAGCTTGTGACCTTTCCAAAGCAAACACATAGATTCATTGAGCTGATGCTAAGCCATCATTAATCAAAAACATTGTTGCAGCAAAGAGGGAACAATTCTATAGTTCAAAAGTTTTTGCCTTCTTGAAACAAGAAATTTTTCAGATTCAATTCAAGACATTACAAATCAAAGGTAAATTGAGTTCATCCAGAATAGATGCTTCCACATAAGCTAAACAAATTGAATTTCTGAATTTTGGTACTAGGCGGAAAACTTTGATCCTAAGATCACCTCACGCATAGTGATACCTTCCTAATAGACTTAATCTGTCATTTCACATATCACCATTAGATATACCAAAAATTCATTCAATGAGAATTTCTATGGCTTGTAAAGAAATCATGACATGATACCAGCAACATAGCAGAGTAACAGAAGTAAGAATATCAAAATCACCAAGTTACACAATAAGAATAAGCAAGGTCGGGGTTTTACCAAATGAGTGTGCCCTATTCATGTTTATTGAAACCCCTTTAGTCTCTATTTACCTCAAGGCACACCTGCATAAAAGTCAACTCATTTGACAGTTTTAGGTACCCAAGCCTTCTTGGGTCCCTGAAGGTTAGTAGCATTTTTGGCAAACAAATTCTTCTTCTTTTTCTTTGCCTCCATGTCATCATTTTTCATGATCCTACAATCCTCAAGCACATGTCCATAGTTTTTACAATGAAAGCAATGAGGAGTAGTAACTCTAGCAAAAAACTTCTTTTTATGATCAAAAGTGTTTTGAAAAGTATTCCATCTCTTATTTGCAAAAGCTCTAGATTTAGCAAAATTAAACCTAGCATTCCTCCCTGAAGCATAAGAATCATCATTTTTTTTGACTAACAGTCTTTCATCATGTGACCACGTTTTTCACAATAGAAACAACAAGAATGGGTGGTCTTTTCAAACACATTTCTTCTATTAGATGCAACTATTTTTCCATGCATGGCGTGCTCAACATTAAACTTGTTTTGACAAAAAGATTTCACATTCATAGCATGCAAGTCATTATGTTTCTTTAAAAAATAATTTTCCATGACATGGCCAAGTTTACCCTAAGAAAAGTAAGAAATATTTCATTGCTTTTCGAACACATATTTATCTTTGCTTGTACATTGGTCATCTTTCTTCATGATACTACAATCATCCATGACATGGCCATACATATCACAATAAAAGCATTCAACATTAGACTCCAATTTTTACCCACCTTGAGGTTTTTGAAATTTGTTTTGCATGGTTGGTTTGATAGGTTCATTTTTCTCAAAGTTCCTTTCAGATTTTTTCATTTGAACAATGTGAGGAGGTGCTTTTAAGTGCTAGGTGCGTCAGAGGCGTAAATAAAATTGGTTTTTAATTTATTTTCAAATTATTTTTTATTAATAGGGGAATATCTGATGCCTTCTTTTTTAAAATTCATTTTGACACCAAATATTTTATCAAAAGTTTCTTTTCCTTTAACAAATCTTGACAAATCATCTTTTAACATTTGTACCTCTTTTTCTATAGCAGAAATGTGTAGTTCAGCACTTATGAATTCTTCTTCACATGCACAAACTTTGTCATTCAACAAACAATTCACTGATTTGAAGTTTTCATTTTCCTCCTTGACTTCCTTGCTTTCAACATTTATAGAGTACAGTTTTTCAGTTAACTTTTCAAGGACTTTCTCTGTTTCAAGAAACTTTGAAACCTTTACCATGAGCTGTTCATTTTTAGACTTCAACAATGAATTTTCTTTTCCAAGTTTATCAAAGCTTTTCAAACTACTTTCTAGTAGAGAGATTTGAATTAACATGGCACTATTTTTCTTTTTAAATTCTTCATTTTCAACCACGATGCTCTTACTCTCAATTTTAGTATCAAGCAGTTTTTTAAATATCTTTTCATCATCAGATAGGGAAGTTGGCTTGTTCTTAAGGCATTCTTCATTTTTCTCAAGCATGAAAATTTTAGACAACAAAGATTTGTTAAGTTTAGGCAATTCATGACATTCATTTTCAGATGCAAGAGAGTTGTCAGATTTTTCAATCAAAGCATATTATTTACGCATGTCAGAAATATCTTCTTCAAGCGAATCTATTTTAGATTTCATAAATTCATTTTGGCTTTCTAAACATTCAATTTCTGACTCCAGATCTTTAATTTTTGATTCTTGCAATTTATATTTTTCACAAGATGAATTAGCATGCACATTTTCACAAGGAGCAGAAGTATGTATAATATCTTCAAGTTTCTTTTTCAGTTTCTTATTTTTAGATTTGAATTTCTTACATCTGTCATGTAATTCTACATATGCTAATTGACATTCTTCAATTGAGAGTTCTTCAGAGTCAGAATTTACCTCATTTGAGCTTTCCTCACCAAGAGTCATTAATGTTGATCTAACTTGCAATGTCTTCTCATTGGCTTCATACATCGCCAGCTGATCCCATAAATCTCTGGCTGATCTGCAAGAAGAAATTCGGGAAAGAACATCAGACTCTATGCTATTCTTCATAATATTCAAATCCTTAAGATTAACATCATTTTCTTTTTGTGCTTATCATTCCACTTTGTTTCATTTTCTGGAAGTTCATGTGGACCTTTACATATAACTTTCCAGATTTCAAGTTCATTAAAACCAAGATAGACACATATCTTATTTCTCCAAGAAATATAGTTATTACCATTATCACGAGGAGGGAGAGTAAACAATCAACTATCATACATGTTGCTCAAGAAACTTGCCGACAAGGATCTCTCTATAGGTCATTAGACCTCAAGAAAATAGAGTCGTGGCACTGATACCAATTGTTGGCCCGGTTGTCGAGCGGACAAGAAGGTGGGGTTTAATTGTCCCCCAAGCGATATGACAGATTTAAAACTTTCTTTGCACAATTAGAAAGTTTAATGAGATGGATGAAAATAATCAAAACAAAGTAAACTAAGTTCCCTCAATCTCGCCAAGCTCACTCGACCATGACCGAAGGAATAAGCGATCAAACACACAACCACGAGGCAACCACAAGACACAAAGATTTTAAGGTGGTACGGGACCACGACGGGCTCCCTACGTCCACCCCTCACCAAATAGGTGAGGCTTCACTCGCTAGAAAAGTAGCACGGGGATAACTCCCCAACACGGAGCCAAGCTCCAACACACACGGAGGACGACGCCTGCACACACACGGGGAACAACCTCCACACGAGGAGAACTCTCTTCACATTGTTAACATGCAACAACATGGACGAACACCAAACACTCTGGATCTTAAATCTAGCAGCACACATACACACACGCTGCAACAGTCGCAGCACCAACCATACACACGAGCGCACGCAGGCGATCAAACCACAGACAATACTTCTGAGTTCAGTAAATTAAGATGAATGTTCAAAACATGCTCAGATCTAAATATAACTCATGAAGAACACCACAAATAAGCAGATAAAGGATGTAGAGTTTATCCCCCTTGATTTCCAAGGTCGATAGATGATGTTGCTTGAAGCTCAGGTCGGAGGGAAGATGAATGATCATGATTTCAAGATCCTCTTGATCCTCTCTTCATTCTGCTTCTCTTTCCTTTCTTCCTCGAACTCCAGAAATACCTTGGAGGAGATTAAATATCTTTCTCTTCTTCCCCTTTTCTTCTTTTCCCCTTTCTTCAACTGCAAGATAAGAAATATTAGCTCAAATGGAGTTTTTCACACATAAATTCGGAGCTCATGTATATAAATATATATCCAAGGGAGTGCAAAAGACTAAGAAATCCCTTCTAGAACCCTACAAAATGACCCTAATATGTCTATCAAGAACCCAGGGGCAAATGGGGAAGTTTAGAGGGTCAAATAAGTTGAAACAATTGGGTTTCGAATAGTATACGGAAAGCCCATTCCGGAGTGACTCAGCAGTTGGTCGACCGAAATTGGCCATCGGTCGGCCGAACTTTATGGACCTGTAAAACATTTAGTTATGGGAAGATTGGTCGACCGAAACTCCTTAGTCGGTCGACCAAACTCTGTAGACATCCAGTTTAGATTCTGTTCAGTCCTAACTAAGGGAAGATCAATCAATTAGGAAAGGGTTAATTGGCAAAACACACGACCAAGTATTCCTTGAAGTTTAAGCAATATGAAAGCACATTTCAACCACTTTCCACCAAGATTCACATGAATAGTTTAGACCACTTTGCTAGCTCAAGAGCCCTATTAAGAACATGCATGAACATACCAAACGTGTATATTGCTAGCTTACCAAGTTTTATATGAAAGTCTCAATCAGTTCTCACCATCATGGCTTTTAATATCCCATGATGAATATGCATGGAGTACATTCAAAACTATACAAAAGACCCATGAACCATCATTTTAAAATGACCATACTTCACAATCTCCACAACCAAGACATTGGTTCAAATCATCATATATCTCTGCAATATAAGACCATTATCATATCAATTTCCACTAAGATATGCACGAGGATCCTAAACATATGACAAGCCTCAAAAGTCCCATGTGGAAAATGTATGAAGCACATACAAGCAATTTACTTCAAGACTTATGTGAAATACTTAAGCACATTGTGAGCCTTAATAACCATGAAGAATATACATGTAAATAGAAACGAAACTAAGTTTTCCTCAACCAAAAATCAAGAGCAATTAGCCATGCATTTAACCAAAGTATGAACACCATTCACACCACATTCATCAAGTTTTATATAAATAGATTGAGCATATTGCAAGCCTAAAGATCTCATGTAGAAAAATGCCTAAAAGCCCATTCAAGACTTTGAAAACCCATGTATGAAGTGCATGAAACATAATAGGGTCTAGTCAATACAAAGGATGCGTCGACTCCCTGTTAGAGAGCATAAAGAAAACTGCGTTAAAAGTACACGGTGAGGTCGACGCAATACATGGGGTGGTGTCGACTCCACTGAAGAAAAACCTGCAAAAATACTCATCCAATCATTCATTTGACTTCCAAGTGTGATCCTTGAAGCCATTCTTTAACTCATTAAACAAGTTACAAACATGTTGCTCAATGATACACGCACACAAACATACTCGGTTTGTTATCATTAAAACCCAACCACCAAAATCAACTAGGGGATGCAACATGATAGACAAATTATGGACATATATTGTGGAGGGGCTTTCATGAACAAGAGTGAAGATGAGACTTATGATCTGTTTAAAATTTTGAGTGAAAATTCGATGAAACTTGTCTCAGTCTTTTCTCATAAAAAATCTATAGGACCTTTCAGACAGGTTGGGCATTGTGAGAAAGAAAATTGGGTAGGGCTTGACTCTAAGATAGATGTTAATGCCATTGTCCAACCCTCATCAAGTCTGTATGAAAGTCCAACCCAAACTTCCAAGGAAGCCTGTCATTTATGTGCTAGTCCCACTCACCATGTGATTAAGTGTCCTACAATAGCCCGTCTCCCATCTGTCATCCATGCTCAAGTCCAATATGCCCTAGGGTTCTCTCAGCTCGAGTGTGATACCTTTTTAGATGATTATAATCTAGGCTAGAGCAATCACCCAAATTTCCCTTGGATGGATCAAACAATCCAAGCCCATTTGTCTAAACTTTCACCACAAGAAGTGCATGAGCAGCCCATGTGTAGTCAACTTCAGTCCAACTCCTCTCACCCTAACTTTAACAGCCACATCGATACTAGGGGGGATTCACCAGGCCACTACTCCAAACCTTAAATCATGTACTGGCGATTTACTTACCCTAACCCTCCTTCAAAAGTACACCAATCTCCTCAACACGTGAATGATGATGAAGATGATCTTATGGCTGTCATTTTTGCTCAAGATGTCAATAGTGGGAGTGAGGAGGAGTGCACTAGCAACACCATGATGAAAGAAGGAAAGGAATTAGGGGGTGGATTGAAGGATAATAATGATCATATTGATATCCTCACCCCAACCTATGAATGTTTTGAGGCTGAGAGTATAACTGTGAGGAATAGTGGCCCAAACAACTCATTTAAGGATATACATGAAGAGGAGGATTGCTTTGTGGTTAATAATCTTGATGATTTAATGGAAACGAATTCTGAATATCCTTCTTCTGAAGAACATGATGATGGGGCCTTGTTGAAAAAATTTACATTTAATTTACTGATCCCATTATTGGATAATTTGATCGATAATCTTCATTCGATTGATAAGTTTGATGAAGGGGCCTTATTACAAAATTTCACATTTGATCTGACCTCTGAGCCCTATCCCATAAAGTCTGAATCATTGTTTGAATTAGATTTTAGGTTATTGCTTCCTTCCAATTTGATTCCCTTAAAAGTTAAGCCTCTCTAATATGACATTCTAGGACCCGAGGAGGATATGCCAGCTATATTCACCTTTGATTGGACTTCCCATCAAGAAGATCGGTTGATTAATGCTCTTAATGCACATGAGGCTATCGTTGAGGGGAGTGTGGTAAATAATGTCGATATTATTCATAAGCCACTGGTGCCTGAGCAAGTTACCGTGGAGGAAGTAGTCAATAAATGGGTAGTAAAGTGAGTAGATACAGGACAAGAGGACCAATGGGTAAATACTGGGCAAAGGTTCCACCCTGATTTTGAAAGATTAATGGCCATTAATTATTACATGACCCCTACACAAGAGAACAGGCTCACGGCTATTATTAATGTTAAAATCAATAATGTGTAGAACCAACTTACTTTCAGCCCATGCACGTACATGCATAATCTTATCTTTGCATTGCACAAACGTTGGAACTTAAAAGAAGATAAGATCACATGGTGGATTATTCTTAATGCAACTTGTTGGTTATGGAGCTTTAGTGCGTCTGGCTGATGATGGTAAACTTAGCGCTTGTTGGGAGGAAACCCAATGTTGAATGACTTATATTCTAGTGTTTTGTCTTCAGGTATGAAGGGATAGCCACGATGAAGACGTCGCCGTCAAAGCACAATCAATACATGAGGAAGCCACGCCCCCATACACTAGGTTGTACCCTTCCTTCTCAGCACAAATTCAATTCTACATTGTTCTATTGTTTCATATTATTTATACCATTGAGGATAATGTCATTCAAGTTGCGGTTGAGGCAATTCTTGTGGCATTTTTTACAACCTTTCATGTTGTTGAAAAAAAATAAAAAATAAAGTCTCTAAAATACCCAACTGAGTTTTCATGATTCATGCTTGATTTGAAAGAAAATCTGAAATGGAAAAGACTGGGGAGAAGGACAATGGTTTATTATTTGCTCTAGCCATGGAAAACTGACATTAGAATCTCTTAAAGTCCACAAGCACTTTGGAAAAAATATATATCACATGCACACTAACGAAGCAAGCAGGACAAGTCTTCTACTATTTCGGTGTGGTGTCTGACACTCTGCCTACTTTAGTGATGAGATATTTTTAGAAGGCTATCTGTCGAGTTTTTTGTCAAATAAGTGCAAAAGCACACACACACACACACACACACACACACACACACACACACACACACACACACACATATATATATATATATATATAACACCATGAAAAATGCCTCTAATCCTAGTAACCGAACCTGCTTCCCCTAAGGTAAGCGTTGAAGTTCGCGTCAAATAGTGAAGGGATATGCAGGGTCATGTGTGTATTAAAAAAATGATAAAGAAAGAAGGAAGACAAGAGCTACTGTACTTAATGCTCTAAGCTAGAATCTGTAGAGTTGAAAGACACCTATCTGGAATAGCAATATGAGAGATGCAATTGTCTAGCTGTGGATTTAGTTTTTCATGAGCACAAGTGCTGCTGAACTTTGGGATGTATTCTCAGTCATGTTCATCAATTTCCAATCTAAGGCTAGCACGCATTAATATTTCCGAAGTTCTGACCTCTAGTTGATTCTGTGAAGGAGGATCTGGAAATGAGGGTACGAAACATTTTAAACTCTTTGTTGGTCCTTAATTTTTAAATGTTTACATTGCTAAGGGACTAGCAATGAGTGAGTTGGGGGTGTGATGAGTGTCCATTCTTCTATGATAATTCACGTCATACACACCATTTTAAGTGTATATAGTTAGGCGATTATGCATGTTTTACAGTTAACCTTAACTCCCCGCATAAATTGGGCATTTCATGCAAATTAATTAATTTTCTGTTCCCATTCAATAAAAGAGAGTTGAGGGTCATGAGAATTAACTTTTCATTGCATAATTATGAGCATTCTTAATTTATACGCATAGTGTGATAATTTTTATGGACTAAATCAAAATTTTGAGTGTGCAGGATACTGAAGGTAATTACAGGACAAACCAAGGGCAAAATGGTCTCAAGACCAAAGGAGGGATGCCCTAGGGCGCCCCCATCTCTCTTAACCAAGTCAAAAGCAGCCTCCATCCATTTTTTGTGAGAGGAGGAGATAAAGAAATGATTTAAATTGGAGATATTTGAGAAGAGAATCAAGGAGAAGAGATTGGGAGGATAGCCACCCAATTAGGAAAGGGAGAGAGGAGGGTGCCCCAAACCCTAGAAGAGGGGGGTGACCACCCCTCTCCCCCCTTCCCTCATCTCATTCCCTCTCAATCCTAGCCCTCCATCTTCTTCTAATGCAATTTCAACCCTTCATTGCACCCATTGCCCCTATAAATAGCCCCTTGAAGGGAGAAAAAGGGGAGTTCTTGTTCTTGAAATAATTTTTCTCTTTCTCCCTCTCCCTAGGTCGCCCTCACCTCTCTCTCTTCACCGCTCCCTTCATCTAGTTAGGTCGCCCCTCATCTTTGCTCCTATTTCTTCCACCTTGCACCATCACCCTTCCCTCTCTTAGATCTCTTTAGTTAGCCCTCTTGTCTCCACATCTTTCTGATAGTGTGCTAGGCCCGGATACAGAGGGGGGTGAATGTATCCCTCTAAAAATATAGCCCAAATTAAATCCTGGATGCTAGACACAGTTGTGGAATAAAACCAAATCAATTGAACTCATGAACAAACACTTGGAGCGCGCCTATCCAATCATCTAGCGGAAGCAATCAAACAGACAAACCACTGCTCAAGAGATTTTTTAGGTGGTTCGGTCCACAGACCTACGTCCACCCCTCACTCCAAACCGGAGTGAGGCTTCCACTAGCACAAGCTAGAAACCGCAGACTCAGTCTGCAATAGGTGCTGCCAAACAGCTTGACCAGGGGAACAACCTCCCCTCTTCCTCCAGACCGGAAGGACACCCCAAGTGACTCCCAGCCACTTGGAACCAGAGACTAGGTCTCTCTTCCTCCAGACCAGGAGGGAACCCACCAGTGACTCCCCGTCACCAGTAAACCAGAGGTCACAGACCACTCTTCCTCCAGACCAGGAGGGAACTACTGATGACACATAGTCACCAGCAAACCGGAGATCAGATCTCCCTTCTCCTGAGTCCACAGGAGGAACTCGACCTCAATCCAGAGGGTCGGAAGAACAATGATCACAGTTAAAAAGAAAAACAATAAACAAAAAGTACAGCAATCAGAAAGCTGGAAAATGAAATCATAATATGGCTCTCGCAGGAGCTGACTGGAGTGGATCTGATCCAACTTCCAGTAGGAACGATCTTCAGGTAAGCTCCTCTTCCTCTTCTCTTCTCTCTCACTATCTTTCTTTTTCTCTTAATCCCCACGAGCTCTATCTCTCTCTCTTTTTCTTCTGATGCTTCTCTCACACTGCCACTCTTCTTTTTCTTCTTCTTCTTCTTCTGCTTCTCTGCTGCTCTCACCATCTTCTATCACACTCTCCTCTTTTCGATCAGTCTTCTTCTGAGGAAGAAGCTTCGCATTTATAGCAGCAGCGGCTAGGGCATGTGCAGGGCTAATGCTCTCCACGATTCCCGCTCTAGCTTCAGTCCACGTGGCGGCTTCTCAGCATCTTGGATCACGTGCCAGGTGCTAACCTCGGATCACGTGCCCAGACTCTATAGGTTTAATGAAGAGTTCAGTCGATCAGAAGAATCAACACAGGCTGTACATAGTTAAATCAAGCAGCAATGTATAGACTTAACAATGCAGTGTGCATGCAATGTACAGACTTAGCGTGCAGGCTGCCAGCGTTGTATAGACTTGCTGCGTGTAGTGGGACGCAATGTACAGACTTTGCGGCAAGCAGCTGGACGTTGTATAGACATGTTGTGCAGGCTATGGGACGTAATGTATAGACATTGCAGTGCTGGCTGCCAGTGATGTATAGACATTGCAGTACATCCGTGGGACGTTGTATAGACTTACTGTGCAGACTGCCAGATGCAGTGTACAGACTTTACGTGTGTGTGCTGAGACAATGTGTAGACTTGGTTCGAGCAACACACTGACTGTACAGACTATATGAATGCATAGCTAGACCCATGTACAGACTTCATACATGCAAGACTGAAGCGTGTACAGACATGATGTAGCATGATTGTATGGACTTAGTGTGCACGCTAGAAGACGATGTATAGAGTTGATGTATGCATCCATAAGGATGTACATACTTTGATTGCGTGCATGACAGAACAATGTTTAGACTTGCTATAATGCATGCATGATAAAAAGCAAACTGATGTATAGACTTTAGGTAAAGATGCATGAGCAATGTATAGACTTAGCATCTAACTAAGTATGCACAACGACAAGGGATGCTCAAGCATGCAGTCAAGGGATGTACAGACTTAGCAGCTAGATGCACACAATGTATAGACATGATCAATCTTCAACAGATGGATGATGTACAGACTTGAACGTTGGTAAAGATACCAATGTTCAGACTTGTGCAATGTATGGACTTAGTGTTGTGCGAGCATTGCTGCTGCCAGTGTACAGACTTGATGATGTGCAAGGCAAACGAATGTATGGACTTTCACAGTGTGTGACTTGCCAAAGGAAAGGCTGTACAGACTTGAGCAAAGTAAGGGTTGTACAGACTTGAGAAAGCCCGATGTATAGACTCTGGCAAAGCAGCGATGTATAGACTTGAAGCATGTGAACATGGCGCTGTACAGACTTGAGGAAATGCATGCTACAGTGCAATGTATAGACTTAGTGCAATGCAAAGGCTGTATAGACTTTGAGACTTGAATGCATGGTGGCGAATGTATAGACTTTGTCTGTGACACATGCAATGTACAGACTTTCTATATGCTCAAGTCCAATGTATAGACTTGCTGAGATGATGCACTTGAAGAATGTACAGACTTTAACCCTTGAACATGCATGAACACGTGAAGTGTGAAAACGTTGTACAGACTTGCTAAGTGAGACGCAACATGAGACGCTCGAATGTACAGACTTGCTAAGTGAGACAATGGCTGTACAGACCTGAATGATGTATGCACTTCACAGAGATGCTCAGTGAGACGCTACGTGAGATGATGCATGCTTAGACAGTGTATAGACCTGATAAATGACAGAATGCAATGCTGTATGAATTGACATATGACAGAATGCAATGCTGTATGAACTTAATGTCTGCTAATGCAAGATAGCACATTTCTATGACCAAAGCAAAAATAATCATTCAGCAAAGCTGTATGAACTGACATGATATTTGCCCAAAGTAGAGCAATCAATCAGATGTGTTCATGATATGCTATCATCAAAATCATAGAGTTGAAAAACATGTCACAGAAGATCAGATAACTCATAGTGTTTGCTATCATCAAAATCACAGGGGCACAACAATCTCCCCCTATTTGATGATGGCAACACTATGAGTCACACTGACTCATGTCAAACTATTCTCCCCCTTTGACTTCATCAAAAAGAAAAATAGTTTGAGATGAAGATACAAGCATTCATGATATGAATAAAGAAGTACTCCCCCTTTGACTCAGTCATTTAGACATGAAAGACACAGAGGCAGTTAAACAATGAAGCACAAATCAAGTCTATGATGCAGCAGAATGCTCTCCTATACCATCCAAATCAAATCATGCACAACATGTGAAGAATAGCCAAGAAATGACAAGCAGGTAAATCTCCCCCTTTCTATAATCAAGATGAACCATGGAGAGGTATGAATGCAGAGATGCAGATGCAACAAGAAATGCAATACCTCCCCCTAAATATATGAATGCAAGGTCACAATTGATATGAACATGATTCAATATGACAAGGAAGCTCCCCCTGAATAGATACCAATTGATATGCATCTGTTGCATTTCTCCCAATTGATATGGTTGAGAGGGAGACCATAGTGGCATTCAAGGATAAGTTCAGGTCAATGAACCAAGGACAGTGAGCAGAAGAGTTTCAAATAATCAGATTTACAAATAAGCTCCAAACACAAGAAGTTCAGCCAGATTTTCAAGGAGATACCAATCTCATAAATCAATAACAGAATTTTTTAAAGTCTTCTATTATAAGGGCTTATGAATGAACTTTATTGAACAACATGATTTAAACATGATGTATACAAAGTTTGTCAATAAAATTCTATATTTATATCTAAAATCACAGTTTAATAAAAGTGAACCAAGCCCTCATATTTATATCTTGATTAACCTCCCTTTCTCTTACACAATCAAATTTACTGACTTCTTTCGGAATTACATTGACTAGAATTAAGATCAAGCAATTATGAAGTCATGTGAATTTGTCTAGGGTTATAGCAATTTAGCTTTTGCATCAATATTCAAATATTGCAATTTGTTCAGCAAATTTTCATTCTACATATATCCAGAGCACTCTAGTTCAGTGCACACTTTGTAACTAGAGGATATACGTTGATCAAACGCCAATATCCCTAAGCACTTAGTGTGACTAACAGTCATGCTTTATATTAACAGAGATAACATTTACACCTCATGACATACCTCAACTCATTTCTTTGATGAGTGAGATGTATTTCTCAGTATGCATGCCATTGCTCTGCCAGATTTAACAATCATTTTTAAGCAGAGTTAACTATGGCACCTCATGACACAATCCTTTGGACATGGTTTCTCAGTGACCAAAGTCATTGCTCTGACAATTATTTACCCTTTAGACATTTCAGAGAGCTCATTTGCTTCAAAACAATACTAATTTCATGTACTTAACCACATAAAGCCATGAATTCAATAGTGCAGATTTCAAAAGTTTTTACAAGACTCAGCATGAAACATTTGGTTGAAGTTTATTAAGAACATGATTCAGATATTTTTTAAGAGATTTAAAGTCAAACTTCAATGAAAACATTAAATTTAAACCAGCTGAGTTATTTCAGACATTCATAAAATCGTATAATATAAGATTCCTAGTTCAAGTGTTTTCAGATTTATGAACGAGAGATGTCCCATTGAAATCTTCATGAATGACTGATGGAAGAGGTCTTCAAGAATGAGTGTTTTTGAAGCTCATTATTTTCAGATATGATCAAGGTTTGTCAATTAAAATCAATGAGGAAAAGGTTATGCACATCAAGCAAGATATCAGGAGGTCAAGCATGCTTCAGGATTTTCAAGATTAACATGCAATGAATTTTGACCTAAGTGTATGCATTTGACAATCTGTATGTTATGCATTGACTCCCCCTGATAATATGCATTCAATCACTCTTTTTGGCATTTTTCAATGTAAGGAAATGCAATGCACTATATGTATGCAAGGACATGCAGTGTTTGCCATGAAGAATGAACATATGACAATGTGACTCATGCTCATTCAGACTGTTCTACTAAGCAAAATGACCCATGGTACTAGGCGGAGCACTTCACACATAGTAAGAACCTCCAGACAGATTTTCCTGCCTTTTGGTAGCTTACTCTTTGATATACCATAGTGGTCATGCATGATAATTCAACATGGGCAGTATGCATGGATCAAATTTCAGCTTTTCAGATTTTTCAGAATGCAATTTGTTTTCAGAGATTATGCATATCAACAATTATCAAACAACTGCAATTGGCATATGAATGCATCAGATGCAGACAACCCTTTTAATCTCATATTTGCACAGAACACTCAGCAAGTGCATGATCAGAAAATAATGCAAATGGCAGATGATGAATGAATATGCGAAAACAGATTTAATGTGCTATGCAGTAAAACTAAAAACAGGAAGTGCAATAAATTTACCTGAAAAGTTCAGGAAGGGGTTTTCATTCTTGAGTGCCTTGGATTAATCCTCTTTTTATTAATCAGCTTCCAAGGCACACCTGCAAGTTAGCAAACTATTTTACACAAATAGGCACCCAAGAATTCTTGGGTCCTGACATGACAGTATCACTCCTAGCAGGTTTTCTCAGCACATTTTTAACTTGATGATCATCAAATTTCATCAGAGGATAACCATCCATCAAATGTCCAGATTTGCCATAATGATGGCAAGAAGCAGCAGATTTCTGATTTGATTTATGCACATTCTTATTAGCATGAATTCTATGTACATATGCATGAAGATTTTTGTTAACAGAATTAAAATTTTGTTTACCAAAACTAGTCTTGCTTTGGTATCCTACCAGCCAACAGGTTGCAGCCCTGTGACCTGGCTTTCCACAGTTATAGTATGAAAGTTTTGTAAATTATTTTACATGGAATTTGACAGCATGGGAGTTAACAGAATTCTTCTGAATATGCCAACAGTCCTTGACTGTATGGCCATTTTTCCCACACTCAAAACATGTAGAAATCTTTCTTCTAAATGCAAATTTATTCCCACCAAAATCATTTCTATTTGTAGAGAATTTAGCATGTTTGAAATTCTCATTCCTACCTTGAATATGCCAACAGTCCTTGACTGTATGACCATACTTTCTACAGTGAGAGCAATTGAGAGAATTTCTTCTAAAAGAACCTGACCAGCATTCAGAGGCCTTGTGACCAATTTTGTTGCAGTTAAAATAGATGATGTGCTGGTTCTTTGAAACAGATTTGTTCTTATTAAAAACATGCTGATTTGTAAAGTATTTTGTATGATATGAACATGATTTTTTCTTACCACTTGCAAACCAGCAATGAGCAGTAGTGTGTCCTACTTTATCACAATTAGAACATGTGACACTCTTTTTCTGAGGGACAGGGAACTTGACCTGTGAATCCCTACCATGCATTTCTCTAGCTTTCAGATCATCTGATTGCATTAAGTTACATTCATGCATCAAGTGGCCAATCTTGTGACAATAATGACATTTCATGATTTCCATTTTATGTGCATGTCTAGGTGTATCAGTGTGTTCTACAGCATGCACATTTTCAATGTGATTCAATCCTTTCTTCACATGACTGACCTTTTCCATTTTTCCAGTTTGTTTCTGATTCTTCTGAACATTTGGTTGTTTATTTTCTGAGATGGCGGCTACATCTGATGCTTTGATAAAAGATGTCATTAGCTTGTTTTTGAAAGCCTTTTTATTGACATTGTTGTAGACCCTTCCTCTTAAGTATTGACCTTAACTCCTAACAACATGTCCAGATTTTCTTGTCCATCAACAAATTTAGACAAAGAGTTCCTCAAGTCTTAGATTTCATATTCAAGAGAGGTAATTTGTAACTCATAACTGGCAATCTCTTGCTCACTGCAATTCACACATTCAGTTAGCACCTTGTTAGCAGTTTTATATTTCTCAATTTCATGTTCTAGATTGCTCAGTTTATCAGACTCTTCTATGTGAACAGACTTTCCTCTTTCTAATGCTACAAGTCTTTCAGACATAGCAGTGTTCAACAGTTTTAACTTTTCATTCTCCTTAGACAGAGCATCATTTTGAATTAACTCATCAAGAAGAGTCTGATCATCATTAGATATTTTTGGATTATCTGAAATTTTAGATTCTCTTTGCATATTTTCAATGTCTTTCTGAAGCTTTATTTTCACAGAAGTTATCACATCATATTTTTCAGCTATTAGACTCTTCTCGTCTTGAAGTCTTCTGAATTTCTTTTCATGATCAGTAATCTCATTTGCAAGTTCTTGTTTTTCAATTTTCAACAACCCAATTTGATCTTTAAGGATTTGAATATCAGAAAAACACGCATCATGAGATTGTGTCAACTCTAGACATTTTCTACAAGAAGAACTTGAACTTTCTAATACAGTACCCTTTTTCAATTTTTTATACTGACTTCTTAACCTCTCATGTGACTCTAATAATTCAGCATATGAATTCTCCCAATCATCTAAAGTATAGTTCTCAAAGGGATTTACCTCATCATCATCATCTTCTTCATTTTGGCTGCCACTTTGATTGCTTCTGTTAGCCATCATGCAGCTGTCCTCATTTCTCTTCTGAGCTCGCTTCAGCATGTCCAGAATGTCTTTAGCAGAACAGCAATCATGAAAGCAGGAATGTAAAGCCTTATCAGTAGCTACCTTAATTAACTCCAGTGCTTTCTGATTTTCTGCACACATAGATCGATGCTTGTTAGTCCATTTGGACTGATCTTTTGGTAGTTTATGTGGACCATGTGAAATCACTTTCCACGGGTCTGGATCAACAGATTTAACATGAGCATGGAAAGCACTGTGCCACTAGTTGAAATCGGAACCACTAAAGACGGGTGGATGAGCCATTGAAGTAGATCAAAACTAATTCAAAGCAGTGGATTCAAACCGATAAACCAACTCTAACAAAATGCACCGAAGACAGTAGGATCGGATCTGCAGGTCGCTGGACCTACTATGCAGACACCCGCTCTGATACCAATTGATAGGGTACTAGGCCCGGATAGAGAGGGGGGTGAATGTATCCCTCTACAAATATAGCCCAAATTAAAACCTGGATGCTAGACACAGTTGCGGAATAAAACCAAATCAATTGAACTCATGAACAAACACTTGGAGCGCGCCTATCCAATCATCTAGCGGAAGCAATCAAACAGACAAACCACTGCTCAAGAGATTTTTTAGGTGGTTCAGTCCACAGACCTACGTCCACCCCTCACTCCAAACCGGAGTGAGGCTTCCAGTAGCACAAGCTAGAAACCGCAGACTCAGTCTGTAACAGGTGCTGCCAAACAGCTTGACTAGGGGAACAACCTCCCCTCTTCCTCCAGACCGGAGGGACACCCCAAGTGACTCCCAGCCACTTGGAACCAGAGACTAGGTCTCTCTTCCTCTAGACTAGGAGGGAACCCACCAGTGACTCCCCGTCACCAGCAAACCAGAGGTCACAGACCTCTCTTCCTCTAGACCAGGAGGGAACCACTGATGACACACAGTCACCAGCAAACCGGAGCTCAGACCTCCCTTCTCCTGAGTCCACAGGAGGAACCCGACCTCAATCCAGAGGGTCGGAAGAACAATGATCATAGTTAAAAAGAAAAACAATAAACGAAAAGTACAGCAATCAGAAAGCTGGAAAATGAAATCATAATATGGCTATCGCAGGAGCTGACTGGAGTGGATCTGATCCAACTTCCAGTAGGAACGATCTTCAGGTAAGCTCCTCTTCCTCTTCTCTTCTCTCTCACTATCTTTCTTTTTCTCTTAATCCTCACGAGCTCTATCTCTCTCTCTTTTTCTTCTGATGCTTCTCTCACTCTGCCACTCTTCTTTTTCTTCTTCTTCTTCTTTTGCTTCTCTGCTACTCTCACCTTCTTCTATCACACTCTCCTCTTTTCGATCAGTCTTCTTCTTAAGAAGAAGCTTCGCATTTATAGCAGCAGTGGCTAGGGCATGTGCAGGGCTAATGCTCTCCACGATTCCCGCCCTAGCTTCAGTCCACGTGGTGGCTTCTCAGCATCTTGGATCATGTGCCAGGTGCCAGTCTCGGATCATGTGCCCAGACTCTGCAGGTTTAATGAAGAGTTCAATCGATCAGCAGAATCAACACAGGCTGTACATAGTTCAATCAAACAGCAATGTATAGACTTAACAATGCAGTGTGCATGCAATGTACAGACTTAGCGTGCCGGCTGCCAGCGTTGTATAGACTTTCTGCATGCAGTGGGACGCAATGTATAGACTTTGCGGCAGGCAGCTGGACGTTGCATAGACATGCTGTGCAGGCTGTGGGACGTAATGTATAGACATTGCAGTGCTGGCTGCCAGTGATATATAGACATTGCAGTACTGCTGTGGGACGTTGTATAGACTTACTGTGCAGACTGTCAGATGCAGTGTACAGACTTTGCGTGTGTATGCTGAGACAATGTGTAGACTTGGTTCGAGCAACACACTGACTGTACAGACTATATGAATGTAGAGCTAGACCCATGTATAGACTTCATACATGCAAGACTGAAGCGTGTACATACATGATGTGACATGATTGTATGGACTTTGTGTGCACGCTAGAAGACGATGTATAGAGTTGATGTATGCAGCCATAAGGATGTACATACTTTGATTGCGTGCATGACAGAACAATGTTTAGACTTGCTATAATGCATGCATGATAAAAAGCAAACTGATGTATAGACTTCAGGTAAAGATGCATGAGCAATGTATAGACTTAGCATCTAACTAAGTATGCACAACGACAAGGGATGCTCAGGCATGCAGTCAAGGGATGTACAGACTTAGCAGCTAGATGCACACAATGTATAGACATGATCAATCTTCAACAGATGGATGATGTACAGACTTGAACGTAGGTAAAGATACCAATGTTCAGACTTGTGCAATGTATGGACTTAGTGTTGTGCGAGCATTGCTGCTGCCAGTGTACAGACTTGATGATGTGCAAGGCAAACGAATGTATGGACTTTCACAATGTGTGGAATTGCCAAAGGAAAGGCTGTACAGACTTGAGCAAAGCAAGGGCTGTACAGACTTGAGAAAGCACGATGTATAGACTTTGACAAAGCAGCGATGTGTAGACTTGAAGCATGTGAACATGGCGCTGTACAAACTTGAGGAAATGCATGCTACAGTGCAATGTATAGACTTAGTGCAATGCAAAGGCTGTATAGACTTTGAGACTTGAATGCATGGTGGCGAATGTACAGACTTTGTCTGTGACACATGCAATGTACAGACTTCCTATATGCTCAATTCTAATGTATAGACTTGCTAAGATGATGCACTTGAAGAATGTACAGACTTTAACCCTTGAACATGCATGAACACGTGAAGTGTGCAAACGTTGTACATACTTGCTAAGTGAGACGCAACATGAGACGCTCGAATGTACTGACTTGCTAAGTGAGACAATGGCTGTACAGACCTGAATGATGTATGCACTTCACAGAGATGCTCAGTGAGACGCTGAGTGAGACGATGCATGCTTAGACAGTGTATAGACCTGATAAATGACAGAATGCAATGCTGTATGAACTGACATATGACAGAATGCAATGCTGTATGAACTGACATATGACAGAATGCAATGCTATATGAACTGAATGTCTGCTAATGCAAGATAGCACATTTCTATGCCCAAAGCAGAAATAATCATTCAGCAAAGCTATATGAACTGACATGATATTTGCCCAAAGCAGAGCAATCAATCAGATGTGTTCATGATATGCTATCATCAAAATCATAGAGTTGAAAAATATGTCACAGAAGATCAGATAACTCATAGTGTTTTCTATCATCAAAATCACAGGGGCACAACACTTTCCCTCTCTTTTCTCACCCTAGATCTCTCCTCTTCACTCCTACAATCTCCCTCTCACAGTAGTGTCCACTCGAAGGCAGGCTGGCGATCAAAGGCTCAGCGACGTGGACGACGGTGTCTTCTTCTTCTTCTTGGCTGCACTTTCTCTCTTCTATTCTTGTAATTTAGATTTCATTTGGAGTTGTAATCTTTTTTTTCTCAAGCATAGTGTAAACATTTATATTTGAAGCAATAAATTTGTTTGAGCAATTTCTTTCTTTCTTGTTCTTCTTTTTCTCTCTATATATATTTCTTTTACTCAACCCTATGCATTTCTTTAGCTAGATTTACTCTGTGCAATTTTAATTTCAACATTAAAACTCAATCAACAATCTCTCGTTTCAGGGAACATAGGGTTTTCAGCTTTAAAAGTTCTAACCTCCTTGTGGGATCGACTCCTATTCACCGCTATGCTTTAAATCTTAATTTTATTGTGTGTGAGTGCGGAATTTTAAAATTGTGTGCGCCATGTTTTTAACGACGAGCATCTGCTCGCATCAACTGGCTTGGATGGCGTGGAGGCTTTGATGGAGGCAGCAAATGGTGGCAAAGGCAAAGTGGCTATGATAGGCTCGGGTGTAAGTGGGGGTAAAGGCGAAGGTGTGATATGCTCAGGCTCGGGCGATGAGGGAGATGGTGGAGAAGGTGAAGGCGGTAGAGATGGGGGAGACGATGGAGGTAGAGGGTTAGGTGACTTTGGGAGAGGAGGTGGTGAAAGTGACAGCAATGAGGGATTAGGTGGTGAGGATGGTGACGAAGGTGGTGATGAGGGCAATGGGGGTAATGGAAACGGTGTCGGTGATGGAGAGGGTGAAGAGGAGGGTCACAGTGTCCACCGTCGATGTATCGACATGACACGGCATGCGACGTCGGGAGCAAAAGTAGTGGTGATGGGAGCGGGAGTAGAAGGGGAGGCACTAGCCTGAGCAGAGATATGGGTTTGCAGAGGTGGTAGAGATGAGGTAGGCGGTGAGGAAATTGGTGATGGAGATGGGGTAGGTGATGATGTCGATGATAGTGTGGATGATGGGATAGGCGATCGACTAGGTGAGGGAATGGGTGATGGAGCAGGTGCAACACTAATTAAGGAATCACAGGGGTGCCCCTGGTCTTGCAATGGAGGAGATGGCTGCCTGGGCGGCGCCTGCTGCTGCTGCTTGCTATGAAGATATAACACAACCTTGTGAATTGCAGGCCAATCAATCCTCTTCATATTTTCCAGGTCATAAACATACTCCCAGAACTTGGGGCAATCCTCAACCAAATGCCCCTACTGACGATGGTAATCACAAAACTGGAGCAGATTCCAGACCGTGGGTCGACAAGACACAACCGGAGGAAGTTGCAATGCGTAAGTGGCTAACAAAGCCCTGAAAACATCGGTAAGAGACTCCAACAATGGAGGATAATGATCCCGCTTCGGGCAAGGTGGATGTCGAGGGATATGGGATGGAGTAGAAGGTTTCGGAGAGTGAAGTGGTTACGAAGGCAAGGGTGCATGACGACTATCGGAAGGACTAGGTGGAGGTGTATGACGAGTGGGATGGGAAGGTACGTAATGGAGGGCATCTACCTGCTCGGGATTTGGTGTTCCCTTAACTGGAGGTGGAGGCGAAGATAGATGTAGATACGAGGAGGCGGCAGGCTAACCATGGATGGCGAAAAGTTGACTCACGGAGGGTTGATATGTAGGAGTGGAAGGCTGACTCATGGGGGATTGGTAAGAGGTCTACATGGGTGGCTGACTCGTGGAGGGTTGATAAGAGGCGGAGGGCTGACTCATGGAGGGTTGATAGGAGGCAGAAGGCTGACTCGTGGAGGGTTGATAGGAGGAAGATGTGAATGTAGAATGTGGAGGGGACTCGGAGTCACGGGAACTCTGAAGTTGATGGCGAATGAAGCGTGCTCAACAATAGAGTTGTTGCCAAGAGATAATGTCATTCAAGGCTAAGATGAAACGGTACTCGGGTGTTGCATTGGAAATGATCATCTTGATTTGCTCCTTCTACGGAATATGCCCTGGGACTTGCGCGGCTAGGTGATGCTAGCGGTCGGCAAAGGCGGAGAACTCCTCGTCGGGCTTCATCTTCTCCTGGGCCAGATCCACAACAGAAAACCTAGGCCCAACATGGTCTTGGTATTGCTGAATAAATCTCTCTTAAAGAACTTGAATATTCACAACCTGGTCTTGCTGCAAAGATAAGAACCAATCTCGAGCTGGGCCCTCTAAGGATAGACCGAACAAATATGCCATCAAGCACCGGTCATGCTGAAACTAGGTCGAATCATAAAGAAACTCCTTCAAGTGCACGTAAGGGTCACCAGTTCCACCATAACGGTGATATGCGGGGATTTGCGAAGGTGACGGAAGTCGGAGATTTTGAAAGGCAAACGGGACACTCAAGGAAGGTTTGGGATCAATCTGCCGTTGAAGCTCATCAAGCTGGCGTTGGGCTTGAGAGATCATTTCCTGGGTAGGGAGAGATCGAGAATAATGCGGGCTAGCTTCAACAAATGATTGTGAATTTGGACTAGGAACATGATAATGGACCGGATAAGAGTATCCAGATTGAGAAGAAGAAAGGCCCATTCCGGGAGTAGAAGGATACACGGGCCTGGATTGGATGTTATGATATGGATCAATCGGGCTAGCAGCAACATGGGTAGAAGAAGGCCCATTAAGATGGTTAGCAAGAAGTCTTTGGGCTTGAATAGGGTCCATTTGGTGAAAAAGACATGAGATATGGGCCATAAGGTTTGTGATGCGGGACGGATGACACGACCGGGCTAAGACGTACGATCGGCTAAAAGTCCGGCCAGCACTAGCACACTAAGGGAAGCCGAGTGACTGACTACCATGGCATTCTCTGGGTGGAGACGTCTCTCAACAGCAACTCACTCTAGCCTAACGATCGTCCCTTGCAAGGGAAACGTGGGATCGCAGCGGTTAAGGAACCACTGTCGCCTAGGGTAATGCAGGCCGAGCTCGGTGCTCGACTGGAGCTAAGGAACGGGAGCTCACAACTCACAACCACGGTGATTTGAAACTAGCTAACGGCCCTAATCGCACATGCACAACATATAAGACAATGTACTAAATAAAGCAAATGACGGAGGGAAGGAACGTCGCGCGTACCTCCATGACTAGTGCGTGAGGAAGAAACCCTGGCCGATTCCGACAACCCCGATACACGCTAGTGAAAGAATAGTTACAACCCAATTTTTATCGCCCACTCCTCACAGGGAGATAACAGGCTACAACGCTGATTTTGGGATTGCTGTATAACGGGCTGACGGGCCGCACTCGCAGGAGGCGAGGAGACGAGCCGAAGCCGACCGGAAGGCAAAGATCGGCCACTGACCAGTTCTGCCCGCGCTGGTCACCCCGCGCAGAAAAGTTGCAGAGGCCGGTATGTCATGATCCGACGTCCGATCGGGGTCTCGTTTGTTGGAGAACGTCGGCGACATGACGAAGATTCTCTGCTCCGAAGGGCGCGATCAGATCTTTCCAGATCTGGGCGCAGGAGCAACTGTTCTCAGCCTCAGGTTCTATGCACACAGAACTGCATAGGAAGACAAATAATTATTGGAAAAATGGTTCCCGGTGTCGGAACGAGGCGCCGTTTATTGCAGATCGTCGGCGACGTCTAGAGGAAGGATTTGACCAAGGGGTCTGGTCATATCTGCTAAGAGGAGGGCGGGGAAGCTTTTGAAAGTCGCCTCTTCTTCTGGGTCGGATCTGCAGAGGGTGTTCGGCGCAATCCCACGAGAATCTCTGCCACGGCCAGCACCGATCACAGAACGACACGAGCTTAGTGGCAACGCGAAGAGGATAAAAAATCCTACAACCCATCAGCATCTCAAATCCGCAGAGCTTGGGAGTAGATCTGGAGAAATTCAGGATCAGGAAATTGAGGATCTGGACAGCAGGCTCGGGCAGATTTACGTGACTTCACGTGAAGAATTGTTGCCGGCAATCCAGAGCTCCGATCGACGTAAAACTAGCGCCAACTTCTTCCTGACTTGCAGAAGCTTCACTGAGAATTTTCGCAAAACCATATTTGAAGAGGATAGGGAGGATAGTGGGGGCGAGTCACACTCTCAAAAGAATCACGTCATAGGATTTGATCAAGGGCATCACACCTAAGAGGAGGAAGAGAATCACTCTCTTAACATAATCTTCTCTCATAAAAACTTCATTGCTCCCTTAACATGGGATTACATACTTTTATATAGACTCGTCATACGACAGACAGACAACTTATTAAAAACTTCAACACCTAACATTTGACATTTATGACTAATCATACCAAACATCACCTAACATCTCTGACATTGAGCACCTAAAACCTAACATTTGTTGACTAATAATAGCTCTCGTGGGAATACTAAGACACTAAGAAAAATTATTCATGATGGTGATATCTTTAGCACACCTATAAGCCTACGAATGTGGCCTATTAAAATACAACACTCAAAATAAATATAAATTGATAAATGCCCATGCTGCTTGACGATCCTCGTCAAACCTCGCTGCTTGGAAGAGGTTCGACCTCGAAGCTAGGGCCTTTACTCAGAGAAGTAGTGGCATTGGTGGAGACGGACGGTAAAGATGGATGGCAGAGAAGGATGGATCTGGAGCTTCGAATGGGGTTTCGCACCCATCCCCATCTCAAAGACGATGCACCCGAAGTTTCAAATTCTTCCTTCATGGTGGAGAGGAGGAGGACGGATCTGGAGCTTCGAATGGGGCCTCGCACCCGTCCCCATCTCAAGGACGATGCATCCAAAGTTTCAAATCCTGTCTTCCTAGCGGAGCGGATTTGGCCAAGGACCCGACTTGTGAGAACAAGTGAGTAACCGGCTCTGATACCAAACTGATGCGGGACGGATGACACGACCGGGCTAAGACGTACGGCCGACTAAATGTTCGGCCAGCACTAGCACACTAAGGGAAGTCGAGCGGCTGACTACCGTGGCATTCTCTGAGTGGAGACGTCTCTCAACAGCAACTCACTCTAGCATGACGATCGTCCCTTGTGAGGGAAACGTGGGATCGCAACGGTTAAGGAACCACTGTCACCTAGGGTAATGCAGTCCGAGCTCGGTGCTTGACTAGAGCTAAGGAACGGACGCTCACAACTCACAACCACGGTGCTTTGAAACTAGCTAACGGCCCTAATCGCACATGCACAACATATAAGATAGCATACTAAATAAAGCAAATGCTGGAGGGAAGGAACGTCGCGCGTACCTCCAAGACTAGTGCGTGGGGAAGAAACCCGAGCCGATTCTGACAACCCCGATACACGCTAGTGAAAGAATAGTTGCAACCCAAATTTTATCGCCCACTCCTCACAGGGAGACAACAGGCTACAACGCTGATTTCGGGGTTGCTGGATAATGGGCTGACGGGCCGCACTCGCAGGAGGCGAGGAGACGAGCCGAAGCCGACCGAAAGTCAAAGATCGGCCACCGACCAGTTCTGCCCGTGCTGGTCACCATGCGCAGCAAACTTGCGGAGGCCGGTACGCCAAGATCCGACGTCCGATCGGGGTGCCATTTGTTGGAGAACGTCGGCGACAGGACGAAGATTCTCTACTGTGACGGGTGCAATCATATCTTACCAGATCTGGGCGCAGCAGCGAATGTTCTCAACCTCAGGTTCTGTGAACACAGAACTGTACAGGAAGACAAATAATTATTGGAAAAATGGTTCCCGGTGTCGGAATGAGGCGTCGTTTATTGCAGATCATCGGCGACATCTAGAGGAAGGATCTGACTAAGGGGTTTGGTCAGATCGGCAAAGAGGAGGGCGGGGCAGCTTCTGGAAGTTGCCTCTTCTTCTGGGTCAGATCTGAACAGGGTGGTCGATGTAGTCCCACAAGAATCTCTACCATGGCCAGCATCAATCTCAGAATGACACGAGCTTGGAGGCAACGCGAAGAGGACAAAAAATCCTACAACCCATCAGGATCTCAGATCCAGAGAGCTTGGGAGTAGATCTGGAGAAATTTGAGATCAAGAAACTAAGGATCTGGACAGCAGGCTCGGGCAGACTTGCGCGACTTCACGGGAAGAATTGTTGCCGGGGAGCCAGAGCTCCGATCGATGCGAAACCAGTGCCAACTTCTTCCTATCTTGCATAATCTTCCTTGAGAGTTTTCGCAGAACCAGATTTGAAGAGGATAGAGAGGATAGAGGGGGCGAGTCACACTCTCAAAAGAATCACGTCACAGGATTTGATCAAGGGCATCACACCCAAGAGGAGGAGGAGAATCACTCTCTTAACATAATCTTCTCTCATAAAAACTTCATTGTTCCCTTAACATGAGATTACATACTCTTATATAGACTCTTCATACGATAGACAGACAACTTATTAAAAACTTCAACACCTAACATTTGACATTTATGACTAATCATACCAAACATCACCTAACATCTCTGACATTGAGCACCTAACACCTAACATTTGTTGACTAATAATAGCTCTCATGGGAATACTAAGACACTAAGAAAAATTATTCATGATGGTGATATCTTTAGCACACCTAATGCCTACGAATGTGGCCTATTAAAATACAACACTCAAAATAAATATAAATTGACAAATGCCCATGCTGCTTGACGATCCTCGTCAGTTTGCTTGCTCATCGGAAGGATCAGAAGCACCACGGGAAGAAGGGCCCACGTGGGAAGACGATTCCACGTGGGAGTAGGAAGATTGGGAAGGGGGATATAAAGAACTATAGTGGAGCTCCATGAGAGAGATAGAGACTTAATACAGGAAAACCTGTGGGGATACAACTGGGGAAGAGGGCACGAAGAATGAGGAGGAGGGCAATCCCCAGGTAGGTAACGGTCCTGTGATGACAGCTACTAGCCGGTAGCGGTCAGGTGATGACCGCTACTAGAAGGTAATGGTCAGGTGATGACCGATACCTGGTCTTTGGGAACTGGTCTGAGAGACAGACTTATGCACAAGGAAGTAATGTAGAATTGCGACTAAGAATGACGGAACAAGGCTATAAAGCATGAAAAAGAGCTGAAGCAGAATGAATCTATTAACCAAAAGACTATATGATGGGTGAGGAAACACATCACAAATATCACGAATGGGCTTATCAAAACCCACACTTCATAAACAATGTAATGTGAGAGGTTTCACCGAGGTCAAACAAGTTAATATGATGCGATATTTTAAGAAGTTTCAGTGGACCTTTTAATGTTTTAATGAAGCATAATTCCCTCAAGTTAGGAAACCTATAGGGAAGGGGTCCAAACTCTGGGTTGAACTAGGGTTAACTCCCTCACACGGATGCAAAACCTAGGGGGCAGGAAGGTACAATCGGCTCGGCATCCATGTTGGAATCCAAGGCTCGCAGAGAATTACGGAGGTCTCGGATAAGATCACCTATTCGACTCCGAGGAATACAAAGCCGAGAGGGTCACTTACCATTGTAGGAATGCAACTACAATATGCAATGAATGATCCTATACGCACCGGAGTGCATGCAAATCTAACCTAAAACTAGCAAATCAACACAAGATAAATATATGCAAACACAACAATATGGATGCAAATAACATGTGAGAACTAAGAGAACATAATGAACATGGATGCAAAACTATAAAAAACATAATCAGAAGCTAGGAACTAGCTCAAATAATCAATGAACAACGTACCTGTAGGGCTGCCCCTACGACTGAACAGAGCCAGGTAGTGGTCCTCTAGGGACCGCTATCGGCGGGTAGTGGTATCCTGGGGACCACTACCTGATGGTAGTGGTCTCTGGGTCGGCCGCTACCTACTCCAGAACCTAAAACTATAGAACAACAGAAAACCCGAGGAAACACTATCTAAACAGCAACACACACACACACAAATCGCAGGATGGCAAGAGTAAGGTGATGGACACCAAGAGTCTCACCGTGATCGCCAAAAAATAGAGGTGTTGATAATTATCCGCCTCCGAACAAGAATAATAATAAGCATAAGCATGCGACATAAGAATGGGGAAAGGGGCGATAAAGAAATAGCAAAGAACTGTGATCGCCACCAAGGGCTAACAGCTGGGAAACACTATAGAAACTCTGAGGGGCCTGCTGCGTACCTTGGAAAAGAGGGAAAACGGGGTTGAAGATCAGCTGCAACAGCGTGATCGCGCTTAAGAAAAAGGGTGCGGGAACTTCGTGGGTTAACTCCTCCTCACCTTCCAGCCGGCCAGAGAGCAAGGGCCTCACGTTCTACTCCGGCCTTCCTACGAAACAAAGTCACAAAGAGGATAAAAACCCATTAGAACATGCAACGTGTAGCATCAATCCCGTATGTAGAAATAAGCATGAAGAAAAGGGGGAGAACGCAATGGGGGAGGGTTTTCAACCCCCGTAGAAGGGACAAAATAATAGGTGTGTGTGTTATGATGATAAAAGAGTGTGAGGAGAATGTAAAACGTAGAGAATAGCAGTGAAAAGCGTGATGCAAAGTGCATGTAAATGTGCAGAAATGTGCAGAAAATAGTGTAGCAAAAAGTAGTGCAGTGAATAAGGAGATAATGAAGAAAAGAAAGACTAAGAGAAGGAGGATGCTGATATGAAGCTTCCCTGATGATTGGGGGTCGAAGAAGAGGAGTCAACAATGCGGCATGGCTTCGCCCCAAGTAGAAAAATGCCCTCCCGCGAGCCCACAACCATAGGAGGCTATTTATAGGCCCTAAAAACCCTAAGTAAAATTTAGGAGGATAATCACCAAAAAATTGAGTTTTGATTGATAAACCTGTGAGATATAAGTAGGATAATACCCCAGGATAGATAGAACTCGATCTGGAATGATATCTTCAGAGCAATCGGCGTGAACGAGGACTCTAAGGCATCCTCGGCTGGAGAAAACGGAGTCCGAAACAAAATGGACTCTGCAACGAGAACGTGGTCAGTTACATGACTGCTACCTTTAGAAAGTGGTCATGCGAGAACGGTGACCTGCCAAAGGCTGAAAAAGCCTAAAGAAGCTGAGTCGACGCACAAGCAGGCAGTGGGTCAACGCATCCATGAAAACAAGCAGATCGCGGTCAAGTGATGACTGCGACCTCATGGTCGCGGTCATCACAAGACCACGACCTTACTGGTCAGGCATATAGAAAACATGCCCCCCCCTGCGCGACCATGGCTATGAGCCAAAAATTGAGAAAACTGAGGGAATTAGCCCCCAAGACTTAGTGGGCCGAGAAATGATCAGAAATTGGCACGAAATTCACTCAGGGAAGACTCCAAAATAATAGATAATTTGGGACATCATGAAAGATGAATGTGAGAAAGCACTTGACTTGCAGGTAGAAAATGAGTGTCAACAGCTACGTATGTGGCATGGTATGGATGGTGTTGTGATTTCTGAAGCATTTTGGGCTCAGGCCCACGGTGTGGTAAGTGGTTTGCTAGACTATGGGAGTGAGTCTACTCCCCGAACTTGCGGTGTTTGAGCTTTCCTCATCCTAATTTCTAGTTTTAGTTAACTGAGTGGAGAATTGTTTCGTGGTGGATGCCGGGATCTTCTTGCTCCGATTGTGTAGGTTGTGAAGAGTTATGCAGCGGAAGCGTGGTGGGCCCATAACCCATGGGCCCTAGGATCGAAGCCGTGATAGGAGATGGAAAATTTTCCGGTGATGAGAAGAGTTGGAGGCTTCCTGGTCAATTGTAAAAGGGTTGTCCCCCGACTTGAGATTGTGTTGGCCATAAAAGTTGTGTCAGTTGTTGTGCCATCATCTGAGGCATTGCTTGTGTGGCACCGATGGAACTGAGGATTAGACGGCTCAGCTACGAGAGTTGCTGAGCGAGGGCTATGTTTGCACTAGTCTCCTCCATGAATTGGGCAGTATGGTCTATAGCAGACTTAGTTGGTGATGGAAGTTGTGTGTGCACTATGGGCCATTAGATTGACTTGGACGGAGTTTAACATTTATTGTCTAGAGTTGATGAATGATTAGACCAGCTCCAATCAAGGAGGGTGTTCTAGAGGTAGATTCGAAATTCAGCATTCGACGGGGGTGTCACCTTGGTAATTATGTGGAGTGTCATGCCGAGTGATCGGCAGAAGTGACAGGGACCCAGTCGAGGTTTATGTGGGGATCGTTAGGAGAAGGATCTGATTATGACAAGTCAACAACAACTGGGGTTCAACGTAGATGGTGCCACCGTCGACCTGATCATTAATAAGGATGGAAGGCACTTTCCTACTCATGAGAGTGTGTGCTGAAAGTTATGGAATTGTGTGTTGCCTTCTGGTACCTGTGGTTTTGTGATGCGTAAAAGCGCCGCACATTGATAGGTATTGGCTGACCAGTTGGGAAAGTTTTGCAAAAAAAAATTGGGAGTATGGAATGGACGGTTCTTTAGTGTGAGGGCTCCTTAAGTTATGGTGTTTGATGGAGGCCCCTGTGTTGCTTTGAATTGCATAGAGTTTTTTGAAGCTCAGAGATCAGAGTTGTTAAGGGAGTCGAGTTGTAACCAGAAATGGTGTGCGGATGCCGTTGGCCCAGTAAGGAAGGATATCAGGTGTTAGAGCCGACAGGTGAATTACTGAGATCTGAAAATGGTTTATTATTAGTTCCTATAAGAGAAATAGGAGAGGAGAATGTAGCAAGAAGGAATTCCTGTTGGCATGTGACCAGTGGCTGGCAAATGGACCCCTACAGCTAGGGTGTTTGTTAATCTAGATGGGTTGGAAATGTTGAGAATTGTGGAATTGTGAGGCCTCAGGTGGTAGCTCGTATTGTGTCCCACGTGTGTAAATGGGACTGGTGAGAAATTGGTGTTGGGACCAGAGTTGGTCCAGCTATGTTTAGTAGTGCTTCAGGTCGTGAGGTGCAGGATGCTAGTGTTTGGGAGCTATCGGAAAAGTTATGGTTAGCAGGTGTGGAAGCTCATGTCCTGATTGGACTGCTGAGTATGGTTCCCCAGTTGTGGTAGAAATTTACGTGTGGGTCACGTCTCCATGCTATGTGGGGATTTTGTCTAGCAGTACTCGAGTCTTTGAGATCTCGGTATGGTTGAGGTGATGCCAGACCTGTCTGTTTTGGTGGGCCTTGCTCGTTCCTGAGGGTTTGTGAGAGTAATGAATGTGAGGTGACTGAGTCTTTCTATTTGCATTGGTCTGGTTGTGACCCTCAGAAGGTTTTGCGCGGGGAGTTTTCAGGTCGTGCTGGAAGAGATGGGAGCATTCCCAGTTACCCAATGGAGTGAGTCATTCTTTCCCTCTGAGTATGTTGTGTCCCTTCGAATTTCGAGGATGAAATTTTTGTAAGGGGGGAGGACTGTAATGACTTGGGTTTTTCAGATCTAGTATCCGCGGGTTTCAGAGCATTTTTGCGGGTCTCAGATCGTGTTTTCTAATTAAAATAAAATTATCTGAATATCAGATCTTTAGACCCCCAAATATGACATAGTAAATTATTTTTGGGCTCTGTGGCGTAATGGGTGAGTTATGCATTTTTTGAGGATCACAGGGTTAATTTTTTGTAATTTTTTGAATTTTTGGATTTTTCAACCCCGAAATTAAAATCTATAAATAACCCTTAACCCCCTCCCCCTTGTCATTCTCTCAAACCCTCCCTCTCTCCTCCGTTTCTTCCCCTCTCTCACTCTCCCACCTCCAGCGGTCGACGGTGAGCATGGAGGGCTGACGCGGCGAGGCAATGGTGGTGATGGGCGACGAGGATGAGGAAGAGATCGAGGGCTACGGGAGAGGCATATTAGTGAAGGAAATGAGAAATGACCATGAAGTTTTGGCAGTTTTCGGCATGGATCGGCGTCCCCTTCATGTGGAGTCTTCGTGAGAGGTCACTACAAGAAAAATCATAATTTTTGACGCACTAATTCCGTCCGAAATCCGTCGCCAACTGTTCCGACGGATTTCTAACGGAATTAGTGCGTCGAAAAATGTAGGTCGACAATTTCAAACGCAATATATTTCCGTCGAATATTCGTCAAAAATTACCGACAAACATATTCCATCGATATTTTCATCGATATTAATAACTTTTAATAATAAAAAATTTAATTAATATTTTTGACGGACATAATTTTGTCAAAAAATATGTACGTAATATATTCTTTTAATTGATATTAAAATTAAAAATGTTTTTCGATGGAAGAGATTACATCGAAAATTCGTTGGGCAATTTCCAACGGAAATTTGGTTTCGTCGATATTTCGTCGGTAATATATAAATTTAATTAATAAATTTTTTTAAAAAATCGACGGAAAAATGTTCTCGTCGAAAAATACGTCGATATTTTTTTCGATGGAAATATAATTCGTAGATAAAACGTCGGTAATAAATAATAGTGAGGGTGGATAATTATTTCATTATTTTTCGACGGGACTTTAGATGGTCGGAAATACGTCGGAATTTTCTGACGTATTTCTGACGGGAAATTATTCCGTCGAAAATCTGTGTCAAACTATTTCCGGCGGAAATGATTACTGTCAGAAATACGTCAAAAAATTTTGACATATTTCCGACAAATAATTTGTCCGTCGAAAATTTCTCACACCTACATGTGTCAAATATTTCTGACGGAAGGGAGTTTGGTAGGAAATACATTAGAATTTTCAGACGTAATTCTGACAGTAATCATTTCTATCAGAAAGGTTGTCAAATTATTTTCGAAGAAGACGTATTTTCGACAAAACGTTAGAATTTCGTCAAAACATTTCTCTCCATTTTTTTTATATATTTGAAAATTTTAAAAATTTGTTTAAAACTACAATTATACAGACACAACCTACACAACTCAACAGAAAACACGCAATAAATATATATAACACACAATATGATAAAATCCACACAACATATAATAAACAACATCCATAACACATAACTCAGTGAATAAAAAAAAGTACAGTTACATTAATTCAAATGTGTCATTTTTTCACAATATCACTAAAAAAAATCAAGAGATATCCACTGGATCATCCTCATTTGTAGCATCTCTACCATCACCAGTTGTAGGAGGATCCTACATCATAAAATAATAATATTAAATAAAATTAAATAAAAAATAATTAATAATAAATTAAATTAAATATCTTTTTGATTTTCTAAATTCGAAAGTAGATAATATGAAGATGAATTCTATAAATTAATTTTGATTTGAGAGTCGAGGCCAGACTGGGTATTCATTTTACATTCCGTCAGCTCTCTCAAGTGACACTCCCCACCCATGTCATGTTGGAATAATCAGCACGTCGATCACATCGATATTTCACATTTTGGACCCCCGAAATCCCAGGCCTTAGATTTATTTTAAGCTAAAATAGTTTGGAAAGAAATGGATAATTTGAGCGCTGAGCCCAAACCAGGTATCTATTTTAGATTTCGTCAACTCCCCCAAGTCACACTCTCCACCCAGGTCGTATTGAAACAATCGATATGTCGATCAGATTGATATTTCATATATTGGACCCCCCAAAACCCCTAACCTTCAATTTATTTCAAACTAAATTAGTTTAGAAATAGCTAGTTTGAGCGCCGAGCCCAAACCAGGTATCCATTTTGGATTCCGTCAACTCCCCCAAGTCACTCTCCCCACCCAGGTCGTGTTAGAATAATTGGCATGTTGATCATATCGATATTTTATATATTGGAAACCTGAAAGTCCTAACTGTGGATTTATTTGAAACTAGATTAGTTTGGAAATGTCTAGTTTGAACGCTGAGCCCAATGGGTATCCGTTTTGGATTTCATCAGCTCCCTTAAGTCACACTCTCCACCCAGGTCGTGTTGGAATAATCGACACACCGATCAGACTAATATTTTACATCTTACACCCCGAAACCCCAGGTCTTTTGTGTTGGATCACTTTTTTAATTTCATGTTTCACATATTAGACTCTCATAGCTGAATTCTTTGAACTAAGTAGTAATATTATAAGTCTAAAGTCTACGAAATTAAAAGTTAAATTAAATACTCACATGGGGGGACTGTGTTGTGGTCGAGGGTGCTCCCTGAGTCGAAATCCCTACCTGGGAGAGGAGGGTAGCAACCGCCCGGGTAATGCGTGCCTTGATGACGTCTACCTCATCTCGGACGATGGATCTAACATGGCTCGCAGAAGTGCCGGTGGAGGGAGTAGAGACGGAACTGCTACTGGGGTAGGATGAAGCTGAGCCAGCACAAGATGTTAGAATGGGGCTAGTGTCCAAGCTCTGCCCAAAACCGTATACTCGTCCTTTCTTCGATGGGTCGGTTGCTACTACCCATGCCTCAGGATCTAACTGTGGCCGCTGCATCTCCTCCTCCCCGTACTTTTCAGTCATATGCCTATCATATGACTCCTGCAAATTGAATAAAAATATTATAAATTTTATATTAATCAATCATATTTAAAAATTGAAATATAAAAGAAATGTGTATGTATATAATCTTACCACTACCGAACGAGCCCTCTCGCTTACATAATGATCGGTCCCCTTTTTTGTGAACTGTAGCAAATAAATCACAGTACGAGACCGTACCACCCCTCTTCTTTTCCTGTTGTACATGTTATATAGAATAAATAAGGACATATAAGAAATAAAATATGATAAAATTAACATTACTACTTACCAATCTATCCTTCTGGGTCACGAAGGAAACAGATCCAGAAGTGTGGAGATGCACGTCTGGATGTGACGCACGGGCGGGTTTGGCTTTTTCGGATTGGGCTCTCCAATTAGCCTCGGCCCATATATCATAGAGGACCTCCTAGTGCTCCCTCCTCATCCATGCAGGGTCGTATGCCTTCCAAAGGCCACGGTCCTCGCTCCCCCCAGCTGCAGCCTGGGCACGGTCCCGACAGCTATATAATTGATACTTATAATTTAAACTTGATGTGGCCTCCCATGCAGGTCGAGCTCGTTCGACGTCAGCTGGCCTCACAAACTGATATCCTCGCTGTCAAGAATTTAAATTTTATAAGTTAGTCTATTGAAATTCTGGAGTTGAGAAATATGTAATTTAAAAGATTAAATTATTTAAAAGATCGTGGATATCTTAAGGAAACTTTCAAAATGACTTATATGGGCCAGGCACATGTCGCTCTATAGTGTTGGTAATAAAACGAGAAGCGTCATTAGGCTCTACTTTATCCCTACAATTACAGATGTTAAAATGATAGCCAACAATTATATAGCTGATAGATAGATAATGAACATAATTCATGAGTTTAAATATTTACCCAGAGCCCAACATGGCTTGTATCCTTCCTGCAACACCACCTGCTCGCCCTCGTGATGGCTAATAGCATCGTCTGCCGGTTGTGTGCCCGGGTGGGCGGACGAGCCAACCATCGCAGGTGGTGTGCCTGACGTACCTGTTACAAGTAAAATAGAAGTAGTTAATCAGAATTTAGCTCATTATTAAAAAAATTATTTATTCAACAAGTAAACATATAAAATTTTCATCTTTTAACTAAGAATTTAAATAAACATACCAGTAGAATGTGATGGAAGCGATGTGTTGAGTCTCCAGACGATTTTGATGATAATAAAACCCCGGATTACAATGGGTTGTTTAATTGTTTGAACTTCTCCAAATGAGATTGAAACGCAAATGCATGAGTTGATTGAGGGTGAAACAAGCTCATTTAATATGTATCCTTGTGCAAACATAAGTCTTCAAATGCTCGGTTATGTTCCATGGACTAAACAATACTATTTTGCAGAATTCCCAGTTGGCGGTCGACCTAAAGGCACAGAGCGGTTGACCTAATTTTCTAGGGATCTCAAAACTACAGTTTTTACAGTGGCGGTCGACCGCCTAGCATGTTTCGGTCGATCAATTTTCCCAGAATTGAAAGATCCCATTTCTGTAAAATTCCGGTCGACCGCCCCCCTACCTCAGGTCGACTGCCAGTCTCGAAAGCCCATATTATTGACTTTTGTGTTCTCAACGTGGGAAGCCTCTCTCCTTGGATTTGTTTAATCCCAAAGCCACCAAACCTTCCATGATTTGTGGATCTGGTTCCTGCCTTGTCTCTTGACCATTCAAGAGTTATAAAAACATCTCTTTGGATAATGTTTGGGACTGAATCATGAATTTTTAGAAGAAAATCATACTTAAACACATATTTTTGGGTCAAAAATTTCAAGCCGAAGCGTCCTTCCGTCTCAACCCTAGGTTGGCTCACGCCGGCGTCGTTGCCGACCATGGAGGACCCCGGGGGGCCTTCGGTGCCCCCCCCCATGGCGACACCTTTCACATCCACTCCAACCCTCCTTCCGTCTCCAACTGCTTTCAAGCCGACACGTATGGAACGGTCTTTTGCTGAGGTTTTGGCGTCTTCCATGTCGCCACCTTTGGTTAAAGGCTCCGTGCACGCCCCTGCGTCTACAGATAGCGGGGAACCTGTAGTTTTTTTCTCAAAGGAGGAGATTTCAGAAAGCCTTCTCCCATTTGAATTTGGGATTATGGCTCGCACCCCCCGCGGAAGACCTACATTTGTTGATATCCAGAACCACCTATCTAACAGATGCAACTTCAAAGAGGATTTCATGATTAGCGCTCTTGATCCCCGTCATCTTCTGCTTAGGTTTCGCAATTATGAGGATTACTTGCAGATTTTGCTGAGGGAGTCCATGTATGTTCATGGCCAGCTATTTCGTTTCTTCAAGTGGACTATGGAATTTTCTCCAGAATCTAATTCGCCAGTCTTACCGATCTGGATTTCTTTTCCTGGGTTGCCAGTAAATTTTTTCTTGGACCATATGATCTGCTCAATTGCTGGTAATGTTGGTTGCATTTTGAAGATAGATTCCTCTTCTCTCAACCTGTCGAATATTGCTGCGGCTCAGGCCTGCGTTGAATTGGATGTATCTAAACCTCACCCTTCTCGTATATGGATTGGGTATCCAGGGGGTAGGGCTTGGCAAGAAGTCTGCTACACAGAACTTCAAAATTATTGTTCTGCTTGTGCCCGCATTGGTCATCCAGAGTCTGATTGCAAAAATTCTCTTCGACCAGCTCTGTCTTCAGAGGCTCCCACGCGCCCGGTTCCAAAATAATGCTGGCAACCAGTTGTGATGAGAAGGCCAGTTGGCAATTCAGACAGGTTATTGGACACAGTCCCTTCCATATCAAGTGCTGAAGACCAGAAGGATCCCACTGCGGTGAAGATTCAGACTCCTTGTACAGAAGTGAGACAAAAGATCACCCATTCAACCAGTTTACACTCGAAGGATGTAACTGTTTCGGGGACTACCTCTAAGGAGTCTGACCATGACCCTGTCAGTGTGACTGTTCCTGGACTAGAATCTAATTCTGCTGGCCATTCTTCTCCTAGAGGATCTACTTTTGTTGGTAGTGAGTACTCAGTGAAGATAGTTGATCTTGCCCAACCGGAGCCCCCTTCATTCCAAACAGTTGACTTGGGTGGAGCAATTGTTCCTGTCCCGGAACTGGCAATTGTGGACGTTCATCGAGTGACTAAAGATAAAGGAAAGCTTCAAGAAGATGGGACTCAAACTCAAAGACTGGAGTTAAAACAAGATCTATGGGGAGGACTAACTCCGCGGGTACTCTTCCTAACATCAATCAATTATAATGACATTTATTATTTGGAATGTTAGAGGAATTGGTAATGATCTGTCTATGGGTCGTGCAAGGCTTCTTATCAAAACTCATAACATTAAATGCATTGCCATTTTGGAACCTAAAATTCATGTCAGTTATATGGAAAAGACTTGTCGAAGGTTGGGTATGGATAAGGTGGTTGGTAATGGGGACAATAATGCTCATAACTGGGTAATGTGGAAAGACCCATTGGACTTTTCTATTTTGTTTCAGGATGATCAACAAATAATGCTCAGGCTGAATGCTCCTTCTATTCCACTGTTTCATGTAACTATGGTTTATGCAAAATGCACTATTGCTGAAAGGTGTAGTCTCTGGTCTTCCTTAAATGACATAAACCTGCAGATAACTGGTCCATGGCTGGTGGCAGGGGATTTCAACTGTATTCTTGACCCTGATGAGAAAATTGGAGGTAACCCTCCATCTATCAAGTCTATTTCCAACTTCAAGGATTGCTTAAATGACTGTGCTCTAGCTGATTCTAGTTTTCTGGGATCTAAATATACCTGGCATAATAATTAAAGAGGTGACAAATCAATATGGGCTATATTAGACAGGGTTCTTACTAATGCTCCTTGGCAATTGGTTCTACCGATTACTATCAAGCATCTCTCTAGGGAGGCATCAGATCATGCACCTCTCCTTGTTACATTAGTTACAATGCCTAAATATCGGAGCAGATTCTGCTTTCAACAAATGTGGTCCATGCATGATCAATTTTTGAAGGCTGTGCAGCCCTTTGGCTACTTCGGCTATCACTACTCTTCATTTGAAGCTCAAGTACATGAGGAAAATGTTACAAGTTTGGAACAAGCAGGTATTTGGAAACATTCATAATAATTTAAGGACAGCTGAAGACAATGTTTTGAAGGCAGAATTTCAATATGATGTTCAACCAAACCAGACTAATTTTGGCTTGCTTGAAACTGCAAAGACTGATTTGGCTAATAGTCTTATATAGCAAGAAGTTTTTTGGAGACAGAAATCAAGACTGAGATGGCTTGCTGAAGGTGACAGAAACACAAAAAATTTTATATGAAAACTATTGCTAACAGGAAAAGAAATATGATTCCCCATCTTAGAAATTCAGCTGGTTTGCTCACCTCGGATCATGAGGAGATGAAGGATATTGTTGCTGGTCACTTTCAGAAAGCTTTCTCATCACAGTATCACCATATTGATGAAAGTTTCCTTAACAATATTCCCAAATTAGTTTCATTAGTTGATAATGACAGATTGTGTGCCAGTCCCTCTTATATTGAAATTCAGGAAGTGGTTTTCCAACTATCCCCAAATAGTGCACTTGGCCCAGATGGATTCCCAGGAGCTTTCTTTCAAAAAACATGGCATATTACTGCAGGTGTGGTGGTCTCTGCTATTCAAGAATTTTTCAGAAATCGGAATATGATGCCCAGGTTCTTGACTGCTTCTCTTATTGCTCTTATTCCTAAAGTTAGCACTGCCACTGACATATCAGAATATAGACCTATTAGTCTTTGTAATTTCGTTTATAAGGTCATATCAAAAGTTATTTGTAACAGACTTGCCACCATTCTCCCAAATATCATTTCTCTGGAGCAAACTGCATTTGTAAAAGGAAGACTACCCGTTGAGAACATTGCACTTGCTCAAGAAATGGTTCATGAATTAGGCAGGAAAACAAGAGGAGGTAATGCAATCTTCAAACTGGATATGGCTAAAGCCTATGACCGTCTTGAGTGGGATTTTCTCTATGCTGTCCTATCTAAATTTGGTTTTAGTGAATAATTTATAGCTATCATTCAATCCATGATTGGTAATTGCTGGTTTTCAGTTTGTCTGAATGGTGACATAGCTGGGTTTTTTAAATCTTCTAGGGGAATCTGACAGGGTGACCCCTTGGCTCCTGCTCTCTTCATTATTGCAGAGGAAGCACTGAGTAGGTCCCTCCGCAAAGCTCAATATGAGGGTCGGGTGGAGTGGTATGCAGGCCCAAAGATATGCCCAAATATATCCCATCTATTATTTGCTGATGACACCCTAGTTTTCTGTAAGGCCACTGCTGCTTCTCTCAGAAACCTGATGGGTATTTTGAAAACTTATGAAAGAGCTTCTGGTCAATTAGTAAATGTTTCCAAGAGTGGATTCTTCACTCATCCTAAGAGCAAAGCTTCAATGATAAGGAGAATTCAAGAAATCACGGGTTTCACTCACCATTCCTTCCCCCATAAATACATGGGCTTTCCTTTGGTTTATGGTAGGTCCAAGAAAGTTTATTTTGCTGGAATTATCTGCTCTATCCAGAAGCACATTGATGGCTGGTATGCAAGGTATTTATCACAAGGAGCTAGACTTACTCTGCTTAAACATATTCTCACCTCCATTCCTATTTATTCATTAGCTTCCTCTTCACTTCATTCTGGAGTTCACCAAATACTAGACCGATCGTTTGCTAATTTCTTTTGGGGCTCTTTTAAGGAAGGGAACAAAAGGCACTGGAAGTCATGGAAGGACATATGCAAACAAGTTCAAAGTGGTGGTCTTGGTATTCTCTCCCTCAGGCAAATGTAATTGGCGTTCAGAGTCAAAATGTTGTGGAAAGCTCTATATACCAATTCTATCTGGGCAGATTACTTTAGAGCGAAATATATCAGAGGCAGACACATTTCTGAGGTAGATTTTAAGGAAATGAAAGGGCATGCTAAGAGGAGTTGGGCTCAGGCTAAGAACTTAGTATTACAACACTCTAGAATTATTATTGGGAATGGCTGCTCTTCAAGTTTCTGGTTGGATACCTGGATTGGCAACCAGACTTTGGCATCTTACATTCCTGGCATCCCTTTAACTAACCCGAAGGTCACTGTTAAGCATTTAATTCAGAACCTTTCGCAAGAAGAGATTACTATTATTGACAGTATGCTCCCACCTGCTCTTAGGAAGGCAATATGGCACATACAGTTCAGTCAAGATATTGATAAACCAGTCTGGTGCTTGTCTTCCTCAGGTAATTGCTTGATTTCATCCACTTACAAAGAAATCTGCAATCACCAATATGCTCTGAATTCCAATATATGCAGTCGGTTCTGGTCCAAATGGATTCCCACCAAGTTATATGTTCACATTTGGAAAGTATTCAACAATTGTATTCCAACTGACTCAAGGATCAAATCCCTGGGCATTGCTCTTCCATCTAAATGTCATTGCTGCAACAACCCAGCAGAGGAGGACATCAATCACCTCTTTGTTCATAGTGAGTGGGCTTCATTTCTTTGGTCCTCCTTCCACAGAAATGGTTGTCAGACTTGGGGTAATTCAGCTAGCAGTTTGATTCACAACACAATCAATAATTTGAAGATTAACTCATTATTTGGACAATTTCAGGTTGCTATTCTTGCATACGGCCTGTGGGAAGTGTGGCTAGCCAGGAATGTAGTTTTATACGAAGGTAAGACTGTCTCCTCCTTAAGTCTCTTCCACAAGGTGCTATTTCAGGCGAAGCAGGCCCTCCATAGTGCTCAAATCTGGCAAGACAATTTATATAACTGACATCTCTTAGCTGGTTTTGGCATCAAGGCAGCTGCTGGGGGATCTCCGCTTGTGAAAATTGTTAGATGGTCATGCCCTCCTTGGCCATATATTAAGCTTAAGACTGATGGAGCTAGTAAGAACTCAGGTGTTTCTGGTGGTGGTGGTATAATTCGTGACTTCAAGGGGCACACTTTACTGGCCTTCTCACACTCTTATTCATACTGCAATAGCTTAATAGCAGAAGCCCGAGCCTCATTAGATGGTATCAAATATCTTCACACTATTTCTTTTCAGTCGGTTATGATAGAAAGTGATTCACTTACTCTGGTGAAAGTGATTTAAAGGGAAGCTGCCTGCCCATGGGAAATTCTTCCATTTGTTCGAGAAATCTGGAGACATTTTCCTAATCCTCGGAACATCTGCCACATCTTCAGGGAAGCCAATTCTGTAGCTGACTCACTAGCCAATTTTGCTTGTATTTCTCATTGTAATAGGTTTTTTACTTCGCAGCATGATCTCCCTTGTTTGGCTAAGGGTGCTGCTAGCTTAGATAAGCTAGGCATGCCGAGCATCCGATTGATGTAATTCTTTCTCATTACCATTTATCAATAAGATTCCCCCTAGGTGTGACTAGGAAAGTGCTTTCCGAATTGGAAGCACCTCCCTAATCAGCACTAGGCAGGACTTTTCTATAAAAAAAAAAACATCTCTTTGGGGCAAGAAACCCTAATCATCCAAGGGAGCTCAAGGAGGCCATCAAAGGGAAAGAAGAGTTTTGCTACTGTAGCTATGAATAGTGCTTTGGCAAGAAAGTTCTTCATCCATCTTCAAGTGATCCAAGCCACATCTGGAGCAGATCAACCCTAAGCCAAGTGGAGATCAAGCTGCATCCAAAATCTTCTTCATCAACTAAGGGGGAGCTTGAATATGAAGTTTTTTTCTTTGTGTCTTCCATTCAATTTTCATTTTAGATTCAAGTGTTTGTTCTTTTCATATCTGAATACTTGTGTGTGTGTATGGATCTACGCAGATCCGTGTGTGTGTGTGTTTCTTCTTGCCTTCACATCTCTGTGTGATTCGGTGTTTGTATACCTTTGTGGGAGTTCCGAAATTCACGTGTGTGTGTGTGTCATGATCTTGTAACCCTTTACATGATAGTGTGGGAATCCTCACAGATCGTGAGGGGTGGACGTAGGTTGCCGTTATTACATCCGAACCACCTAAAAATCTCTGTCCATTGTGTGGTTGGTTCCTTTTCCTCTATCCCCATTCTGTGCAGCATTCGCGTAGATTTTTGGTTGCGTTGTTTGTGTTAGATCTAGTATAATTTATCGTTTCCATACTAGATTTTGGATATATTAAAAGGTGGGTTCGGATCGGCAAGGCAAACATTGTCAGAAAGATAACACCTAGCGTGAGTTGAATCTCTGGATTTTCACCTCCGCCATCGTACCAAAAATTGGTTGAGTGCGATAGATTCTATTAGATATCTTAGTTTCCATATAGTCTTCGAATTTATTACGACTATTATTCTCTCTTGTTTGTTTTGGGCATAGGTTTCCTAAAAGTTTGTATACACCCAATTCACCCCCCTCTTGGGTGTCATTGATCGTGGGACTTCAATTAGTATCAGAGCTAAGGCTCTATTTCATTCAGATCTAACGATCTAGAGTAAGATCCAGATCATTGGCAAACAAGGGTATGATGCCTGAGGGTCACTCTATTCATCATCCTCCATACTTCGATGGCTCAAATTACTCCTATTGGAAAAATAGAATGCATATTTTTTTGAGAGCCTAGGAGTATGAGATCTGGAGAGTTGCGGACAAGGGTCCTTACAAACTCTCTGACGATGAAGAGAAATGGACACCCGAGGAAATTAAGAAATGCACTGTCAATTTTAATGCTATGAATATTATACAATGTTCTATACATCCTAATGAATTCTCTCGTGTATCCAAGTGCAGTTCAGCAAAGGAAATGTGAAACAAGTTGCGGCTTATATATGAGGGAACCTCCAAGGTCAAGGAGACCATGGCAAATCTCCTTATAAGAGATTATGAGCTGTTCACAATGAAGCCTGAAGAAATCATCTTAGAGATGTTCGCAAAATTAACAGAGATCACAAATGGTCTCAAAAGCCTCGGGAAGGAGTACACAAACTCCGATCTTGTGAGGAAAGTTCTGAGATCACTTCCGTCGGCGTGGCACACAAAAGCCACAGTAATTGAAGATTCAAAAAATGTGTCCACACTTTCCTTGGACGAGCTCATAGGGTCACTCATGACCTATGAGATAAACATGAAGAGAACAGCCAAGGAAGATACGAAGAAGAAGAAAGTGATTGGATTGAAAGCCCATCAATCTGATGGAGAGTTTCAAGAAGAAGAATCCAGCGAGGGAAGCAATGAAGAAGAAGACTTGGCCATGATAACTCACTAAGTAAGGAGATTTTTGAGAAAGAAGAGGAATTTCCAAGGCAACTTCAAAAAGGGGCAAAGGAAGCCCATTCAAACCAAGGGCGAGTCAAGCAAGCCCAACAACATCATTTGCTATGAATGCAAGAAGCCCGGACGCATGAGAGGAGAGTGTCCAGATCTGAAGAAGAAGTTCAAGAAGGAGAAATTCAGAAAGCCAAAGGCAATGGTCGCTACATGGAGCGACGAAGAGGAAGAGCTGTCCGAAGAAGAGCTCGGAGAGCTCATGGAGAGCCTGTGCCTCATGGCACATGAAGATGATTCGACGGAGGTAAATTCTGACCCTGATTTTATTTCCAATGAATAATGGGAGTCGGAATATGAAAAACTCTATACAAAATACAGGAAAATCAGATCTGAAAATAAAACTATCAAAAAGAAAATTGATGATATGTCACAAGATGATATTTTTGTTAAGTTTGAAAAAGTGGAACAAGAATGGTTTGAGCTAACCGAAGAAAAAGAAACTTTGTTTCAAACGATTTCAAATCTTCAAAAGGCCAAAGAGGAGCTATCATGTAAAATGTCTGAAATTGAAAAAGTCTGTGAAAAGCTCAAGAATGAAAAATAAATTCTGACCTCATTCATTTAAGAAATTGAAAATAAAAATGAGAGTTTGAATAAAGAAGTGATTGACTTGCAATTCACTCTCTCCAGGTTTGTCAAGGGCAAACAAAATCTAGATAACTTGTTGGGAGTTAGAGTCAATTTCCAAAAGGAAGGATTAGGATACACTCCCCAAAATAAAAAATCTTTTGAGCATAAGATCACTACATCCTTTGTTCATGAAAAAGAAAACAACCGTGCTTCATGTTCCAACTCTAAGCCAAAACATGTCCAACCCAAACCATGAAAATTCCAAAAAAAGTTTGCACCTGTTAATTGCTATCATTGTGGTAGATTTGGTCATGTTGTTGCCAATTGCTGGTTCAAACAAAGCCCACCAAGAAATCATGCTTTTTGGACCAAGAAAAGATATGCATAGAATTACACTAACTCCTACGGATCCAAACTAGCTTGGGTACCAAAATCAATTGCATGAGAATGTTGTTTCTTGCAGATATGTCTTGAAGCTAGGGGGAGTAGTGGACACCAAAAAAATGCATACCTGGATATCCTGCTCGGCCTCGCGTCAGCAACGGCGCCGAGTGAAGAAACCCCGGAGAAATCAAGCACAAAAGGCCCCACAGCTCGTGGGCCTCAAAGAGAATCAAACGGGCCATGGCTCGTGCCCACAATGGGCTCAGAACAACCCCGGGTACACACACCCCCTGGGGAGCCCTTCAGCGGCACGCCCGGCCCCAAGGGGCCTCAACGGCACATTCTGGCAAGGCCCAGCGGCACGCCCCGAGGAGCCCTTCAGCGGCACACCCCCTCGGGGTCCCAGCGGCACGGCCTTCAACGGCACACCCCCCTGGGGGGGGCCTTCAGCGGTACACCCCCAAGGGGGGCCTTCAGCGGTACACCCCCAAGGGGGGCCTTCAGCGGCACACCCCCCCCTGGGGGGTCTTCAACGGCACACCCCCCTGGGGGGGGCCTTCAGCGGTACACCCCCAAGGGGGGTTCTTCAGCGGCACGCCTGTTGTGAGCTTCAGCGGCACGCCCGTTTTAAGCCTCAGCGGCACGCCCCAATGGGCCCTCAGCGGCACATGCTGCTGAGTCTTCAGCGGCACGGCTGTTTTGTGCTCCAGCGGCACGCACTTTTGGCTCCCCCACGGCACGCTTGTTCAGCCCGCCAGCGGCACAGCGGTGAAGCTTTTCAACGGCAAGACGACGTGAAGCCCATGCCCTACGCATCCTTGGCGCGCAGTGAAGCCGTCTGAGGTGGCAGTCGATGACTGGGCCACGTAGCCTACCCCACTGACAGCCAGGACAGGAGCAGGTCAAACCCATCATCACAGCCGGCTTCCCGCCTTGGACAGCCGTGATCGAAGTCACAGGTGGCTGGTGGTATAAAGAGCCTTCCGTTCGACAAGAAAAGATGGAGGAACCCCCGGAGAGGAAGAAGGGACACACACAGACGGACGCACAGAGAGGAGGAGAAGAGAGAAGAGAAGAAGAAGAGCTCTGGCGTGAGCCTCCTCCGACGACCGCCGGGCAGAAGCGAGAGTAAGAGAGGGGGCTTGATGTAATAGGAAAAAGGGGGAAAAGTAGGGGACGGTGGTCTCTGTCCCGATTCCCCAATACCTCTTTCTCTTCTGCATTTTGTTCTTCTCCGTCCCGTTCTTGCTTTCTTCTTTGGAGTCTTCCTCCTCGTCTAAAGCCCCGTCTTGGGCACCCTTTTTTGTAATATGTATGTAGGGCCATGGCCTTTGCCCCCCCCCCCCCATGAATGAAAAACCACCTTTCTTGGGCCTTTCCTGTCTTTTTCTATTCGTTGGCTCCCGCCTTCATAATGCATGGTGTTTTGTTCATTTTCTCTTCTACGGCGTTTTTGGAGTCTCCGTGGTGATGTGATCCTTCCCCTATGATCCTTAGTCTCCTAGGTTCTTTGCCCCCTCACGGGAGGGAGAGACCCTTACTTTCTTCCCGATTACCCAGTTACCAATAGACCACTCCCGGCCTTGAAGCCCCCTCTTTTCTTCTTCTTTTCCTGAACAGCCATCAAGTCTCCCAGCCCATACATTCGGCTCTTTCAATCCTCCAGCGATACACCTTTCTGGCCTTTGGCCGGTACACCTTTTCAGCCCTCAGCGGCACACCCTTCTGGGCCCTCAGCGGCACACCCTGTTCAGCCCTCAGCGGCACACCCTGTTCAGCCCTCAGTGGCACACCCCTATGGGCCCTCATCGGCACATCCTTTTCAGCCCTCAGCGGCACACCCTCCAGACCCCTCAGCGGCACACTCCTTGGCTAGCCCCAGTCCACATTATATGCCCTTAGAGGCCTTCAGTCTGTTGTTCTCCTTCGCGTTTTCGAGGCTCTATAAAGGTGTTGCTCCTCCGGGGGCCCACCTCCAGTTGTCGGGTTCCGCCACCCCATGTGGGCGCGTTCCCTGTATCTCCCTTACGCCCGGGTCAAGGGGAGATGCTGCCGAATTTTCTTGTGAGAAACTAATAAACAATTAAAAGAGGCAAAAGGAGGCAACAAACGAGCAGGATAATTAATGAAACCTTCCAACTCATCAAACCACTGCCGGCACCACAACGAGAACTGAACCGAACTAATTAACTACCCGGCAGCCCGAACGTCCGACCCTCAAGAAAAGAGACCGAACCGAACAAAGAGAACGAACAAAGGGAGGAATTTCATATAAAATTACACGAAAGTTAAGATAAGAAGAAAAGAAAAGCCTTAAAACAAATAATCGAAAACTGATCGAACCTCCACCATCACGCCTCAATTGGCCCTTCGCCGGTACGCCGCTCCCACTGGCCCTCAGCGGCACGCTTCCCTTGGCCCCTTTCAGCGGCACGCTCCCTCCCTTCGCCGGTACACCCTCAGCCACAGTCTCAGCGGGATCCAACGTACAGACTTTGGGCTTGGCAACGTATAGACTTCGAGCTGCAATCAAAGGGGCAATGTACAGACTTCATGTTGCATTGTATAGACTTGGCCAATGTATAGACTTTGGGCCAGCCAATGTACAGACTTCATGTTGCAGTGTATGGACTTGGGGCTGGCCGACGTATAGACTTGACCAATGTACAGACTTTGGGCCCGCCAATGTACAGACTCCACGTTGCAACGTACAGACTTTGGGCTTGGCAACGTATAGACTTCGAGCTGCAGTCAAAGGGTCAATGTACAGACTTCACGTTCCAATGTATAGACTTGGGCCAGCCAGCGTGTAGACTTCATGACGGCCAGTGTACAGACTTCGGACCAGTCGACGTATAGACTTCATATTGCAACGTGCAGACTTTGCTCCACTCTGCTCCAGTGTATGGACTTTGGGCTTGGCAGCGTATGGACTTCGAGCCCGGGGGGAATGTACAGACTTTATATCCACCCCCACGCCCTGATTGGCTCCTTAGCCGGCATACTTCTCTAACCTTTCAGCGGTACGCTCATCCAATTCTCTCGCCGGCGCACTTTTCCCAGCCTCCAGCGGCACGCTTCAAAGACCCTTCATCGGCACATGGCCTCCACTCTTCAATAGCCCTTTGCCGGCACACTTGTGCCCACCTTCCCCGGCACAATCTTTTAAACCCTCAGCGGTACGCCTTTTCCTTGCCCAGCGGCACACTTTCTTCCCCAGCGGCACACTCCTTTTCAAAGGCCCAGCGGCACACTTCTCTCCTCACCGGTACACCCCTATCTTCTCTTCGCCGGCACACTATACATATACACATATACAGCCTGATAAAGGCATTAACAATAGCAAACAAATTAATAAAAATTACGCTAATTAAAGGACTCCGAATGCGCAATATTAATCACAATAAAGAGGCGGGAGGGGTAATAAAAAAAATAAATAACAAACGAATGATAATAACAAGAATAATCATGAATAAAAGAAGAGAAATCATCCCGGACAAAGGCACGAATAAACAGTAAACATCAAATCAGAAATCCCAGAAGATATAACTAAGAAAGCCCCAGATAAAAGACGCTAATGCCCACACTGCAGCCCTCTCTCTCCCCGGGACCCGGGGCAAAAGGGAATAACAACGCCGCCCTTTCAGGTCGGGCCCGAGTCTCGGGAATTACCCGATATGGCCAGGCTTTGATCTAACCTCGGGCCGACATCCTAATCGGACCGGATTTGTTTTCTCGTTCCGGATACCTTCCGAATCCTCATTAAAATTGCCGCATGCTCGGCAGACATTTGAAGGGATCTACCTCGGTTTTCTCATTGTGACGCTGCCACGGACCTGTGTCCGAATACAAAAGGTCTACGAGTGGCCGACACGGTCGACAGTTTATGGCCTTAATACAACCTTCAGTGTGATCTATCCCTATCTCTCTCGCATAATTAGTATTACTCTTTTCGGCCGCGGGGCCTCTAATTTCGGCAATTAATCAAGGGTATTCCCTCGTGTGGGGGATGTAAATGACGTCGTGACCTTTATGGCGCGACGGGATTCGGTCCCGACACGAACCACACAATCGTCTGACAAAGTCAGATCGAGCGCACCATGGGCTCTTCGGGGCCCGAATAAATTGTCACTTCGGTGACTGGCACGCCCACGCACTTAATAAGACCAACAGACGAACCAGAACGATGGTTCGACGAGAAGTGCGTCCACAACTCTGGCACGCCCGGTGGGACCGATCCACCCTTCATCTTTTTGCCGAAATTAGGGGCCCCGCGGCCCCCTTCTTGTAATACTAATTGGGCTACTTTCTTAAATGCAGAAAAAGAGAGAGGCATCATGGAACCAACGATGGCGGTCGTCTGTGGCCCTCAGCCCGTCCAGAACCACGTTCGGGGTGGCTACTTGGCGATCCCCCTCACCTTCGGGAGCTTCCCTCCCACCGTGGGCTTCCCCAACTTCCTGGGGGTGGCCTTCGTTGACATCCTCGACGCACGAGCGCCCGAGGAGCCCCAAACCAACGCTCCCGCTCCGGGAGCCGTCGAAGCTGCCGCCGGCCGAGCTGTGGCCAAGAACAACAACAGCGTCCCTACAACGACGCTGAGCTGCAACGTGCACCATGTGCACCAGACTACCGGCCCATCCCACCAGGGGTCGGCATCTCACCGGAGGAGGCTCCGGAGAAACAACATTAGCGCCGGCCCGGGGCGCCGCATGTCCAACTCTGGGAAGACCATGACTGTGGGGACCCACCGAGTCCGTCTGGACGGGAGGAGATCCCCTGTGGCACCGGACCGCGTCGTCCCGACCGTGCCGGTTCAAAACTCCTTCCAAGAGCTCCGGAAGTTGAAAGAGGAGGCAGCACCCGCCGCTGTCGCCACATCACCAAGGACTGCGCCGACCCACAGGTCGGCGAAGCTGAAGCAAGTCTGGATACCTAAAGAGACCCAGCCCACTGCACCCGCCCAGGCAGGGCCCAGCACTTTCCGCCCCAGGAGGGCCCGACGCGATGACAGGGTCGAGGTAGTGACCCCCACTCTCCGACCGGCACCCGTCATCCCGGTGCCGTCCGAGAATGTTCACCGCCGTCGCCGAGGGCGCCGGCACAATGCCGCCCGCCCGGCTCTCACGGCCTACTCCCCTCCTGCCGCTGTCATCGACGCGCAACCCCAGGCCGCTCTCCCTGACCAGGAGTGGGAAGGGATCGAGCAGGCCATGAGGAACTACCTCCGAGGCCCGGGTAGCACCCCCGCCGGCCGCCAGAGACTACTGGGGGCAATGGCCTCCGCCTTCCAGGAAGAAAGGGGGGGACCTGCACCTAGCATGGAGTCGAGGACCCGCCCGGAGGAGCCGCGCCAGTCCCCTGTACGGGAGGAAGCGCCGCCCCGACGGTCGGTCTTCGACAGGCTGACATTCCCAGGAAGATCGTCCAGGAGGGCGTCAAGAAGAAATAAGAATAAGAAATGGCAGTCACTCACCTGCAATATGGCAGGAGTTCATGGTCGGTATGGGGCTTTACCCACCGACCCGGAAGAATTAGCCAGAATAGCCGTCAGGCCGGGACCCCTCACTAGAAGAGGGAGAGCGGCAGGCGGCGCGACATCCACAGCTGCCGAAGGGACCGTACCTGAAGAGCCCCTTGCGGCCCTCACGGCCAATGTGGTCACCACCGGCGACACGAGTGGCGGACCCTCGACGTCATCCGAGGACGCCCCGGCCGAAGAGACAGGGGGCATGCCCAGTCTTCCCACAGCTGACCCAGCAATGCTGCTTATGATACAACGATTCCAGCAGGAAATCGAATCACTTAAAAAGCAGCTGAATGAGCGAAACACACCACCCCCAATGTCCTGGCAGACCGAGGTTATACCCGAGGTACCCAGGGACAGGGGGCAGTCTTCAGGGGCAGCTCTTCCAGCGGCCCTCGATCCTCTCGGGGGCGCGCCCCCGCAGCAAGCACATTGCACAGCAGTGACCCCGCCACAGGCTCCGCTCTCACAAGGGTCCCCCATGGCCCCCCGAGCGACCGTGGTAGCCACTCCGAGCGCGCAGCCCGCTCATTTCTACCCGAGCCCAGTCGACCCGGCGGCAGTCAGCCGGTTGATGCTCGAGCAGATGATAGAGATGAAGCTGGCCGAGAGGGGCGATGGGGATCAGACGCCTTTCGACGTCTACCGGGTACCCTACCCGGCTCATTATGCTGCCAGGAAGTTGCCGGCTGGCGTCACCAAGCCGCCGAAATTTGAAAAGTTCAACGGGCAAGGGTCTCCCAGAGAGCACATTGCCTACTATGTGAACGTCATGGGAGACCTGGCTGCTGATGAGGCCTACCTCCTGAAGTTCTTCGGCTCAACACTTACCGGACTTGCCTTTGAATGGTACTCCGGCTTGTCACCCGGGTCGGTGGCCGATTGGCCCGACATGCAGAAGAAGTTCAAGGAAAGGTTCTACGTTGCCGAGAGAGAAGTTACCATGGCTGAACTCTACGCCACAAGGCAGAAGAATGATGAGTCGGCCCTCGACTACATCAAAAGATGGAGGAACCTTAGTATGAGGTGCAAACGCCCCCCGCATCAGGAGGACGCAGTGCAGATCTGCAAGCAAAACTTAAAGAAAGAAATCCTAGAAAGGATGATTGGCACTGAGGTCAAGACATTTGACCGTCTGAACAATGTGGTAGCGGAGATCGAGGCATTCTTGGCCCGATACTCCTCCACTCCAGCCATGTCAAGCCAGAGGGCCAGGCAGGCGGAGAAGAAGCCAGCTCCCCCGGAGGTGCATGCACTAGATTTCCAGGCTTTTGAAAAGCAGAAGGAGAAAGCCAAGGGAGCTGCCAACCCTCCGCCGCCCAGAACCACAGAGCGGCGGGAGGGCCCCTCGCTAAGGGAGAAGATGAGAAACAAGTTATATTCCTTCTCCCGGGACAAGTCCAAGCTCCTGTTCGAATGGGCGACCAGCTACAATAAAATCACACTGCCAGAGCCGAAAAGGCCTGGCGACTTGAAGAAGAAGGATGACCCGCGCTTCTGCATGTACCACCGGGTGCTCGGGCATACTATTGAAGATTGCTACGTCTTCAAGGACGTTATTGAGTCCTTAATCAAGAACGGGGAGCTGGACATGGGGGAGCATAAAGTAGACCCCCCGCAGCCACACGAGCTGCCCAGCATAGCCTCCTCCGTCAATATGATCTCACTATATCAGGAGTTGCCAGAAGAGTGGGCGGAAGCCTGTGCCCGCGCCACTTATGAGACTTTTGTCCTGGCCCCGGCCCAAGATCAGGAGGGTTGGCAGACGGTGCCCGGAAGAAGTAGAAAGGCACGCACCCCTCGGTCCGCCCCAGGGATTCATCCAAGGGACGCGACACCCTTGCCGGCACCACCACCGGCGAGCCCGGTTCGCCATGACACGGCCCCCAGGCTGGTCATGAGGCGGCCCACCCACAACAAGAAGAGCTCTGTCCCGCTGCGAATGCACCAGAAAACCAGCCCGGCGGTCGAGAAACTCCAGGCTATTATTGACGGGCTTGAAGATTATGAACAGCCCAAAATCCGGCCCGTGGAACTAAAAGAATATGTCCCCTGGGAGGAGTTCGAATCACTCGAGCTGGCTCCAGGAACAAAAGCTGAAACAGAAAAAGAGCCTCCCCTGTGGGGCGAGCTTCCTCAGGAGCAGCCATTGGCCGCGGCAGGGAAGAAGAAGAAGAAGAGAAGACTCAGGGGTAAGAAGAAGAATGAGGTCGTCCTCGCCTGCAACACCCTCTCGGCGCTATTCGACACTGCTCTCTCCCTGGAAGAAGAAGAAGAAGACCCACCCCATGAACCAGCAGAGGTGAGTCAAGCTGAAGCATCCACCTCCCAGCACGCCACCAGGTCAGGGAGGAAGTGGGGGCGCCCTCCTCAGGGCAGCCTCAACATCATGCTCAGGGGGGAACAACCATACCAGGTTCCCGAGCCCGAGGTCCGGGGCACCGAGGTCCCTCCCCCGTCAGGTCTCTACCCCGGAGACACCAAGAGCCAAGGCGCCCCGTCATTCGCCGAGTTCCTGTCAGCTCGAGCAGGAAAGCGGGCGCACCCCCAGGGGTCCTCTGCGACCAGTAAAGCAAACATTCCCCAAGCTCTACCAGCTGCAACTCCTGCCCAGCCAGAGGAAGAATTCAGCGGCACCCCAAACCTCGCCGAATTCATGCGAGCAGCGGAGAAGGCCCAACAGGCCCCGCCTGCTCAACGGGCTACAACAGATCCCCCAAAGGAGGCGTCCCCTGATCAGACACCCCAGCCTCAGGAGGGGAGCAGGCGCGGCAAGCCCGAAGAAATGAAGTTGCTCAAGGTGCGGGCTGCCGAGCGGATAGTCAGACACCTCAAGAAGATCCCGACCCGGTTCACTGTGTGGGAGATGCTGTCTTTAGATGAAGAAACACGGCAAGCCATCATCGCCGCACTCCAGACGCCAGCCCACCTTGAAGCCAGTTTGGCAGAAATAGCACCCGAAGTAGCTGTGGCTTTTACAGAAGAGGACATGCTCCTGCCGACCTGCAGTCACAACAGACCCCTCTACATGAAAGGGCAGTTGAATGGCCAGCCTATTAATAGGGTCTTGATCGACCCAGGGGCGGCGGTGAATATACTCCCTTACCGGGTGTACCAGAAGCACTACTTTGATGTACACTTGGTTGAGGTCAAAAATGTCAAGATTGCTGGCTTTAACCAGAAATGTGAAGTGCCCATGGGGGTTGCAGAGTTCAACTTGACCTTTGATGACTTCACCACCAAGGTCCAGTTTCACGTCATCAACTCCAACACTTCCTACAAGGCGTTGCTTGGCCGGCCTTGGCTACACCAGAACAGAGTGGTGCCCTCCACCCTGCATCAATGCATCAAATACCCCTGTGAGGGGAAGGAAGTCAGGATCTTCGCCGACCTCCACCCGTTCGAGGTGTTCGAGTGTCACCTGTCAGATGCCAACTTATACTTAGAGAAGGCGAAGCAAGCTCCTCAAGTCATCCAAGACAAGGGAAAGAAGAAAATGGAATCAGGAGGCTGGTTTCCTCCGCCGCCCCCAGGCTATGTGGCTCCCCCACATGTACCATTTATTGCACAAGAAGAAGGGGTATTCAGGGCAGCCCCTCTCGCCATCTACCCCACACCGGGGGCACCCTGCCTCGAAGACCTGCTAGAAGATGTCAGGGTCCCGCCAGGGATCGTCAAGCCGATAGTGGAAATTGAATGCCAAGCAGCTGAACAACTGAGAACCTTCGAGGTGCCTAACCCTAAGGGGCCGCCCACTATCTTCTATGTGGCCGGGGAGAAGCCAGTCAGGGAAGACGATGATTGCCGGTTCCCTGACGAGTTGCATGACCCGCACGTCCCCATTACGGGGCTTCCCCACATGACTGACCAGGCAGCCAGAATGGTCAGAAAGCAGAAGATTCCTCCCTACCAGCCCTCCAGCCGGAAGGAAATGTTTGAAAGAATGTGGAACCCGCCAAACCTGGATCGACGATTGCTGAAAATCACCAAGCGCCCCGGTCTGGGCTTTTCACTAGAGGAATATTACGAGACTGACGTCATATCAGTCTCGACATGGTCTGGCGACGACCCCGCAGAAGCTACAGATTCGCGGGAAGCCTGTCAAGATGCATATCCTGGGCCCCCGGTTGAGGAGGCACAAGACGAAGAAATCTTCCTTTGGAAACCTCTCCGCCGCCGCTGCATGGAGAAGACCCCCTCCTTCTCCGAAGTGTCGACCTCGAGAGGGCACACCAGCGAGGCACCTCCACCCCGGTCGGCCGGCGAAACAAGGAGCAGAAGCATGGGCCAGGCTCCGAAATCCCCTCGATACGACCCCGTCATGTACGCCTTGTACCATAGGCAGCAACGGGAGATCGAGACACTAAAAGTACGACTGGCTGAGTTGACCTCGCTAGTCGCCGACCTGATCCAGGGATCTCTTCCCCCGCGGGGTGGCCGCATGCCTCGGCCCCGAGATGCCAGTCCTGACACCCCCGTCTGGTCAAGAAGGGAATTGAGAGACACGGCAAGCCTGTTGATCGGGCGACCAACCAGGCAGGGCCTAACACTCCAAGAGAAGCTGCAGAAGCCCTACTCCTTCCCGAGAGAGAAGACCCGGGGCATCTTCGACTGGGCCTGCCATTACGGCAAGGTCTCCCTCCCACGGTCCAAGAGGCCACAAGACACCAGAAGAAGTGGGGACCCACTATTTTGCCCTTACCACCAGATGCTGGGTCACGCCATTGAAGACTGCTATGTCTTCAAAGACATTGCTCAAAGCCTCATTGACAGGGATGAGCTCAGAATGGGGGACTACGTGGTAGCCCCGCCACGCCCCCATGTGGCGGACAGCCCCAGGGCAGGAGCCTACACTGTGTCCATCCAATACCAGGTGCCGGAAGATGCGGCTACCCCGGCCCCCGCAGGAGCGGTCTATGATGAATACACAGAAGAGCCCGAGATGGACCTATGCCCCTCTGAGCCAGCGGACCTCACGTACCCGGCGGCTACAGCCCAGGAGGAGTGCGAGGTGAATGCAGCCTCCATGCCCAGTCATGATGAACAAGAAGAGAGAGATGGCGCCCTCGAGCCCGAGGACAATGAAGACCAAGATTTCGTCGATCTGTCGCCAGCCCCGCCGGAAATTGAAAATGGCGGCCAGGTCACGGTCGACGAATTGATTGAGGTCAACCTTGGTACAGAAGACGACCCCAGGCCAACTTTTCTGAGTGCTCTCATGCCCCTACAGGAGAGAGAACAATACACGAAGTTGCTGCAAGAATTCCGGGATTGCTTTGCCTGGAACTACAAAGAAATGCCTGGGCTCAGCACCGAAGTGACTCAGCACATCCTGGCCATTGATCCCAAGGTGGAACCAGTGAAGCAACCTCCCCGGCGCATGAGGCCGGAGCTAACCAGCCAGATCTGCAAAGAGGTCGACAAGCTCATAAATGTCGGCTTCGTGGCGGAGAATCAATACACCACATGGCTGGCCAATATTGTACCAGTGAAAAAGAAGAATGGACAGATCAGGATTTGCGTGGACTTCCGCGACCTGAATAAAGCCTGCCCGAAGGATGACTTTCCGGTGCCTATCACCGAAGTGATGATCGATGCAACCACTGGCCACGAGGCCCTGTCCTTCATGGATGGGTCGTCCGGCTATAACCAAATCTGGATAGCCGACCACGACCGGGTCCATACAGCTTTCCGGTCACCCAAAGGGATATTTCACTACAAGAGGATGCCCTTCGGCCTCAAGAATGCCGGTGCCACATACCAACGGGCAATGACCAAGATCTTCGACGAGCTGCTGTACGGCAAGGTCGAGTGCTACATTGATGATCTGGTCGTCAAGACGAAGAAAAGAGACGAGCACCTGAGTGACCTCAGGGTTGTCTTCCAACGGCTCCGGCAGTACGGGCTGAAGATGAATCCCATGAAGTGCGCCTTTGGCGTGTCCAGTGGGAAATTCCTCGGCTTTATTGTCCGGCACAGAGGGATCGAGATCGACCCCCTGAAGATAAAGGCCATCCAGGAGCTGCCTCCTCCGAAGAGTCTGGGAGAGCTGAGGTCCCTGCAGGGGCGTTTAGCTTACATCCGCAGGTTCATCTCCAACCTGTCAGGGCGCTGCCAACCCTTCCACAGGCTGATGATGAAGAATGCACCCTTCAGCTGGGGCCACGAATGCCAGCACGCGTTCGACCAGCTAAAGGAGTACCTGAAGACCCCGCCTGTCCTGGGGGCACCTGTCAAAGGCAGACCGCTGATTCTGTACATAGCGGCCACCGAATACTCACTGGGGGCAATGCTCGCCCAGAACAATGATGAGGGAAAAGAGCGGGCTCTCTACTATCTCAGTCGAAGATTGGTGGGTGCAGAGGCTAAGTACACCCCGATCGAGAAGATCTGCCTTGCCTTGGTCTTCGCAGTCAAGAAGATGAGGCACTACATGCTGTCCCATGAAGTCAGCTTAATATCCAGGGCCGACCCCATTAAGCACATCCTCTTCCAGCCAGTCCCAAAGGGGCGCCTTGGCAAGTGGGCCGTGCTAATCATGGAATTGACAACACCTACGTGCCACAGAAGGCCGTTAAGGGACAAGCCGTCGCGGATTTCTTCGCAGCACACCCCGTGCCCGAAGACTCCCCTTTGGCCACGAACTACCTGAAGGCAAAACACTAGAAGTAGACCTGATGCGGGACAGGACGGAAATGGGCTAAGACCTACGAATGCAACAAGTGCGGCCAGCACTCGCACGCCAAAGGTAAGTCGGGCGGCTGACCACCGTGCCGTTCCTCCGGGTAGAGGCGTCTCTCAACAAGAAATCCAAGCCCAACGATCGTCCCTATGAGGGAAGCGCAGGGATCTCTGCAACTAAGAAGCCGCCGTGCGTCTATGGGAATCTAGTCCGAGCTCGGCGCTCGACTAGGGCCACGGAATGGGTACTCTCAACTCTCAACCACGCGGTGAATAGCAAAATAGCTAGGAACTTATACACACTTCACGCGGCATGCTAGAAAGTATACTAGTAAAGCAAAATGCCAACAGTGAGGAGCGTCGCACATACCTCCACGCCTAGGCGTGGGGAAGGAACCCCGGCCGAGATCGACAACCCAGATACACAATGACGAACAATAGTACAACCCAACCACAAATCCCACTCCTCGCAGGAGATAATAGGCTACACAAAGAGATTCGGGGCTACCGATGTACGGGCTGACGGGCAGCACTCGGTGAAGGGTTGGCCGCGAGGAGGATCCGAACAGTGGTCGGCAGATTCGCAGCAATGCGTGACTCAGCGGTGAAAGCTCCCACGACCTGACCCGGCGTCCGAATGAGGCGCCGTCAGTGATGGCGCGTAGCTGGGTCACGGGAGGAAGTCTCGGCCAAAGGGGGCGCACAGATTCCGTCCGTGGAAGCCGGGGGTGCACCTGCAAGTTGCGACTGGATTCTGCTCCCAGAACTGCGCGCTCGAGCGGGAAAATTAAGAAGAATTAGATCCGAAGAGCGAACGGAGCTCCGCTTGTTGGAGGATGAAGAGGACGCAGAGCAGCAGGTCCCAATCGAAGGTTCGATCAGATCTGGTCGTGGCTGAGAGCAGTAGGCTCTGGAATCCGCCGGTGGTCCTGGCGCCGGGTGGACAGGGCAGACCTGCGCGACCTCACGGGAATGGACGCCACGAACAGCTCGGACGTCGGAACGAGGCGTGGTCGGCGGCGTTGGACAGAGGACGAAGAGAGGTACGACCGGTGAAGATCCCACGTCCAAACTCGCAGACGTCCATCCCGTGGGATTTCTGCAAGGG